>JBCFYV010000935.1:22254146-22938032 GCA_039000515.1 Timema cristinae
CAATAGCTACTAAACCTTTTCAGAAAATTTTTAAAAGAAAAATTTTTTTGAAATTTGTCTCTTGAAAAAAAGAAAGCACTTTAATTTAAGTGGGTCAAGGAATGGATTTAGGCCAAAATAAAAAAAAAAAGGGCCTTTATCAGCCCAAAATCCCAAAAACATTTTTTACCTACATTATTTTATGCACACTTGGAAATTTAAAATTTTAAGTTTTTTTTCCCCAAAAAAATTCAAAATTAAATATTTCAAATGTGATTTATTGACAATAGAAAAAGAATAACTTCAACGACAGACCAGGGGCCGAGTTCCTTAACCTTAACACAAATCCCAATGTTTAATATTACAATCAGAAAAAAGGGGGAGCCCTTGAAGTAAATTTTTTTACATTTTAAAGGGAAAACTCTGGGTCGAACAGGGTACCTTCGTTTAGAATTCAACCTTTCCCCCAAACAGTTCCCCAAAATTTTAAATTACAAATTTTTTCCTAAAATTTTTGCTTTAATTATATATTTAAACTATAATGGAGAGACTTTCGAAATATCCACGGATGGAATGTACTAGGGAACGGGGAAAAATACTGGATCCAATTAGGACAGAGTAAAAATAAATGTGTTTTTATCCTGTATAATTAAAACAAATGAGCGAACACAACACGAAAAGCAAACAAATCAGTGTGAAATATCTAAGAGGACTGCCAGTATACAAAACCAATTAGAAAAGGGAATAAGCGAACGAGCTTATTCGACAAAAACTTCAAGAAATGTATTTTTTCTAAATCGATTTTATATAACTTAGACGAACCTAAAAATACAGAGAAAAACACACGATATTGTTTATCATCAAGATACTTTACAATATACATATATATTTATGTACAATTATTTAAAGTAATTTTAATGTTTTTCATAGTTATTTATTTTTAGCACCGCATCTTTCTAACCATTCGGGTTATACGCTTATCTACTAATTACGCTAATGGTTTTAGGGAATAGGAAGGTTATATTTAGATGAAGTGTACTCGCATTTTTTGAAAGAAGTGTGGAAAACCATTTTGGAAAACCACCCTCAATACACCCAAATGAGATTCGAACCTTGATCTCCCCGTCATCGGCAGTCTAGTTTAACATGAGAGTAGAACGTTAGACCATGCAGCCACCAAAGCGAGTTTTGACATAATGAACTGAGACTTTTTTTTTACAAATATTATTGCAATCAATCACTTGTAAGTTTAAAGTGGATGTAAATAATTCAAGCTAGTGATTTGTCACTTTGCATACGAGGCGTGGAGAGGGTAGGATAATAGAAGGGGATGAACTAAGATATTAACTAAGGGGAAAAAATAAACCAAATCGTGAGGGTAGAGTTTAATGGTGTATTTTTTTTTTTACCAAGTTTTACTACCCTTTCTGGTTAGACGTATATGTAATAATTACGCAAATGGATTAAAGATGAGTTAAATTTAATGTTTGCATGTAGGGAGAGTGAAAAGGCATTGTGGGAAAAAAAAACTCCTTCAGTACACCCGACCGGGATTCAAACCCCAATCTCCTTATCATCGACCGTCTAATCTATTGTGAGAGTGCCGCCTTGAACCCTGTGGTGGGGCACCAAAGCAATTAATGACGTCATTTGTATATTACTTGGTATGTACTGTACCAACAGCAGTATGGCTTCAGAGGATGCTATTTGTAGGGCAATGGAGCTTATTTACTCCGCCACGGAGAAGTATGTGGTAGGTATCTTTGAGGACATCTCAGGGGCCTTTTACAACCTGTGGTGGCCGACATTGTTTAAACGTCTGAGGGATTTGCAGCGTCCAGGAAGCCTATTTAAGAGCTTCAAGGATTACTGTAGGAACAGATATGCTACCCTGAAATGCCCTAGAGCAAAGGTTCAGAAGGTACTAACTATAAGTTGTCCTCAGGGATTGGTCTGTGGACAGGTCTTATTGGATATCGGATTAGAACCAGGATTAACGATGTTGGAGACATTCCCGAAGACACATAGAGTAGTCGCATTTGCAGACGTCCTTCTAATAATCGTGGAAGGCGGCTCTAGGAAGAACATAGAAGAAACGAGCAATCGGGTGCTAGAGGGTCTATATACTTGGTGTAGAAGTGTCAAACTGAAGATGGCACCGGCGAAGACGATGCTCATGTTGTTTAAGGGAAAGATAATCCGAAATCCTAGCATTAAGATTGATGTCAAGGCAATCAGGAGAAGCCATACGGTCAGATACCTCGGAGTCACACTGGACGAGAACAGGAACTCCACGGCTCATATAGAGGAGGTGGTGGGCAAAATCCAAAAGGCTATGAATAAGATCATACGCATAGGTCAGCGGAGATTCCACTACCCTTAATTTTAGGGTTAGATATCCTATTCCAAAAAACCCTTGGGGCAACCCTATTAAAACCCTAGATATCAAGTTTTAGCCTAAACGGTAAAATAGTTTAGGCTCTAGTTGGGAGTACAAACAGACAGACAGACGGAAATTCAAAAACCACTTTTTTGAACTCGGGGGTCATGAAACGTCGACATTCATCAAAGTCTCGAGTTCGAGTTTTTGACGATCACAATACTTTCTCTACCTGTAAGATAGCGAGAAAGTAAAAAGGATATATCAAAAGTAGCATAGAACGGCTCATTTCTAAAGAATGTTAAGACACCGATGCCAACAAACCAGGATATATATATGTATGTACAGTATCACATGAGAGTGTCTGGGTGCGACGGGCCTCTCTCACAGCTTGACAATGATATGTAACAGGAGACGGGACAAGTAGTGCTATATTTCCTTTCAGCCCACACTGCTGTAAAGTAAAACTCCTTTAGTCTGGTTTTACAGTGAAGGGGAGATTGGGCCTGTCATCACGTACACGCACTACACAATCTAGGCCTTGATTTTTCTTAGTGTGTTTGGGGATGCATAAAAACGATGAGCTTTTTCATTCCGTCAATTCCTTCATCATACTGTTTGTTCCTCTCTACTAGGCCCAAATAATTTTCTCGGCATTTTTTTTTTTAATTCTTGGTACAAAGTGAAGCCGTACAGCCGTAAATAACCGGTAGTATTATAGTTTTGTATATTCTCAATTAATATTTTGAGAAAGAATACGAGGTAGCGACAAACAACTTACAAACTGAGTAATAACAAGAATTTTCATACATAAATATTGACCTTCTCTTGAATTTTATTTACTTCTGTCAGTAAAGTTACCAAGTAGGCCTACTGCATTTGAGTTCGTCAACTTCAAAACGCAATCACTACCCCAATAGTGAAATTAAATGCGTATAGCACGGAAGGGGGAGGGGGGATCCTTGTACGGTAGACTGCATAATATACTTTCTATGATCGGAGCAGTATTATATTGAGGTTGGAATATTTCAAGTTTATTTTTGATATTAGGTGATAAAACAGTATAACTTTTTCAAGGGCACCCACAGGATTTTTCTCCGGGGGGGGGGGGTCTGCTGGGTGTAGAATACCCCCCACCACCAATAAGGTGGTGCGTCCGGGGGTCCTCCCCTGGGAAAATTTATCAAACTGAAGCCTTAAAAGACGCTTTTTAAGGCAATCCTTGTCTCTTGAAAATAAGATACAACCTAAGAAAAAGTATCATATATATTCAAATTCGTGGGTGTACACGTGACCTTGACGATTTGAGTGACGAATGCTGTCTGAATTGCTCACGCATGCGCCAAACTATCAATTTTAAAGTCAGCCGATGGCCTTGTGTAATTAGTTTATTAGTTATATTCTATAAGTCTCTGTTGGCTGGCGGCATTGTTTGAGCGCTAGTCAATAACACTCTTGGGCTGGATTAGCATACTTATAACATTTATACAACCACAGAATATCAGGAGGGGGGGAGCAATTTCCCCCGCTACGGGTGTCCCAGAGCTTATTTTATTCCTGACTTCAAATGGGCTTTCCGTTTTGGGATGGCTCAAGAAGAGATTGAACACACAAACTTAAAGGAAAAGTATTTTTATTTGTTTAGTTTTATAAGTTTAACATAAGGGCTAGTAACAATTTAAAACATTACTAAAGGTTGAGGGGGAGCAACTTACAGAAAAATACCAACCAGGATAGTGGCAAAACCACGGTGATAAATCATAAATGGAAGATAACCCTTGTTGTGCCAATCCACGATTAAAATCCTGACCTCCCCATCAACGGCACATTTTGAACATAGCATCGATGTGGATAGGAGTACAGTTGAATGTATGGTTAGAGTGACTGACTCTTAGTAAGGATGGTAGAGATCAATTCCAACTAACCACACTAACATTTTTTTTTTCAAAGTGTAAGTTTGCATCCTCACTATAAGTAAATACAGATGGCGTTCCTTAGGTACCCTTTTCGCTTTTCCCCCAAAACAATTTTTAGCCACACGTCTTACTACCCGTTCTGGCTATACGCCTTCCTCATAAATTAATTTTCTAATAACCTTGTCCCAAACTCAACCATAAAATTAGTGGCGTGCTTGGGCTACACCAATCTTTAACTCAGTGTGCGGAAAGATTGGTTAGTACTAATGTGCCTTTTACCCAGCCCGAATATACTAATCGTACATCCTTTCCATGGAAGCTCTTTCCATATCCCCATAAAATGAGATGAGGGGATGATAGTGAATATGAGGATGTGAAGTCAATGAAGATCTTAACCTAGCATAAGCCTAATTAACCAAACCCTTGTGACCATGGGAAATATTCCCCTTTTGAAGAAAATCCCTCAGTACTATCTAGGAATTGATCTAGGGACTTCTATATCAGCATCCAGGAGTTCTGACCCCTATACCCCGAGGCCGGTAACTTGACCGTAAAAATAAAAATTCAACCAAACCCACAGAACGTGAAAGTGTATTAATACTCGGACTCCTTCGAAGTTAATGAAATCATTAGTTCTTTTTGCAAGATAAACGGCTTTAAGGCTGGTTAACTGCCAATTAAATATTTTGGTGTTTGATATTTCACTTTTATCAAGATTTATCAAGGTTCAAAGACTCCAAGCTATTAAATTGTACGTAAAATAACGCATGCAATACGAGAAAAACACCATTCATAAATTTCTAAAACGAAAGTTAATTTGCATGACATACACTCAAAGGCACAAAACCATCAGAACAAAATGTCAATTAAGCTTTTTTTTAAGTCAAATTACTTAATCCTAAAACAAATAAACTATCATTTACTACTTTAATGTATCATGAACATTTTTAACATTGAAGAATGCAATCTTCTGAAGATAATAAAACAATATTTAGCCATCTTGGCAGTATTACAAAGATTTGTGAATTCTAGTGTGTTGTGCCTTTGACTGTACTGTATTAAAATATTTGCACTCGAGGTTAGCTTTAGTTCGCTAATGGAACCATGTTTTATAGGTTGTAAACATGTATTTGGTTCCACGCGACGTGTTAACGAGGTATGTTCGGTAGTAGGATCGGGTGTAATGTGACATTGGTCTACATTACAAGCAAACAATCGTGGTTTATATTCACTATGGAGGTATCGTACGAGTCTGCCGGACTCTAAATGAATAGTAAGCACCACATAAAAATGTCTGATGAGCAAGTACAGACATGAAATATAAAATATGTCCCACATAAAATAGTAAGAGGCATCATCTCCAAATTGTAGTGTGTAGTTTGCATTATTTAAATATGCCAGACGCATTAGTCAAAAATTAACTATTTCATATGAGCCACATGAAATTGTCGGATACATCAGTCACCGCTTTAAATGCATATTAGACACCACATACAAGTATCGGTTGCTGTAGTTACAACTTGAAATACATAGTAGAAATACATACAATATTGTACCACGTTATGCGTCAACAAACTAAGCGCCAATTTAAAAAAAGTAATAAAGTGAACTAGATAGAACTAGCTCAAGATAGGGATGGGTGACGTATTATTGAAAGTGTGGCAATGACATTTCGAGTTCCCAGTGACATAGTAATGCCATAGTAAGTGTTATAAATACGGGTATTAAATAACGTATATTTTAATACTCGGATGCATTGTTGTAATAGTTCAACGCTATTAGACCAATAAATGGCTGGTCTCATATATTAATATTAACATTAACTTTGAGAATATAATCATGCAAAGTTGATGCATTTTTATCCTAAAAAGACTCATATCTAGGATGCAATAGTTATTGAAAACAACAGAGCCAATACTGGAGAGTAAAACAAAATAAAATTACTACAAAAACTTCAAACTGTAAACCATATTAAAAAGTGTCCCAGTTACGATTTGTTAACTGCAGATAAAACTAGTTAGGCAATGAGATTAAAGCTAATCTTGAAGAGAAGCATGCAAGACACCAAGAATAAGTAAAATTGGTACAAGATGTAATGAAAGATAATTTGAGGAATGCTAACGAAAACTCCAGTCTAGAAGTCATCTTTTATTTGCAGAGGACCCTACCTCTCCCAAAAATCTCAACAAACGATTTCTATAGGTCTATAAATGGGATGTCCATTCTCCATTCTGAGTCTAGCAAAAGAACTTTTGTTACCTTTGGCTTGAAGGAGAGGTAGGTATAAGTGTACTAAAAATAGATTAATGCTTAAAAAATATGTCAAAATCAATTTAGGCGAATAAATGATGGAGTTGATTGCTTGGTCTGATTTGTGCGGAGGTCAAAACAAGAATATAAAAATGGTATTGATGCTAAAAGCTATTATGTTCAGTACATGACTCTTGAAAAAATATTACTATTAATGATGGATTAAATATTTGTCCTAATATTTTTAATAAATACGGTTATAATTGCATCTAAATATAATATTCTTTAAATTGAAAAATGATACATGAAAATGGGAATCGAACCCAGGATCTTTAGTTTAGTAGGCCAATGCTCTAACCATTGAGCTCTCCACGAGTCCTTCCGTGACCAGGCTCATTCTACACGCATATTTTAGGTCATTAGGCCTTCCGAGTTGAAAGTTGCTGCGTTATCTAATAACTCGTGATCTTAATTGATCGCTTATTATGTAGCTGACGATTTTCACACGTCCATCACAGACTCTGCCTTAAACTATGAGTGAAGCATGGCCTTGGGCATGGGACGATTATTGGATAGCTCAGTAGTCAGAGCATTGGCGTACTAGGCCAAAGGTCCCGTGTTAGATTCCCATGCCCAGTTGTCATGTTTATATTTACAGAATAAAACGATAATCGTCTTTTCATCTCTGGACACATATTTCTGCAAAACGATTCAGTATATGTAGATGTAGACTGCGCCTTTAAAAGTCAACAACTCAGGTACATGTCTGATGAGTGATGGCTATATCAACGCCATATTATGCTCTTGGAGAGAAAAAAAATCTCATGACGTAGTAACAACTTGAAATGCGTATAGTAAGAAGCACACAAAATTGTGGGATAAATAATATAATAATCATCACAAATATATATTTATTTATATATTTGATAATGCACAGTTACACATTAACTTTGAGGATCTCACAAAAATTATATATATATAATATATAAATAAATATATATTTGTGATGATCATTATATTATTTATCCCGCAATTTTGTGTGCTTCTTACTAAATATATATAAATTTTTTGAGATCCTCAAATTTTATATATATACATAATTTTTGTGAGATCCTCAAATTTTATATATATACATAATTTTTGTGAGATCCTCAAATTTTATATATATACATAATTTTTGTGAGATCCTCAAATTTTATATATATACATAATTTTTGTGAGATCCTCAAATTTTATATATATACATAATTTTTGTGAGATCCTCAAAATTATTATTATTATTATTATTATTATTATTATTATTATTATTATTATTATTATTATTATTATTATTATTATTATTATTATTATTATTATTATTATTATTATTATTATTATTATTATTATTATTATTATTATTATTATTATTATTATTATTATTATTATTATTATTATTATTATTATTATTATTATTATTATTATTATTATTATTATTATTATTATTATTATTATTATTAGCACCGCGTCTTACTACCCGTTCGGGTTATACGCACTTACGCTAATGTGTAATGGTAGGGTAATTGTGAGATGAAATGAAAGACCTACAGTTTAACGTGGAATCCGAACCACGGTGGAGGCCTGGCATTCCCCACATTCACAAGATGTCTTTTCAGAGGTGAAGGAAGGGTTTGGTAATCAGATAAATCTTTGCCGGGACCGAGGATTGAACCCCGGCCGCCAGCATAGAAGTCTGACACCTTACCCCTAGACCACCAGGTCACCATCCTCAAAGTTGATGTGTAACTGTTCATTATCAAATATATAAATAAATATATATTTGTGATGATTATTATATTATTTATCCCACAATTTTGTGTGCTTCTTACTATACGCATTTCAAGTTGTTACTACGTCATGAGATTTTTTTTCTCCAATACTAGATAAGCTTTTTAACGATAACATTTTACATATCATCAGTAAATTATAGAATTGTTTTCTAATCTAGTTTCACCTAAAGGCCCCACTGAGTATGTTAGTTAGTTTTGCCTTGGAAAGTTTTGATTATATCAAGCAATTGAGAAGGTCATTCTCTAGGCAAGTTTGTACTGAGCTGAGTTGATCATTTTCTTTGCAAGTCAAAACATAAAATATTCAAGCATTAAACTTAATAATATATATATATATATATATATATATATATATATATATATATATATATATATATATATATATATATATAAGTTAAAGAGTTTACCAAGCAAACAATCCTCTTATGTACTCAATATGAAGAAAATGTTCTTCTTATGTACTCAGTATCAGCAAAACTTACCAAGTAAGCAATCTTATTAATTACTTAGTATGAAGTAAATTATCTTCTTAGTTACTTAGCATGGGCAGAACTTGCCAAGAAAGCAATCTTCTTAGTTACTCAATATAAATAAAATTATTTTCTTAGTTACTCATTATGAACGGAACTTACCAAGAAAACGATCATCTTAGTTACTCAGGATGAAGCAAACGATCTTATTAGTTTTTCACTGGGAGTAGAACTTGCATTTGTAAACAACCTTCTTGCCTTCTAAGTAATTTTTTCAATTACTGGTTAAAAGCGGAATTAAATATGTTACCAAAAATATCAAGAACAAAGTATTTGTCACTGAATTAAGAAAATTACAATTTATTCATTTACATTGATGTAGTCAATTATATTTTATCTATACCCAATGCACTCGCCACAGATGTCGATAAAAAATGGACATATTGAATACAGAATGGGATCAATGAATTTAAGGTAATGCCCTATATTCACCTTCACAATGTAAATCTAATGCTTTAAATACCAGCACCTGTACTCAAAATGTTTGAGCACTCAACCAAAAGTATATGGTTTGATTCCTGGTGGTGATGACTATTTATTTAATTGTAGGCCTTTTCTCCAATTAGTGAATAGCTAAGATGGGTGTGTTTATTAGTAATCTTAAATTCGGATGTATTGGTTTGTGAGCCTTCTGTTAAAATAGTAAAAATATTTAGAAAGTACACGTTAAATATACAAGTAATAAACCTTGCTATAATAAATATATCCGCTAATTCAGCCAAGATCCAACCCAACATGATAAATAAACACATTAAAAAATTGTATATTTGTTTATAATTTTTTTAAATTTAACTGACAAAAAAAGTGATAATGCAATAGCTTTTAGTTAATAAAAGGTGTTCGATAAACTAATCAGAAACGTTCACCAATGTTCATTCTTTGATAAATCAGACGAAACGTCTTGATCATAACAACTTGCACCTTCAGCCAGATACGAGTATTCTATGTGAAAAGTTGCAGTGTCACAACTACGTGGGTGGTTCCACATGTCTTTTACTAGGCACAGTTTATAAAGTCCTCCCTCCTCCAGGTAAGAGATAGAGGTACGCGCGCATTGTAAAAGAGACCGCCGATAACATATCTGTGGCTTCCAGCTGGATCTTCCGCGCGATGTAGATCTCGAGTAGAGACAACTTTATTCCGTGGCAAACAAGAGGTCATCAGTGAGACCAAGTGTGTCGCTTCATTAGGGTTCTACTGACAAGTGTATAGCAAGGAGGTCGATGGGACGTTTTGAAGAACGATCATGCTTCTGATCGAGCGATAGTAAACGTGGCTTAATTGGAATCCAGATGCTTTCTTCGGGGGTCAAATGAACATGTGTGGACATGTATTCACTAGATACACGTCTTATTTGGCAAAATTAATGGCGTCGTGTCGTATTGCCTTGTAAAAATAGAAGTTGAATGGTAAATAAAATGGGTATATATATATATATATATATATATATATATATATATATATATATAAAATACGGTTAAAGTCCACACTTGGGATAAATTCTATATTATCCTGATAATGTTGACACTATCCAAAATACGTGGATGTTTTGTGATAGGTCATTGAACAAGGTTATTAAAAATTTATCCGGGTAATAATGACACTATCCACTCGCACTTGGATAATGTTAAATGCTAGGGTTGAGGCTAGGTTAGCTAGGTTAGATTATGTTAGGCTAGTTTAAGTTAGGTTAGGTTATTGGAAAACAATCAAAATTAAGCATTTTGAATGTTAGTACATTGCTACGATCCAATTTCATCTCCCAAATCGAAAAGCGTTCCAAAATATAATCCGTACTGAAACATTCTTAGCTTTACAAATAGTATGCCCATGCAACGTTATCCAAGTCTTGCTGGTTAAGTCGAGGTAATCCAGATACAGTCAAAAATGAGATACACTATTTCTGACTTGATTCACTGCGCTTAGATACTGTTGACATCTTCCGGTTAATCCAGACACTATATAGATACACTACTTTCTATTTCTGACTTGATTCACTGCGCTTGGATACTGTTGACATCTTCCGGCTAATCCAGACACTATATAGATACACTACTTTCTATTTCTGACTTGATTCACTGCGCTTGGATACTGTTGACATCTTCCGGCTAATCCAGACACTATATAGATACACTACTTTCTATTTCTGACTTGATTCACTGCGCTTGGATACTGTTGACATCTTCCGGCTAATCCAGACACTATATAGATACACTACTTTCTATTTCTGACTTGATTCACTGCGCTTGGATACTGTTGACATCTTCCGGCTAATCCAGACACTATATAGATACACTACTTTCTATTTCTGACTTGATTCACTGCGCTTGGATACTGTTGACATCTTCCGGCTAATCCAGACACTATATAGATACACTACTTTCTATTTCTGACTTGATTCACTGCGCTTGGATACTGTTGACATCTTCCGGCTAATCCAGACACTATATAGATATCGCACACTATCCGAAACATACATAAAGGTCTATATACATACTTATATAAAATATATAGGTTTAAAACAAGATAAGTAACAATCTGATATTCATAAAATAATTGACTCAACCTCGGGAAATATGGCCGCTGGGGATATATACTGAGTTTGTTTTATATCGACAATGTGGCTTCCCATACCCTCCTCAGGTAAATATTGGTAGATTATTTTAAATCTCAAGCACCTGATCTTTTATTTCTAAGCGTATCAGCACGCATCACTGATAATTGGCTACGAGCCTGGGGTTCCCGTGTTCGATTCCTAGTTGGTACTTTGGGTATTTTTCCCTTAAGGGGAACTATCCCAAAGGTTACCAGGGTTTGGTTAAGCTAAGCTTAAGTTAGGTTAAGACTTACAGCTGCTCCACAACTTCATAATAAGCATCATTACATCATCTCATTCCGGGCACGACGTGTGAGACAGCCTCCTATGGTGTATCCTGGGCCATGCTCTGTGCCGCAAGAGCGACTAATAGTCTACACTGAAGGCGACCGAACCTGGATGTCATATCCATTTCAGTCATGTGTGCCATTCTATAAATAAATAAATTAAATGATAACTAGACCACTGGTAAAAAAGTTTGATAAATAAAATAATATAAGTAATTTGCACACTCAGTCAGGATTGAATCCCATTCCACGTCAGAGTCACACATATACACACGTGGTGCGTGGAAAAAAATAAAAAAATAAAGTAATAGGAAATATTATGTTTCGTATAGAAGGGGTTATAGTGGTTAACCACAACTGTAAGACACCCTGTTTTGATTGCGAATGGTGATGACGAATAGCATTTACACTCCAATTAGTTCAAAATTATAAATGAAATATTTATTAGTGCTATTTTGCATGCAAAACACTATGTTATTTTCTTTTTAGCACCGCGTTCTACTACCCGTTCGGGTTATACGCTTATTTACTAATTACGTTAATGGTTTTAGGAATGAGGAAGTTTATTATTATAGAAAGTTTACCCACATTTGCGTGGAGGGTGAATGAAAAGCTATTTTGGAAAAACTACATTCAGTACACCCGACTGAAGTTCGGTCTCGCCGTCATTAGCAATCCAGTCTATTACGAGAGTGACCCCTTAGACAATGTGCTCACCAAAGTGGTTTATACTATAGATTAGCTGCACAGACACAAACCTAATCACTTAAACGTCCGGCAAGAGTATTTAACCCCAATTAAATATATTTTGTGACGTTAGAAAATAAACCTTGTGTGGCTGCAGTTTGATTCCTGGAGTAATATGACTTATTTTATAATAGTTTGTATTATGTCGAATTTTCAGTCCTAGTGTGCTGGATTTTGACAACTGACTGACCTATAGTACAAACATTATCACCAGGCCCCAGATCGTGTATTTATCAACAAGTAAATAGGAATAAACTCAATATAGCAGCGATACGTTTCTTACCATTAATCGTGATTCGCACTTGCGATCCTTAAATAAGTCATCAGACGTTTTATTGACTGAGCTAAGATGTCGGTGTCATGTTCAAAATATAAATATAAACACGCATACACACACAACACAGGGGAAATCCCATAAAAGAAGATCGCCTTGCGGTGGTTCACCAGCGTGTATACGCAGTGCGGTGTTGAGAGAAAAACGTTCCACTTGAAGGCGCGGAATATTTAAGAAGGACTTGAGGAAGCTGAACTCCTCCCTCACGATATAAATATTATATTAAGCACCAGTGAATGGGGGAACCAACACTGTGGAGAAATGAAGAGCTGTTGGTTCATTCATGAGGTGAAAGCCACATCTGATCTGATTTTGGACGGGGAGGGTGGTTCAATTACTCAGGAAGAGGAGATGAAATAATCAAAGTGTTGAAACACCTCACTCCTGATACAATAGTACGCACCACAACAGTAGATGCATGAAAATTTAATAAGGAGGAGTGACAAACACAAGAAGTAAGTTTACCGTACAAGTAAATTATTGTAACAACTATTTCCTAAAAAGGTATGAAAAAAAATGTAATCTTTTAGCTGTAAACAAAATGTATACAATACTTATTTTGAGATAGTCACATTTATCTAAACAATCTCGTGAACAAAAATGTGGTTGAAAATAATGCTAATTTATAAACATTTAGGTCATTATTTTTGTGAGGAGGCCGTCCCTGTTTCAATGCCTTTGTCTACGTTTAATTTTTCAACTAATTAAAACTATTTTTGTAACACGATTGTAAATAAGAAGAGCATTGAAATAGGGCATTCAAACTATTGCCAAATAAAACAACATTAGATGTCTATAGTAATACTGGTGAAGTAATTTTGGCCTTTATCATATAGACTATAGTAATCGCAAAGTGTTGCATAGTTTATTTGTCTGAACTGATCATTTTTCCTAAACACTCATGTAAAAAATAATATTGATGATCCAATGTGAAATTATTCTGAGCCATTAAACATAATCAGGTTATATTTATTTTATTTTTTATGTATTAAATGTATCTTACGTGCACTTTCAGAACCGACAAATTATATCAGAACACAATAATTTCTAATAGCCTACCCATTTTGCCGGGAAAGGTATTTTAACATACCTTCCAGTGTTATTTTACATACCACAATCGACAAGGAATCAATGGCTTTACCTCTCCTCCGAAGGAAGTTGTGTTACGGAATTTTATCGCTCAAGAAAAATCAATCGGCCCAGACTTGGTTTGAACCAACAAACATCAGGTCCTGAGGCAAACACTTTAACCCAAGACCACCGAGATCGACTTCAGGACAAATTGTCGGTCTCTTATGGATTGTACACCATACAGCTTGGAAATTCACAGCGCAAACTGTACATATAGCTTGTTTGAACTAAAAGTAATACAAAATCCCAATACACTTACATCCGGAAATCTATGCTAATATTATTAAATGTTGGTGACCTGGTGGTCTAGGGGTAAGGTGTCAGACTTATGTGCTGGCGGCCGGGATTCAATCCTCGGTCACGGCACAGATTTATCTGATTTCCAAACCCTTCCTTCACCTCTGACAAGACATCTTGTGAATGTGGTGAATGCCAGGCCTCCACCGTGGTTCGGATTCCACATTAAACTGTAGGTCCTCCATTTCATTTCACAATCACCCTACCATTACACATTAGCGTAAGTGCGTATAACCCGAACGGGTAGTAAGACGCGATGCTAATAATAATAATATAATAATAATAATAATAATAATAATAATAATAATAATATTAAATGTTGTTCAAAGTTTCGTCGTACAGCGCCGGGATATCAAAGCTGTTCAAGCATGCGTGTACAACAGGTTGCATAGGAACTAGGCACGGAGAAATACAAAAAAATCGACATTTTGGAGCACGGCAGCAAAATATCCCACAATTAATAGTAAACAACACACCCATCCCTCTAGAAATGTGAATACATTCGGAGGGTAATCATTAATGGGTCTACATCACAAAAAGTGCTTTATTACATGTGCAGTGCCACGCATCTAGCTCCTATGCAACATGTTGCACACGCTTGCTTGAGAGCTTTGTTATCCAGGCGCTATACTCCGAAACTTGGAACACAATTTAATGGTACTAGCATAGTTTTCCGGAAGTAAATGTTTAGGAATTTTGTATTACTTTTGGTTCAAACAAGCTATGTGTACTGTTTGATCTATGAGTTTCCGAACACCCTGTATATGTATATTTCTGTCACCATGTCTCACTACTCGTCTGGGTTGGACGCATAGGTACTAAGCTGCTAATGTGTTAGGTATGAGGAATCTTGACTGGAGGGGTGAGTTGAAAATCATTTATGAAAAACACCCTGAGTACACCTGAAAGGGATTATAACCCCCAATATCCCCTTCATCATCAATCCAGTACATTGCGAGAGCGACGCCTCAGGCCACTCGACCACCGTTGCGATTGGTTGTACTACAAACTCACATCCAGTCTTTCTAAGAGCTCTACTGAGTAAAGTAAGAACACGGTAAAGAAAAACTACTAAGTAAAGTACGAATATATTTATATGGGCAGCATTGATAGCACCTACTTCGTTGGCCACATGGTCTAAGGATCTACTCTTGCAGACTAGACTGCCGATGACGTGAGAGCGAGGTTCGAATCTCGGTCGGATGTACTGAATGTGGTTTTCCCAAAATGGGTTTCCTCTCTCCCTCCACTAAAAATGTTGGTACCCTTCCTCTAAATATGGTCTTCCTAATTCCTAAAACCATTAGCCTAATTAGTACATAAGCGTATAACCCGAACGAGAAGTAGGACGTGGTGCTATAAAACATATTGATATCATTTAATTATCTTATTATGACTAGTTTATCACTTATGATACCATATATCAAAGGTGACAGCTGTAGATCACACTACTCGAAATATTGTTCTTCCCACCACGATCCCACTATATATATATCAGAATGTAGCAGTTCACAGACAGGCTGGAGGCCAGGGAGTGTAATCCTATTCAACAACTTGTGGTCCACATAGCGAGAGTCATCTGTCAGGAAGTGTAACAGGTGACACCATCCACTCAACACGTCACACAGGTACATTCTGATCCAGTTAGCACAGACACTTTGAGACTATGAGAGGGAAGATGTCAGAATATGAGGGCCTTGATAACACAGCACACAAGTACACTCTGATCCCATTAACACAGAAACTGTGAGAATGTGAGAGGGATAAGGTCAAGTACA
This sequence comes from Timema cristinae, assembly GCA_039000515.1. NCBI lineage: Eukaryota > Metazoa > Arthropoda > Insecta > Phasmatodea > Timematidae > Timema > Timema cristinae. The sequence continues at coordinate 22,270,198 of JBCFYV010000935.1, forward strand.
TTATGATCCAGTCAACACAAACCCAGTGAGACCAATGAATTCTCCTGCATGATGGTTTTAATGATGACTTGAAGGATGTTTTATCGGATGAACATGCCATGTTAAACATGTATGATTTAGTTTTATTGTACGGGTGAGTCTTTTTAACCTCTCTCGAGAATTTTAAGTGATGTGATATTATTTGGCAGAATTTTTATCTTCGTTTTTAATTGTGCCGTTTCATTTGTTGATAACTTTTAACTATCTATAATTTTATTTTTGTTTGGTTGGCACTAGTGAACCTTGGGATCGCACGCGTTTGGACTCCAAATCATATACTAATATATAATCACCTTATATATAATTTGATAAGTCCGTTTCCGTTAGTAGAAATTACGAGGAAATGACAACAGATTTTGACAAACGACCACTCATTTTAACGGTTAGGAGTCCAGAATATCAGGAAAAATAGTAGTTTTCCACGAAAACACAGAGAATTTTCAGTTTTTCATTAATTGTTTAATCACTGCAGAAACCGTTATTTGGTGCATGGCTGTAAGTTTCTATATACGAGTAAAATATATCTCTTTGGCTAAAAAATAATAACTCAATCTTTATTTGTTGGTCCAAACACCTCACAATTTTCTCTTTGTATGCTGATCATAACATATTTAAATTGAGATTCTTAAACTGGGGAAACATTTATTTTTTATTAGAATGTTGCTGTCGTTAGTTCTCATTTAAATCAAAAATATCGAGCATAATTCAAAAATTAAGTTGTTAAGTTCGTTATGTTTAGCACATGATAAAATAATGTTTAAATATATTTTGGTATGTATTATAGGCTCAAAAACGATAACATGATCTTGAATAATGTTAAGAAATGGCCATTTTAACTATGTATTTAAGTATTAGTGTTGGTGTTCATTTATTTCAAATAATGGGTTTTGATGTTCATTTTTTCAAATATTAACACCATACAAATGTATAAGTTCAGCTATTTTTTTCATTTTACCGCTTAATTTTGAGGACATGATATTTAAAAGAGTAATGCTTTGTGTACCCCATCTATATTTTCACATTCTTACAAATACATAAGTTCAGTTATGTTTCCATGTTGATACTTAATTTGAAGGAATGGTATTTCAAAGAACCGTAATGTTTTGTGTGCTACATCTATATTCACATTATCTCTTCATATTTGACACTCTCTCACAGTATCACACACACACTCTCACACTCTCTCCCCTCACACACACACTCTCTCTCTATCTATAACATACATTCTCTAATTCTCTTTCTCACACTTTAACCTTCTTTCTCACACACTCCTTATCACACAATTTCTCTAACATTATCAGTATTATACTCTATTTTTTAAGCTCTTTCTCAAATGCTCTCTCTTTCCCAAACAAGCACACTCTCTCAAACGCTCTATTTCTTGAACCCTCTCTCACAAATGCTCGCTTTCTCTCTCTCTCTCTCTAACTCCTATTTTAAACTCTCTCAAAATCACTATCACTATCTCTATCTTAATCTCACTCTATCTACCCTAAACTCAATCTCTCTCTCTCAAACACCCTTTCTCTCGAACTCACTCTCTCAATTTTTCTTTCTAGCTCCCCCTCTCAAACACTTTCTCTCTTAAACTTTATCGCTAACTCTCTCACTCTAATTTGATAAGCCCGTTTGCGGTAATATAAATTGCTAGGGAATGGTTGAAAATATTTTGACAAAAGACCTCTAATTTTGAAGGTTAGGGATCTAGGATGTCGGGAAAAATATTAGTTTCCAACAAAAAGTTGACTTTCTCAGAGAATGTTTCAGCCTTTCTTTCTTTGTTTAAATCACCATGGAAACCCTGCTTTGTGCATGAGATGTATACATGTAGATAAAAATATATCTTTATGGTTGCAAATAACACCAACTCAACTCTTACTTTAGTGGTATGGTGGAACAAATAGCAAGATTACGGTAGTTATTTGTATATTTATCAAACAAACCAATGATATTATGATATATATAACATTGTTGATTTGTATCCTTCCTTTTCTTTGTCTTTGAATCTATGCTCTATGGTATAATTTGATAAACCCTTTTCCGGTAAGTGAAATCGCGAGAAAATTGTTGAATCGATTCTAGCAAACGTCCAATCATTTTAAACGTTATGGGTCTGGGATGTTGGCAAAAATAGTAGCCTAAAACAAAAACCCGAATATCTTAGCGAGTTTCCCATCTTTTCATTCTGTGTAAGCAGGGCTCATCTTTACAATCATGATTTGTGTATAGTTGTATATGGATAGATAGAATATTTGTGTTTGGTTAAAAGTAATAACTAATATTTACTTGAGTGTTTTGTGCCACAAATATATAGAGAGCTAGGAGAGGGGTCGTTTTAAAGTTCTCATCGTAGTTTGAAGGGGGGAAATAAACGTTTTGATTCAAATTAGACACCAAAATATCTATGTAAAGTTATAACCTTTGACGAGTAAACTATCTGCTAAAAAGTTTACGGAATGCTATAAAGAGATCTTTTCCCAATAAAAAGTTTAGAATACATTTTAGTTTAGTTTAGTTTAGTTTAGTTAAGTGCAGAATTCGCTGCAACGATCCACTAGAATATATATTAATCAGCGGTCGTTGTGCGAAAAATATTGTGTGTGTGTGAACCAATGTTTTTCCCAACTCTGAGCATTTCGAAATTAGAAAAATTCCCAAGTGACAAAGGAGAGTACAAGGGTAATGTTGAGAACGGGGGGAGGAGGAAATGGGGGCAGGAGGTTCCCAGAATTTTTTTTTTAAAATTTGGAGTGATAATCAAACCTTGAACTGAGGTTTTAAGACCCAGTATTTTTAATCTTATTTATTTATTTGTTCATACTGGATTTTTTGCGCTACAAGGATTTTTCAGTGAATAAGTAAATAACTTGAATTATTATTTATTTAAGTTTACCCACATCTGAGCTAAATATCCAATATATTTATTTAGATTTGCAGATATCGTTCAAATCGTGTGTTTTATATTAAAATATTTAACTGACTTTATTACAGTGGTTTCCAACATTTTGTAGTTTATGACCACAACTTTTCTCTCTGCGGTCATCGCGAACCTTTGATAACTTAAAGGCGTTAAAATCCTAGTTTTTAAGTTTTTTCACTTTGTATTACTACCAGCCCGGACTATCTACAGTTAACTACACTAGTGGTATAAGTAAAATTTAGAGGAAATGTACCCTTATTTGCTTGGAGGGTTATTAGGATAATCTACCTCTGGCCAGAAATAAAATCCTTACTTCACCTTCATCAACAAAGCAAATCAAAAGAGCGTGACATTAAGCCCGCATTACAAGGCTGCCACAGTAAACCAAGTCAGCAAGAAGCTTTCAAAATGGAATAGCCAAAAGGAACATAAGCAGTAACTAGGTCATTTTTAGCACTTTAAAAACTTACATTTCTATTAGAATTACGCATCTTCCTATAATGATTACAATCCTTGAAAAAGTAAATATAAAGCTAAAACCTCTAAATTATGACCCCACCCAAAACACGCTGTGACCACCAGGTTAGAAACCGCTGATTTATTATTACACACTTGGAAGCAATATTTAACTAGTTAGCGCTCTGAGCTGTAGAACTCGCTCTTCACTTTATCAAAAATTAGCAATTTGGCCATGTTTATTTAAAAACATTTTCAACTGTAAAATAAAGCAATAAAAAATTGAATGTATCGATATTCAAACAGTATTTTGAAATCCATCTACCAATGTCCTGCTTCATAACCTCAGGGAAGTTGCCCTAAAATGTTAATACTGGTACGTGAATAAACTATTCAAAACAGATTGTAATTTAATACGTTAGGATGAAGGTGTTTCCCCTGACATTTTATTGAATAAATTATGGAAAATTTGAAATCAGCACTCTAAACAACATGGTTATACGAAATTTCATGCAAATAGAACACTAAATAATGAATTTAAAAATGTATACCAAATTTGAAAATTTTGAAGGGTGAAAAAAAAACTTATTTTTTGTTTCATGTAGTCTACTTTATCAAGTGAAAAATTATAAGAGTTGTAACAATGTAACACAGCCCTATTACTCCCCTTCCTTCATTATTGCTTTGAGCCTATTTAAATTGCTTTCGTGAAAGCCTATTTTAATAGATAATGAAATAAGATACATCAGTTCAATTCAAACTAGTGCGGATACTTGCTAGAAAAATCAGTGTGTATTTCAGAAGTCACACACTAACACTAACCTCAATGTCCTCATTTCATCAGTCAGGGCTTTATATAAGAAAACAATAAAATTTTGCGTAACATTCACTGCATATATGCTATCAAAATATAATAAAGCCCTAATTAAGGCATTGACTGTACAACATATGTTAATTTGAATCATAAAACTGCGACAGTCTAGCAGCCACGAAAGTCACAACTGAAAACAATAAACAAAACAGTGGCTGACAATGCTGCCACTCCAAGCATTACTGGCTGAGCGAAATTTTGCTACTGGAAAGCTCATGTTCCCTTACGATTCGTTTCCATACCGAATTTGGCATGCACTGACTGGCCGTTTTCTCTGTCTACTGACAACAGCGCTACTAGACTAATTGATAAACTAAGATTTCTACAATCTACTACAGAAGGGATCTCCTTTCAATGTTTGATGATTTTTGAAGCTGGGAATTTTGTAGAGTGGGGATCAAAAGTTGGTAAATTTTTAATTTGTCTGTACAAGTCTGTGTTTAAGGACTTTCATAATAGAAAGTAATGGGGTACAGAATAAGCCTAGAATTTTCCAGCTCCAGATCTAAATTCTCACAAAATTCCCAACTTTCAAGCTTTTAGTCAACATTGGGAGAGGGGGGGGGGGCGGGGTTTACACCCCCAACTCCCCATCTCCGTCGCGACGTGACGCCTCTGATATTAATAATAAGAAATTAAAAGTCTTAGTCTTAAATAACTTGAAAAAATACTGATGTACAGTGTTAGGGGAAGAATCGACAAGAATCCCATCAAGGTGAATTAATTATCAATGTGGTTTAGTGAAGAGGGATTGCGCTTAGGTTCCAAGGGCCGTGGAGGGAAATTGAATGAGTGTCTTGAAACTCAATGTGACCACACCAATAAACTATAACAACACTGTTAAACATCAACATCAATAAATAACATTTTTTTGTTATATTCTTTAAATTGAAAAATGACACCTGAGCACGGGAATCTACCCCGGGACCTTTGACTTAGTATGACAATGCTCTAACCACTGAGCTATCCAGGAATCATCCAGTGGCCAGGGTCATTCTTCGTTCATATTTTAAGGAAGATTATGTTATATTTAGTTGGTATGGTTGAAAGTAATTGGGCTCAGTTAAAAGGACTTCGTGGGAGATTAGGTTTTTTGCGATCTCATTTAATGTATGAACATATTGATGGATTTATTTGGACGTAAATTTTTGCTTACTCCGAGGTTCAAGCGTTCCAGGAAATAATCAAGAATATGTCGAAAATATATTCTGTGAAACAGGTGAGTCAATCAAATAGGGATGTACGCATATGTAGATCTACTAATTACGATAATGTGTTAGGGATGAGAAAGGTTAAATTTATAATGAGTGTATCCACATTTTCGTGGATAGAGTGAAACCCCATTTAGATAAATAAAACCCCCCTCAACTCATCCGACTGGAATTTGAAGCCCGATCTTTCCATCATCGGCAGTCCAGTATATTGTAGGAGTGATGCCTTAGACCATTCAACCACCAAAGGCTCTTCCAATGCCAATTCAACAATACGTAGGTTTTATGTTTGTTTAATTCCACCCGGTCCTACCACCAATCCGGACTACCGGAATTTAATCAGGCCTACTCTAATACTGTTTTTATTTTAGCGACTCTTACTACCCATTCGAGTTATATGCTTATGTACTAATTACGCTAGTGGTTTAGAGATTAGGAATATTATATTCAGAGGAAGTATACCCGCATTTTCGTGGAAAGAGATTGGAAAACAATTTAGAGAAAACCACTCTCAGTGCACCCGACCTGGATCGAACCCCAATGTCTTCGTCCTCAGTAGTCTAACATGAGAGTAGCGCGTTGGACCACGCGGCCACCGAAGCGGAATAATCTAATGTTATTGGGCTGAATAAAGTATAAAGAATGTGTAGAAAATGCACCTGCATTTGTGTGGATATAGGGTGGGAAATAATTTAGAAAAAATCGTCCTTAGTACATTCAACTGGGATTTGAATCCCAACCTCTTCCTTTCTAGTAAACTAGACTAGAAAGACTTGACTTGAAAATCCTCTTTCCCACCGATGCGGGTGAAATCTTGTTTTAAAATCGGATCTCAACATAGAGCAACAAATTTATTAGGGTTAATCGTTTCCCTTGAGGTTATCGATTGTATGATAATGGCTACTGTGTTTACTGTGATAAACGATCACTTTAATAGGAAACACTCCCCTTTTCCCTCACAGACTGTTCATCAAACCATTATATGAACACGCTAATAATATCCGCTCAAACATAACCTGACCGGCACAAACCTATTTTCATTCCAAACACACACACACAGACAGTAAGGAGCAAAGAAAGGAGTGGAGGAAGAAGAGACTTAAAGAGAAACAGCGACAGAAGAAGAATCTATGTATGCAAACTTTCTAAACACAAGGCTATACAAGCAAACGAGTTATAAACTAACTTAACCTTGGACAGTAGGTTAATGGCCAGAACAAACACCGAAAATAAATTATGATGTCTCGGTAGTAAGGCGGACATTTACTCAACTACTTAAAAATATTAGTTTGAACCCTTTCTGGAATCAAATAAGAGGTAGATAAGCTGTGCAGTCTACTTCCTTAACCAGTGGGTCACGAAAAGTGTTCGGAATAGTAATGTCGTGTAACACTTTTCCCCCATGAAGACAACTTTATTGTTATTAATAGGGCCTAATGTTTGATTGAAGAGGCATCAACACAAATAAGTGAAAATTTAATATTATGGTCATCTATTAATATGAAATAAATTAATGCACTTGCGCAAAACTTTTTTTATTTACTCTTTAAAAAAAACTTTAGATTACCAGACAATTAAAAATAGGTTTGGGCAGAATATTATTTTGGCACTAAATTGTTATTGTAAGTAAAACTAAAATATACTTGAATTTGACAGAAGCATTGGTTGACGAAATATATTAGGTCGGAAAAGTACATTAAAGTACGATTAATACATGTACTAGTTTGAAATATATCGTAAAGAGTTTAAATAACAATGTTTCTTGATTTGAGCGTTTTTAGACACATTTTGAAGTGCTTTAAACTCATTTTAAAGGCGTGTTCTAAAGATAAACTTTCATTAAAAATGCAATTTGATTTAAAAAAGAATCAAATATTAATTTAACCAACTGTCATTGAAGGTGTATCTTTTGTATTAATAAAAGGAACAGTTTGTTTGACTGTCATGAGCACGATATTTACCGTACGCAGAGGGCTGAAATTTAAAAATTAGTAGTCCCTGTGCACAAACTTATACGTCTCAAAGCTGGAATTTTAAATTTTTTATTAATTTTTTTATTTCTTAAAAACGGAGTTAAAAGAAATACAATTAAAAAAATTATGTCTGTTCAAAGCAATGCATTGCGTGGTTATCCCGGGAAATGCCGGGTGCTTCTACTAGCCCACAGTCAAAGTATACAATGACAAACACTTTTACTGAACAATTAAAATAAAGGTAAACTAACTGTGCTCAAATATATTTTTCAAATGTATTTTTTAAATTTTTGGCCTTTTATATACAGATAGAGACTTGAACTAATTTTAGTATTATGTTTGTCTGCATATTACATCTTTACAAATTTAGAAAAAACCATAGATCTCTACCAAACTCGGGACAGACACACACAAAGGTAACCACTAGGATGCCTCTAGGTTTTGTTTTTATCTGTTTTGGGGAGAACATTTTGGGAAAAGAGGTGACAGTCATAAAATAACAATTTGAAGCATGAATTCCCTGCACACCCCTCGTTCATTTATCACAAATACAAAGATAAGAACTAAAAAAAATAGGGTAATAGTTTGTGAGCGTAATTTAAAAAAAAAAAAAATTTCATTGGGCTTCCAGTCTTACTATCCGTCCAAGTCAACCGTATATTCACACTAACGGAGTGGGGGGTGAGTTAGGTAAAATTTAGAGGATATGTATGCGCATTTTCTTGAAGTGAGGTTGAGAAACCATTTAGGAAAGCCCATCTCATAAAATATCCAGCTGGGATTCAAAACTTGGCCTACTCATCCTTGGAATTCCCACCAATGGAGATAAAGATTTTAAAATGTTTATTAAATAAATTATTATACATATTTTCTATATTAATGTGCTGTATTTGGGCCACTAATAGAGATAAGACCCTCTTATAAGATAAGTTGACTCCTCCTAGTAAAGAGAACATAGGTGTGTATATAAATTATTGTTACTCTAGTAGAAAAAAACTCCATTACGTCAACCCATTAGCGAGCTATACCGACCGAGTAGCCGCCTCATGTTGGCGAAGATAGTGCCAAAATTTGAGGATAGGTGGTGTCAGTTTGTCAGAACAACGAACCCCTCGGCCACCAGTCTCAGTTTTATAGACCAAAACCGCTACTTCTATATCCAAGTAGCGCCTTAACTGTCCTCACGAGGCTGAGTTGAGCCCGTTTCAGACCCACTGATTCACAGAAAAATATGGAAGTGCCTGCTATCGAACCCGGGACCTCTGGATCTGTAGCCAGGAACTCTGACCATTAGACCAGAGAGTCGGTCTTTTTGCTCCTATTCTAGGTAAAATACACTGCTTTATACCCATATTATTGTTACTTTTAATTAGGATTGTCAAACTCGACTCTTCGATACCTCGATATCCTCGATTCTTACTAATATCGAAAGAACCGAGAATCGATCTTAATATAACGATTTTCTATAATTCGATTCTTAGCTCCAATGAAAGTACTGGCAACTAAGAAAATGTCGAAATTCAGAACAAATAGTAATCGAATATCTCTTATATTAGTCTAACGATTCGCCGTAATTTGATATAATATTTTGGTTCAGTTTACAATCCTATTTGATTAATTTAAAAGACTCTTACGTCCGACAATTGTTTGTTATACCTTTTTTTAATTATATGACTCGGCGAGGCTTTACTTGAAGGTAAAAATACATGCTTTCTAATATAATTACTAATTATTTTATCAATTTTGTAGAATATGATTTAATACTTGGTAAGCAGATATTTTTATTTGTTAAAAAAATTAACTTTTGTATTATTAACATTTTTTTTTGTTTCTTTGCTATTCTATAAAGTAGAATAAATATATTTTTAAATTATGTTGGATGCTTGGAAAAATAATTAAATAGTAAATGATCAAAAATCGGAATCGAGAAAATAGTAGTACTTTTAACACATTTCTCATACTAAAAGGTTATTTCAAAAGTTACAACCAAAGATAGAAAAGACGTCGACAGTTCATACAAGCGTTATCAGTAACATTGGATATAAATAAAATTGATTAAAACGCTTCGATAAATAAAAATACATAATCGAAACAATGTATAATAGATTCAAACTGAAGCACCTTAAGGTGGAGTGGGAGATAACGCCAGTTAGGATATTACAATTTGCAGTTTTTATAACTTTTTTTTGTTTGTTGACAAAGTAATTTAAATATTACTTCAGTAAATACATTTACTTTAATTTTATATATATAATAATATCAACAGTTCTTCAACGTTTGTCATAGTCATCAGGGAATTTAATGAAAACTTTTTATCTTCTTTTAAAAAGCTTCTCATCAAATTTCATTATATTCCCGACAAATATTTAATAACTATTGATATTACTAGATTTAGACAATTAAACTAAAGGTGTTAGTTATTATTACTAGCATTATTATTAGCACCGCGTCTTACTACCCGTTCGGGTTATACGCACTTACGCTAATGTGTAATGGTAGGGTGATTGTGAGATGAAATGAAGAACCTACAGTTTAACGTGGAATCCGAACCACGGTGGAGGCCTGGCATTCCCCACATTCACAAGATGTCTTGTCAGAGGTGAAGGAAGGGTTTGGTAATCAGATAAATCTGTGCCGGTACCGAGGATTGAACCCCGGCCGCCAGCACAGAAGTCTGACACCTTACCCCTAGACCACCAGGTCACTTGTTAGTTATTAAAACACTATTTTATTTACTTTGGCCAAAACTAATTTTCTGCTTAAAATACTTCAAATCTACTGTCCTCATCTCTCGCTAGCTTCCTTCCCACCTTGATTAGGAAGGACACGCAACTTAAGGAAAGAGACAACAAATCGTGAAAATGAAAGCGAAAACGTTCCAAAAAGGAGTGGTACAAAGTACCGCGTGAAAGTTCCCTTCACGCCTTGCAGCAAACTGTTCCTCATTTCGGGGGTCACGTGGTACCTAACCTACATCTTCTGTCTGTGATCGCAGGAAATACACTCTACACATGTGAGACGGAGACGATGGAAGCTGTGTAGTGGACGTAAAGGTGGGAACACACTGCCGTCACGTCACGTGAGCTCATGTGACCTCACGCAGTAAAGATATGACGTGACGTGCTGTACATACTCACACTATAGTCACGTCATGTCACTCAACATGCGCTCTCGTTTCGTTTTCAGTAATACGTTTCTTATCTAAAGTTCTTCCTTCATTCTTGGACTAACCATGGAGAGAAGTGGATCTAGCAGTTCATCTGAGTTTGAAGAAGAGTTGGAAAATACTTGTGCAGTATTAGTGGCTAATACAGTGGCTCGTAGGAAAAGGGTGTGGGTGCATCAAATAAATTTGAAAAGGAAGGTGAAGGGCGAGTTTTATCATTTGGTTAAGGAGCTTAAAGAACATCCAAGTCGATATGAAATGTATTTTAGGATGACAAAGGAAGAATTTCAGTTCTTACATGATCTTATACAGGAGAATATAGTAACCAAAAACACTCAGATGCGAGAGGCCATCACTACTGAAGAAAAGCTTGCAGTGTGTTTAAGGTGCGTGAAGTGACAAAATACTGATTTTTTTTTAAATTTGTTTATTTAAGTCTTACAGAAAGGATCAAATAGGTAAATATTTTAATGAGCAAATATCAGAGTATTCTTGTAGCACATTTTATCTTTCAAATAGAAAAACTACTTAATATTATCAATATTGATGAAGTCCTGAAATGAAATGTGGTGAGCTTACTTGAGGTCCCAAATACTCACTGTTGATTGGATCATTTACAAGAGGCAGAGTATATACTCCAGTTCCTGACGAGCACGAAGCTGCAGATGCAGTAGAAATTGGGCGTGGAGAGAACGATGTTTCACTGGATGTGGAATTGTGGGATGCGGGGGAAGCAGATGATTTTCGATACTGTGCCTGCTCACCCACTGCAATTTGCGTTTGAAGGACAGCCTGGCTTACCTGTAATTTTACTTTAGCCAGATCTAGAGGAGGAAGTGTCTTTGCAGTTTTTGCTAAACTCAGAAAAAACATATCTGTGTCATCTAAGTCAAGGCTTGATATTTTTCTTTCTTCATGTCTGATTCTTCTCAAAGTTGAATTTTCCCTCATAATTTTTACCATTTGATGAATATCGTTGTCTCCTCCATCTCGCTTTTTTTTCTTATTAGCAATATTTTGAAAATTTACATGTGTTTCATTTGGAAAGTTTGAAGGTGCAATATGATCTCCCTGTGAAGTTTGAGGGGTGTCTTGACTGGGTGAAACTTCATCATTCATACAATCTCCTGATCTGTGATTAATGCTTGTTTCTGGGCTAAAAACCACCTCTTCATGGAGTTCATCCACATCCTGGAGATTGCTCTGTGTCTTTCTTGCGCTAAAAGAGGGCAAAAGAAATGACATTTCTTGTTCGAACTTCCATGGAGGCATTTTTGTTGCTCCATCTCCACTCTTCTTATTCCGTCGTCGGCTCAGTGCGTTCATGAAACACCTCCGTAATTTTTCCCACGTATCTTTCGCTGTCCCAGCTGAAAAAAAAAAGATTTGTTTGAATAAAAAATATAAAATAAAATATAAAGAATAAGATTATAATTGATTTAAATGATATCTTATGTTTATTTACAGATAAGTATTTATAGCAATCATTTTATTTTCAGGTTCCTGGCCACAGGGAACTCGTTTAGAAGCCTGGGATTCAGTTACCGTTTGGGATTCAGCACAGTAGGAAAGATAGTTAGAAATGTTTGTGAAGCTATATGGAAAATATTGGGTCCTCTTTTTATGCCCAAGCCAAATGAAGACGTTTGGAAAGCTTCAGCAGAAAAATTCCGGGATCTTTGGCAGTTCCCAAATTGTTTGGCAGCAATTGATGGGAAGCACATCGCTATTCAGTGCCCAATTGGTGGAGGGTCAAAATACTTCAACTACAAAGGTTTTCATTCGCAAGTTCTCCTTGCACTAGTTGATGCTGAGTATAGATTCATTGCTATAGATGTAGGTGCATATGGTAAGAACAGTGATGGTAATGTTTTTTCAAAATCTGTGATTGGGAAAAAACTCGAAGACAAGACATTGAACATTCCACCACATACACCTTTGGTTGAAAATTCTGTTCCATTGCCATATGTAATAGTTGGAGATGAGGCATTTCCCCTCAAAACATATTTACTTAGACCATACAGCAGACACCACCTAGGAGGGGACGAAGACAAAAAGGTCTACAACTATCGCTTGTCACGGGCTCGAAGGGTCGTTGAAAATGCTTTTGGTATTCTAGCTTCCCGGTGGTGAGTCTTTCGACGGCCTTTGGAAGTACAACCAGAAACTGTCGATAAACTGGTGCTGGCATCTTGCTGCCTTCATAACATGCTCTGCAAAGAACACAATCCCCCTGATGAAATTGAGCAACTATGTCCGAGGACTTCTGCTCTACAAAATTTGCTGCAAATGAGGAGGAATGCACCCCGAGAGGCAACAGATGTTAGAGAGTATTTCAAAGATTATTTCAATTCACCTGTTGGCTCAGTACCTTGGCAATTACCCACGATCCGACGAGGACTTCACTCACTATGATAATAATATTAGAATAGAATATCAAAACTTATCTTCTCTAGTTTGTACTTAGTTAACGGACAGTGAAAAAAACCATTCTACATGAACAGTTTTTTTGTTTTTTAAGCTTCCGGCTGTTTTTCTCAAAAAGTATGCGAAATACGAAAAAAATCTTAATAAAAGTCGTTTGGTGTCCGAGGGAGGGGGGGGGGGGGGGGGGACGACAACAGCATTTTTTTTATTTGGTGGACTTTTCAAAGTTATTTTAAGGTAAATATATTTTTAATTGAAACCTATAATATTTGTATCGGCATTTGAATATAACAAAAAAACAAACAATTTTTTTATTCAGTCTTGATTTTAAAAAATATTTGACAAATGATCAATATATGATAACGATGAGTGATTTATTACTAAATGTTAATAATTTAAGGTATTATTGTTTTACTAACCCAAAGTGTGGTCCCGTTATTAGATTTTTTCCACGGGTCTAACTAAAGTATATTGTTTATAAAACAAAGCCTACTACGATCAAAGAATTTCGCCAAAGGATTACCACAACTTACAAAATATCATAGAGATGAAATAACTTTGAAAATGCCCACTAAATCAAATCATGCTGTTTTCTTTCCGCCTCGAAACCACACAACTTTTGTTCGGAAATACTTTTTTTATTTTGCATACATTTCGAGTTAAACGGGTGGAAACTTTAAAAAAAAACTGTATATAACAAATTACGATAGTCATAGGCCCACAATATTTTTATTTTGTCTCTTAATTACAAGTGTATACTTTTAGCACCCTCAACAAATTGAGCTTATACATGAATAAATAAAGTAAATATGAAATAAAACTTACGTTTTATTTTCAACTCCTTCCCAATCTCTTCCCAAGCGTTGGTTCTCATTTCCTGGTCTCTGTAGTCTCCTGACTTGACATCATAAAGAAAAGCTCGGCTACGCACTTTTTCAATAAGCATTTCCTCCATAATTAACACACTATAACAACCAAGAAAACTAAACGACTTGTCCACTTACGACCCTTCAACGGACTCACGGCTCACGAAATATGTGCTGCCGCAGATATTGTGAGAGCGCGTGAGGGCGTGACGAGACATGAGAAGACATGACCTCACGTGATGTGTATGTAGTGACGCCAGTGTGAATGCGCTCCCATCTAATCAACAGAAATAAGTCTACTCACACTTTGATGGCTTACGTGAGCTCATGTGACCTCACGTGACGTGACGGCAGTGTGTCCCCGGCTTAAGAGTTTACCTTGGCTTTGAAGCAGTCTCGCCGTGACCGGAGAACAGTTATAGTTGGTTCACCATAGAAAGAGCCTTTTATAACATACTAGCATGTAGTACTCGGGTTCGCCCGGTAGAGATAATAAAAAGGTTAAATAGGGTGGAAAAAATCCGTCAAAAATATATTTAAAAGGGTAAGTAAAAAGGGTAAAAGTATGTAAAAAAATTTAAAAGGGGTAAAAAGAGCAGAAAGAGAAAAGATTGTATTATTTAAAAACGTGCAAAAAGGGGGAAAAAAAGTAAAAAATATAATAAATTTGTCTAGCTCTTTTATACTTCTTTCGAGTTACCTCTTTTACCCTTTTCACACAATTTGCCCCTTTTTTTTAACACTTAAACATTGTTTTTGTACTTTTTACAATTTTACCCCTTTCACAACTTTAAACCCATTTATTCTTTTTACCCTGTTTACAATTTATTGCCTTTTTTTCTTTTTTAGCTCACTATGCCCAGTTTATCCTTTTAATTCTAATTAATTTTTTTACACTTGTTACCCTTTTAATCTTTTTTTTTAAATTGTATTAGATTACTTTCTACCTTTTTTGAGGTTTTTGCACTTCTTGCACTTTATACTTCATATGACCCGCATCGGTGAACACGTGGTCAAACGCGCTACTCTTGTGTTAGACAATACTACCGAAGACAGGGTGATCAGGGTTTGGTCCCGGTCGGGTGCAATGAGGATGGGTTTTCATAAATTGTTTTCCACTCTCCCTCCACGCAAATGTGGGTGTACTTCCTCTCAATAAAACCTTGATAATCCTTAACCCCTTAGTGCAGTTAGTACATAGGCGTGTAACCCGAACTGGTATTAAGACGCGGTGATAAAAAATAAATAAATATTACATATAAGTTTATTACTTCATATGAATGTCTAGTTACGCTAAATTCCAGCCCTTTATATTAATTACTTTGCCTCAAACTGTAATTATTTGAAGTCATTGAATCACTATTTATAGCTTATAATTATATACTTGTTAAAAATGTTCAGTGACATTTCTGTTGTCGAATGATCTTAAGGGGTCTGTCTACCGAAACGTTGAAACGCATTATAAATGTCCAGAAAGCCCACAATATTTAAGAAGGGATTTGTTATTCCACACAATGGAGGTGAACGTTATCCACATATCCCTTTAGGATTTAAAAAACTCGCTATTTAGGTTTTATAGAGATATAAACTAAGTGATAAGGTGTAATTAGCTCATTTTTAACGACGTCCTACACGAAATGTGATAGTTTTAAGATAAAAGTAAATATCTGGATACATAGATACAATTGTCCTCACACAAATTAAAAGAATTATCAAGTTCAGATAATAAAGTTAAAAGATAATTGAGGATTGTTTTAGTGGTTTTGAAGCATTAGAACTGCTATTTTCATTATAGATTCCGCATTGTGACTATAATATGTTCAATCAAGTAGGTGGCATCATTAAAGCTATCAAAATTGTCGACATCTGTATAAATAAACAGCTGCATAGTACATGGATTGGCTTATGAATACACGAAAGTAAATATAGTTGTTGATACAGTTCTTTGTATGGTAATAAAACTAGAGTTGTTCGTTGTATGCCTTAATTAATTCTGTACGTAAACTTTTATCAAAAATAAGAATGCAACTATCATAGAATAATAATTTGTATACTACTTACAAGCTAGCTTAACCTAGGACAGCATACTAAACACTCAAACACAATGTCAAATATTTTAAAATAATATGTCTAGTAATCAATTGAACAAACCATAGACAAATAATATATTAAATTAAGAACCATTATGAGTGAACCATTGGGTGTATGGTTGAGATTTATTTATTAGGACTGTGTAAAAATATTCAACTAAATTAGGTAATTGGACAAACGTAAACTGTCTTCTTATTAAGTCTTTAAATGATATTATTAAATCAGAATGTTTGACGCCTTAGATAAGTCGGTGAGTCTATTGAACGCATGGGCTGGGTACAAACTAAGGTTGAACTAAGGTGGAAAAACTTGTTATGGGTAAAATTGGGTCACCCTATTTAATGATGATTAATCGACGGCTGGGGAACTCAAGAGTTGTTTCGTGTTGTTTTGTAAGTCGTGTGCTGCTACACTCAATTCATAAAGTACCTAATAAATACCCCTAATAAAATAGAGTGAATTTTATATATATAATCATTTAAGGACAGCAACTCCTAGAAGGAACATATTCATGACAGTTCTAAAGATTTAAAACCACTAAGGAAATCCTCAATTATCTTGGATATTTTCTGTTGTAACCCTAACCATACCTGGCTTTGTTTGAGGAAGGCTAGATATATGTTTATATCAAAACTATGGCATGCAAAATGTCGTTAAAATCTTCATCTTTTCTAATTTTTTTTAAATTACAAAACTTAAAATTCAAAGGTTTATATATGTATGAGAAAATGTTAACACTTTTTTACTCCAGTTTCCCATTAACCATATTTTTAAATAATAAACTTACTAAATATTGTTGGATATTTTAAAGTCTGCAACATAGTTCATCAATCAAGTGTACGAACCCCTTTCCACTGAGCGTCAAATAGCTTACTTGAGCTAAAACTGTCCTTGAGTCCTTTTAACAATCTGAAAACTGTTGACAAACCCCAATTAGGACTCGCTTTATAGACTGTGCAATCTTTTGATTCAATTGATGAAGCGTGGCTTTCCATTCGAACGTGTCGACTAATGGACTAAAAATACTTGTCATAAGAAATTTCCCTAATAACTCTCTAATACCCCTATTACGCAAATCAGCAACCAAGTCATTCTTTCGTCTTGTAACACGCCGGCTCGAAACACTTGTCTAACGACACCAATTACAACTCGGGCTTACCTTGCTGGGCGAAAAAGGCTTAACTAGAAACAATAATAAACATGAATAGGGAAGGTTAGTTCAAACGTGTGTGTATTTAATAAGACAAGAACTTAGCATCTAAAGGGAAATGTAAAATAGACACAAAAAAACGGGAGAAAATATTAAGGTTCATTATATTTTATGGACTCGTAATATATTTAAAGTAAAAATTTAAAAGTGAAAATAATGAATCATCTTAAAATAGCTTTTATTTAAATACAAGCCTTGCGCTATGGACAAGAACGCCCCTTAGAGCTCCACAGTGCAATTTTCAATATTTATTAAAATAATATCTTATTTAAAATAAAATAAGTAGTCTTAATTAAGCATAAGTAATTGGTATGGTATAGTACTATCTATAAAGACTGAACGAATCAAAAGGGAATGAAAAAACAAAACCCAAACTTTCAAATAGAATATTTTATCATGGACATATCTTATAATCTGGTTCCGGCGCTGACAGACGTTGGTTTGTGTTGAGGACCCGTTAAAATAGCAATGTATTAATATAAATTATTTTGAATATGGCAGGGCAAGTTAAAAATTTAGTAGCTGGTTCATTGACGCATCATGCAATGCACGACATAGCAATGACAGCTTTCAACTGCAGTCATTATATTTTAGAAATGTAAGCTCAAGATTACTAAAATCTTCGATATATTGGTCAAAAGAAATTAAATCTATTCAATTTGCGGAAATCCTTTTCTCAAGTTGTAGCTTCGCTTTTGACAATTTGAAAACTTGACAAATCTCGAAGTAAATGATTTTGATTATCTAAAAAATCTAAATTAAAATTGGTTTGGTAAAACTTTAAGAGATTGTTGTCCAAAGAAAAACACAGCTTCCTCTTTAAATGGTTTTAAAATTAGAAATTTTCAAAGACATCTTCGGTGTCTATGAGTTTATTTTTGTAATTATGTAATGTCGTTTGTAATGTTTTTTGTAATGATTCATCTAATTTAAATTAAATGAGCTGTACTCTCCTCCAAACGAACAGTGCCGTGATTACAATTATTTACAGCTTGGGTGATATTCATTAAAATAGGTTTAGTTAAAACTCCAAGAATCCTTGTAGAAAAAAATCGTTCCACGTTTTATACATATATCATGAGTGGAATTTCAAAAAGTTTTGCTAATCTATATGGCGAAAATTAAAGGAATGACCACAAATTTTAGGTCAAATAACTAGGAGATGTTAGTAATAGCTTTACGCGCCAATCACTCTAACAATTTGGCTGCCCAGTACATAATCTAAACATTTACCCATTGTAGCCTTCTGTAGGAAAAATCATCGGCAAACATTTATGTTTCAAATAGAATAGTAGTTGTTTATAGGTACGTTCACATTTTATGATATACTAGTATGTATTACCAAATTTTTCGTTACAACAACGGTCGATGATAAAATATAAAATAATTCAGAGTAATAGAAGAGCCAAAGTCCTCTTGAAATAAAAATCTTCAACAAATCTTTAAATTGCAGCCAAAGTCTGACGAGATGTACGGTATGTTGCACCATCTGGTAGAAAACAGCTACTTGTCGGCTTTTGACCATCAAACTGGTTAACAAATTGACGGGTAAATGTGCATGTAAATATCGGTGTTGACAGTTGGGCCAAAGAAAATTGATCCAATGTATAAGAGAAAGGACACAATAGATGGAGGGGCTCTTCTGGTGAGGCTTTGCGGGTCCGTAACATCCCACACACGCATGTTCAATGAATTTATGTATCCTGATAAGTGGAACAATGCTTCATCTGTTAACTACGTTATGTCCAGGATGTTGAGGGCTTAGGCAACTAAAACTCAGGAACCAGTGACCGCATGCAACTATTTACAACATGACATCTGGTTGGAGTCCACGGTCATCATTTACTCAGAGCGGGTAAATCCTCGATTTTTTCTTCTATATTTATTCTTAAGGTCTACCAGTCTACTGTGATGGGATGACGCAATTACTTAGGAGAGAATCGACGATGTATGCAGGGTTACCGAAGTTTCTAATCTTCGGATCATGTTTTAGATCGCCTTTCTTCGATGATGATGATGATGAAATTCCGATTCGTATTTTAAACTTCCTGATCCACTCTTCCTATAATAGCATACGATAAAGGTTCGCTTTTCAAAACTATAAATTTCAGTAGCACTGAGGAGTAGAGTAAAGTGGATCAATATCCCGGTCGCAAAAATTGTACAGGATGGAGTAGAACCAAAAATATACAAACAGAGTAAGTCGCGAATTGCAAATTCTGATTGTATTTTCATCTATTTCGGTTGTTGTAACTGATAGTGTTGGGATGGCCACGAGTGTATCCATTAATTATTTTTACTATATTATTATTACTATTAGTAGTACTCTTTAGTTCCGGTGGTATGGTTATTAGTGTTTTGTACTAGTAGCTAGGCCAAGGTAATAGAAGCAAGCGGATGAATTTTAATTAACTCCATCAGCATTCAAGCGGATAGAGAAAAGGGAATTATATCTATATCGTTAAAATAGTCGTCCAAAGGGCACCCGATCGAGGATAGAACCCTCTCCTCGGGTTTCCTGGGCTATATTCAATAATGATAGCAGATAGGTTGACACCTAAATCTGATGGTCATATAAATGTGTGTAAGAAGTATATATTTAACAACGTACGTTAGCTGTTGCGAATGTTTTCCCTCATTTCTCTGCTATATATGCATTGTAAAATAAAGAATGTGTACCCCACAGCTATTAAGTACAAATTTTCAAGTTTACTACTTTGTTTTAACGTGTGTCATGGTGTAGTTGGATGGTCATATAGGAAACCTTTGAAAGCAAATTTAAAAAAAAGATAATGTGTAGTTAACAATGACTTATAAGGGCACTAGTTTTATATTACATCTGTAAAAACTGACACAATTTTTCAAAATAAAATCTTTAGATCACATTAATTGACATATGGATACATGAATATTTTGAGTTGACAAATCAGGTCCTTTCCATATTCATCCCACTTTATGTATTGTCATTTCACGGTAACTTGGGCTTTTTCTGACTCTTTAAAAGTTACTTAAAGAAATTTAATAATTATACGCTTCGCAAATGTATAATTTTGACACTTCGACTAATACTATAAATTGAATTAACTCTTTAGTATAATACATCATATTCCATCTTTTCAATGCAGATGAATACAGAACTGCTTTTAATAATTTTTCAACTGACAGAAACCCGCGCCGGTAGGCATGCGCTCTAAATATCAAGGTGTGCCAGTAAAGAGAAGGTCGGAGTTCAATTACCGGTAAGGTATACTGAAGGTGATTTTTCATAAAGGGTTTCTCATTCTACCTCCAGTCGAATTGGAGAGCATTTCTTTTAAATTATACCTTCCTCGTACATGTCCCACCAGCGTAATTATTAATATATGCTTAACCTAAGTGGGCGCGGTAAAATGAAAATTTACAAAAATAAAAAAACAACTGACAGAAAAAAGCCAACATTACCGTGAACCAACTATACATCCCTACTTTTATAGAAGACAGCTAGAAAAGTTACTAGATCTACTTTAATGTATTCATACTTCAGGTCATATGATCTGTATCTGTCACTTTTAATATAATTATGTTATCAATACTTCTAAAATAACACTAATGTAGTAAAATGTGATAAATGCTGACTGCAAAAAAAAAGTAATTTTTAAAAGATTACCCGCCTCGGTGGTGTGGCTAACGCGCTAGTCGTGTTGAGCTCGACTGCTGAGGACGGGGAGATCGAGGTTCGAATCTCGGTCGGTTGAAATGGGGGTGGTTTTTCCTAAACGGTTTTCCACTCTCCCTCCACGCAAATGCGGGTTCACTTCCTTTAATTCAACCTTCCCAATTCCTAATCCATTAGCGTAATTAGTACTTAAAGCGTATAACCTGAACGGGTAGTAAGACGCGGTGATAAATATTATTATTATTTAAAAGATTCTTTTTATCAAAATTGGACTGTACTGATACATTCTCTCTCTCTGTGTCATTGGAATTTTCATTGTAATCTTTTTTATAATCAAACGTGTTGAAAGTGTACATAAGACCTTTCCGTCTAGTAGGAAAACGTTCTTAGACTCATCTAACAATAAATGTAGACCTACATTATCGTAAATTACACACATCAAACCTCGTATAAATATTTACAAAGCCATTACCGCACCTTACCGTATCATGGGACGCTGGTTTCGTGTTTGAATAAAACAAAACAATGACACCACGTGTGTTGTCCTTGGGCTCGACGTCATGTCAATTAGTTCAGGTCGGTCGACTGTAAGAGGGAACAGGAAGAGTTTATATTGAAACCAAATTGAGGCGGGATTTTTTTATAGATATAAATTCTGTAGGAAAATCAGAATTTGAATTAGTGTTTTATTTTCTCACGGGAAATTGTAGTTTTGGTTCAATGCCATGAGAAAAATTATTGAGGTGCCCGTTGTGAAGGTCAACCAATCAGTGATGTCGAAAATTGTATTTGGGTTATGTTAAAGCAGGAGCGGTAAGATGGATTTGAAGTCCACAATTGAGGACGGTAACACACATGAATAGTCTCAATGTGGTAAAACACCTGTCAAAACAGTTATTTAAAAAAATGACTACGATAACATCGTGATCATAGATTAATGGAATATTTTTAAAGTAGCCTCGAGTCTGCATAGTACTCTTTTAACCCTTTTTTTTTTTAGATATTAACGCACCTTAGCTCAGTCGATAGCATGTCTGTCTATTGAGCTAAGGGTCCCGGGTTCGATTTCCATTATGGCCGAAAGCTTAACATTGGTGAAATGTGTGTTTACCCTTTCATTGTGATAAATTAACGGCTGGGGAAGGGATGCTGTGCCTGTCGTAGTGTTAAGTTATATTATAAGGCATATGAAGCTAAGACAGGACTAGCAAGCCGATAGTGAAAATATATGGTTTGAATAAAAAACTGACCTAGGTCACAAGCTGGAAACTGTAATAGAGGTAAAGTAAAGAAGCTATTAACGTGTTCATTCTAAGCTGACTGATAGCCAGCACATAGCTTACAAACTAACTTGTTCCTGGATAGTAACAATATCCAGTTCTTCGGACATTAATTCGTCCCTATGAAAGGGGAAGCATTTACCCATTTTATACCATTTCTGGAACGGAACCTGGGACCCTAAGTTCAGTATGCAGACACACTATTGACTGAGTAAGATGTTATACCTTCTGCCAGTCAACGAATTAATGAAACAGTTGGGCACGCGTAGTGGACGTCAAGTTCTTTTCATATAGTTTTCCGAAGACGAAGAGGTACTGGTTCGAATCCCAGCCTGATGTTGTAATAATACTAATGATAATAATGTATTTATTTGTGTGGAGTTAAGGCCAGCGTATTTTTTTTTACACTTTACCAAGTTAAAATGTATGCTCATATTAATTCTTAAATACTATAAATATAATAATTAAAAACTAATCTTCTAACTTTCTATTCTATCTTCTTCTTATATATGAATAAAATGATGAGTTTGTCTGCAATACGCTATATCTACCCCACACAGAGGTCTAGAATTTTAAAATTAGTAGCCCCTATTCACGAACATGTGCATCTCGGAGCCGGAATTTTAAAATTTTTATTAGATTTTTTAATTATTTAAAAACTGGTTCGGAATAAATAAAATGGCATATTTATCTTAAGTTTGTTTGAAGCAAATAAAGGCGTTGCCCAGAATAACCACGCAATCAATTGCGGGTAGTGCCTGGTTCTTCTGGTGGCTTATAATAATGTCTACAAAAAAAATGAACACATAGATCTTCATATTATTGTACAGTATATTGGATATATTATTAATATGAAATAAGTGAGTAAAGCAGAACTAAATAAAAGAGATAGAACAACATAGATTAAAACACACAATCAGATCACACACATTAATATGTAATTTATATAGAGTAATATGAATATATAAACATACAGGAGGTAGTGAATAATTTAACAAGAAAATATTGCAGAAAAAATAGTGCATATATGTATATACTTTTTTGTTTATACATAATAATACTAATGTTTTCCACACACACACATACACATACACACACATACACACACATACACACATACCCACACATACATTCATGGTGTAGCTCTTTATGCCCCCTTAGGCCTACTTCAACGACTGAGACTCTGCTAGCAGACTTTGAACAAGCTTTTATTGAAAAGACTTTATATTGTCAGATTTTTTTAATATTTAGATCAAGAGAATTGACGTTAGATTTGTGAAGAGGGACATAAAGTGTGATGTAATGACAGATTTGTTCATAATGGTGTTACAATATTCCTCCGCGTGAATGTGGGTATGGTTTCTCTTTACACCTTCCTTAACCCAGGTATTTTAGCTGTCAATGTTTTTATTGTCGAGGCCAGAATTTTCATAAGTGAAATTGAAAGATATTTGTTTCGAAGCCAAAATGAAATTGTCTAGTGTAGATAAATGTGGATAGTTCGGACGGATAATGAGACGCAGTGGGGGAAAAAACTAGAAGATGAGGTGATAATTTCTATTAAAAGTGAAAGATTTTGGTCACATGACTTTACGTATGAATACATTAAAGTAACTTTAGTGTCTTCTGTGTATGTCAAATACTGTTTTTACCACTCGCAAGTAATACATATCCTCTAAATCTTAGAAACATTCCTGGCCTTATTTGCAGATTTTAATTGCATTAGTGTAGGCCTTTCTCTTACCAAAATAGTGAAGAACAGGTTAATTTAATTCTAAATTCATTGTTTTATAACCTAAATTGATTAATTAATTTAAGAAAAAATTTAACTCGCAATAATGATATTAGATTGTATATTAGGAAAATAATACCGAAGGGAAATGCATGCTTGGTCAGTAAATTGTTGACATCTCGCCTGCTGTAAAGAAATGTAAAACTCGAAATATACAAAACAATAGTTGTATCGGTTGTTCTCTATGGGGGTGAAACGTGGTCGCTTACCTTACATGACGAAACCAAATTTAGAGTGCTCTAAAACAAAGGGCTTAGGAAAAAACAAGGTGAGTATACTGGGGAATAAAGGAGGATTAATAATGTTGAGTCACATACCCTGTACTCATCACAAGACATTGTTAGGATAATCAAGTCTCATAGATTACAGTGAGCAGGACATGCAGCGCGAATGGGAGATTCTAGAATATTGTTGATGGTAGTGACGGGCGAATCCAATGGGAATAGACCATTGGTAAGGCCTAGACGCAGATGGGAGGGTAGCATTATAAGAGACCTGAAAGCGATAGGGTGTAATGAGGTGGACTGGATAGAACTAGCTCAAGAGAGGAATAGGTGGCGTATTTTTGTTAGTGTGGCAATGAAATTTTGATTTCCTAATGCCATGGAGGGATTAATTAAGTAGGGACATATAGAAATGATACATATTAATTATTTAGTGATTAGTAATGAATTGCCATTGAATACAAGAGATTCAGTGAAGTAATAGGTTAATGTAATCTTCAACCTCTCATCCGTGTAAATTTACAAACCTCTAAGTAATAGATTCCTTTTTTTTCGTGATGCTTTTTAAAAGAGAAAATTACCAGCGACACCAAGCAGTAATAGTTAACTTTTTTCAATACCCCAGTGCCGACTTTTGAGCAGTTTTGGGTCAAATGATAAATAGAAATAAACACACTTATTGCAAAAAAATACACACATGCATTTATATTTAATAATATTGATTAATTTTTATAATTTAAAAACTAAATATATATGTATATAGTAGCTAGCCAATATAAACCACCATTTTATCTTAATTAACTCTAAGAATGATTATTAAAAATTGTGTTCGTGTAATCATGCCGGGCGGCTATTTATGCAATTAACTAAACAAACATAGAATGAAAGGTCGTAGTGTATTATAATTTCAATATTTATATAGTAAATATTTATTCTACTCACTTTTGAAAATGTTTGCCACGAACCCTAGAATTAATTTTATGACCCCCTGACGGGTCACGACCCACAGTTTAAGAACCTGTTCTCAGGTTGCACAACTAGTAACTTCGTATACTCTTACAGTAAGCTCAAACTTCTTAAATAAGTTGATGTGAAATGTCTTAACATGTTTATTTAAGCCCTTTTTTCACTAAGCCCCGGTTGTTTTGTGTGTGTGCTGTTTATACTATCGGGATAATGATGAGTAAAGTATAGTTTAGAAAGAGTGTAAGAAACACCTTTAGTAAAACCAGCTAGGATTCGAACCTAAATCTTCCTGTAACCGGCCAACCAGACTAGATGAGACTGACGTTTTTGTCCGCATGCCCATCATTGTAAGTTTCGAGTGATGCTAATTATAGGTTTGTGAAGATGCGACAGTTGGTCTATTGTTACGATAACATAAGGTATTTTCTCTTAATAACAAAAATAACATTTTTACCACAATATCTGGCTATGTCAATGTATTTTTTTACGATTATTTTAATGACTCGGTTGAGATTTGTTCCGCCTGAAACCATTGGTTCTTTTAATAAATCTGTAGTGCTTGACTTAATTCCTCTGAGTTGCGTCACCACACTGAACTGTTGACTTGAGCCATGAGCCAATAAAAGGTACACTTTTAACGACAAACTTTACGAGTGTGGCGGTTTTTATGTTTGCCGCTGCTACGTGATGGGACCAGAGAATCATTGAACAGACTAGAGAAATATATACTTGTAAATTGGTAATACTGTACATTGAGCACGTACAGTACATTAATTTGGCACTTGAGGCAACAAACATTAATATCAGAGGGGAAATAAAGAACAGTTTTCAGGAGATAAACACTTGATTTAACCACTTTGGTGGCCGCGTGGTCTAACGCACTACTCTCGCTATAGACTAGACTGCCTAAAACGGGCATATCGGGGTGCAGTCCTGGTCGGGTGCACTGAGGGTGGCTTTTTTAAACGGTTTTTCACTTTCCCTCCACGCAAATGCGGATGCACTTCTTCTCAGTTAAACCTTCCTGATCCCTAGCCCATTAGTGTAATTGGTACATAAGCGCATAGCCCGAACGGGTAGTAAGACACGTTGCTAAAAAAAAAATAGCTTGATTTGTACTTGTATATCTTAATTTTGGTACTCTGTTTGGATCGGTTTGTGCTATCTAAGCTAAAAAAATGAGGCGAGAGTGAATAGTTTGAGGAACAGAGACAGAATTTTTCCAAAGTAAGAAAGAATGAAATAACAAGATAGATATACCACCACAGTGAAGCCATTCGGAATAGAACCCCAATCTCCCCAGTCAGAGCCACTAGTTGTGTTAACCGCTTACCTAACCTAGAGGTCTCAAACTCAAAAGTGGTCGAAGGGCCGTATCTACAAAATCGGGGCGTGCTGCGAGCCACAGCCCATAAAAACATGTCCACTTAAATAGATTCTATATGTTCGGATTATTTATTGACATTTCAATGACGCTAGTGGGTAAAGATGGTAAAGATATAATTTAGAAGAAATGTAACCACATTTGACTGAAGATAATGTCGCAAACCATTTAGGGAAAACCACATCTCGATGTAATTTATAACCCTAACTTACTCGACACCGGCGAAATATACCAGAAGAATCCTTATGTTTAACCCTGTGCCCACTGATGTAGGTCTACATGTGCTATTTGATGTTATGCATTTAAAATTATTATTGTGTATTGAAGATATTAAAATAAAAAATCTCCCTGATATTTGGTCCAAAAGGAATGAAGATTTTGGGGAGAGGAGAAGCTTACATAGTGATGAGTTAAATGCCCTACACTCATCATATGACATTTTTAGGATAATCAAGTCTCGTAGATTAGGGTGGACATAGAGACCATTGGAAATACCTAGAAGTTGATGGGAGGGAAGTATTAGAATGGACATGAAAGAGATAAGAGTGTAATGAGGTTGACTGGAAAGTGGGTAGAACTATCTGTATATAGAGATAGGTGACGTACTTTTGTAAATGTGGTAATGAACTTTCGATGTCCTAATCCCATAGATTAAGTAACTAATTATCTCCCAGATTTTTATGTGGGTTAGCAAAATACTCGTAAAAAGATTTATTAAATTATGGGAATAAAAGTTCCCAACATTAACTTATTTATTATTATTATTATTAGCACCGCATCTTACTACCCGTTCGGGTTATACGCACTTACGCTAATGTGTAATAGAAGGATGATTGTGAGATGAAATGAAGGACCTACAGTTTAACGTGGAATCCGAACCACGGTGGAGGCCTGGCATTCCCCACATTCACAAAATGTCATGTCAGAGGTGAAGGAAGGGTTTGGAAATCAGATAAATCTGTGCTGGGACCGAGGATTGAACCCGGCCGTCAGCACAGAAGTCTGACACCTTACCCCTAGACCACCAGGTCACCGATTAACTTATTTAAAGTGACAAAATATATATATCATAGTTTGATATATATAATAGTATTTACTCCGTAGTCAGGCGAGGGGACAGCACGTATGAATCTGAAACTCTCAATTAGTCCACAAAATAGGCCTAAGTGGTATTTTTTTCAGGGTTTGGCTCAAAATATATCAAGTAAAATGGTGGTACGGTTCCTTAAAACAGGGTTCCTCAAACCTTTTGCTCTCTAGCCTCACCTGAAAATTATAAGTAATTATTTAATCTTACTAACATAATTTACTTTACATCCATTACTGTTTCTAGCCTGTGGTCTTACAAAATCTATATATATTTTCCAATACTGGTTTTCTAGGCCTGTTGTAGCTTAATATGCTTGATAATTTAACTTAAGACTGGGACAGGCACAACATCCAGTCCCCGGCCATTAATTTATCACTATAAAAGGATAAACCCACATTTCACAGATCATAAATTTTTCAGCCATGCTGGGAGTCGAACTTGGACCCTTCAGTAGACAGACACGCTGCCAACTGAGCTAAGATGCTGGATCTTACTAATACAATATATTTCTTAAAACTCTATTCTACGTTAAAGTTAAAATTAAAACAAAAAGAAAGCAAGTCATTTATGCATCAATTAACTTTATTTTCCGACTTAAGTTTTGTATAATTTTAAAAATTATAAAAATAATTACATAATACAATATATTATTAGTTCTCTAATGTAATGGTTTTTCATTTGGTGGCATTAATACCAAACATGAAACATATTACTAAACTGCATAAAATTAACAATTGGCTTCTAATTATCCCAGTATTTTTTTCTGAAATTCGAATTAGATATTATTTTTTTACCATTGATGTAAATAGGAATCTCATGGGGAATCATGGTGGGTTAAAGCTATCCAATTTTTTGAATTAACCAATATAGGATTAGCCAAATCCTACTGTAGTTGTGAGATATAAAATTGTGACTCCATTGAGATTCTAACCAATGCCTTCCAGATGCGGTTGGCCATCGTCTGAGTCACAACACACGGGTAAGGCTTCCTATACCGCAACAAAGCAGCAGGCACACCTGGGTGGAATGTGTCGATTGAGGGGCTTCCCCTCAAGATGCGAGAAGTCTTACCATCAAACGAATACCTGGTTAAACCAAGTCCACTCTTTTGTGTCTCCAATGACTTTCTTGTCACGCTTAGGGTTGCCTGTTTCTGCCCTGTGTTTTACAGATTTCCCAGAAGGCATCCCAATTTTTTTCCAGGCAGCTTAGATTGAATAAAAAGGTAATAAAATGTCATTTTTCATCAACCCCACTGACTGTGAAGTCATTTAACCTGACTAGATGGGGAAATACTTCTTCCGTGGCTTCACAACCCTTGTTTAGTGGGTAGTAAGTAACACCTGCTTGAATCAGAGTACTCAATCCTTCAGTTCACTTTATGATTCTGCGAGATTCCCCGTGTTTTCTTGGCTCTTTATGGAGACAAAATGGTCCCTGTGTTTTCCCAGCTCTCCAGGTTTTCCAGGGCCTCTAATTTTGAAACGTGCGAGTAGCGATTCGCTAGCGTATTTCTCTCATCTCGCACACAATCTCGCAAACCCTAATTTTGAAACTTCTGCGCTGCGAAAACTGACGTCACACGATCGAATAGCGAGCGGATTCTACTCGCCAGCCTCACACCGTGCGAGATAGGCCTTGTCTATCGAATAGGCAATAAAATAACAAAATGGATGCCATCCCCCTCTTCGGTTGCAGCTTTCTGAGAGTGATTTTGTTGAAACAAACCTATCACTGTACAAAATAGGTTTACAGAAGAAAAGAATATGATTGCTTTGTACACTTTATGCAATCCTTCAATACAAATATTTGTTTGGTTGAAAACGAAACTATATATTCTAATTTTTTCAATTTCCTCAATCGTCAATTTGGGTGAGTCAGTAACGTGACCGTCTCGTGATCTAAGGTTCGCGTGTTCAAATCCTTAAAAAAAATTTTTTTTTTAATTTATCAGACTTTAAACTTTAATTTTAAATGATCGTATTAGTAAGCATATAATATGTTTTAAATATATTTTATAGAAATACACAAGGTATTTGAGCCTAAGTAGACTAACATAACAGTCGTTAAAAATAAATTAAAAAGGTATTAAATTAAAAAAGCTAGGCCTACATTAATTTTGAAATTTTGTATGTATTTTGTATTTAAAAATTAAATAATGGGTTTTATGACATAAAATTGTACACATTTTAAAATAAGGCTTGTACACATTTTAAAATAAGGCTAAGTAAGCTAATTATTCGCATAGTAAAATTTTTAGGGTATATTTATGTTTTAAAAATAGTTGCGAAAATAAAAAAAATATATTACTGAATTCTAATTACGAAAACGTGATTTAAATTCAGACAAAAATTAAAATATTTTACCTAGGTTAGGATGGAACTCGTGGGAGTACGAATTCGGTTCAAGCGCGCTACCAAGTGTGCTAAATTGGATTGTTCAAGAGAGGCGGTTTTTATTATACTTATATAACTTTGAGAAAATTTTGAGTTAACACGTTTAGATGTATACAATTGGAAGATGGTTTCCCAATGAAACTAAACTAACCGTTGTATATGATGTAATCAATACAATAATAATGTTTACTTTCAGTTACGTATCTTGTATAATGACGTGTTGTGGCATACCATCGCCCCAACCCTTTGGTACGTCATGGTTTTACAGTGTTGTCGGATTGAAAACTCAGTCGCAAGCGAAACAACACTACACCAACTCGCACGACAGTAGAAACCTTTCAAAATTAGCTCTGTTTCAGTACAGCCTGCGATTTGCGAGTTCATAAGTTGCGAGTTAGCTCGCAAGCGAGTATTTTCGCAAGTTTCAAAATTAGGGGTCCAGGTGTGGGTCAGCTCTGTCCAAACGCTGACCCGGCTCTCCAGGTCTCCAGGTGTGGGGCAGCTCTGTCCAAACGCTGACCCGGCTCTCCAGGGCCTCTAATTTTGAAACGTGCGAGTAGCGATTCGCTAGCGTGTTTCTCTCATCTCGCACACAATCTCGCAAACCCCTAATTTTGAAACTTCTGCGCTGCGAAAACTGACGTCAAACGATCGAATAGCGAGCGGATTCTACTCGCCAGCCTCACATCGTGCGAGAGAGGCCTTGTCTATCGAATAGGTAATAAAATAACAAAATGGATGCCATCCCCCTCTTCGGTTGCAGCTTTCTGAGAGTGATTTTGTTGAAATAAACCTATCACTGTACAAAATAGGTTTACAGAAGAAAAGAATATGATTGCTTTGTACACTTTATGCAATCCTTCAATACAAATATTTGTTTAGGTGAAAACGAAACTATATATTCTAATATTTTTCAATATTCTAATTCTTCAATTTGGGTAAGTCGGTAACGTGACCGTCTCATGATCTGAGGTTCGCGTGTTCAAATCCTAAAAAAAAATATTTTTTTAATTTATCAGACTTTAAACTTTAATTTTAAATGATCGTATTACTAAGCATATAATATGTTTTAAATATATTTTATAGAAATACACAAGGTATTTGAGCCTACGTAGACTAACATAATAGTCGTTAAAAATAATTTAAAAAGGTATTAAATTAAAAACGCTAAGCCTACATTAATTTTGAAATTTTGTATGTAGGTGATTATTTAAAAATTAAATTAATGGGTTTTATGACATAAAATTGTACACATTTTAAAATAAGCCTAAGTAAGCTAATTATTGTTCGCATAGTAAATTTTTTTAGGGTATATTTATGTTTTAAAAATAGTTGCGAAAATAAAATAATATATTACTGAATTCTAATTACGAAAACCTGATTTAAATTCAGACAAAAATTAAAATATTTTACATGGGTTGGGATTGAACTCGTGGAAGTCTGAATTCGGGTCAAGCGCGCTACCAAGTGTGCTAAATTATAAGTTCCAGAGGGGCGGTTTTTATTTTACTCATATAGCTTTGAGAAAATTTTGAGACAACAAGTTTAGATGTATACAATTGGAAGATGGTTTCCCAATGAAACTAAACAAACTGTTGTATATGATGTAATCAATACAATAATAATGTGTACTTTCAGTTACGTATCTTGTATAATGACGTGTTGTGGCATACTATTGCCCCAACCCTTTGGCACGTCATGGTTTTACAGTGTTGTCGGATTGAAAACTCAGTCGCAAGCGAAACAACACTACACCAACTCGCACGACAGTAGAAACCTTTCAAAATTAGCTCTGTTTTAGTACAGCCTGCGATTTGCGAGTTTATAAGTTGCGAGTTAGCCCGCAAGCGAGTATTTTCGCAAGTTTCAAAATTAGGGGTCCAGGTCTCCAGGTGTGAGGTAGCTCTGTCCAAACGCTGACCCTGCTCATCTCAATAATATAAGTGTAAGTATATGAATAGTTTGGACAGGTAGTAAGACGCGGCGTAAAAAAAATACTTATTTCAATAACTTCTATATTATGTAAATTAATGGTCACCGTATTTGCTGAAAATAAAATGTAACATGAAAGAAAGATCCTTCAGGAGTTTCCTCAAGATCTCTTTGTGTAGTGTATTTATCCCTCCTGCCCATAAACTGTCGATAGACATGCAGACATGAAGGTGGAACTACGCCTCGGAGGCCTCATGGAGGCGTCTGTATTGTCAGAGGGGGGCGGTGTCCTCGTACGCCCGACACGGCCTGATGGACTCGAGACACATTGCGGTGCCCACGCGACCCTCCATGTCTGGTACCGTCATAAGACACCTAAAGAGCAACCTAGACATAACGTCACATATGATGACAACTGAGGGTAGGCGACCTCAGCATTAACTAATAAACTGCGCTCAGGAATTGTCGCGAAACCTTGTGTGGGTGAAAAAACAGATGAATCACTGCACATTTTATTTTAACCTTTACGTTAACTGGTAAAATAACGATCTCTTCCCGGAGAAGTGGCCAAGCAGCATAAGGTGTAAGGTACACAATAGTATGGATTGCCGTTGACGGTAAGGTACCAAGGTTTGAATCCCAGCTGAGCGCACTCGGAGTGGTTTCCTACGTGTGATGTATAAATGTGGTTTCCCTCTACACGCTAATGCAAGTACATATAATCAAAGTTGTTCCTTCACATTTTACACCTTAGATTCAATATTTTATAACCTTAGGCTGAACTTAGACCTACTAAATACAGAGTTGTTTCGGTGCCAAGTCTTCTGCGACGAGTGTGCTTGAAACTAAACTGCAATATTACAAGGAACGAACTTTGAACGTTGGATTGTGTTCCAAGATTAGATTAAATGACTTTTTTCATTTTGTTTATTGACCATCCTGGCTATCTACCAATTTATTATAGTTTATTAGGGGTGAGGAAGGTATATTTTGAAGTAAATACACCCACATTAACAGAGGACGGAAAAAAACACAGTAAAAACCAAATGTGTAAAATCACTTGAGGTGCACCCAGGCGGATTTGAAACTTGACCTCCTCATCAACGGTGGCC
Source organism: Timema cristinae (assembly GCA_039000515.1). Lineage (NCBI taxonomy): Eukaryota > Metazoa > Arthropoda > Insecta > Phasmatodea > Timematidae > Timema > Timema cristinae. Next base: position 22,303,259 of record JBCFYV010000935.1, read on the forward strand.
AAGTTCATTGCGAGTATAGTTCCTTAGATAGTTGGACGACTGTTTAATAATTCAAGGTCTTAAAATAAATCGAGAATCTCTGAATATCGAAAAGAGCGATTAGTTCCATTTACTCTATTTATACAGAAAATATTTTTAATATATTGGATGTTTTTGTATTAGTTTGTATTTAAATGATTTAGTATGAATATCAAGTATTTCATGTATGTTTTATTTAATTAATCAGTACATGCCAAATGTCTAAAAATTACCCGCGATATAATTAGTATTTCTCACTGATGATTAGGAGAACAAAAAAAAACCCATTAAAACCAAATAATGCCTTTTTACGTTTCCAGAGCTTCGTTAACTACTTGTTTCGAACCGTCCATCTTCTCCTACCCGCCATTCTGGCAACAATGGGACGTTAATTGTCTGCCATTAGCCTCGTAAAGGTTAATTGACAGACTCAGTGTACACAGTGGTATCGTGTTTCATGATTTTTATAAATGTCACAGGTTATTTAGAGCAAAATTAACTAACCATTTATTCGTAAATTAATTGGTTTTGTTTTTATAAAGACAGGATCAAAGGAAGGGAAAAATTGGAAGGACATACATAATATATCTTTTATAGAAACAAATCCATGAATGATCAAATGTAATAGTTCATGTTTACTTGACTTTTCAAATAAAAAAATGCTTTGATAATGTTTATTACTTTTCCAAGCAAGCCCTTTAAACATTATTAGGAATAATAAAGACTAGATTTTTTTGTGTAAGTTAAAACCACAGAATTAATTCAAACAGTACCCTCAATAGACCAAATAATACTTTTAAATAGACATTAAAGAATTCTAGAAGGCGTTTCAGAGACGGTGGAACATTATTTTCAATAATTCCTAAAATAATTTGTTATTTAAAATTAAAATAACAAAAATTGACTAAGCAGAAGGGCTCGAAATAATCTTAGGTTTATGTCGAATACTATAGAAATATAAAACCAAACAGTTCATTTTAAAGGAATAGAGTTTTCAAAGACAACATTTAATCTTTTTAACGATATAGGAGGCTGTTTATATAAATAATTCCGGGATTTTAAAAATGCATATTAAATCCACAAGTGTGATAGAATGGGGCACACATTGAAGTGTATTAGTCACAGAGAAACCTTTAGGATATGACCTTTCATGATATATATATATATATATATGTTTTTATTTAAGTGATTTTTTTGTATTTTTCATCAGTAAAATTTACAATGAAACCTCTGAGTTATTTAATAAACATCCTCCATTATTATAATATGCGTAAGTATTTAAAATAACGTGTCTGAAATTTAGTTATAATAAAAATAACACATACATCAATAGTCAGTCAGACTCAGGCTTCAGTCTCGTCATGTCTGGTTTGTCAGTGGCCGAAAGTTCGGGCTCAAATCCCCTTCTTCTTTATTGGTCCTCTTCGCACTCTACACAGACTACTTATGTGGGTACATTTCCTCTAAATTATATCTTTATCGTCCCAATTTCATTAAATACACGAATATCCAGTATAGTTAAGAAGAGACATCACACACCCAAAATAATAATGAAGTGTTAATCAAACGTATCTACTGAACACTTTATATTATTGTTAACGTGTCGAGTTTGTCCCCAATATCTTGTCCCTCCTCGTAGTATGACGTAGCTCCTAAACGGTCCTCTGCCTCCGAAAGTTCACTGTTCCGCCTCTCCGAGATGTCACCCAAAGATACCTGCACCAAGAACTAGAGGACCACCGACTAGGGCCCATAAACAAACACAAAGTTTGAGTTTCTTTGTTATGGTTTACATTTCACTAAGTCTTGTCATATTTCAAGAAAACACTGTTGTTGATATTTATAATTTAATATTACTACCCATTCGGGCTGTAAGCAATTTAATGGCGTTAGTGGTGTGGATTGACTACTTTAGAGTTGAGAGGAAATATTCCCGCATTTTCATGTAGATATAGTAAGAAACCCTTTAAGAAAATAAACCCTTAGAATACGCTGCCGAGATTAGAACTACAGCCTCTCCGTCATCGGCAAACCAAACTGGATGATCCTGACATTTTAGTCCACGTTCCCCCCGATACGAGTTATTATAAACTGATTGATAGCACACTTTGTAGCCTGGTGTTTAAACTAGTTGGTATTTTTTGTAGCCTGGTGTTTAAACTAGTTGGTATTTAAATGTCAATTAAAATAGGATTTATAGATATAAACTATGTATTTAGTGTGAATAGCCTTTTACCCCTAATGTATGCAAAGAAAGAAAATCCTGGTTCAGGTGTGAATATTCTTAAGCTGGCCAGATAGCAGTCAGTATGCGAGGTGTGCTTTATTTGAGCTTACCGAATAGAAGTCAGCATGCGTGGTGTGCACTTGCTGGGTATTGCTGGGTAATAGACAGCTATTAGTTTGTCGTGGGGTTTGGGAGCAAGACAAATAAAACAACGACCAGGTTTGCTGCCGAAATGACCAAACATATTTGGAAGGAAGATAGGTTTTTTTTTTTAAAAGCAAAAATGTCATATTTGCCCTTACACCAACTAAATTTCTAGCAATTGCAAAAGTTACTAGAGCTAATATATATAGTAGCTCTAGTACAGAAAAGTATATTGATTGAATTAAAAAAACATTGAAGTTGTGTATATAAAACCCATATTTTTTATATAATTTAATTAATAACAAATAGTTAAGATTTTTTAAATAATTTTAAGAGAGTCCCTTGAACAACTCTCTGAGTATTGCTCTCCTTTTATGATAAAAATCAAATTCAGTAAATCTAGCGTTTGGTTTATAAATACGCTGGTAAAAAAAACTTGATTTTAAGAGGCCCGAGAAGGGACATGAATTCCTACATGTTCAAAAGTAAAATTACAAGAAATGTTTTTATTAAAAATATAATAAAATACAAAGGTAAGTTTTGTAACCACCTTCCTACCACGGTTGCATTATCTTTAAAACAAGCATTCGTTCAGTCTCTTGAGTTCTTCAATTCCCGTGGGACGCGAGGGAACTCATTAGGTTTTCGTAATTAGTCAAGTACTTCAGATGTCATCATGAAACGAGAATGACATATTTCTAAATATAGATATAATTACTATTCCTGTTTATAACACCCTTCACACGTTATATGGCACAACACTGAGGTTATGTAGAAATATGCTATAATGGAGACAGAAGCGATAATGTAATTAGTATGCCATCTTCTCCAAAATAACATAAATAAGTTTTTCAGAGTTGGTTATGGTAGTAAATGTCTGCCCCGGAAATATGTTCAAACATTAAGTTTCTCCAGAAGTTATTTGGACATTTTTAATAGTAATTGTGTAAAGTAATTGTTCCAAAATATTTTACATATTAGGAGTGTATAGCATTAATTAGTTTAGGTTACCCTTATGAAATGCTAACATCTATTCCTGCTAAAATTGGTAGGTATGCGGAATAAATGTCAGTTTAATATTGTCTGGGTTGCTGGTAAGGAGAGAGGTTGGGGCTTGAAACCCAATCGGATATTCTTATGGAATTTTGACTAAATGGTTTACCACTCTCCCACACACATAAATTCTGGTAGATTTCCTCTAAATTCTACCTTGTTCATCTTTCCACATTAGCGTATCTAAAATGCTTATAGGCCAAACGGGTAGTAATAAAAGGTAAAAAAAAAAAACTTTATCTTATTTCATATCAAATTCTCACAAACGCTTTCATGTTCATCCTCAACGCCGGATCGCCAACAACCCATGTTTGCGCTGAACGAATAGCTGGGCATTATGTTCCAAATTATACAATAGACATGTGAAAATAAATAATATTTAATATGTATTGTTGTGAAAATACAGAATTGTTTACATCTCCAATCAAATACGGGACAGTAGGTACATCTGGTTGTAGATGTTCCAGGATTATACACGGTTTATATTAGCACGTGAGACCTTCTGATTATATTGCTATCAGAGCCACTCAATGAAAGTGTTTTGTTGAAATGCATGCTTTCCTATAAACATATTATCAATATTAATAGTTGAAAAACACAACCCGCTTTGATGGCCGCATATTCTAAGGCGTGATTTTCCCAATACAAAATAAACTGTAGGTCGGTGGTGGGGAGATCAGGTTCGAATACTAGTTGGGTGTACTGAGGATGTAATTTATTCTAAACAGTTTTTATCCTCCCTTCACACAAATGCGGGTATATTTCCTCTAAATTCAAACTTCCTTATCCTTAGAACATTAGCGTAATTAGAACACTCGCGTATAGCCTGAACGGGTAGTCGGACTAGTATGCAGTGCTAGAAAGAAAAAATTAAAATCATGTTGAGTGAGTGATATTGTAATCCGAACCACTCGTATCCTGCTTGAGTTGTATATTTGATTCTATCCTGGCGCCCGTGGAGTTGACTTCCTAAGACACGGCTGGACTCGATACAAATATAGTATTAACAGCCCCGGTCTACATTACCACTTTTAAAATATGTTGAACATTTAATTAATTAAGTAGAGCCTATCATGTCTGGATTGATAATTTACTATCGGATTTTCTAGGGTGAATGGAATTGTCTTACCCTCAATGGCTGGTGGTGACGTCATCTAACAGGAGATGGTAAACAATATGCCTTTGTTTAGCATCAACACACTCTTGAAGCTATTAAAGAATTTAAAAACTATTGTTTGGGGCGGTTAGTGTTGTAATTTTTATAAGACTACAGGTACGGCCAGACTGAGCGCGCGAGCGACTAAAATATAAAATAGAACACATTGGTTGTAATGGGGGGTGGCCACACTGGAGCGAGCGACTGAGCGCGCGCGCTTGAAAGATAGAACTGGTTCTACTTTTTCAAGCGCGCGCGCTCGACCCGGTACAGTCTAGTTTACAGGCGCTAGGCAATATTATTGTATGTTGGTTCATTGAGTGCTAGGGAAACTTCTTATTTTGACACGATATCTGACTTTTTTCTATCAGTGATAGGTTTAACACACTTTCTATTAATGGCCTAATTTAATTGGTAAGACCATAAATAATATAATGTATATATGAAAAACCGATATGTTAAAATACTTCAATATTATAATCAAAGTAGGCCTTTACAAATAAGAATCACCATTAGTTTGGAAAAAGTATGAAAAAACTACAACAATAAATAAGTTTTAAAAGTCACCTTCAGTTCACTGAGCCAAGATTCGAACCTTTGCCTCCTAGTCAAAAGCTATCGAGTGCAACGCACCATTCCGCCACTGGTGCGGCTAATCTGATTTTAAAACACTTCAGTACAGTACCATACACATTTCTCAATTTATTAATTGGATGCACTCCTACTTTTTTCTTTTTTATATTATTATTATTATTATTATTAGCACCGCGTCTTACTACCCGTTCGGGTTATACGCACTTACGTTAGTGTGTAATGGTAGGGAGGGTGATTGTGAGATGGAATGGAGGACCTACAGTTTAACGTGGAATCCGAACCACGGTGGAGGCCTGGCATTCCCCACATTCACAAGATGTCTTGTCAGAGGTGAAGGAAGGGTTTGGAAATCAGATAAAACTGTGCCGGGACCAAGGATTGAACCCCGGCCGCCAGCATAGAAGTCTGACACCTTACCCCTAGACCACCAGGTCACCCTTCTTTTTTATAAATACACAATATTTTCTGTGAGAATTTTTGAGGAACAGAGATGTACCAAGTGTCTTTGACAGAGACATTTTCTCTAATGAACTAGGGTCTGCTAATTACGCGCTCGCGCGCTCGCTCGCACGCTTGTCAGTCTGGCCGAACCCTACGTCCTGCATCTGTTGGGACGCGGACTATGAAGCCAAGTTTGCCTAGTCAGGTTTTCCAGTGACCGGGAGGTCGGAGTTTGACTACCAACTGGGTGTAACAAGAGTGGTTTTTTTTTTCCTAAATGGTTTCCCACTTTCCCTACAAGAAAATGTGCGTGATTTCCTCGAACTCATCCCTACTCAATTAGTACAACTAAATTAATATAGCCCAAATGGGTAGTAAAACATTGTATGAATAACAATCAAATTAGCTACCTAGCAAGTCGTTGAGAAGTAATATTATTATTATTAGCACCGCGTCTTACTACCCGTTTGGGTTATACGCTCTTACGCTAATGTGTAATGGTAGGGTTATTATGAGGTGAAATGAAGGACCTACAGTTTAACGTGGAATCCGAACCACGGTGGTGGCCTGGCACTCCCCACATTCACAAGATAACTTGTCAGAGGTGAAGGAAGGGTTTGGAAATCAGATAAATCTGTGCCTGGACCGAGGAGAGAAGTAATAGAAACATAAACTAACCTCTCTTCTCCCCTTCCCCCTACTCCCCCTCCTTCCATATCACACCGGTTCATTGTTCCAATATTGTTGGGGACCCTTCACGATATTATCAACAAGCGGTAGTACTCCGGGGAAAGCTTTTCTTTTCTCCAAACAGACAGAAAATTCTTACAGAAAATTTAAAAGTCCAATTTCAAGGTGCACATGTTCGTGCACAGGGGCTACTATTTTTTTTTTTTTTTAATTAATGTCAGACTTCTGCATGCGGCAAATATCACGCAATGCTCATGAAAAAGAAACTATTAATTTTATGAATATAAATTATCAGCTTTATTAAAATATTACTGATAAAAGGCATAAAATAATAAAGTTCAATAATCTGTAGGTGACTTGGTGGTCTAGGGGTAAGGTGTCGGACTTCTGTGCTGGGCATCCAGGGTTCAATCCTCGATCCCAGCACAGATTTATCTGACTGCCAAACCCTTCCTTCACCTCTGACAAGACGTGTATTAATCACAACTTGTGAATGTGGGGAATTCCAGGCCACCACCGTGGTTCGGATTCCACGTTAAACTGTAGGTCCTCCATTTCATCTCCCAATCATCCTACCATTACACATTAGCGTAAGCGCGTACAACCCGAATGGGTAGTAAGACGCGGTGCTAATAATAATAATAATAATAATAGTAAGTTGCAGCATATTAATGCACGTTACCATACTCTCTCCCCCCTCCTTTTCCGGGGACGGTCAGTGAAACCGCCGCCAGGCGCCGCGAGCATAGGAGAGCGAGTTGCGTCGTCGCCTGGCGGTAGGACAGTTCACTATCATGTTTGAACAGCCTAGAGGCGTCACACAGTTTATAACCTTTTATTTTTTTTGTTTAAATAAATGGTTTGCGTTGAAAAAGTATGATTTATTATACTTCATTACAATGTGGACGCCAATTATTTGTCTTAAACCATATGGGTAGCCTGAAGGCTTTGCAAAGCATATGCGCACAGTATTTAGAACGTGATAGTGTAAGAGCTTATCAATTTTCTACAACAACGTTATCTCAGAAAACTTAGTGGTTTTGAAAAATATAAATTAAATGTTCAAAATATTAATCATCCATTTGTTCCTGGCTCATGTTAGGGTTGAAAATATAGAGCATTTTTTTAGACTGTGCCACGTCTTACTACCCACTCAGGAAATCCACACTTTAAACTACACTGATGAGGAAGATATACTTTAGAGTAACTGTACCCGCATTTTCAAAGCGACAGAGGGATAGTCAATTTAGGGTGAATGGTAAACACTATTAGTGCTCCGGCCGTTATTTGAACCCTGAACTGTCAACTAGACAGGCCTGATGTTTAGTCTACAGGCCCACCGATGTGGGTTGTTGATGTTCTCTATCCAGACCCGTGGTGTAGTGGTCAGTTCACCTAGCTATGGACCTTTGGGTCCCGGGTTCGATTCCCGGCTGGTAACTTGGGTATATTTTCTTTCTCTTAAGGGTAGTTATCCCAACGGTCCCCAGGGGTTGATAAATCAAACTTAGACTCCCATTGGCCCCACACCTCCATATTCACTAGCATCACATCATATCACGTGTGTGTACGTGTAGACAACCTCCATAGGTGTGTCAGAGCTGCCAATAGTCTACATACAGGCGACGGAACTGGATGTAAAGCATCTCCCGGTCAGTAATGTCATACGATAAAAAAAAATTCAATTATTTAATTGATATGGTGTGACTTGTGCCATAACATACTTAGCACACTAGGCCTATATAGTAAATATAATTGTTAAGTTCTGCAGAAGAACTCTCTTATAGTTTAAAAGGATCCACAAGTGTTCCCGATCTACTCGGCTACACGTGTCACTGTTTTATTTCTGAAACATAGCTCAAATTTCTGTTTGTAGTTTCAGTTTGAAGGTCAGTAGTCAGTATTAGGTAAGCAGTTCTAGTTTGAATCAGTGTGTAAGTGGTGTGCTGATATAATAATCCCACGTTTGAAATTACATGCCATGCCGGACCCAGAATTTTTCTTTGTGAGCGGAAGGGGGTGGTGGAGGCGGTTAATATTTATATAATTTTTTTACAAATAGGAATTTTAGGGGATTTTTATGTGTAAATTGGTATATTGGTATATATTTTAAATAACAAGTAAACCATTACATTCGAAACGTCTTCACTGCTCCATTTTTTAGCACCAAGACTTATCACCAGTTTGGACCTACAAGCATAATTATGTACTAATTACGTTAATGTAGTATAAATGAGGTAGGTGAATTTAGATTTGTACCCGCATTTTCTGGAAGATAGAGTGGGAAACAATTTAGGAAAAACCACTTTAAGTATACCTGACTGAGATTCTAACCAGATCCCACTGTCACCGACAGTCAAATCTATTGTGAGAATGACGCCTTAGACCATTCTTCCACCGAAGCAGGTTTCTATTATAATTGTAATGTTTTAACTTGTATAAAACTATTTGCGATATTGTGGGGAAGGGGGAAATATATGCCTTCCTTGCCCCTCCCCAAACATCCCACCCCCTCACCCCATTCCCCCCTCTCCCCTCTCTGCTGGGTGCACTATTGAATAAATGTTACAAGCCAATTTTCATCTGAAGGGCTTTTTAAAAAATACAAAACACAATATACTTTTTATGCGCTCAACATTGATAACATGTTACTATACAACCAGTGTTATTTCATAGGCATCTATATTAATGAAATTAAGAGTTTATCTGTCCATCTGTCTGTCTGTTATGAGCATTGCACGATATCTACCGCACACAGAGGTCTGGAATTTTAAAATAAGTACACCTGTGCACAAACATGTGCACCTTAAAGCTGAAATTTTAAATTTTTATCTAGATTTTTTAAATTTATTAAAAGCTGGGTTGGAACAAATAAAATGAAGAGTTTTTTCTGTCTATTTGAAGAAGAAAAAAAGCATTGCCCCGGGTCCTTCTACTAGTTGATGATATCATCAAAAGTATAACAGCCGCAGATCACAAGATTTGACGTATAAATACGTAGCTTTTCTAACTGTCAAATAAGCTCTGCGTATGAAAAACTGGGTTGTAAATATATAGCATACAAAATGTCATAGTTACGTTGTTTGCATAAGTTCTAAATCCAAGTAAGAGCTTCACTAGCTTGCAGGAACGCTGCTCCCACTAATCAACACAGTACACGATCAGATTACATCAGATTAGGGGGGCATCGTGTTTCTTCTGGTCTTACCGTCAAGATATATCATTTTAAATGTATACAACTAAAGAAATCGCAAAGCATTTTTAACAAGATAAAATCGCAATTTATGTTTCCTTCCTCGAGGCTAGGTAAGGTATAGTCGGATCATCGTAGAAAGAGTATTTTATAGGTCAAACTAAATTAAGATATAATAGTTAAAATGTTTGATATTTTTCAGAACTATATTATTATTATTATTAATAAACACCGCGTCTTACTACCCGTTCGGATTAACGCACTTACTCTAATGTGTAATGTAGGTGATTGTGAGATGAAATGAGGACCTACAGTTTAACGTGGAATCCAACCACGGTGGAGGCCTGGCATTCCCCGCATTCACAAGATAACTTGTCAGAGGTGAAGGAAGGGTTTGGAAATCAGATAAATCTGTGCCGAGACCGAGGATTGAACCTCGGACCCTTTTACAGAACTAATAAGACGACGGTGTGTGCCTTCAATCGCCCTCCATTCCTTATCAATATATTTTGAGCTCTCAATCAAATTTGAAAACAAATTGATACTTACCAGAATAATTTTGTTTTAAAAAAACTAAAATTTTGAGACCACGAGAGTTCAAAGTGTAAAATGTTTGTTATTTGACGAATTTAGCTTTTTAAAAATTAGAATAAAATAATCGATCTCATTTATCAACACTGCCATGCCTTAATAGTGAGTCCTGACTGTAATAATAGAAAATATAAACTATCAGTGGCGTATTTGAGAAAAATTAATAGGTATGCTGTACTTTAAAAGTTGCATCGGAGATTTGGGGGCCGAGAACCCTCAACCACCGTTGTCCAAGAACGTCAGGGATTATTTCAAGGGATATATTTGAAGATGTGTTCTTACAAAACAGTGATTCTCGAACATTTATTATTTCACTTTAACTGTATGCCTATCTTAGGAAATTTTGAGACCCTTTCCCTCCTCCTCCACTCCCATATTCTTTCTTCTTTTATTTATCTATAACGATGATTACCATCCACTCAAAATGTAATAAAAGTAACTCCATGGTGTTAGCCCGCATTCAGGCTATACCTACCGAGTGGATACCAAACTGTTTGGCAATTAGTGCCAACTCTTGCGGATAGAGGGTGTCATGTGGTCAGCACAACGATGACTCAGCCATTAAGCTCGGCTTTCTATACCGGAGCCACTACTACTTTATTCGAGTAGCTCCTTATTTAACCACCCTAGGCTGAATCTAACCCGTTCCAGACTCACTGCTTCCCAGATAATCTGGACGCCGGGAATTAAACCCGGGACCTCTGGGTCCGTATCCAGAACCTATGACCACTAGACCCCATAGGTGGTCCTCAAATTGTAATGATATCTACATGGTTAGAAATTTAAGTAAATATTAATGTCGGGGCTAAGAGTGGTATGGACACATTTCTGAATGCATAAGAGAGACAGATACTGTTTAGCTAGCTAGTGTAGTTAAAATCACACAGTTAGCAATACTCAAAGCAAACAATCATAATAAGAGTAAAATGAAGTTGTACATCGATCAAGAGTCCATCAGATCTTGGTGAGAAGGAATCAGGTGAATTGCCAACTCGCATTTCAATTAAAACTATTTTATAAAGCCTAACTTATCTCACACAATGCTGCTTGGAGACAAACTAGTCTCCCAACTTTAGAATTTATGCTCCAGAAGCTATTTAGATGCGTAAACTCTGACTAACATAGGGAGAGATTATTTCGGACTATTAATACTCTATCGTTACATCATTGATTTATTGCTAAGATAGTTACACATATCTTTTGCTGTAAGCAATGGTGCACCCAAGGGGGATAGGGGAAAACAAGGTATTTGACCCCCTCTCCCCTCTTTACCCCCCAACACCACATTTACATCATTTTCGTCTATTCAACTTTTAGTATTCATTTCAATTCTCATTGTAGTCTTTGTTATTATAACATACCACAAATAATGTTAATAGAAATTTAAATCATATTAAGTATAACAAACATTGAAGATGTGTCGAATGTATATACTACATTTTAAGACCAGGCTTCAGACTTAAGCCTAATATTCAAAATGTTTACCGTTACACACAAAATTAACAATTGAAAAAACATACAAATAATATTATTATTATTATTATGCACCGCGTCTTACTACCCGTTCGGGTTATACGCACTTACGCTAATGTGAAATGGTAGGGTGAATGTGAGATGAAATGAAGGACCTACAGTTTAACGTGGAATCCGAACCACGGTGGCGGCCTGGCATTCCCCACATTCTACAAATAATAGCTTCGATACCATTTGTATTATTTAAATTACTTAATTACTGTAAAACTACTCAAAATTATTTATAAAAGCATTTAATATTCATAAATATTCTCGGCCTTCAGGGCTTAGAAAGCTGTGCAACCCCAAACCCACTCTCTCCATCAAAATGTCATTCTTGCTACAGCCTTGATTGAATGCCTCCCCCAAAGTAAATGGCTAGGTGCGCCACTGATTAAGTAAATTATAAGAAAATATATTTTATTTTACCTTTTACTTCTAAATCATCTTGAAATGATGAACTCACACTCTTGACTATTGCGATTCTTTGGTGTATAATTATATAAAATCACAATGACTAATAAGTTGTTAATGTAAAACAAAAACTAAAAGAACGCTATTAAGACTCCACAATCCTTTCTACTAAAGAAAAACAAGAATTGCCGTCAACAACGGTTAAAGTAACCTCTTCACCCGCCTTAATCCCCCATCCCCAATCTATCAGTGCTAAAATGCCTAAATGTGTTTGCCAATACATGAAAAAACATGTGGCTAGAATTCCTAAACATAAATCAATGAATTTAATTAGTGTATAATTTAAAGCTTGTTACGTATACTAACTATTATTTTACAATTAATTATATATTCATTTTATGTATTTTTACTTAAACTATACTAAATTAGCTTAATAAATAAACATTGTGATCTTGAATATTTTTTCAATAGTTGGCATAATGCTTAGCGTGCTTCACAGGAACAGCATGACCTGGGTTGTGAAAACCCGAGCTCATTGGTTAAATACTTATGGGCGAGCGGAAAGGAATGTGTTGCCACCCCCTAGATATTGGGCAAGGTCATTAGAGCCTCCCTAGCTTGCCTTGCGTTTTTCAAGTAGCAAGCCCTGGGTTTCCTATTGTGCTAAGTAGAACCTTTTGGAAGAAGAATTACTTAAAACAAAGTATTTTTTGAATATGAACCAATATTAGTTTTAAAAATAATAATTCATTACATGTATAATTATTAACAATTTAAACATTAGTGTTTACACAGTTCACACAGACAGCATTGAATTAAACAAAAAACTAGTCGAGATCATTTTGGGTATGCGGTGCAGGACTAGCATACCTAAATAATACGCCACTGTAAACTATATATATATATATATATATATATTTTAAATTACCTTATTAAAAATACATATATTCAATTTCATTCAAACCCGCTTTGGTGGCCGGATGATCTAACAACGCGCTACTCTCGCAGTAGACTAGACTGCCGATGACGAAGAAATAGAGGTTCGAATCTCAGTCGGGTGTACTGAGGGTGGTTTATCCAACATGGTTTTCCATTCCCTCTCCACGCGAATATGAGTACACTTCCTATAAATATATCCTCTCTAATCCCTAAAACCCTTAGCGTAATTAGTACTTAAGCAGCCCGAACGGGTATTAAGGTGCGGGGCTAAAAAAAAACATTAAAATGAAAATCGATATTCACATAATTCTTCCTTATTGTATTAATATTATTAGTAATATCAACTACACAATTTCTCACTACCATTCCGGAAAAAACGCATTTTTTTAAATGTAATTATTTAGCACCACTTCTTACTACCCGTTTGTGTTATACGCTTAATTACTAATTACGCCAATGGGTTAGGAAATGGGAAGGTTGTATTTAGAGGAAGTGAACCCGAATTTGCGTTGAAGGAGTGTGGAAAACCATTTAGGAAAAACCCCCCACAGTTCACTCTACCTAGATTCGAAACTCGATCTCCCCGCCCTTGGTAGTCGAGCTCAATACAAAAATAACGCGTAAGCTAACTAATCCACCAAGGTTAGTTGTACGCATTTAATTATACTAATATTATAGGGATGAGAAAGATATAATAAGAAGGAAATGTATCAAAATTTAAGGGAAGAGAGAATAGGAAGTTAATTACTAGAACACACATCATCCTGTGGTCACGCTGCTGGTATTCCAACCCTAACCTCCCTGTCACCGTAGAACCAGCTTGAAGACTAGTCAGCGTGTCCACTGATAGGAGTGTATTGTATTATTAATTTTGATGCCTTTGTTCCTGCAGCCTACGTTAACCATTTTAGGGACGTATAAAATTTAAATAAAATTGACCTCATCCCATTTTGAGTAAATATATTTATTTTATCTCATTTTGCAGTACACAATAACGTTATTTAAAATTAATTTGTGGTTTTTATAATTTAACTCTACTCGTTAGTTGTATTAATGTGTTCGAATGAAAATTTATATTCGCAATTGAGGTTATCGGGGCCATAAGATTATAACCCTCATTTTATGGAGAGAGAAAAAAAGTGTTAGCGCGGATTTCAGGTGGATTGCCTTTTGAACTGCGAGTGTTTATAGCAGTCGATATTTTGAAGGTAGTTAATAGCAACGAATATTTTATTTATGTTTAACTAGCAACAATATTTTATTATTAACTAGATAACGGGTTTTGTAGACGTTTAAATAGTTAAAATATCGTAGTTAGTTTATGAGGGTTATCATGTTTCTACCCCGACCCCCTCAGTTATTTCATGACATTTTTTTACTGTACCGTAGAGACAACATTGACCAGCAGAGGCCCGGCTGAGGCGAAGAGTTAGATAATATTAACTAATGAAATGACACTCCTAGAAAAAGCGGACGCCAGTTAACTAATCTGGTCGGTGCTGCTGAAATGAGTTGAGTGAGACATTGCTACTTGCTATCTTTTGCAAGATAACTCCTTCTTACTCCAACACATGTTAAATTCTCTGCCAAAAGAATAAACATTTAAATATTCTTGGTTATTTTAACTGTCGAATGACCTTAAGCGGAATTTATTAAATTTCTTACCCTACTCCAGGTACTTCCATAGCCACAGAAAATTGAATATTCCCCCTTTTCCCCACCACCAAACAACTCTATAAACAGCCTTGAAATGAGACCAAGCACATAACAAAAGTAATGATGATGTCCTCTATTTATATCACACTATGTGAAAAGACTGTACCGCCAATACGTAGCTCCCCCATCTTCCGCTACAACTGTTTAAAGTAACAACGCCAAACAAACTGCTTTATTACACCTCAACAAGCGTCGTCTTGTAAACCATTACCCTTTCCGGTCGACCTTTTCCTTTCCTCGAGCCTTGAACCACTGTTCAGTGGGGGATGGAGGGGGGGGATTGATCTCTAAACAAGACCCGGAAACTATGATGCAACTTTCTCAATTAGTCAATTAGTACATGTTGTCACAATAACAGTTGTAACCTTTCTAACTTTACAGACACGTAGCAGTTCTTTAAAATAATACATTAATCTATATTTTACACCGCGTCTTGGTACCCGTTCGGATTAAACACATACATTATTATTACGATAATTGGTTAGGTATGAGTAGGTAAGGTTTTAGAGGAGATGTACCCACATTTTCGTATAGGGGGATAAAGGAACCTATTAAGTAAACTACCCCTTCAGTATTCCTGTCTCTTCAACTTCAGTAATCCAGTCTAACACCTTAGAGCAGTGGTTCTCAAAGGATGTGCCACTAAATTCTCGATACTATCTAAATTGTTGGTTAAGATGAAATTAAAAGTAATTTCGTTCGATATTAATTTATAAAAAAATAAAAGTAAACTATTAAAAGCTTTAATATATTAAATTTCCAGAGAATTAAATGGCTTACAAACAAAGAAAGTTGAGTAATTGATGATAAGATTGTAGTTCCTTAAACAAAAGTTCAAATCGTGGTCAGTAGAAGACCAAGGGCTTAGAAAGGTGGAGGTCAGGGGGGGTGGTGGGTGTCCAAACCCCTATGGAATTTGATGGATCTCTTCGATAGATGGACCATATTATGTATAAAACAAAATTATCGACTAAAGGTATGATAAAAAAAATCTAACGGAATCCCCCCCTCCCCCCTTATAAAACTAGCTCTATACGCCCTTGTAGGTGACAAACCCGCGCATTTCCGGTTCAACTGAGAAAAGTAGACCTGTCGTTGTGCATGCTTATGTCCACGTCTCCAGCACAAGTCTTGCACTATCAGTGTGCCGCGTAGACTCAGGCAAATAATAGTGTGCCGTTAATAATAAAAAAGGTGACCTGGTGGTCTAGGGGTAAGGTGTCAGACTTCTGTGCTGGCGGCCGGGGTTCAATCCTCGGTCCCGGCACAGATTTATCTGATTACCAAACCCTTCCTCCACCTCTGACAAGACATCTTGTGAATGTGGGAAATGCCAGGTCTCCACCGTGGTTCGGATTCCACGTTAAACTGTAGGTCCTTCATTTCATCTCACTATCACCCTACCATTACACATTAGCGTAAGTGCGTATAACCCGAACGGGTAGTAAGACGCGGTGCTAATAATAATAATAATAATAATAATAATAATAATAATAATAATAATAATAATAATAATAATAATAAAAGGTGTAGAACCACTGTCTGCGATCCAGATGAGAGTATTAATGGTCTACATACTCCATAGTCTGCTTGTTTCTCTGTGATGACATTCCCAGTTTTATTTCAGATATCCTTGAATTCAAGTACCACCTTAGTGGTCTAGTGGTCAGAGTTTCCGGGTTCTATCCCCGGCACTTCCAGATTTGTTTGTGAATCAGTGGGTCTGTAAAGGGGTCCACTCACCCTCGTGGGGACAAATGAGAAGATATTTGAATGAAAAAAGTAACGACTTGAGTCTAAAAAAAAAGTGATAGTAATAGCCGGAGGGCTCATTGTGATGACACATGAAAACTTTTATCGGCTGTAGATGGCACTATCTTCGCCAACAGACGGCGGCCACTCAGTCGGTATGGGCCAGTTTCATAGTCAAATTTAGTACGCCTCAAGTGCGGCGCTACACTAAGTACATGACGACACCTACCTAAACAAGAATGGAATGGGCCAGTTTCCTATGCGAGAACGGCCCATTCCATTCTGGTTCAGGTAGGTGTCGTCATGTACTTAGTGTAGCGCCGCACTTGAGGCGTACTAAATTTGACTATGAAACTGGCCCTATGACTCAATTGCAGGCTGACGTTATGGAGGTTTTTTTATTTAGTAAATTCAAGATGTCGAGATCAATGTTTACCAAACTGAGATACGCGTACCTCCAGGGGTACACGAATGATTTCTGAGGGTATATGACGTACCACTAAGTTTTATTCATCATAAAAAGTATGTTGATAATAGTGTCTGATAAGAAAACTAACACAAATTCAGACGTGATATTATAGACTTTTATAAGCCTGTACTTCTATCTCTCTCTCGCGCGGATTTGTTTAGCTTACCACTAAGAATTTACTATAATTTCGTATGACAGTTTATAATTGAACAGGTATTTGTTAATATTTTTAAAAATACATGAAAATCTGAAATGGTACGTTGGTTAGGCCATCTGCTCGAGAGGAGTACGCGACTGTCAACAGTTTAGGATTAGGAAACACTACTCTAAATTATGTCCGGAAACAAAAAAGTACATCCATGAGTACAAAAGGTCTTTGTTGCTCTTCCACGCGAAGGTGGGTACCTTTTTTCCAAGCTATTCATTCCTCTTATCAACTCCAATAGAACCGCCTCGGTGGCATAGTTAGCTAACGCGCTAGTCGTGTTGAGCTAGACTTCCAAGGGCGGGAAGATCGAGGTTCGAATCTCGGTCGGGTGAACTGGGGGTGTTTTCTCTAAATAGTTTTTCACTCTCCCTCCACGCAAATGCGCGTTCACTTCCTCTAATTCAACCTTCCCAATTCCTTATCCATTAGCGTAATTAGTACTTAAAGCGTATAACCCGAATGGGTAGTAAGATGCGGTGCTAAATAATAATAATATTAAGAACACGAGTATCAGATAGCACAGCCACCTTCTACTCGGTAGTTTGCTTATCAAGGCCACTTGTACAGTTATTATAATTGTAAGGGATCACATATCATTAAGAATCAAATAGCCAAAGCTATTATATTATATATAGTTTTGTCTCTTGGATTATTAATGTCTTATATGCTAATAACTCAGACAAAGAGCACTAAAAAAGTTAAAAAACCAATGTTGATTGAACTCATATGATTTTATTTATCAATGGAATAGAACAGCTTTGAACAACCTTTTCTTAAATTTCAAACTATTTTAAATCAATTTTATGTAACTGGCTGTATATATAGTTTCACAGCCTGCTGTGTTCAAACGATTCTGTAATTCATTCGAGACAGATATGCCCAAAATCGTTGAACATTTGAAGATTTGGACATCCTTGTCTGATAAAATGATGGGCCATAGGGAAATAAAAAACAAACCTTGAGGTGTCCTGGTGGGCGCCTGTGAGTGTTCCAAGTTTAGGTAGAAAAATACTCATAAAAATGGGCTTCTGAGATTGAGTCACGTAGAAACACATTCACTGCGAAGTCACGTCATCTATTGATGAGCTGATTGAAAAGGAAGACACGTTACCAACCTGAATCCTGCGTCTACAAACACAAACTCAACACTCCTGCGTTCATTATCCTTGTGAGCGGACGATTAGGGATACCAACAACATAGAATATACGAATATAAAAGGAGACGGTTATAAAATAGGTTATTATGTGTGTAACCCACACCAATGGGCACAAGGTCTAAAGCTGGGTTCACACTTGTATAATATCCTCGTCTCGATCGGGACTGGAGCGGGTGACAATACACACGGACACGGTTGAGACCAAATCTCGTTAGATCGTATCCTTGTTCGTAGCAATGATTGAAACGACCCATAGTGTTCAATAATCCGTGTGTTCCTGACCCGTGACAAGTGTTTGTCCACACATGTGACATGTATCCTCACCCTATGGCTCCCTTTGATGCTACGGTGAGATGCCGACTAGAAGCGGGACGCAGCTATAGTATGATTTTGGTAGGAGGAACAGTAAAAGTTAGTTACTAAAGTTACTAAAATAATCTTAATATATTCATACATCAAGTCATGTTAACTGAAGCTGTCAATTATGATAGATATCATCAATAGCTATAAAATAACATAAATAATAAAGTGAAATGTTATCAATGTTGGCCGCAAAGAAATATATTTGAATTTTCTCTAGTGTTCTTCCAATCAAAATCAGGGTATATCTGATACTCGTATCGCTCTAATGATCGCGTCGAGGATAAAGGGTCTCGTCAAAACCAACGCGTTCAAGCTAGGCGTTGGGAATACGGTGGGAGGACTCAACTACAGGATCTTGACGTTTAGTCCCTCCAACTCACTCCAACCCTACACTCAAAATAAAACCACCCCCGTGCCAGTTACAAGTACCGAGCAGTTTCACTCCCTCCAACTCACTCCAACCCTACACTCAAAATAAAACCACCCGCATGCCATTTACAAGTACCGAGCAGTTTCACTCCATCCACTTCACTCCAACCTTACACTCAAAATAAAACCACCCCGATGCCAGTTACAAGTACCGAGCAGTTTCACTCCTCCACTTCACTCCAACCCTACACTCAAAATAAAACCACCCCCGTGCCAGTTACAAGTACCGAGCAGTTTCACTCCCTCCAACTCACTCCAACCCTACACTCAAAATAAAACCACCCCCGTGCCAGTTATAAGTACCGATCAGTTTCACTCCCTCCAACTCACTCCAACCCTACACTCAAAATAAAACCACCCCATGCCATTTACAAGTACCAACAGTTTCACTCCCTCTTCTCAACAGTCTGATTGAGAGCCACTTCAGGTTTGCGCAACCCACTCTCTACAAGATGAACCATGGTCGAAAGCTCATGAACTATCACGAATTACAAACAAGGAACATAACATGGAATGTATCCTTACGTGAGACATATGGGAAATAGGACCAGAATAGATGATTGCGTTAATAGCACCCTGTCACAGGGCGAGCCCTGATTGGTTGTATCCGAACAATGTTGATGTTTGATCACGCCATGGTTGGATTAGTGAATCTATAGTATGATTCTTGTGTGAAGGAACTTTAAGAAAACACCAACTTATTTTGCGGTCAACATGGAAATATTATAAACTTACTTTATATACTATTGTGATATTAGATTACTTAAAGGAAATAAGAAAATTCTCAGAGTTGAAGGAGGAGCAGAGTACAGGGGGCATTGAGGTCTAAGTTCACTGACAAAGGAAATGGACATGTCGTAGGACAGAACACATAATAATAATAAACACAATAATACTGTATTTATTGTATTAGTTCATAGGTATATATTTATATTAGCCATGAACGAGACAATTCAGGCTGTATGACTTTATGTATTCATACATGAAAATTGTTTTAGGAACCTTTATAGCTCTCGAAATAGTGTATTCTTATTTGAATTGGAATGTATGGAGGGTAAACTCACTTTTCATGGATTCTCTTAATTTGTAGATTTGAGTATTTACAGGGGGTTTGTTCAATAATTTTCACATTGATAGGTGACAAACAAACTTCAAAGAGAATTTAAAATAAAAAAATGCCTGCAACGGTTTCAAGCCGTGGTGTGACTTACCCCTTTGAAAATGATTCTGCGTGACTGCACTGCGCTGTGCGAATAAATAGCTATTTGGCCGTTTTTCCTTCATTGCTGTATCTGTCACCCTAGCGATTCCTATTTTTATTTCATTGGGTGAAGGCAGTCGACTGTGTTTATAGCAAGTCGTTCTCTAAACAATAGATCTTAATAACCCCATTTTTTTTACGTTTGGTAATCTTAATGTTATGGAATTTCATACTTGAAGTTAAAATTCATATTTGTGTTATAGTCTTCTTGAAATCGGACTGTCTGAAGTTGAATCCTATTTGAAGGTGAGTGAAGCCTTCGTGCCGTGACGAGAGGTTTTCGTCTCGCTCGTGCAATGGCAAATGTTTTCTGGGTGTGAAGAGAATCAACTTGTTAACGAACAGTACGACTCCACCCGAATAACTCGTCGCGCAAACTCTACAGTGTACAGTACATTCAGCACAAGCCTTTCATTCCGGGATATTTCAACACCAGTTTGCACGGGAAAGTGCAATTCAATCCGAAATGATGTCACTAGAGCAAAGAATATCAACCTGTTTCAACTCATGGCATACTTAAATGCATACATAACATACATACATACATACATACATACATATACATACATACATACATACATAACATACATTACATACATACATCATAATACATAACATACATACATACATACATACATACATACATACATACATACATAAACATACATACTACATACATCATATACATACATCACATACATACATACATACATACATACATACATCATATACATACATACATACATACATACATACATACATACATACATCATACATACATACACTACATACATACTACATACATATCATACATACATACATCATACATACATACATACATACATACTATACATACATACATACATACATACATACATGCATACATACATACATACATACATACTCATACATACATCATCATACTACATACATACATACATTAGTATCTTATTCTACCATTCACTTCTTTCTCTAAAAATACCCGACTTCATAAACCATAATAACCATTTTGGCGTCAACACATCTTATTCATATACATGCATACATACATACATACATACATACATACATACATGCATACATACATACATACATACATACATGCATACATACATTTTTTAGATATCTTATTCAAACCACATTCACCTTGCTCTTGTTTTTCTCCTGAAAATCCCCGCTTCATAAACCAAAAAACCATTTTTGGCGTCAACACACTTTTATATACTGCCATCTTTACCTCGTTTGATACTTTATTCTTTGCAATAGTCCACATGTCACTAGCGTCAATGTTTTAAGAAAATTTGCGAGACGAACGTTTAAACAAGTGAACAAGGGCTATTCTTTATTAATATAATGTAATATTGAATATAATGATCATTTTTTCTGTCTAACTACTACTCCGAAGTCCTAAAATAATCAAGCCACACCATCAATTTAAGGAGAGATTTTATCATTAAATAGCGAGTATAAAGATTGTGTTTAAAAGTGCAATAGCTAAGTTTAATAAGTGTGTTGATTTTAAAAATAACCCTTGGTAATGTATTTTCAAAGATTTTTTTGTATTCCTCAAATTTTTTTCTTAGTTATTTTTTTATCATCTCCCAAACTCCCACTGCACACCGGTTGAAAATCGCTGCACTAGAGAATTTGGTTATAGTTTTCGTTTTATTTAAAATAAACTATAAATTTAAAGGTGATGGATTGCCTAAGCCCGCACCACTGGTCACGCAGACTAAAATGTAAAGTTAATCAAGTATGATTTCCCAGTGACGGAGAGGTCAAGTTTCACAGGGAACATCCAGTATTATGCAACATGGTCCACTCTTGCCCTGTGTTGATGTTTCTGCATTCTCTCTTTTTACTACTCATACGCTCCCTATAAGCCGGTTATAAATAAGACTAATTTAGTGAGTGGGATCTTCGTTAATTTACCTTTTAAAAATAATGTATCCTTAGATAAATGTTACGGAACTAAAATGATATTTTGCTACTGTTAGATGTAGTGTTCAACATAACGGAAGTAGTATAAGTCCATTGTTTGTTATATGAGTGTTCCCACTGGTAACCCACAATACCGGAAGTGCGTGATCTCGCAGAGGCGAGGACGGGACTGGAGACGGTGTTTCAAATCGAGGACAAAAGTGAGTTTTTGATTTTATTATTGTTATTTCTATTTAGGTACAGACCATGAACTGACTTCAAAGTTATTTAGATAAACGAAATAAAAGGGTTTAGTCTTTACGAGTATATAATTTTAAGTTTCTTATCAGACCATAATCAACCACCCGTAAAGAGCACGTCTCACCCCTCATATAACACCTAAGTTCGGTAAGTAACACATCTCGAACCAGACGTCACATAGTTTGTGCCGTTTTCTGTATTCTTCATTTTAAAGAAACAGAAATTGAGACAAGGGAAACAGTTTTACCATAATTATGTTTAAGAAATACAACAAGATTTAAAAACAACCAGGGTTGCGCTCATAGAGGGGGGCTTTGGGGACTGGAACCCCCTCTCCCCCATAAAATTAAGAATATTACAAAAATATTATTAGAACTATTTTTCTGTCAATTAATTATATTTTGTTTAATTATATTTAATATAAAACAAATAATTTTTTACAGTAATTAGGGCTTTTCAAAGGAATACTTTACATGTTGATTTTTAATTTGGCTGTAAATTTACACTTAAATGAAAACTGGACCTGTGACTCAATAATATTTTTTTAGAAATTATTAAAGTCTTTACTCTTTGTACATAAAGTTTTGAAGTGTATACAGTAATTGAAATTATTATTTTAAATTAATTATGTAAACACTATTGTGTCAGGAAGAGGGGAAGGGGCAGTTGAGATATTATTACATGCCCCCACCCCTACCAACTGCAAAGTCCTGGGTGTGAAGAAGAATGTGTAAACACATACCTGTTAACCAATTGCGTACACAATGACGGAGGGTAGGCCGAGAATCCAATTTTTGTACAAATTAGCTTAAATATTACCATTTCTTCCTTTAAAATCAAAATTTTCTCCGGGTGAGAAATCCCCAGACCCCAAATTTTTAGGGGGCATTGCTGATTCTCTATCTTTCTCATCCCCCTACTTCAAATCAAATTCCAAATATCACAGTAATTAAAATATACAATGGTACAATTATGAAAATTAAAAGTCGTCGTTCCCCTCCCCCCCCCCCCCAGCTAAAAATCCTGGGTGCGACCCTGAAAACAACATTTTTAACACCTAAAACTATTTAACTGATCTGAATCGCTATTGTAAAGGAAAGAATGCAGAAAACAGCTCTTCGATAAGTTTTCTGGTTCAACGTTATCTTGTATTTAATTTTACGGTTAATCGTTCGTCGGCTCTTAAAGCAAGTTCGTTTCAAGTGGCATTGGGTGAAAGACTCGATGATATTGATTAGCTGATGTAAAAGTATATGGAGTACGAGAAATTTGGAGTTCACTTATATGTTGTATCCTGCACTTTCTGATTCAAATAATGATATCAGTATTAACTTAAAAATTAGCTTAGCCTAGCTCTAAAACAGACACACCATCATACCCCTCGGCGTTAATGTATCAGTACAACAAAAAATGGAAGGCCCAATTTCCCAAACAATTTTATTGATGCGGGAAATCGAACCCATGCCCCTTAGCTAGGAAAAAGTAAAAAAACAATGAGTTAAAGAGAATGACGAGCTCCTTTTAAAATAAAGATAAAACTGATTGATCTTAAAGGGAACTCCATAAACACGCACGATGTTTTCATACCTAGTTTAGTAGAGAAACTTATATTCAGCTAATAATTATGGCAGATATCACGTAATAAGAAGTGAATTAGTTACAACGAAAAATAAGACGTAGGCCTATATTCACGCGACCATTGTATTGATCCTTATTTTGAGGATAGGTAGCGCTTTCAACAAAAATAAATTTGTTTTTTAAAAAGATTGTTTGGGTAGCAGTAGTAGTAGCTAGCAGTACAGCAGTAGTAGTAGCAGCAGTAGCTATTTGCTAGCATAGTAGCATAGCAGCAGTAGTAGCAGTAGCAGCAGTAGTAGTAGCAGCAGTAGCAGTAGCAGCATAGTAGCAGCAGTAGTAGCAGTAGCAGCAGTAGCAGCAGTAGCAGCAGCAGTAGCAGCAGTAGCAGCTAGCAGCAGTAGAGCAGTAGTAGCAGTAGCAGTAGTAGTAGCTAGCAGTAGTAGATACAGTAGTAGCAACAGTAGTAGCAGCAGTAGAGCAGTAGCAGCAGTAGCAGTAGCAGTATCAGTAGCAGTAGCAGTAGCAAAGCAGTAGCAGTAGTAGTAGGTGTTTTGTCTTACAATAGGTCCATGCCCTCTGTCAGTGAAGTTAGACCACCAATGCGCCCAATGCAGCCTTCTCCTTGAGCTCCCAACTTTTCTTCTTTCCTTCAAGTCATCCAATATCTGAATCCTCCTCTTCCTAAACAACTCGTTTCCTCATTCTTTCATTCTATGACGTCACGCAGAAACAGTTCCTCCTACGGATGTGTCCGATCCAGTTTGCTCTGTACTAAGAATCACATCTAAAATGGCTCTCTTCTCAACCATACTTCTTAACACTTCATTTGTCTGTCCACCTGATATTCTCAAGTCTTCTATAGCATTACATTTCAAAGCGCTCCAAGTATTTCCTTTCCATCTTCCTAAGAGTCCAAGTTTCTGCTCTATATAGCGCGATGCTCTAAATGTAACATTTAATCAGTTTATTCCTCAGTCCCAAACTTAATTTGCTGGTCAGCAGTAACCTTTTCGTGTTGAAAACTTACTTTGCCATGGCGATCTTCGATCTAATTTCCTTGGTGTTGTAGACATGCTTTTTCAGCAGACTTTCAGGTACTTGAACTGATCTATGTTTTCAAACTCCATTTTCCAACTTTTATTTTCAGCAAAACTTTATTATCCCTAGCTCCACCAGCCAGTCCATCCCATCATTTCTTTCAGTTCTTCTTTATTTTGGCCAACAATACTATATCATCTACATATTGTATTGTGATTATGACCCGTCCTCTCATCCTGAAATCACTACGATCTCTCCTGGGCTTCTCTGACCAACCACTCTTCATACAAGTTGAACAGACTGGATGACAAACATCACCCATGCCTCACTCCTCTTCCTATCTCTACGCTGTTGGTCTCTCCATCATTCAGCCTCACCTTCACTCGCTGTCCCAGTACAGGTTTGCAATCAGCCTTCTGTCCCTCCAGTTGATGCCGATCTTCTTGAGTGATTCCATCAGTTTCTTCCACTTCACTCTATCGAACGCCTTTTGCCAGTCTGTTAAACCAATTTAGACCTCTTCCTTGACTTACAGCACTCGCTCTGAAATTATTCTCATCATCCCAATGCAAGGCAGTAGTCATCCAATAATTTCAGGGGAGTTTTTGTGGTCACGTTCCCTAATTGCCGGAAACTAGACAAAAATTATAAATTATAAACAGTTCTATAAGGTATCTGAAGTGTTTTTTATGGTAACATATCCCCTTAACTGCCAATTGCTAGGAAAATTTATAAGTATTAAAACCTCTATAAACTATCTGAGGTATTTTTTATGGCAACATAACTCCCTAACTGCCATAGGCTTGGAAAAATTCTAAGAAATAAAACACCTTTAGAAGCTATTTGAAGTGTTTTTATGGCACTATAGCCCCCTAACTGCCATAGGCTAGGAAAATTTAAAGATATTAAACATTTCTAGAAACTATCTAAAGTGATTTTTCTGGCAACATAACCATAACTGCCGAAGGCTAGAAAAAATTCTAAATATTAAACACCTCTATAAAAGGACTCTGAAGTTCTTTTTATGGTAACACAGCACCCTAATTTGTATTTGTATCTTAATTTGATATTGTTCGAACCATAAATAAAGCCATATACATCAAATTTCTGGGAGGTTTGAACCCCCAACCTCCCCCGCCCACCTGGCTTCGGCCTTGTCCCGATGGCATCTTTGGTTCCTTTTTTTCTGAGTTCAAATTGGTCATCTTCCACCACATTTTATATCACCTGTTGAGTATTCTTGCCACAATCTTTTCCACATGAAAGATGAAGCTGATGGTCCTGTTGTCACTGCATTTTTTTGCTTATTCTTCTTCTTTAAAGCCATCATGGCTACGCCTAGAAGGTCCTTGGGTTATTCTTCTGTTTCATAGATCCTATTTACAAGTTTTGTCAGAGCCATTCACCAGTTATTTCCCATTTCCTTCAGAAGGTCAAATAGTATGTTGTCAACTCCAGCAGCTTTTTTTCTTTGCATGTCCTTTATTGCTCTCTCCACTTTACTCTTTAAAATGCTGGGGGTTTTTTTCTTCCTCCACCTCATCTTCCACTTTAATCTCCAGCTTCCAAGATAAACTTTTCCATTTTTCAAAATTGATATATTTAATTTCAATTTGTTTCGAAAAACCGATAAAACATTGTTCCATTTGCTAAAGTAACTTTTGTGTATGTGTACATTAAAAGTTATGTGTTTATTTTAAAACAAACCTGTAAATTATTTTAATTAAAAATATAGGGCCTATATATAAAGAAGATACATTAAAACTAAAACGACTTCCAAAAACTCATCTTGCAAAATTGACTTATTTAATTTCAATTTTGTTTGCAAAACCGGTAAACTATTGTTCCATTTGCTAATATAGCTTTATGTAGCTTTTTGTACATTCGTTTGTTCTTACACATCTCTGGAAAACTAGTACCTGCACTTCTGCCAAATTACGCACAAGGTTACATGATAGGTACTTGTTTTCTAATAGTCGCCATGATAGTCAGTTGCATGGCCATTTACATAAATATTGGGGTCCATTACACTGGCGATTTTTGGGATCTCTACAAGTGTTTGAGACACGTACAGGGGAAAAGTTAAAAAATAATTGTAAAACAGAGGTAAAACCCGTTTAATATTACAGTTGTATTATGTATGATAGCTGATACAACTCATAGTTGACTAACTTACTAAAAGTTCATTTTTTGAATGTCACATCTTATATATAACATGCTATAATAGTCCTATCTTTCGCAAAGTCTTTAGTTGCATCACTAAAATGTCCTTTAGGATGGGGTCCCCTTTAGCTCGGTGCCCGGTACAGCTGTTCCCCTAGCCAACGCCCTGTCGCCAGCCCCGGTAGGTCGTTCATGAATTATTAGTTGATTTGTACTTAATTCAGTAATTAATTATGAATGAAAGCATCGCCCAGAAGTACTAATGTACAGGGATTCTCCACGCAAAGGACACATCTTCTGTAAACACAGGCTTTGATGGCGTGATCAGACAAAAGAATGGCCGACAGTTTGGAACAGGTCGTGTCTTCTCAAATTATCTTGTAGCCGGCTACGAGATCCATGTGTTTTTTTTATCCTGATTACTACCCAGAAAATGGAATCCAGACACTCGGTTTCCATCCGAGTATTCGTGTTACCAAGAATCCACATTTATGACACCAAGCTAGGAACGACACAATTATTGATGTATTGGATAGGGGAAACCAACCTTAGGTAAATTCTTTCCATCGCGTCTTACTACCCGTTTTGGATGTACGCATAAATTAACTACACTAATTCCTGCCTCGGTGGCCGTATGATCTAAGGCGTCACTCTCGTGATAGACTAGACTGCCAATGGCAGGGAGATCGGTGTCCGAGTCCCACTCGAGTGTACTGAGAGTTTTTCCAAAATTGTTTTCCACTCTTCTTCCACACAAATGCGGGTCAATTCCTCTGAATTCAACCTGCCCCATCCCTAGCTCAATAACGTAACTATTACATATGCCTATAATCTTAACAGGTAGTATAATAATAATAATAAATAATAATAATAATAATATTTAGCACCGCGTCTTACTATCCGTTCTGGTTATACGCTTTTTAAGTACTAATTACGCTAATGGATTAGGAATTGGGAAGGTTTAATTAAAGGAAGTGAACCCACCTTTGCGTGGAGGGAGAGTGAAAAACAATTTAGGAAAAACCACCCCCAGTTCACCCGACCGAGACTAGAACCTCAATCTCCCCGTCCTCAGCAGTCGAGCTCAACACGACAAGCGCGTTAGCCGACTACGCTACCGAGGCGAGGTAGTAAAATGCTGATAGTAAGTCTATCTATGCTCTTAGGATATGAATAAGGTATAATTTTATAGAAAATGTAGCCTCATTTTGGTAGAGGGAAAATTTGATAACAATTTGAGGAAAAACCACCCTCAATACACCCTGTCGGTATTTGATCCACAGTCTCCCCGTTATAGGAAATATTGTATGTTGCGAACGTGACACCTTAGTCCATGCGACCACCGAATCCTTATGCCGATAGCTTAGGATAGTAAATAAAGGACTGGTATCGTATTTCCGAAGTGAATAGATTGGCAGGGGGCGAATACAAAGAAGGTATCGTTGAAACCGAGCAATTGTGGAGTCAAATAACAAGGGTAGCGAAGGGAGAGATATGGAGTCAAATAACAAGGGGAGGGGAGGGAGAGGAGGAACGATACTCAGTAGAGTATACTACTATCTTGTTATCTGTTGAGACTACCTAGAAATTACAATAATTAATATAAAATCACAGGAAAGCGCAGGAAATCCACTAGCACCTGGATACAGGAATAAACACTCCAGTGCATCACCCTGTAAGTAATAGTGAATGAGTGGTTACAGCTGACGAAAGCGGTCTAGGAGATCTTGTTTCAATTCCAAGGGGATCTGATGAGGATATTTACTATTTGTTCGTTGTTGTTATCCAATTGTTACCTACGCTCTAGGATTGGATGTGTGGTATTTTCCTAGGTTAAGCTGGTATGTAAGCTGGTATAATCGGTATGTATTAAAAGTTATACATATGACAGGTATATCAGTGTTCAAATCCCAGTCAGGTGTATTGAGGGTGGTTTTCCAAAATTGTTTTCCTCTCGTCCTCCACGTAAATGCGGGTAAGCTTCCTCTAAATTAAATTACTCTCGTCCCGAATTCATTAGTGTAATTAGTACATAAGCGTATCACCTGAGCAGGTAGTGAGACACGGTGCTAAAAGAAAAGTTATAGGTCTATTGTTTTAATTAAGGGAATCGTGCACGCTATAAATTGGTCATGGATCAAAAGATTACTAAATGAGTAGGCTAAATATGATCAAATGAACCCCTATAAGAAAGTATTTCCCCCCCTAAGATACTGAAATGTATCTGCTTTGGCTCTCAAGAACTCACTTGGGAGTAAGTCTTCCTTGGGTTGGCATCCATGTTACTCGTTCGATCAAAATCTGCAGTACGATAAAAAAAAAAGTATTGTACTTGAGTTCTTTTAACACACTAGCTAAGTAAAAAGTTATTATCTTCTGTGAGGCAGTAAATGCTGGTCTAAAGTGGGGTAATGAAAGAGAGAAATGAATCGTTCAGAAAGTATAGCACTCTTAATACTACAGATCAAAGCCAAATCTTTTGTAAAAACTAAACAAGCAAATTGGGAGGAAAGGGTTTAAATACCAACTGGGGAAACTTGACGTGTTAGTCACTTATTGTTCTGAAAGTTATTTACATAAAGATTCATAATAATAATATTTATAATAATAAGCAGTATTCTACTCGACCCACAAAATGAATTACTAAATGAAAATATAGCGACTAATAAACAGTTAATTAATTACAAGTTTCTGTGACAGTAATAGTGAGAACTGACTAATATTATTATTATTATATTAGCACCGCGTCTTACTACCCATTCGGGTTATACGCACTTACGCTAATGTGTAATGGTAGGGTGATTGTGAGATGAAATCAAGGACCTACAGTTTAACGTGGAATCCGAACCACGGTGGAGGCCTGGCATTCCCCACATTCACAAGATGTATTGTCAGAGGTGAAGGAAGGGTTTGGTAATCAGATAAATCTGTGCCGGGACCGAGGATTGAACCCCGGCCACCAGCACAGAAGTCCGACACCTTACCCCTAGACCGCCAGGTCACCCAACTGACTAATAAAATTATCTTTAGAATAACATACATGTTAACCATATCGGTGAGCACGTGGAATAAACGTCCAGCTCACTTGGTCTTGTTTCTTGGTATCGGGAAGGCTTGGGCCCGAATCCCAGCTGGGTGTTTTGCGGGTGATTTTTACTAAATGGTTCCCCATTCTCCCTCTGCACTAATTCGTACATATTCCCTCTAAATGCCTCTTCCTGATTCCTAGCCCGCTAGCGTAATTAAACTTGGATAGCCCAGCCTTGTTGTTAGACAGTGCAAATACATAATAATATAAAGATAGCTAATGAACAACAGACCCAATTTTATACTAAGCAAGCGTCCAAAAGTATACAATTTTAACTAAATTTAATCCTCTTTTCTTATTTTACTGTATGTTTATATGTACAGTACACTAAAGCAGATTACAGGAACTGCATCAAAATTTTGGATGGGTATTAAAAAGTTAAACATGCAATTATTTTACATATTAATTATTTTTGCGCCGCGTCGTACTACCTGGTCGATATTTTCGCACTTTAACGGTGTGGGTAGGGTAATCATGGATTAAATGTGCCATCATTTGAGTGGAGAAAGCGTAAAGAAGCCGTTTAGGAAAAACAACACCCAGTTAGTACGGATAGGGTTCAAATGACGATTGACAACCTCACCAGAAAGAAAATTAGACGAACTTGGTGAGAATTAGGCGAGCTTCCTTATATTTCCATGACCTGTGACTTTAGTGAAACATTCACTCTTATTTGTCGATAGTGCTTTAGAGTGCTGCAAGCTATTTTAAAAACCCGACCTCCTAAAGACAAAAATAAAATATGATAGTTCAAAAGTCGTTATTAAGCCACCATTAATTTAAAATACATTTAAAACCTTAGCAAAGTAAGATAAAAATTAAATAAATAGAAACAAACTGAAACTTAAACATTTAATTTGTACGTATAGTAGTAAATATTTAATAGTTTATAAAGTATTCTGTCAATCGTATTAAAATATTTACATGTTCATCTATAACAAGTTATTTAAAAAAATCTGAAATATCAAACATTTGCAGCTAACATCTAGTTTCATCAGTTAAAACATATTTTAAATAAAAGTTTAAAAAAATTTAAAATTCTTTTTTAAATCAAAACACAATTAGAATCAGTTTTGTTGAGATAAAAAGTTTAAAAAAAAAATTATATCCACGATTCGCCGTAAATAGAGTCCCAGTATTGTCAGCTAGTGCAGAATATGCACACTGTACAGTACTTAGGGCCTTCTTTCACTTCGTATTAGGAAAGGTCACCGAGGTACAAAGTCACGCTTACACCGGCGGTGATTTATAGACAAGAGAGGGGATTGATACTCAGTTTAGATGAGAGATTCTATAAATTTGCAGGTGACCTGGTGGTCTAGGGGTAAGGTGTCAGACTTCTATACTGGCGGCCGGGGTTCAATCCTCGGTCCCGGCAAAGATTTATCTGATTACCAAACCCTTCCTTCACCTCTGACAAGACATCTTGTGAATGTGGGGAACGCCAGGCCTCCACCGTGGTTCGGATTCCACGTTAAACTGTAGGTCCTCCATTTCATATCACAATCACCCTACCATTACACATTAGCGTAAGTGCGTATAACCCGAATGGGTAGTAAGACGCGGTGCTAATAATAATATAAATTGGCAGCAATATAACAATATTGATCAAATATAGTATAGTATGAACTGATTTTAGGTTAATGGTTCTTCAGCATATCCGGATAGATGCTGGTGCATTTCCTTAAAATTCAACCTCTTAACATAGTGTCCTTATAGCGATTAAAGTATATCACATGAAGGGATAGTTTATAGCCCTCATGTTGAGCCATACCCAGGGCTAGGAATTAGAATAACTGTCTGATAGGCTAACTCGTGCAGACAGTAAATCATGTTAGGCTCTACCCAGGTTCGATCCGAACCCCTCTAGATCTGTGTGCATCGCTCAGTCAGGAGGATGACCCAGGAGGACGACCAGATAATCAGAGCATTATTTGTGTTTCTGTGTAAAGAACTCGCCTCTGAGCAGTGTTGACAGAATAAAAACAGATTGAACAAAACAAAGACGTGGAGGAGCTATATCACCTGGCTCAGATAGCCCACCTCGCCATGTTGACCTTCACAATATCACAATCAAGAGCACGTGACTCGTTTCAGTGGCAGAATGGTCTAAGATAAGGAGTCACTCTCCTGTTAGTCTGTCCTGCTTAGCACGGGTAGATCGGGGTTAAAATCTCGGTCGAGTGTATTGAGGGGGATTTATTCAAAATGGTTTTCCACTCTCCTTCCACGCACATGCGGGTACACTTGCTCTAAATATACACTTCCTTATTCCTAAAACCGTTAGAGTAATTAGTACTTAAGCGTATAACTCAAACGGATAGTAAGACGTGGTGCTAAAAACAATTGTTAAAAATGAACTAATATCACATTTTCACAATTTTGTTTATAGTAATAAAACTCCAAATATAGGGTTGTTGACGAAAAGAGTCCTGTTGAAATCTTTTGACTTTATTTTGGCATTAACCATATTTTGAAATAACCCATCAAATGTTGCGTTAGAGCTGAACGTGTGCGCACCAATTTCTCACTTATAGACGGCCCCTTGATAAAGTATTTTTTTAAATAATCCAGACCTATAAGTGACGTTTGTTATTGTTGGACGGTCCAAAACCTCAATATTTTCCAATGTTAATGGATGTTATTCTGTGCACTATCACTTTTGATATATTGTGACGATGCTCCACCGTTGTTTCACCATCAACTTGTGATGCGGTTGAACTGGTCATTGTATATCTCGTACTGGCTCTTTTTACACTGATTCCTTGGGAATACGTGGTACCAAAGAGACTCTTGCACTATGATCCCTCAGGGAATTAAAAAACTTGATATTCACTATAAATAATGCCATTGATGTTGTATTTTAACTATAACAGGACCTGTTTCGGTGGCCGCATGGTGTAAGGCGTCACTCCCGTGTTAGACTAGATTACCGAAGACAGGGAGATCGGGGTTCGAATTCCAGTCGGGTGTACAGAAAGTTGTTTACAAAATTGTTATCATGTAAATGCGAGCTACACTTTCTCTAAATTCAGCCTTCCTCATCCCCTGTGTAGCTAGTACATGAACAGGTAGTAAGACGAGGTGCTAAAAATAAAACAGCATATATACGTGTCCAGCCAAGAGGGGAAAAAATTCCGCAGTGGTGTCTTGCGACCTGCTAATAGGGAATGGGGTTTAGTTGAGGTATGTGATACCTCAATCCTATTACATGCTTACATAAGTACATCAAACAGTGTATGGGGGACGAAGGAAAAGGGGGAGGGGCAAAGCTTTCTTCCAAAATCTTAAAATTATTTTAATTATCTTACTGATCATTATACTGAAAATAAAATCCAAACAAATGTTGGCATTTGGACATGAAACATTATAGGTAAAGTTTTCAGCTCGTCAAATACTAGGGTAAGGGGATGCAGTCGTTAAGGGTTTAGTTAAAGTATTGAAGTATTAACATATCTGGTCTAGAGCAGACTCAACGTTAGTGATACACTCAACCATCAAGCGCCGTAGTCGATATGCGTGTGTGTTAAGAGAACTGGATTCGCTGTTATTGCTTGACATTTTATTAGCACCACGTCTTACCACCCGTTCGAGTTACGTTACACGCCTATGTACTAATTTCACTGGTGGGTTGGGTATTAGGAAGGCTTAATTTAGAGGAAAATCACCCGCATTTGCGTGGAGGTGGAGTAGAAAATTGTTTAGAAACAACTTCAGTGCACTGGTCCGGGGTCGAACCCCAATCTCCCCGTCTTCGGCAGTCTAGTACAACACAAAATTAGTGCGTTTGACAACGCGACCACCAAAGCGGGTATAAAACATATTCAAACATATTTTTGTAATTCGGGAAAAAACATTTAAAACGAAAATGCTCCGTCTCACATCTCTAGACTCTAGTTTGAAGAATGATTGAAGACTTGTTGTTGTTGTTGTACATGTGATTGGATCCTTTGGCTAATTCCCTAGAATCTGTCATCCAATGATCATCCAAAAATAATAAAATGAGGGAATCTCTAAAATGTTCAAAGAAAGTTCTGAGGCAGTGTGAGATGAAGTAATAAAACCATAGCTGCATACTGTTGGCTGCGAGGGTGACCTGGTGGTCTAGGGGTAAGGTGTCAGACTTCTGTGCTGGCGGCCGGGGTTCAATCCTCGGTCCCGGCACAGATTTATCTGATTTCCAAACCCTTCCTTCACCTCTGACAAGACATCTTGTGAATGTGGGGAATGCCAGGCCTCCACCGTGGTTCGGATTCCACGTTAAACTGTAGGTCCTTCATTTCATCTCACAATCACCCTACCATTACACATTAGCGTAAGTGCGTATAACCCGAACGGGTAGTAAGACGCGGTGCTAGTAATAATAATAATAATAATGTTGGCTGCGTTATAGAGGCCGATTTAGAAAATAGCTTATAATAAATCAATATTTATATTTTAAAAAATATATAAAATTATGTAAAAATTTGATAAAACAGGTTTTAACCATAGGGTGATTATCTGTTTATTTATTTATTAGCATTGTATGTCCCAAAGAGTCATGTGGCTCTATTATAGGAACAGTAAACAATATATTTGGTTAGGCACAGTAATTAAGAATAGATACAATTAGTACTTGAAAACCTACAAAAAATTACATTGGATTATTTATAATTAGGTTGCTAAAGTTAACAAAATGAGGTTTTATAGCAGGTGATCAATAATTACAATAAAATATAACTAATATAACAAGAATGACAAGAATTGGCAGCAATAAAATATTTAAAACAAAGAAAATGAAAATAATAGACTATCTATTTGAAAGTAACTAATAAATTATTTGGAGCAACAACATTTTATCTTGACAGTATGCACAAGGCAGATCAACAAGTAGTAATTACTACATAATCATATTAATTAGGATACAATTATACATAAACCTTCAAATACAATATGAACAAATAGGTCTTAATAGTTTTATAAAGTTTAAGTTGTTTTTTTTCCACATATTTGGTTATGACAACGTTTGAGCATTCGTGTACAAATTCCAGGCATACTGTTTTATTTCATATTTGAACAAGTTTATTTTTTGTATGGTTTTTATATTTTCAAGTAGGGCGTTATAATATTAATTGACGATTGATAATTTGTGCCATTGCAGTCATATTTTCCCAGCTATTCTTATGTTGAGGCTATTGTGGTCATAGTTATGAGTAAAAACTGTATTATTGTGTAATGATTCCCGGTCAACTTTAAAAGTAAATATGGCAGCAGATAGTTTTATAATAAGATTTAAAGGTAAAATGTAACTAGATCTTTAAATAATTGTTTTCGAAGGAGTATCATGTCGAAAGTTAAATAATAACCTAAGAGCCTTTTTTTATTTGCAATAGTTTTAATTCATTTTCCGCTTTTCTTGCTACATCTTCCCCATTTTATATCCATGTACTGCAAATGAGTATGTACCATGGAATAAGATATGCTTCTGAGGGGTTTTCTAGGAACACTGTGCCTTAATCTTGATATTTTTCCAATAACTTATTAAATTTGTTATACTATCAATTTGTTCACTCCGTGTCTTGTTGTAGTAAATAATTAGCCCTACGTATCTCGCACTATAGGTATTATATTGATGATGGTATTGCCTAATTTTATAACATTGCTGGGAATAGGCTTATGACTGGACTTATGTATAATCATATAATTTGTTTTCGGCAAGTTAATAGTTAGCTTATTTTTGATAAGCCATGATAATAAAATATTTATATCAGCTTGCATTTGAGTTAATATTGAGTCCGTAGTTTTTTTCTTACAAAATAAGTTAGTACAGGGATGGACAAACTTTTCGGAGAATGGGTTAAAATAAAAAATTCAGGGGGGGAAACACAGTTGATTAAAAAGTTACAATGGTACATTTTACAAAACTATTATAAAATTAAGTACTATTAATTTTTAAATGGATTTGTATTGTAATGATATCTATTTCTAATGCAATGTGATCTGTCTACGTTATTTAACAAATACTGTTTTTAAATAGAACCTATACTTAACACTACTTGAATTACTCTCAACCAAATGTTAACATTCCAATTTTGTGGATTTTTTTCATATTATTTAATCTCTGGACACTGGTCACTATGATTACTAAGCTATAAAACAGAAATAAAAACAAACGAATGCGAAAGGCATTTTTTCTTGTTTTTCCTTATTTTTCTAATATTATTTTATCGGAATTTGGAATCCTTTTGCGGGCCGTACTTTTCCCATCACTGTGTTAGTGTTATCCGCAAAGCGTCTATTACAGCTATGTTTTATATAGGCCTAGTTATAAATATTTTCTACTTTACATTTATGTTTATATACTTTAAAAGATTATTCCCACGGCGGTTCGACTATAAATCTAATGATAACTAATTATCACTAAAAAAGAAGCGAAGAATTTAATTCAATCTCTGGACTGTATTCTTTCAACAAACTCACATAAATCATAAATACTTATTTAAATGTATCAACTCATCAATCATTTTAGCTATGACTTGTATAGTAAAATATCCTTTAAACAAAACAAGAACCCGCATTCTAAATAACAAATAATGTTCAGCTGACCTTTTAAAAGTTTCGTGCCAAAGAGAAATTAACACACCCTCGACTAAAGAGAACATTTCGCCGACGGACTGGAAACTCTACATCCCACACTCATTTGTAGCGAACTTATTGGTTATATATACCTGCCATCCCAACTGATATAATGGCGCTGCTTTGTTTTTTATGCTTCTTTTTGTGAGCTACCGCTTGACTTGTAAACGATCAATCAAGCGTTGTTCGTGCTCGCCTTTCATCTGTTGTAATCTGGCAACAATCACTACTCCATGCCAGGAGACCTCTCTTCTGACGAACCAACGGGACGTGAGGGAATTCACCTCCAAGGTACGCCGATGTGCACTCGACATGCTCTCCAAACCAAGTCTGACTATAAGAAACACGTATCTAGGGGGCACGCGGACCAAACATCGAGCTCATCTACTCTTGTTTGCCGGTGACAAGAAGGTCGAATTAAATCTTCTCCGAGTATACTGAGGATATTTATTTCTAGGTGGCTTACCACGCTTTCTATTTATATGAATTCGGACACATTTCTTCTAAATAATGCCTTCCTCGTCCCCCATACAATTAACGTAATTAATATACGTTAGCGCTCAGACGCGGGAGTAAAATCTACAAGAATATAGTGATAGCAGACCCTACTGTACATAGTTGGGAAAAACTAGGAAGAATCTTATTTGACATCATGTGGAGACTATCTTGGGTTACGGGCACCGCCGTTTCTGGATATATCTTTCAATTAAATGAAGTATAGTTTAAACAAATTACACCTGAACATGGATATCAAACGAGGGACCTACGGCTTGGCACCAAAGCACTATCACTGATCTATCCAAGGATCGTCCCACGTTTTGGGTCATCCTTCCCTCATATACATCGCCTTTTATTCTGACAAAAAAATTGGTCCTTTCGTGATAAAATCAGAAACTATATTGAGGATATAAACCGACCCAGTTTACACCAATCTAGGCTCATATCATGTAAGAATTGGCCTCATTCCTGGCTATTGGTCTAGAGGTCCTGGGTTCTATTTCCGGCGGTACCATATTATGTAATTTTCCCGAAGCGGAATCGTTTCTATGGTTGCCTTGGTCTGGTTAGTTAGGCTTGAGTAAGGTTTTAACCTCTACTGGGATCATCATCATCATCATCATCATCATCATCATTCCATCGGGGTGAAGTAATCGCACTTACATGGTAACCCAAACTCATAAGGCGGTTACATATCCGCCGCTGTCAGTAGAAGACCAGGAATGTCTCGCCGACAAACCCTGGTGACGTACGTAAAAAAAAGAGTAAGAATTTAAAGGTCTTAAACTATAAGCTTCTATAACTAAATTTTCTCTTAATCCAACATTGAGGTCTCAATATGTTTTCTCCATAATAACTCTTAAAAAATACTACGCGATATCCTTAAGGTAATTTAATCTTATAATAAACTACTGTCTATTGAATCAATGAAATAATCTTTGATTAATGTTTATAAATAGAAAGAGTCAATTAAATATTCCTGTCACCCAAACAATATTTGACATGGTGACCTGGTGGTCTAGGGTAGGGTGTCAGACTTCTGTGCTGGCGACCGGGGTTCAATCCTCGGTCCCGGCACAGATTTTTCTGATTTCCAAATCCTTCCTTCACCTCTGACAAGACATCTTGTGAATGTATGAAATGCCAGGCCACCACCGTGGTTCGAATTCCACGTTAAACTGTAGGTCCTCCATTTCATCTCACAATCATCCTACCATTACACATTAGCGTAAGTGCGTATAACCCGAACGGGTAGTAAGACACGGTGCTAATAATAATAATAATAATATTTGACATATCGGCTCCTAGCACCCTCAGTGACTCGGGGTCAGATTTCAAATGTCAAAAGATGCCTGGACATATTTTCTCCAAATGTCACTTTAGAAACAGAATGTGTCAATTTAACAGTTTAATATAAATATAGTGAATGTTTTGTCGGTCATCTATTTTCCAAAAGCAGGATATTGAGAAGAAAAATTACACTCCAGAACGGACTTCATGGCAAAATCAGTCGATACCTACGTTTACTTTTTTGTTACATAGGCCTCTCAAAGACGTTTCTTAATACTAACCATTTAGTTGTTCCTAGATTATCATTAGCACCACGTCTTACTACCCGTTCGGGTTGTATACACTTACGCTAATGTGTAGCCTAATGGTAGGATGATTGTGAGATGAAATGGAGGACCTACAGTTTAACGTGGGATCCGAACCATGGTGGAGGCCTGGCACTTCACACATTCACAAGCTGTGATTAATACACGTCTTGTCAGAGGTGAAGGAATGGTTTGGTAATCAGATAAACCTGTTCTGGGACCGTATTTGTTCTTAGAGTTGTTTTGCTTTTAATGCAATATAATAAAAGATATTTTGTACGGGAATATTAGTTTGAAGTGATTAGCAACAAATATCCTAAATTTATTTACAGACAATAATAAAAGTAGAAAAAAGTTTAAATTATTAAAATGTATTTGTGTGTCTGTACAAAGTTTTTCTTGACATCAATATGTATTCCTTGAAATTGACTATGAGACTATTGTTTTTATTTAGGTAGGGCCTATTAGTTGACTTGATATTACTCAACGGTGACCTGGTGGTCTAGGGGTAAGGTGTCAGACTTCTATGCTGGCGGCCGGGGTTCAATCCTCGGTCCCGGCACAGATTTATCTGATTACCAAACCCTTCCTTCACCTCTGACAAGACACATTGTGAATGTGGGGAATGCCAGGCCTCCACCGTGGTTCGGATTCCACGTTAAACTGTAGGTCCTTCATTTCATCTCACAATCACCCTACCATTACACATTAGCGTAAGTGCGTATAACCCGAACGGGTAGTAAGACGCGGTGCTAATAATAATAATAATGATATTACTCAATGTTAACTTGAGTTAACAATGATTATCTAGATGTAAGCAATAGTTTTGTGTTTCAACGATTTTTTTCTTTCTTCATCTATTATATTTTCCATCATTCTTTTTTGATAACATATAAATAGCATGCTTAATTTAATTTATTTTTGCTTTTTCTAAAAAATATATGGGCACAATTTGTAAATGCTCTAAAAGCTTCTTTATGCAACGTTTTGACTATAACTTTTGGCTGCTCTGCCGTGACTGAGAACGCTTTTGAGTAGTTACAAATCGTGGAACAATCATCATTAATGTCTTTTCGGTGCTCTTAAGTGCCAGTACACTGGCTTATTCTAATTAAGGGTATTTTAAAGCGAACTTTCTGAACAAACTGATTGTAGCAACACGCAACTTATAAATTAACCTCACTCTATAACATACATAGCACCCAGTTTTACGGCCACACCAATTATTTCATCACTGCGAGAAAATAAACCTCAATTTCACCGACGATATTTTTTTTTCCGGCCAAGCCAGAAATAGAAACCGTGACCCTTAGTTCAGGAGGTAAACGTACTATCGACTGAGCTAACGAGTCTGGAACGCTGGCCATTAGAAATTTTATCTTTGATATTTCTGTAAAACTGAACTAGACCAGAGATCACTAATTTAACACTTATTGACCTGCTTCGGTGATCGCGTGGTCTAACGTGCTACGCTTGTAGTAGAATAGTTTGCCGATGACGGGGAGATCGAGGTTCAAATCTCAGTCGGATGTACTGAAGGGAGTTTTCCAAATTGGTTTTCCACTCTCTCCCTCTGTACAAATGCGGGTGCATTTCCTCTGTAAATAGTCTTCCTAATCCATAAAACCAATAGTGGAATTAGTACATAAGCGTATAGTCCAAACGGGTAGTAAGACGTGGTGCTAGAAAACCTTTCTAAGCCCTAAATTAAATAGCTTAAATAGTATATAAACGTATAACCCTAACGGGTAATAAGACGTAGTGCTAAAAACATTTAAAAAAATACTTATTGAACGGTGACACACCCAAACTGACACTGATGCATTTTCGTCCCTCGCTGGAATTCAAACTCTGGACTCAGTGTGTGTTTGCATGGGTCCACTGTAGTGGCTGACGTCACTGGCCACTGCAGCCCCTTTAGTGATGTATGTTAGCCACAGCAAGATTTTCGGGCCAGTAGAAGCTGATATGGTGATAAATAAGATCAGGTGAGAAATAAGAAGCACAAGGGAAACCAAACATTCCAGGTTCATCCTTTGTTGAGTGAAAGATCATCAAAAGGACTTTACCATACGCTATACGAAGATTTGAGAAAAGATCATGAAATGTTTTTTCGGTACTTTAGAATATCCAAAAACTCGTTTGATGAACGCTTTTAAAATGTTAAGTCAAGCGAAGTATAAATGTTTTGCAGTATAATATTATATAATGCCAGTTTAATATACCATGCATGTCATGTCAGACACATGCCAAACCATCCAACTAATATTTTAACAAAGCTTATTGATTTTAAAACTTAAAAAAAGACCAATAGATTGACTTTATTTATTTTATTTGAGGTATTTAACGTGCTATTTACTAACCGATTCACCACTATATCAGCTGAAGAAAATTTCTATGAGCGAGAGAGAAAGAGCCTACCAATATTGCTGGGAAAGGTATTTTCACAAACCTCCCAGGGTTATTTTAAATGCCACAACCAACGTTGGACCAACGGCTTTACTTCCCCTCCGAAGGAAGCTGTGTTGAAGATTTTTATCACTCAAGAAAAATCTGCTGACCCTGGCTGAGTTTGAACCCACGAACATTGGTTCCTGAGGTAAACACTTTACCACAAGACTACCGAGGTCGATCAATAGAATTAACTCAAAAACTTCAATTTCGAATTTGAAAATTCCTTGACGAGCTTGTAAGCCTACTTGACCGACCTTTACTACCTTAATTAATTATTCACTTATTTACAATTAACAATATTTTATTATCATTTTTTATTTATTATTGATAATTTTTATATGTATTATTGATTATTTTTATATTCATTTATTATTTTATTTATTTAACAATATTTTGTTGAAGAGTTCACATCCTGTGTTTTCAACTTGTGCTTTCCCATCCATCCGAAGCATCGCACTACTCTCGCCATAGACTGGCTGCCGATGGCAGGGAGGTCGGGGTTCTAATTTCAGTCGGGTGTACTGAGAGTGAGTTCTCCTGAATTGTTTTCCCCTCTCCCTCCACACAGCTACGGGTACACTTCCTATAAATTCAACCTTCCTCATTCCCAACACATCAGCGTATAACCCAAACGGGAAGTAAGACGCAATACGGAAAAAAAAAAAATTTACTAGAGAAATGTTGCAAATTGTTTGACTCAATCATAATAAATTTGTTTTTATTTCGTTTAACGTGAGCGGGTTCCATTAAATTATCAAATTAGATTGATTAGATAAGTGTGAGAATTTGTCACGCATAGCAAACTAAGGATTCTGCGTCAGTTGGAGTATCTCGTGAGAACGGTCCAAAGAGCTCGAGGGACGCCGAGTGGAACTCAGCCTTGCCCCATTCGACTGCCCTCCAGCGAGTATAAAGTGGATCATGTTGACCTTGGGCCGGCCAGGTGGTTGACTCTGTGTTTGTCTCATGTTCTCCTGTGAATACTTGACACGCTTACACACACATTATGATTAATCACGAACACGTAACATATGAATGAACGAGGCCCACGGCCTAATGACAGGCCTTAACACACTCATTAGCACGGCAGGCCACGATGAGGCAGGGATTTACTCGCATTTCATTAGCGGATCCCATGACTGTCGAGGTATATTCAAACTAGAAGGTCTGTTCAGAGTACAATGTTGAGTCGTTTGTGTTGGGCTAGTCCTTGGGGAACCTGGTTGGATTCCTGATAGGCAAGGAGGCATAACAAACTAACTTTTCTTGGGGAAGGAGGTTCATAAAATCACAGGGAGGGTACTCCTTCAACGCCCTTGCTGATTGATCCAAAATCAATTTTATATGTGTGTACATTATTATTGTGCGCACCCGCTCGGAATATCTGCTTGGTTACATAAATATGGCAGAGATGAAGGAGAAGAAAAAATTAAATAAACAATTTACTAGCATGAAGGAAAAACAAACTCAGTAGACCCGTCAAGGATTCGAGCCACGACCAGCCCGTCATCGGCTATCCAGTATAACGTAGGGATGTAGTATCGAAAGAAAAGTATCGATACTCTACTCATTTAAAGTATCGGAAGAAAAAATATACCGTAATAGTATCGAAATAAAAGTATCGATAAGAATAAGTATCGGTATCGAGATTTTAATCTTGAAGAATATATATTTTTTATCAAGTAATAATTTCAACATTTGCATAGTAATAATAATTGTATTTTCATATTTATTTAAACACTGAAAAAGATTTAACAATATATTTAGGTCTATCGCGTCTATGTTATGTGTTGTAACTTGGAAGGTATATATATAGTCTTGTATAATGACTATTATAAAAGGTTTTACCATACTGGCTTTCAAAATGGCTATGCTAATTTTGCTGATGGGTAGTTATTTAATAGCTAAATAGGATTAGTTATATATTTTTCAATATAGTTTGTGCCCTTATATAACCATAGTAAATATTTAATCCAAGCATGAGTGAAGATAGCAAAAAAGTGATTTCTTTCGACACCGATCCGAAACCGGAGTGCGAGTACTAATATCAGTAAAAGTATCGGAAAAAAGTATCCAGTAAAATAATACTTGTATCGAAAGGAAAATATCGATATTAGTAAAATATCGATACTTTTTTCACATCCCTAGTTTAATTAAAGAGAGAGGCCTAACAGGACTATCGATGTGTGTGTCCAATTATTACAATTTCTGGCTGTATCACATCTACTCAATTGTAAATCTATTCGGCCCATGACCAATTTATAGCGAGCACGATTCCTCTAAAGGGTTATATATGTGTACTGTCCTAGTTTTTTTAAAGTTAGTTTGTAATTCATGTGCCAATTTAAGCCACGTTGATAAAGTTTAATACAATAAAATTAATATCCCTGTTAGGACTATTATTAGTCAAAAAACAAGATAGAGGGTGGGGTGGAAATAATTATAGACGATATATGCTAAGTAAAGTGATGGACAACATGCTGAGGTTTGTCTGAAGCTCACCTGAGTGACATTATCTTCAAAAAGGGTAGTACCTAGTTTGCTTTTATTTAGCTAGGGAATATTTACTTTTAAATTAAGGTGTTATCTTCAAGTTACTAATCATCTAATGGTTTCGGCCCCATCCTGTATAGGTAACCTTTATTTCTTGTTTTTAAGGGTGCCACATGGGAGAGTTCCGAGAAGAGTTGCACATATTTAGAAAAACTGGATGATTTATGAAGTGGTTTGATATTTTAAAATATTTTTTTCATCAAAATGCAGGAAAAGTTTTGACCCGTTAAAAATATTAAATAAAAGTTTGAAGTGTTTTTAAAAATATATGTAATAGCTTGTATGAAAATCTATAAAACAATTCCACATTATTTTAATATTTTTTGTTAAAACAATATTATTTGATAAAATAAGTCTAAATCTAGGTTTATAACCTTTGAATTTAATCTCATTAAGTACCAATTTTCGCGGAAAGCGTCAATTAATATTTTTTTAAATTTAAACTCCAAATTTAAACATTTCAACCGATCAGAAACTTACAGGTATATATTCGTTTATATTTTGTTGAAAATAATATTTTAAAATATCAAACTTCTTTTTAAACATGTGGGATTTCAACGTCTGCACGCGTCTCAATGCTCTACTATGTAACCAACCCTCTTAAGCATTTAGTTTGACTCCCAAACGGATGTAACTCCTGATTTTAGTGGTGTTCAGCCACCCCTATTATCTTACTTATTACAGTTCTGGATCAAATTTCCAAAATACCTCTAGAGATGTCCGTGAGGGCTCTCGATTCCTAATACAC
Organism: Timema cristinae; assembly: GCA_039000515.1. Classification (NCBI taxonomy): domain Eukaryota; kingdom Metazoa; phylum Arthropoda; class Insecta; order Phasmatodea; family Timematidae; genus Timema; species Timema cristinae. The sequence continues at coordinate 22,348,097 of JBCFYV010000935.1, forward strand.
CGCAACAAGTGTTGGTTTTATTTCTTTTATAGCCTATTAAAAGGCACGTTAAGAGAAAGGTTATTTGTGCTTAGGCGAATAATTTAAACTCAAAATTTAATAAATGCACTGTTTGTGTATATCCTGAACGGGCACTAAGACGGGGGGAGGGGAGGGGGGGTGGAGACCTCCTAAAACCAGAATGAGCTAATGACTCAACTAGCTCCACCTCTTACTACTCGGCTGGACGATCCACATGTGTACACAAGTTTGTTTTTTGGTGGGTTTTTATCTCCACATCCTGGTTGTACGCATACATTAATTACTCTAACGAAATAGGAATGATTAAGGTATAGCTTCAGAGGAAATGTACCCGCATTTTCCTGAAAGATAGATAGTGATAAACCTTTCAGTACTCAGTACACCCTACCGGGATTTGAAACCCGATCTTCTCGTCATCGTAAATCCTGTCCAATACGAGAGTAACGCTGTAGACCATGCGGCCAGCGATGTGGGTGACAAGGGTATTCCTGTGGCGACCCGAGTATACAATATTACTCGCTCCACGTCCCCGCGAGAGACGCATGGTACAGGTGGAAAGATCATCGGATGTTGTGACCATCTAATCCTAACCGGTTCGTCGTTCTTTGAACTAACTGACGCTAGGCCTGACCGTGAGGTCTAATAAGTATAAAGTAGCTATCAGCTCGGGTGCCAGGTTCCATTAGGACTCTAACCAGGTAAGCAATCCTAAATGCTCGACTCCTTAGTAGACAGGCGTGATACCGATTGAGTTGGGCTAGGGGTCCTTGATTCGATTAATGGCCCAATCGAAATAATAATTGTTAAAGAGGAAAGTCCCATTTACACCAATTATTATTATAATAGGTAAAATGTGGCTTTCTTCCTTTCATAGTTCTGAATTAACGGCCAGGAGACTGGATGTTGTCTCTTACAGGGCTAAGTTAGTGCGTAAGTCATGTGTTAAAATAATCAGTTGACCCAATTCAAATTAAATAAAAGACTAAATGGAAAGCCTCAACTGTCGACTTCGTTATCTCAATAAAGAGGGTAAAAAGGAAAATTGAACACGTTCGAATAACAAATGCTGCTCTTTCCCCCTCCCTCCAAATATAATTTGTTCACTGCACCACGTCTTACTACTCGTTAGGGCTATACGCAGTTAATTACAATATTAGGGTGTAGATTAGGATGGTAGAATTTTGAGTAAATATAACCAAGTTTTCTAATAAAGAGAGAATATATACAATTTAGGGATTACAACCTGAACCTCACCATCATCGGTAAACAATAATAGAAGTTTGACGTTTGTTCCACATGGCCAACGAAGTAGGCTACAATAATTTATTTGGTATAAATGTATTCACTAACTAACCACTTGGATTCGAACCAGGGTTCCCAGACTTATGGTCAACCACCATAAACATTTACACATGGCTTCACAAAAAGTATCGATAATAATGTATTTCAATCAACCATAACACGGTTATCATTATTTCTTAAGTTATTTAGCGTGCACTTTCTGAACCGATTGATTAATTATATCAGCACACGATTTATAAACTAATTTAAATCTAGAGCAGACACAAAACCCAGCCTCCCCCCCCCCCCCGGTCATTATTTCATCACTGAGTAAGGGAAAACCACAATTCTACTAATGATAAAATGTTCGTCTATGCAGGAAATCGCCCCTGTGATCCTTAGCTCAGTCGACAGACTTAGATAGGGTGTCGGCGTGCTTCCATTGAACGCTAAAGAATAATCTTTGAATTCCTGAACCAGATTTTGCGAATTGACCATTAATTCAGCTGAATTATAATTAATATAAAGACATATGTGTTTGATGTGACAGCCTTATGCTTGAAATTTTTTTTAACTTTTAACGGGCAAAACATATTTTATAACGGCTTCCAAATCCTCTTTCACCAATTCTGTATCCGAAACTGACAGTGCGACAAATTAATCTTGCATGCTTTAACAACACTATATGATTGTTATAACAATGAACTAAAATGGCATTCTGATCATTTAAATCAAGTTTAAGCATGTCCAAATTACATGTTTTCAATTCTCTATTTAATTTCACATACTCGCCATGTTTCGTTTCATGATGCCTCTTAAATCAAACATTTTAATCTGTAGTTGTGTTCTATAAAAAAGTAATCATCTTCCCAATGACCACTGAACTGTCAGTTTTCTTCCGTAACTTTTTTAATGCATTCTGAATGGTATGATATAAATGTATTAATTAATATTAAAGTATATACATAATATTAAGAGCAAGGGAATCTGCAGTACTAACTTAGTTAAGCTTATTTAACTTATACTTAAAAAAGCTCCTTGACCTTGATGCTTCCGGTTCTCCCTTCCTGGGGTTTCATGGACGCAACGTGGCTCGAAGAAGAAAAGGGGGTGGTAGGCGTTCGGGGAAGTACAGCTTGTCTAATGTTATATTGCTTGGTATTAATTGTGCCAAGTGCAGCTAGTCTAATTTTATATTGCTTGGTATTAATTGTGCCAAGTGCAGCTAGTCTAATTTTATATTGCTTGGTATTAATTGTGCCACGTACAGCTTGTCTAATGTTATATTGCTTGGTATTAATTGTGCCAAGTACAGCTAGTCTAATTTTATATTTCTTGGTATTAATTGTGCCACGTACAGCTTGTCTAATGTTATATTGCTTGGTATTAATTGTGCCACGTACAGCTTGTTTAATGTTATATTGCTTGGTATTAATTGTGCCACGTACAGCTTGTCTAATGTTATATTCTTGGTATTAATTGTGCCACGTACAGCTTGTCTAATGTTATATTGCTTGGTATTAATTGTGCCAAGTGCAGCTAGTCTAATTTTATATTGCTTGGTATTAATTGTGCCAAGTACAGCTAGTCTAATTTTATATTGCTTGGTATTAATTGTGCCAAGTGCAGCTAGTCTAATTTTATATTGCTTGGTATTAATTGTGCCAAGTGCAGCTAGTCTAATTTTATATTGCTTGGTATTAATTGTGCCACGTACAGCTTGTCTAATGTTATATTGCTTGGTATTAATTGTGCCAAGTACAGCTAGTCTAATTTTATATTGCTTGGTATTAATTGTGCCACGTACAGCTTGTCTAATGTTATATTGCTTGGTATTAATTGTGCCACGTACAGCTTGTTTAATGTTATATTGCTTGGTATTAATTGTGCCACGTACAGCTTGTCTAATGTTATATTCTTGGTATTAATTGTGCCACGTACAGCTTGTATAATGTTATATTGCTTGGTATTAATTGTGCCAAGTACAGCTTATCTAATGTTATATTGCTTGGTATTAATTGTGCCAAGTACAGCTTATCTAATGTTATATTGCTTGGTATTAATTGTGTCAAGTACAGCTTATCTAATGTTATATTGCTTGGTATTAATTGTGCCACGTACAGCTTGTCTAATGTTATATTCTTGGTATTAATTGTGCCACGTACAGCTTGTCTAATGTTATATTGCTTGGTATTAATTGTGCCAAGTACAGCTTATCTAATGTTATATTGCTTGGTATTAATTGTGCCAAGTGCAGCTTGTCTAATGTTATATTGCTTGGTATTAATTGTGCCAAGTGCAGCTTGTCTAATGTTATATTGCTTGGTATTAATTGTGCCAAGTGCAGCTTGTCTAATGTTATATTGCTTGGTATTAATTGTGCCAAGTACAGCTTATCTAATGTTATATTGCTTGGTATTAATTGTGTCAAGTACAGCTTATCTAATGTTATATTGCTTGGTATTAATTGTGCCAAGTACAGCTTATCTAATGTTATATTGCTTGGTATTAATTGTGCCAAGTGCAGCTTGTCTAATGTTATATTGCTTGGTATTAATTGTGCCAAGTGCAGCTTGTCTAATGTTATATTGCTTGGTATTAATTGTGCCAAGTGCAGCTTATAAATGATTTCCCACTGATTTAGTTAGTAGTATAGAAATAATCTAGGGGGCCGCAAAAAGATAATGTGGCGGGCCGCGGGTTGGCTAGGCCTTACATAGATAAAGGTTGGCACGTAAAATTGAACGACTAGGCTTCAAGTCTGGATTAATACAATCTCTTTACTATAGGGCTATATTTAAAAAAAAACATGTTTGATTCAACCGGAAATGCATTTTGGTCTCGCGTAGTCAGACAGGAAGGACGGATACAGGTCTAGAAGCTTCTGATACCAACCAAGGTGAGGCCTAGAGCAATTTGATTGGTGATGTGCTTATGTGTTCATCCTTCCATGAAAATGTTATAATTATAGGCGAAAGGTTGTGTGTTTAGTGGTAAGTTTGGATCGCTTTTGGAATAACCTTATCTGATAATTCAATAAAGCTAATAAATCCAACACCACGGATTCATGTTTTCTTCAACTGATACTTTTGAGAGATGTGTGTACATTTTAGACAGCATTAAAATATAGTAATGTTTTATCAGAGTTGGCTATTGCTCATTCATTTATTTTATTTTGTCAAAGTTTCTTATTTTGGAAATGAGTCTACAGTAAATGTGCTGTTCTAGGTTAAGCTAGTTTTCAGGTATTGAGTTCAACTAAATATGTGTTAAAAGGGGACGTGTTCAACGCGGACTTTCTGAAGAAACGGCTATCAACAATCAAGAACCAAAATATGAATTTCGAATTAACTTTCGACACCAAAACAGACTAAACATACAGTTCTGCTAAAGTTAATTCCTCATTGTGAAAGAATAATTTCAACCAAAACTATGTTTATTTTTTCGGCCCTGCAAGGAATAGGGCCCGGAACCTTTAATTTACTAGGCACACGCATTTCTCACTGATTTAAGGGGTCGGGCATGGAAAGCTCGTTAAATACTAATATAAACACAGGACGTGTAAAGTTTGATTGAGACGTGCTGTTTTAAAAATGGCTCGCAAGTGGGAGCGAGGGAGGGAATGTGTGTGTTGTTATGTTTGGGAACATGCCCATTTGTTTCGCGCCGAGATGAGGGAAACTCAGAAAATAAGACTGACAGCTCAGGTCTGAGGAAAGTGGGCGTGGCGTAGCCGTCATCAGAAACACCGACTCTTCAAGTGTCGACCATAAATGGTGACTTCGCAACTTCTTTTTGTGCACCGTATCCTACCACTGGTTCAGAATATCCGTAATTATACTAATAGGGTAGAGATGAAGAAGGTAAAAATTAGCGGAAATGCACACATATTGGCGTGGAGTGAGAACGGGGTACATATTTTGTCCTCAGTACACCAGACTAGGATTCTAACCTAGATCTTCCGCCAACAGTAGTCCAATATATCAAGCGAATAACGTCTGAGAACAGGCATGTCAAACTTGCGGCTCGCGGGCCACACGCAGCCCTCGCTATGATGCTGTGTGGTCCGCGGACCTTTTGATAAACCATTCAACAATAAGAGACTATTCTTCTCTTCATACTCCTCGTATAAATACAACCTTTGAGAGAATGATATTTGGGAATTTGTCATAATCTGGAGGAACTTGAGTTTGTTATACCAAATTTGTACTCTTTCTTCGACACGGATCAATTCCCAAAAGTTGTGTTTGTGCGCACTATATGTGCAATGTTTTGCAGTACAAGTGTGTTGACACTTATTTGCACTCATGAAATGGACCCAACCCAAACACACAATAGATCACTGCTTACGGACACACATTTTTCAAAAATTGCAATGAAAGTGATTTTGGCACAAGATTTACAACACAACAATGAGCAAATAAAAGGTTTCGATTTTATAGTAAGAAATATGGGGTGAATAATATTGTTTTGTGGTTTAATCTTTCTTATTGCAATATTAAACGCGTGCATCACTTGCCCATCAATTCTGTGATACAGTCGGTTCGAAATCGTACATTCACACGAACACTCTTGCACGTGGATCATTTCTGATTAAACATTAATGAAGATAAAAGTTAAAAATTATTCCTAATACAAAACATTGTTGACATATTGAATCATATTTGGATAGAAAAAAATATATTAAAAAGGTCGTTTTTGACCATTTTATAATGGCTTCACAGATAAGCATTGTGCACAAATCTTTCTTCTGTCATAGTAGGGAAATACTGTAGTTATGAACAAGACACTTTGTTGCTTTGTCCCTCATCATCACGGAAAATTTCGTGTAATCATTCAAATACGAATGCACTGCACACATTTCTGCAATATCTTGGTCTTTTCTTTTCCCTTTAACTCCCATGACCCAGGCGAGCCGGGAGCTGAGTTGGGCATGCTATGATGCACGCACGCGCTCTTAAGGTGCTTGATATAATTATTTTCAGTTTAAGTTTTTCACAGCATTTAATTTTTGTTCTTGATACTTTCACTTTTAAATGTGGCCCGTATGTTCAAACACGTTTGACACGCCTGTCTAAGACCATCCGACCACAGATGCGGGTGGGAGTTTATAAAAGTTTTTTTTTCCACACGTACTATTATATAAAAACAAATTTTTTGCTGGTGCTAGACATGAGTGGATGAAATATAATTTACTTATGAGACGCTCAAACTGCTTTGGCCAACACCTTAGCTCACCTAGTAGTAGCGTATTTATATAATGAGCTGAGAGAATCGTGTTCGACTCTAGATACGATCAAGTCAAAAACTTAAATCATTGGTGAAATCTAAACATACACTTTCACAGCATTGAACTGACGACCTAGGAATTGGGTATTGTGACTATCCTAGAGTTTAGTTTGTGAGTCGTGTGTTGATATAATCAATTATTTCAAAAAGTGCACTTATTCCTCTCAATAAAAATGATACATATTTTAGAGGCCCAAGCTCACTCCTTAGTTGGAAGCATTTTATTTATTTTTTCAAATCTGTGATTATAAATACAAGTTTTATCCAGGCAAAAGCTGGGGCAATTTTTTAAATTCGTAATTTCATTTTGTTTTAGTATATTAGTAATTAGTATACATGGGAGTTAACAAACTAGCAGCATGGTGCTTGGCATTAAAACTATCTAATAAAAGTTCTAAACAAAGTTTATTCTACGTTTGTAGGCTTGTGAAGGTCTATTATCTACCCAAAGTGAACGAAACTTGATGAAGCAATAGTTTGAATTGGACAGGACAAGCGGACAAAGACGTCAGTCTCATCCTGTCAAGTTCGCAAGTGACGAGAAAGTTGTGATCGGAATTTCGGCTGGTTGAAGTGTCTCCCACTCTCTATAACGAGTACATTTCCTCTAAAATTTAACTTCAGCCCAACTCCATTGGTGTAAATATCCATGTTCCAGATCATACACATAGGGCAGAGGTGTAGTAGAGCGGGAACGCCGTTCCGGCATTGCTTTTCATGGGAAAATATTCAAAATATATATTTTGTTAGTAAAGTTTTATACTATGCAATTCTATGTTAATTAATTGATTTCTATATCAATACTATATTAAAACTTTGTTCAAACTATGAATCTATAAATTCTGTTGAAATGTACTGTGCTCTAAGTGATTTTTTGTAATCTTAGGGGAAGGGTGCTAATTTAGTTTCTTCCTTGGTAACCATTAAAAATGCTCCAAATAGCTTCTAGAGGCATTTATGTTTGTGAAATTGTTTCACCTACGGCGGTTTGGGGTGGCTATGGCTTTGCGTTCTGGCGCTGCTAAATTTACGACTACACCACTGATATAGGGACATTCTAATCCCTCAAATTCTTTGACATTTGAGAGATTCAAGACTGAAAAAAAGTATCCTGAATACAATTGAATTAAAACCTAGACTTTTTTATTTTATTTTATTTTTAACATCGCGTATTACTACAAGTTCGGTTTACACGCCTATGTTCTTGCTCTAGGGATTAGGAAGGTTGTTAATTTAAATGAAATGCACCAGCGTTAGCGTAGAGGTAGAGAGGCAAACCATTTGGCTAAAACCATCCCAAGGGCACCCGACTGGGATCAAACCCCGATCTCCCCATCTTCAGCAGTCTAGACTAACACGAGATTAGCCCGTTAGAACACGCGGCCACCGAAGCGGGTGGGACCTTGACTTGATATTAACATTATATTAAGCAATTGGTAAAAGGAATTATTTAGACTGGTGTGGTTGGGAAAGTAGCAAAATCACAAAAAATGAAAAAAATCTACTTTTAATGTACTACAAATGTCTTACCTAATTAAATAATATCAGTTTAACAAAAATTGTAAATTTTTGTAGAGTCGAAGGAAAATTTAAGATTCGGAAATATATAATTGGGCCCATCTATAATATATTATAATTTTTCATATAATTATATACGAGTATCCACATAGACACAGAATCGGTTCTTCTATCTCTGGTAGGTGACCTGGTGGTTTAGGGGTAAGGTGTCAGACTTCTGTGCTGGCGGCTGGTGTTCAAACCTCGGTCCCGGCATAAATTTATCTGATTGCCAAACCCTTCCTTCACCTCTGACAAGACAACTTGTGAATGTGGGGAATGCCAGGCCTCCGCCGTGGTTCGGATTCCACGTTAAACTGTAGGTCCTTCATTTCATCTCACAACCACCCTACCATTACACATTAGCGTAAGTGCGTATAACCCGAACGGGTAGTAAGACGCGGTGCTAATAATAATAATAATAATAATAATAATAATAATTCTATCTCATAATTATCAAATTAAATTGGTAGACACGCAATGATTGTGTACAACACACATTTGACGCCTTCACTGACTTTCAAAGTCTTTCAATATTTATGACAATTTTCTAATCATTAAGTTTAATTGTGATATATTGGTTGGGAACTTGTATATTGGAATAGTAGAAGGTTTTTTTATATTAATATTGACAACATTTAACCCTATTATTATTATTATTATTATTATTATTATTATTATTATTATAATGTTATAAAAATTGACGATATCTGTCAAAGGTAACAGCCACAATTCATTATGATTATAGACATGAAAGTATCTTTAGTAACTTTTATAACTATCACACACTTGTTTTCCAGTGTGGACCCAAGAATCCCAAAGTAAGGAGACAAAGTTAAAACACTTAATAAACTAATAATTAAATACACAATAAATTGAGCCTTAAATTATTTACGGTTAAATTTATTGTATTCTTTAAATCAGGTCACCCGTCAAACATGTAATCCATTCAACAAACACGGGGCCAATAATCTTCTGGCATTGGGAAACGTGGTAGGAAATAAATATTAAATGAATGTTTCTTTTTGTTAATAGCATACACTGATATAATTTTAAATAACAAATTATTTCTTGAAATACAGAAATAAAAATGGCATGCTGGCACTGAAACAACCTTTCTTACGAAAAAAAAAAGAATAAACAAATTTGAAGCTATATCATAAATAACATTTATTAAAATTGATAGTATTCCTTATATTATTATATTTTGCAGATGTATTAAGGATTAAACATACACATTGATAACAATATAATCGAGTGATCAATTATAACGTGCTATTTTTGTTATACATTCACAATCTGCAAGATACACTAATTTTCCACAATGTTTAGATTTTACGCTTTGTTTCGATAGTTTGGATTGTTTGGGTTCTGGCTACAGTCCATTTTTTTATAAATAGAAAGAGCCTTATCTGAGATCTAGAAAAGTTAATAGATATTCTTTCACGTAAGCACACGCCAACTCAAGCTGTCACTTTTGATGACATACCATCACCACACTAATAATATAGCTTAGTAGAATGTTATCAAGTTTGCCCACAAAAAAGTTTTTATAAAAGGCCCTTTCTATTAAAATTGGACCATACAAACACTAAATTTCCTCAGATTTTATGGTGTTTTAAACTTTATTTTTTTAACGTGTTAATGCGTTCTTCTTTTAAGTTTTACGTGTTCCTGGAGGCTATTTTAGATTAGGCGAAGTTCTAAAAAGTCGCGTTAATGTATTTTTATTCGCGTACTTAATTTGGTTTTTCTTTAATCGTTTGCCTGCATTAGTTTTCGTCGTCGGTTAAGTGAATGTCAATGTATTAAGTTATGGAGCTGTTCCCAACCCATCCAGACGATTCACTTTCGCTTTTTAAACTCTTTAAACATTCAACGAGAGTTTTATTTTACCTTTAACGTTCGTCACACGACACGAGTTTATACTCGACGTGGATTTGAGGATTCGAATACAATCTGAGTGAACTAGAGCTATTTTTACACGTGATTCATCACTGTGGTTTTCCTATACGTTCTCCGTTATAAAGCTAGTGCACTTCCTCTAAGACTTACCTCTCGCGTCAAGTCAATAATAGCATGTGTGTTAAGCCATACTGCGGCAATACGGATTGTTGTACATTATTCAAAAAGGTATCCAGCCAAAGCTGTGCTGATTCCAGATGTTATACGTGCGAAACACAAGTAGATAGACTATCTGACACAAATAAAATACCAACAATACAAGTAGTTATTCCTATTATGATTCTGAACTGTGTATAGTAATAAATAAGACCAGACTATTATTTATAACATTACATTACATTACATTATAAAAATATTCTTGTTAGGTTCACTTACCTTGATAACTGAGGTTATCCATTTCGAATATGTTTCAAATAACGAACGAAACACTAAAACTGTCTATTTCCGACTGATAGCGTAGATAGCAAAATAAAACATGTAAAAATAATCTTTATATCACACATCACCGCTCTTTTTCTTAATAGCACTTCGAACTCACCAATGTAATAAAAATAGGTTTAGGAAATTTGTTCCAAATTTAAACACCCTAAAACAAAAGCGAACTATATTACGCGCACTTTAGTTCGAATCTTAAAACTTGGTGCGTAATATAAGATTCAATGGTAACACATTTGAACACGTGAGTTTTTATTACGATCCTCGTGTCAAAACAAGAAGAGAGAGATAGTAGACATCTTAGTAGACAACTTTTATTTTCACTTTCACAACAACTCTTTTCCCCCCGTATGAAGTGAAGACGTGATAACTATTAATGAGGAGCATAAGAAATAAGTATTTTTGGTAGACGGGAAGTTATAAGCACCTTGACATCTAGGAATAATCACATTATTTTGTCGTCAGACCAATTATACGCGGCGACACGCGTTGAGAAAGCGACGAATGATTGTCTACCGAAAACCCCGTCACGAGACACGCGGATAAGAACGAACACCAAACATTTCGCACGTCAAGGTTTAGCGACTGAAGCCGGCACCTCGGACCAACTTCACCTGAATAGCGACGACTGAACTTGCTTTTCCCGCGCGCGACGAACCTTACCTCACATCTCCTCCGCCAGGCAGAGACACTTTATCACTTGGCTGGCGGGAAACGTTTGATGGAGCTGCTGTGACTTTATTGCAATGTAGACAGACCACTTTCACATACTAACTTTTCCAAATTCATCGAGCAAATTAGGATATATCAGCATATTTTATCATTAAAAAAAGGGATGGTTTAAAGAAGGAGCCACTATCGCAATAAACTAGACCAGCAGTTCCTAACCTTTTTTAGCTTGCGTACCCCTTGGAAGCGCATTTTAATAAATTGTGCACTTATTTTAACAAAAATTTTGATTACTTACTACATTAGTAGTTATTTTTAATTATTTTTTTGTTGCAACTAAAAGTAAATTATCCAATGATAGGATTTAAAAAATGTAATAATAAGGTGAAGGGTGACCTGGCGGTCTAGGGGTAAGGTGTTAGACTTCTGTGCTGGGGGTCCGGGTTCAATCCTCGGTCACGGCACAGATTTATCTGATTGCTCCACCCTTCCTTCAGCTCTTACAAGACGTGTATTAATCACAACTTGTGAATGTGAAGAATGCCAGGCCTCCACCGTGGTTCGGATCCCACGTTAAGCTGTAGGTCCTTCATTTCATCTCACAATCACACTACCATTATACATTAGCGTAAGTGCGTATAACCCGAACGGGTAGTATAGACGCGGTGCTAATAATAATATTTATCATATCATGCATGTTATTATCGTTATTACAGTCTTGAAAGAGATCTTTTTGGGTTTCAAGTTGAAATACATCCTATAATTTCTCCTTGAATTTGAAGTTAATATTAATATTCCTTTGGGGGTAAAGATAGACAGAAAAAAATTATAGGCAAAAGTGCCTTACATTTATAGAAAACAGCCGTTATTCACATGGTTTAATGCTGTCAGTCTCACAATATTTGCTAAAATGTACAAAAATACGTTCAAAGTACTCGATCGATTGCTTAAGATTGTAAATTAAAATAACGTTAGATTATCTATTGAACAAAGAGAACAACCTTTTAAGCAGCCATACTATTTAAGTGAATAACACCTACCTCAGTGGCCGCATGGTCTAAGGCGTCACTCTCGTGTTACACTAGACTTATGATGACAGGGATATCGGAATTCGAATACCGCTCGCATGTACTCGAGGGGGTATTTCCAAAATGGTCTTCCACTCTCCCTCTATGCAAACGCGAGTACACTTCCTCTAAACTCAACCTTTATCATCCTTAATTTATTGGCGTAATTATTACAAACCTGAACAGGTAGTAAGATGTGGTACTGCTAAAAAAAAGCTTAGCTATATCGAAACACTATGTAAACTCCATCTAGCCTGAAAAGTAGCAGTCTTACCTTGGCGGATTACACTATGACCCTAACTTATACCCTACATCATAGTGGAAACATGCAAGGTAAACTTGCAACCTAACAAAATAAACAAAGGGCACATTCTGTGCGTTGCTTGGCCTAGATTTAAAGAATGTCCCTACCAATTTCAGTTAAAATTGGGCCACCCATTTGACAGCTATCGCGTAGCAAAGCTGGACAGACAGACAAAATTCCTCCAAGTTAAAACAGAGTCTCACTTCGTTTGATCAATAAATTAAAACAGGCCTGGATAGTATTAACCTTAACCTTGGACAATAACAGATTTGTGTCACTAGATTTTAACTTTGTAAAGTAATTTGTTTCTAAAGCATGGATTTTGAGGTATGATGAGGATAGTTACTTTTCCCCCTCTGAGTCAATGTAGTACTTGATTAAATTATCAATTTGTAAATTTTTAGAAGGCTCTCACTGGTGATGATAGATCGAAAAAAAGCACTGCACTATAGTGTGGTGAATTAATGGCTGAGGGGTTTAATGTTGTGTCTGTTCAGTTTAGTTGATCACCACGCTTTACTACCGGTTTAGCTTATACGTCTGTATGATAATAACTCTGCAGGGGTACGGAGGGAAGAATTTTAGAGGTAAACTACCCGAATTTGCGCGAAAGAAGAGTGGAAAACTATTTAGTAAAAACAAATAATAGAAGACTAGATTGGGATACAAACCCCAATCTCCCCGTCATCAGCAGGTCATTCTGACTACGAGAGTGACGCCTTAGCCACTAAAGAGGATAGATTTAAGTTATATTATAAGTCGTTTGATGATATAATCGGTATTCGGTAGGTTTATAAAGTGCGCGTTAGATACCTCGAGTAAATATTTAATGATTGACAATAATTACATCTACCATATCACATGTGTGTAACGAAGTGAAGTCTGTTACAAATAACAAGGGTATTCGAGCTGCAAGTTTGCATTAGTCACTTAGTCACGTGACTTACTTGAATAAAGAATATAAAGATTGTACCGTCGTCTGTCAGGGTTTGGGAGGTAATTACATTTTGTTTACATCCATTACTGTTTCCAGCTTGTGACCTAGGTCAGTTTTTATTCAAGCCATATATTTTCACTATCGGCTTGATAGGCCTGTCTTAGCTTCATATACCTTAAGATATAACTTAAAACTAGGACATGCACAACAGCCAGTTCCCAGCCGTTAATGTAGCAATGTGAAAAGTAAACCCAAATTTTCATTAATGATACATTTTTGGGAACACTGGGAATCGAACCCGGGACCCTTAGCTCAGTGGGCAGAAACGCTACCGACTGAGCTAGGTGGCGGACAGGTAAATGAACTAACGATTTCAAATATATTTCAGACCAGCCACCATTATAAATAGTCCTTTAGTTTTTGGTTTCTAGGATGGCGTTTTTCGTTTAAAATTCGTGAAATGAGTGGTCGTATAAATCCCACTCATTATATATAAAATAAAGTATAAATAGCTTTTTTTTTTTTTTTTTGTGAACCACACCATTTCACCCGTTCGGACAGTCCGCATCTTCACACTAATGAGATAGGGACGAGGCGGGTAGAATTTAAAGGGAAGATGACTGTATTGTGTGGAGGGAGAGTGGGGAACTAGCTAAGGAAAAACCACCCTAACACACTAATCCGAGATTCAAACCCCAATCTTCTCATTTTCGACAATCCAGTATATTGTAAGTTGTAATAATTGTCCTCGTGACGCACAAAAAGATGTATAATCAAGCATACTATATTGCCATCTCTTTGAACCAAGCAGCCCAGTCAGTTTAACACATGTGATCCTTGCGCGCGTATGTACATTTGGATAGTATAGGTAGTGAGCTATTCTTTCTAAAACCACTCCTGAAACTAGGCAGACATGAGACCAGACAAACAACCTCCTCTCTTATAGCACAATTTTCATAGGAAGAACCTTATCTGACAACAGGAAAAGTAACTAGATCTACTCTCAAGTATTTATACGTCAAGAAACGTTTTATGCAGCTGTCACTTTTTATAGATATTATTAATATGTGAAATAACACTAATAATATAATAAAATGTTATTAATGTTGACTGAAAAGAAGGTGTTTATATTTTATAAAAGGCTACAATCTCATTTTTTTGCACAATTATAAATAGCTGAGACGTTGTTTTTTAGACATGGAATTTGACAGTTCTACAAACAGAAATTAACCGAAGTGATTTTTCACCTCACTACACTAATTTGGTATGGATTATAATTTAAAGAAAATGTACCCACATTTGTGTGTAGGGAGAGCAGAAAGTATTTAGTTAAAAATATCCTTACTCCTTAGTACACTTGGCTGGAATTTGACCTACCTACCACCCTCCCCCGCACCCCGTCACCGGCAAACCAGACTAGATAATCTTGGCGTTTATTCGAGTGCCGACCGGTGCGGGTAAATGAAATATTTGATATATAGAATCAAAATATATTAACATTCTAAGATAAAAGTTTAAATGACGATATTTGATTAGGGAATTGTATCATTCGAGATTTGAGTATTGGTTGTTGAAAATAACCTTTCCAATTCCCAAAACAAAGGATTGAAAGCGGGGTGCAATATCAGCTACGGGGGTGACCGATGTCTTGCCTACCTTCCAGGCGCAGGCCATTGAATTACCTCGAGTCAGTCTAAACCAGGGGTCGGAAAAAGGTACATCTCACAGCAATTTTCAGTCGATCGCCTAAGAAAACTACTTGGGCACAAAAAGGCAAGCTTACCTTGCACTATTCCACTATGGTACAGCTTATAAGATAGGACCATAGTGTGACTTGTCAAGGTAAGGCCCATTCAGGGCAAAGTGCACATTTTATTTATTTTATGCATTTTCTATAAAGGCAAGTATTGGAGGAAATATTGAATTTAAGGAATAAATACATGATGTATAGAAAAAAGTATTAAAAGTACAGTGGAGAAAAAAAGGGTGATTGCGGGACCTTTGATAAATGTACATACAAGTCAATCGGGGCCCGAAAAGGTTGCCGACCCCTTTCTGATCATGGATAAAAATATGAGTTTACCCTTTCACATTAATAAATTAACGGCCGGGGACAGGGTGGTGTGCTTGTCCTGACTTAATGCCTGAATCGCAACTCAACTTAACGTAAAGGATCCTTGTGTTTTTAAATGGAAGCGATCACGATGCAGTTTAACTTAAACGTTTCACTTGCAGTTAACTTAACGTTATGGTGACCTGGCGGTCTAGGGGTAAGGTGTCAGACTCTATGCTGGTGGCCGGGGTTCAAACCTCGGTCCCGGCAAAGATTTATCTGATTACCAAACCCTTCCTTCACCTCTGATAAGGCATCTTGTGAATGTGGGGAATGCCAGGCCTCCACCGTGGTTCGGATTCCACGCTAAACTGTAGGTCCTTCATTTCATCTCACAATCACCCTACCATTACACATTAGCATAAGTGCGTATAACCCGAATGGGTAGTAAGACGCGGTGCTAATAATAATAATAATAATAATAATAATAATAACTTAACGTTCACTTGCAGTTTACTACGTTAACGTTCACTTGCTGTTAACTTAACGTTCACTTGCAGTTAACTTAACGTAATAAATGTACTGAGAGATCATTGCCGACTTGAACCGTGGTCAAGACCGTTCAGATGTCTATATTCAGACGTTGATTCGGAAGAAAGGTAGGTTAATAGAAATTAGTAGATCAGCAGGAGGGAGCTGCAAGCTCCCAAATCCGCTACTTGCGTTCATCCTCTTGCTATATTGTGTTTAGATTCAGACAATAAATATTATATTATAATAATAATAATAAAATTAATATTAATAATAAAACATGGAATTGAGACCAGTGAATCTGTTTTATAGTATCTTAGAAAATTTGGTAGCGAGGTCCTGTTTTAACTTGACCATTTGTCATTTCGTCTATTTGTCTGTCCGAATGTTTGTTCCGTGATAACTGTCAAACGCATGGACCAACTTTAACAAGATTTGCCTGGACTTTTTTTCAAACCTAGCCAAAAGGACGCGTGTACTGTACATTCCGTTTACCTTGAATGGTAGCAGTCTTACACTTTGGTCCTATCTTATAAGCTGCGCTCTAGTGAAACCATGTAAGGTAAGCGAAGTGTGCGTGATTTT
The DNA here is from genome assembly GCA_039000515.1 of Timema cristinae. Taxonomy (NCBI): domain Eukaryota; kingdom Metazoa; phylum Arthropoda; class Insecta; order Phasmatodea; family Timematidae; genus Timema; species Timema cristinae. The sequence goes on from JBCFYV010000935.1 coordinate 22,364,791, forward strand.
TCAATCTGACTATGCATTTCAATAGAGTTCTGAGAGGTATGTCGTCTTCACTCTACTGATGACATCCTACAATAGTACTGGAGGAAATCAAGGTATTTATGAGGAGTGCTTAACCAAATAGACTCTTTTCAGACTTTTAAAATTCAAGCCCTTTCACTGTCTTCTCCTCTTGCTGGCCTTTATCGTTCTACATTGTTCACAGTCACAAAACATGCATATAATAGTTCATGAATCTAAACAACATTAAATCATTATTCATACATCATACTTGGAATAAATTTGTTTAGTATTCATTCATCATAGACATACTTCAAATATGTTAGAGTAGTGCACCATAGCTATAACGTCATAGATATAATGCATTCGATCATCGCTATTGATTAATCATTCATCATACCTATAATATATATGATCATATTTCATTAGGCATACCATGTATCGTAAGGGATCGAGGAGAATCATTGATATCGAAACACCTGCAACATCTAAGGATACCCGTAGCAATAGTTATGTTGATATGATGGATGTAAACATAGTACCACAGCACCAAGGATATGATTGCAATACGTGTAGATTCTCTTGTGAATACGGTTGAATTAACGAAGGAGGCGCAACATCAGAAGGATCAGATCAGTAAAGCCTAAAGGGAATTGGATTATTTAGTTCCAAGGTAGAAGAAATTAGCAGAATACATATGCTGAGTGGCATGATATTAAAGCAAGAGAGCTTGTGTTTATCAATATTACGAATGGCGATCTTTATTTCGACGCGCAAGGTGTTCCCATATGAAACATTGGTCAACCAAGTCAGCTTTGGATTCAGTAGCTAAGGCTTGTGCTGTCTAAATTACTAAAAGAAGTTCCACATACATCTAGTTGGAATCAAAACCTAGCAGAACGAGTCAACACTTTTCATACTGACACTAAGAATCAACCTGAGTACTACTTCATGACGATAGGAATCGTCTCTCACATTGCATTGAATATGAACATCGTTGTTTGCTTATTGCACTTTAGACCTATCAGATCACCGCCTTTCAAGGTAGCGAAAGGAGAACTGTTATATTTCATGTCAAAGAAGTTTCTTTTCGTACCTCTTACGGTGCATGTTCAAATATGTCTTACATAAGCCTACGACTAAATTTAACCCGAGTATGTAGACTACATTATTTTATACACTCGTATCCTGCACAATGTCAATGAACGTTGACGAGGATATCATTAAATCGAGAAAGATCATTTAACGAAAGTATAAACAGCTACGCTATGCATGACATGAGTTTGATATCGTCGCCAAGGAAACCTTCAAGCCTATCACAGAACCGCTAAACAGGATGACGAATATGGTTGTTGTGAGACCATAACCTGGACCTATTCATAAGAATGAAAGGAGGAATAAGGCTTGTTTGAGAGAAAGTGTAGAAAGCATCCATTTAACAATTATCGTTACACACCTCTAGCTTGTTCTAATAGAACATACAGTGTTGGTGACGATGATAACTTGACCAAGCTCTGGGATACACATATCCTGTTCGATGAGAGCGATGGCACAGTAGTTATCAATAATATCATAGTTCCTTACACCCAGGAACTTTAAGAATTAATCTTCAGAAAATAGCCTTTGCATTACACCAAATAGGATCTCGAGGCCTACAAGAGCATGCTCGAGATAGAGAACGCACATCTGCTTAGGAACGGGCCTTACAGTCATTTCAAGTCATGCACGGGGGCAAAATCTTCACAAATCATCAAACCTATGTTTCATAATAAGCAACGTAGAAGGATTATACAAGACAAAGAGAAGAAGATGGATTTCGATCACCATCACACCCAGTGACTTGATTTCAAAATTAGCAGTGGCTGGTATATCAGTGATCTGCGTAGAGAAATACACTCACTAGTCGGCATCAACTGCGCACTATGACTGATAAAAGTATTGGTAGGCGATATGCTGACCCACATGCTTGCGGCCGTTAGTGGTCTCATGTCCTTTGCTCTCGTGTTTCATTAAACACTAAACGATAAATAGTTACAGTAGCCCCATGGCTTATTTGGTGATGACTGACAGCTGACTGCTTTGAAAAGTTACCAGACTAAATTATGTATCCCTACGCCGAACCAAATGGTCTGCAAAAACATGTGTTTAGCAGTTGTCACTTCTGACAGTCAAAATTTAGGTATATACCTAAATGTTGACTGTCAGAAGTCAGCTGTGAGCTGTCAGTCAGCACCAAAGAAGCCATGGGGCTACTGTACTTGGCTATTTTGTATGGTGGTGGCCTTATCGCCTTATCTCTCGTGTTTCAATAAACTTTATTTGATAAAGGGCCGCTACTTGACTACTTTGTATGGCCACGGCCGAATCTCCCTAAACAGAATTTACATTACAATAAGATTACATAGGACAAACTGCAATATATTTTGGCACAGCAAGACAATGTGACTGAAATCACCGTGAAAAATAACTGGTAGAATCACCTAAATCATGATTTATGACACCAAACCAAACTCTAAGAGCTCTTGAGGTGAAAATGAATTACATTCATGAAACTTACAATTTATATTCACATATTTTAGCATTAAAACTGAGAATTCATTGCGCACTTAACAAAGTAGGCCACCTTACCCTATCTTGAGCTAGTTCTATCTATTCCAACATATTACACCCTATTCCTATCTTGAGATAGTTCGACCCAGTCCCTCTAACTACACCCATATATTTCAGGTCCATTCCCATTAGGTATGTCAGCCAATACAATGAACAAGGTTCTAGAATATCCCAATCGCACTGCATACCCTGCCCAACATAATCCCATAATCTACGAGACTTGATTAATTTAACAATGTCTCATGATGATTACAGGGAATTTAACTCATCACCATGTAACTTCCTCCACTCCTCAGTGGTCACATACCGTTTTGGACCAAATATATTCCTAAAAATTCTGTTTTCGAACACCCTAACCTTTTTTCCCATGGAAGGTAAGAGACCACGTTTCACAACCATAAAGAACACCCGGTTTATTGTTTTGTATATTCCGAGTAATAGCATGCATTTCCCAACTGTATTATTTTCCTAAATTTGACTCTAATATTGATATTGCTAGTTAAAATTGTTCTTAACTATTTAAACTTACTGACCATGAAAAAAGAGGTTTTCCTTATAAAGCTATATTATATATCCGCATCCAATGTCCTTTATGTTAAAGCCTTTTACATGTTCTTTTCTATGTGTCCTATCATTCTTTACAATTTATAATTTTATGTTTATCCCTTCTTTTTCTTTTCTTTTTCCCCCTCTTTTAGGAAGTTGAGTTTCGTGTTTACCACTCCTCCCTGATGAGTTCCGATAGAATGAAACCTAGGTCAGGGATTGGCGGTTGCGATCGATTTTCTTTAAGAGGCAACCATTACCTCTTTGTCCAATGGCAGCAATGTAAAGTGTGAACTGTGTTCTTCTTTTCATTGTAAAAGCCATATTGTGCTCGCCCCCTTTTATATGTTTCCATCCACCTTTCCTATACATTCTTCCAAATATAATAATAATTAATAAAAGGATATTATATTTTTAACAAAAAAATTTCATTCTTACCACAAAAATTAAGCAAATAGGCCATTGAAAGGTTATGCCTTTCCTTCAGTATATATTTTTATACATTTTAAATTATTTAGATATTATAGTTATAGTTATTAAATTAAGTTGAAATTTAATTGTCAGATTCTCATAAAAATGTGAAATTATCATTTTAATAATATTTATTTAAAATTAAAGTTTCACAATGATTAAGTAATTTTGCTGGTTTGTCCCCGCTTAAAGCATCACAATAAAACTATCTTGTATTTATAAAAACATATAATTAATTCTATGAATATATCTATGGTGACTGACTGAAATAGGATGCTTATATTCTCTGCCACCAGACAATTAACAACAGTCAAGGTTCACATCAGACATTCTCCCCCAAAACAAGCAAACCTCAACAGGGTAAACACTGAGGCTGGGCTCTAGTCTCCGATCCTGAAGCCCAACACCCTATTCCCAGCACTTTAAGGCGAATATCCCTGTTTTCATGAAGTAGCGACAGCAGTATAGCTCACAGATTAAATAAAACAGGGTGACTACAAAAGTTATTCAATAAAATTCATTGACTATTCCAGGTTTTTCAGATAATATTTTTCAATTAATACTTACTGAATGAACTTCTTCCCCTGTTTCCTTGGTGGGAAATTTTTTTTCCATTTACTAGGTATATAACATGTTTTTTTTAATACTAGCAGCTACTGACCATCAACATTTTTATAAGTTATTTTTAAAGTACTAGATGTTTTACAATATTATGTGTGGTACTGTGTTAATGTAGCATAACAAAATTTATCTACAATTATTTCATGTCAGCAGTATGTCATTATAGTCAATGCATTTTGTTAGCATGCGAGAAATTAAATCTCTCACTTGATGTTTAAGTGTGAAATGAACAGTTTTTTTTATAGACAACAATGTTTATGTGTGTTTTATTTAAACAATTTCTGGTCCAGTATCATTAAGGTAAGTGTGCTGGCTATCATTCTTAAGTTTAACCATGATTTAGCTTAGTACTCTATTCCAAATAACCTTTTATACAAATAATATATATTTTTTAGGAAAACCTCTTTTCTCTTTGGAAGAAGGTATGGGAAAGGTGGCATCATTGTAAAGTGTGAACTGTGTTCTTTTCATTGTAGAAGCCATACTATTTAAATATCCGATTGTTCTGTATTTTTAACAAATTCCCTGTTTTCTTTAGTATTAAAAAATTCCCTACTATTTCATGTTTTCTCTGCTTGTAGCCATCATGTGTAAGTGTATATTTGATGCAATTACGCCATTTTACAATCAACTGCAAACAGTACAACTATAAAATAATACTCATTAAATGTTATTATTTAAATTTGTAATACTATATTTGGTGAAATATTCTGCATTTGCAAACTTAATGAGAAGTCACCAATGTTTTTGATAAATAAGTGTGTATTATTATTTAAATATAAAATAGTTATTTACATATTTAGTATTTATTTGCAATGGCAAATTGTATTAATCACCAAATATGATTCAAACACACAACAAATTACTGAGCCGAATCAGGAAACAATTCTTTGATCAGTTGTTTTTTGTTCACTTTGCCCATGACATTTTTAGGCAAAATGTCTATGACCTTGAGAACACTTGGAGAGGCGTAAGATGCCAGTCTTTCTTTGGACCACTGACGGAGTTCAGACAAAGAGACCTCACAGCCAGGTTTGAGCACGGCTATTACTGCCACCTGGATCACAGTAAAGCAATTAAAGATCTAGTTTATTTACAGAATTAATTGAAGCTGTGACCTCACATATCAACATCATCCATTTATTGATAACCACACAGAAATTAAGGTGTTTCATGTTGGAATAAATAAGCATCAAAGGATCAAATCTACATTTTTCTGTAGAAAAATGGCTGCCTCATTATTTAAAACTCTTATGCCAATCACAATAATTATTAATGGCCTAATTTAAGAGGCAAAGGTGAGAAATTTAGTTTAGAGGAAGTGAACTCACATTAGTATGTAGATTGGATGAGAAACCACAGTGAAAAATCACATGCGGATAAGTGCTTCCAGTGAATCTGGTCAGGATTTTAACCTCAACCACCACGTCAATGGCACTCCTTTTTCTAATGCCCGATGCTCCATAAAAACTGCTTTTACCCTTATAAATATGTATGTACATATATATTTAAACAGTTCTACTATGATCCAATATCTTGTATTTGGCTCATAAAACATTTGATATTTAGGTAGTGTTGAACATTTAGGTCTGAGTTTTTTATTACAAAATAATTTCATTATCCTGAATTTTGGATTAAATAGCCAAGAATTGAAAAATTATAGTTAGACGTAAGAGTGAAGAACTATCATGAGCACAGGACGACTCCTGGATAACTCAGTGGTAAGATAATTGGCGTACTAAGCCAAAGGTCCCGAGTTTGATTCCCATGTCTAGGTGTCCTTTTTAATTTAAAGACCATCCTACATTTATTAATCCATTACACGATAAGGAATGGAGTGCAGGAGAGGATGGAGAAGGCACAACTAAGGTGGTATGATCATGTGAGGAGAATGAAGGAGAAGATACCAATGGTGAGGTTGGATAATAAAGTGGGGAACAGGAAGCCAAGAGATAGACCAAGATAAAGGTGGCTGAAGGAGTGTAGAGAAGTGTGGAGGAGAGAGGAGAAGACTGGGTTATGGTGGAGGAGGAGGTAGTGTGGAGAAAGGATATGTCGAAGAGGTTTATGTTTCAAACAGATCCAGCCAGTGGCCAAAAACCACTCATCATGATGATGATGATGATGATGATGATGATGATGATGATGAATGTTGTTTTAAAAACACGATATGATTATTTGTTCCTTTATACATGCATAGATGGGATGTAATGTTAGGCTTCTCTAGTTGCTGTCTGGTGACAGGGAGGTCGAGGTTTGAATCCTGGTCGGGTGTGCTCAGGGTGTTTTTAATTAACTCCTATCACTCTTTCATCACACAATTGTGTGTATTTTTACTCTAAATTATACCTTATTCACCCATAAAACATCAGCGTGGTTAACATATGTATATGACCTGCTTCAGCAGCCGAATGGTATAACGCATCACTCTTGCAATAGACTAGGCTGCCAATTACAGGGAGATCTTGGTTCAAACCCCAGTGGGTGTACTAAGGGTGATTTATCCTGAATGGTTTCACACACTTCTTCCACGCAAATGCTGGTACACTTACTATAGATTAAAAATTTCTCATCCCTCACACATTAGTGTAGTTAGTACATTTAACCGGCATTTGCGTGGAAGAAGTGTGTGAAACCATTCGATATATTTGAAAGTTAAATCATATTTTATTGATTACCTTCTGCCCCCATGTATCATCTTCCAGTCCTACAACAGCACACTCGGATATGCTAGGATGTGTCAGTAGCTGAGTCTCAATTTCCAATGCACTGACTTTATAACCACCAGTCTTGATTATATCCACACTGGTCCTTCCCAATATTTGATACATCCCATCTTCATATCTGGCTGTGTCACCTGGGTAGCACAAAATATGATCATAATCATACTAACATCATATATCATCAATCACACACCTCTTTGCTTGAATTTGAAAGCTGAATAACACATTTTACACAGTTCCACTTACATCAAAATAATGTTCAGCAGAAACATGGGCATTGAATGTAAGAGAGATCAAGAAAGTGGAGGCCATGGGAATGAGGTTTGTGAGGAGCATGTTAGCTGTCACGAGGGCCAACAAGTGTAGGAATGAAGTTAGAAAGAGTGGGAGTACATGAGATAGTAGAGGAATCAAGACTGATATGATAGGGCATGTAATGAGGATGTTGGAGTACATGAGATAGTAGAGGAATCAAGCCTGAGATGGTATGGCCATGTATTGAGGATGTTGGAGTACATGAGATAGTAGAGGAATCAAGACTGAGATGGTATGGCCATGTATTGAGGATGTTGGAGTACATGAGATAGTAGAGGAATCAAGACTGAGATGGTATGGCCATGTATTGAGGATGTTGGAGTACATGAGATAGTAGAGGAATCAAGACTGAGATGGTATGGCCATGTATTGAGGATGTTGGAGTACATGAGATAGTAGAGGAATCAAGACTGAGATGATAGGGCATGTAATGAGAATAGAAAAGGAGAAAATACCAAATGTGATAATGTATGTAGGAACTGCAAGGGAGACCAAGAAAGAGATGATAAGAGCAGATAACAAAAAGTGTGCCAATGAGAGAAGAATGATGAAAAGAAAGAAGAAGATGGAAGCACTTTAATAAACAGACCGGGCCATAGACTGGAAACAGTTGTTGTTGTTGATTATTATTTTTTATAAAAAACTTCAATGACAAATTAATTTTACAAGTAGCTTCTTAAATGATAATGAATCATTCTTGTTTTGTACAGAACACAACTGTTTACATCATCATAACCAACTGTTGAATCTTGAGCTTGTGATTGTGTGAGTTTAGTAAAATGCCTATATCTTCCTTTGACTTTCCGCCATTATTCCTTCCTTACTCTTATTCATTCTTTTCCTCTCACATACTTTCTGTTCTCTACTTATCTAATTTCTTTCTTGTTCTCTCTTAAAATCCTTTTCCCTTATGTTTTTTTTACATGTCATTATCTAAGTGTCCTATTATTCACTACCCATTTCTTTTTGCTCCCTTTTGTCATTTTTTGGTTTCTTCTTTTAGGAAGTCGCATTGCATGTTTCATACTTCCTAGTGATGATTTCCAAAATAATGAAAACTAGGTCGAGGATTGAGCAGTAAAGATTGATTATCTTCAAGAAGCAGCCATTACCTCTTTGTCCAGTGGCAGAAGTGTAAGGTGTGAACTGTGTTCTTCTTTATATTATAAAAGCCATATTGTGTGTGTTCCCTTTTATATGTTTCAATCCACCTTTATGGTACTTTCTTCCAAATATAACATTAGGTATTCTATAGGACTTAATTTGTTTGGCAAGATGACAGGCGGTAGCTATGTGTAATATAAAATGTCAGCCCAGCAGCATTTTATTTTATTATTTTGGTTAAGTGTAAGAAAATGCGGGGTAGCATTAACTTCACCATTAGAGCTGATTATTATTATTATTATTTTATTTTTTTCTGACTCAAATCTCTTGTCTCCCCTCTAACCTATTATATTATGAGACCAACGAAGAGGCCTCATGAAAACCATCAGAGGCTATTAATAACATTACTGCTGTACATATTTTAGGAAACCATATGCCACTAGTTTCAACACATTTTTAAATTATATCAATATCATCACTGATAACTTAAGAAACACAATTTAATTACTATTAAATCAATCAATATAACTTAATAATTTAGTTTATTGACAAGACAGTAGACTCCCGATTATCCACGGGCGGATTATCTGTTTTTCAGCTTAACTGCGCACCACCAACAGCAGGATCCGTTTTGAAAAACGCCTCGTTGATGGAGAAATACAGGGCTGCGATTGTTGTACCGGTAAATTTCTAGGAAAGAGATAATGGCCGATGGCAAAAAGTGTATGCAAGGGGACCGCACTGGAATTGACTCATGACCTGCTTAAAATCTGGAACAGGAAGATGACACGCTCCATCTGACAATTTGACAACTGATGTTATGAAAATACTCAGCGGATAAGGAAAAAGAAAGCAGCTGCAATGAAGCAAAGATTAATTCAAACTTTGTAAGGATGTGTCCATTTTGAGTATATTGTAAATTGATTTAAAGTGTTTTTTTAATTATCTTAGTGTATGAAATATAATGATATATTCATAGACGCAGTCACGATAGGTGAGTACTAGTTTGAATTGAATGTGCTACAATCTCTTGTCTAAATAAATATTTAGATTATCCGCAGCACTCATGCCTTCCTTTACCACAGATAATCAGGAGTTAACTGTACTTATTATAGTAAAGGTTTGGCCGAACAAATAGTAAAACATGCTCATACAATTTCTTGAACCAGATCCCAGGAAAATCAACTTGATTCCTAGCGTTACTGACCGGTTTTGAACCATCCATCCTGTGTAAACTCTTTGCTAGTAGCCTCAGGCTTGTTGTAGTACCCCGAGAAGAGTGTGGGTCCCGGACAAGTAGCTCTCCGCTGGCATGGTCTGTTGACACCACCACACTACCACTGTTGTCTCCAGTAACAAGGGGCTCATAGTTTGGTCCAGAAATCTGGACTTCCACCCCAGGAAGGGGTAGGCCCACATAACCTGGAAAAGAAATAGGTTACAATTCATAATGTATTACTATTGATTTAAATGCAGCTTCCTTTTATAGAGTTTATATAAGTTTTTTTTTAGGGATATAGGGCCATTTTTTGAATCCAGAGCGAACTCAAACTGAATGTATTAAATATTCTCAAAGCCAAGTTGAAGTGTGATTAAAGAAATTTGGTTATTTTAAGCTAGAAAAAATATTATATTTTGGTTATTTATATACTTTTAAGCACTAAAATGAGTTAAAAAAAGTGTTTTAATGCATAATTGTTTATTATATTTTGCTTTATTCTGATAAATCAAGTTATAATCACAAATTGCATTTCAATTGCTTCCGATTTTTCCATCTGAATCTTTATTTGTTGAGTACATAACAGTTCAGAATGGGATATAATTGAACATACATTGAGTATTTTAGATGCCCATATGTTTGCTGATAGGCTTTCGGAATTGTATAATGCAGAATTTTTTCCAAAAAGTCAAAGTTGATATTTTTTTTTGAGTCAAATTAAAAGTTTTGAAGTTTCATACACCCCAAGTGTTTTTTTTTAATAAAATAGCAAAAACAACTCTAAGATAACAATTTTTGGTAGTCAGTAGTGTGTCAAACTACTAATCTAAGAGTCCCAGAAAGGGTGTAGAAAGAAGGGGTTTCCAGATCCACCCCAGGATTTGTTGGACCCCTTAAAGAGGGGAGGGGGGATACATGTTTACATATAAAAACTTAATGTTATAATTTTTTACTTTTACCACAGTTTTAATTGTATGACATTAATCAAATACTAGTTCATATTTTAATATTCACATTCAAAATGTACCTTGTAAAACTTCCGATTACAAAATTAGCTCTGTGAACATTTAAATGCCTTTATTTCCCTACATTCAATATTGTGTTGGAACGATCCGAGTAAATTGGGGTCCAATAAAAGGAGACAAACACTTTTGCTATCATCTGTAAGATCTTACATGAGGAACTAATAAGAGCGCTAATTACCCAGAACAATATTTTGTAACTACGAAAAGTTAAAAATCATACATAAAAGATGTTAACATCATTACTAGTTATTACAAGGTTGTTAATGGTTGTGTTAGGAGAAGGAAATCAGTGGTAAAATAGTATTGGCCTGATGCTGTTATTTAAATAAAAATACCCTATGTCACAACCTTTAAAAAAATGTGGATATACACTTGACACCTGGTTGATAACAAAACCATGAGCGGAAAATATTCCCTTTGAGACACCAGAAGAGATGCAATTCTTTTTTCCCCTGTGTTTAACTATCTATTCACTTATATGTATAAGTAAGCTACCAATTATTAAATTGTTGTAAGAATGATATAGATAGAATGTAGAGGAAATTCACCTGCATTTTCATGGGAAGAGAGTGGGAAACCGTTTAGAAAAATTACCCTTAGTACACTTAGCCAGGGTTCAAACCATGATGTCCCAGTCACCAGCAAACAAAACTTAATTATCTTGACCATGTGCTCACTGGTCTGAGTAATAACAATATCAATGCTACAAATATTAACAATATTATTATAATATAGTTTTGTGTTGAGCCAGACTGTCAATGACGGGGAGATCGAGGTTTGAATCTCGCTCGGTGAACTGGGGGTGGTTTTCCCTAAATGGTTTTTCCCTCTCCCTCCATGCAAATATGGGTTCACTTTCTATGTATTTAACCTTCCCGATTCCTAGCTCATTAGCGTAATTCGTACTTAAGCGTATAACTCAAACAGATACTGAGACGTGGTGCTAAGTAATTAAGTAAATAAGTAACAAAAATATACTTAATAAACAAAAGAAAATATACTATAGGGATTTTTTTCATTAATTATATATTTGCTTAAGTTTTATGCTATTATTTTCATTTTTTAGAATCCCTCTATTACCCATTCAGGTGATATGTGTAAGTACTAATCACACTAGTGTGTTAGGAATGAGTCTTGAAGGAAAAATGGAAGACCATTTCAGGAAAAACCGCCCTCACTTTTTTATCCGAGGTATATTTCTGATCATATTTAATGAAATAAAGAAATACATGTGATGTTTATGGAACTATTTTAATTTGAATTTATTGCTTATTATAATCTGTAGACCTCAAGTAAGTTACAAAAGTTGCTTGGTTTTTTCATAGAATACAATTCTGCAATAAAAAATACAGGGTCCAATTTGAAAAAAACGATAGTTGAACTTGATATGACCTTGAGGGAGTCCACTAAATAAAAAACAAATTTTGTCAGCGTCATAAAACCAAGCAACATTGTAGAAAACAATTTTTTTTCTTAATTACTTTTTATTAAAGATATGTCACTTTGCCAAATTAAAAAGACCATCCTGTATATATTTGCAAAATATTCTTCTTCTCAATTTTGATTTTGTGAAAACCCTAGAATTTACATCACCAGCCACCACAGTGTATAAATAAATAAAAAAAAATTATATCAAATTGTAATTGGTATTTGAAACAGAATGATATTATGATCTTGATCATCTTTGTACTCTAAAACTAGTGTAGTAAGCATAGTGTTACCCAATCTTCTCTCCCCCTCTAGTTTATTGGAGAGCACCATGCCTGTCTCTGTCATGCCGTACCTCTCCAATAGAGTGTGACCAGTGATGTCGGCCCAGCGGTGAGAAAGAGGTGCCGGTAGAGCAGCAGATCCACTCACCATTAGCCTGAACAAGATAATATAATTTGTTACTTACTCTATGGCATTCGAAAGTCGAAAGTTCATTGCCGCACTTACAAAAGTTCACCCACTAATTTTATCTTGAACTAGTTCTATCCTGTCCCCCTCATTACACCCTAACCCTATCTTGAGATAGTTCTATCCAGTCCCTCTCATTACACCCTATTTTTTTTAGGTCCACTTTACCCATCTGCATCTATGTCTTACCAATGGTCTCTACCCATTGGTTCAATAGCCTGAACACGGTTCACATGTCCTGCCCAACATAACCCACAAGATTTGAGTACCATAACAATATCTGGTGATGAGAACAGGGTGTGTAACTCATCATTGTCATGTAAGTTAAGAGACCAAGTCACAAGATGTTATATACCAAGATCCATACAATACCGCACAGCTGTTGTTATATTGAAGCACCTCTTTTGATAATATCAATAAAAAGTAGTGAGATATATCACATTATACAATAACTTAGGTTTTTTTTGTGGAAGTTGAGAAGTTACTGAAACAATTAATATTACATTAATTGGACTTGACTTGCCAAAGTGATAAAAAACATAGATCTAACTTTTTTTTAAATAGCTTTTCAAATTTTAGAAACAAATCAATGTTAGTGAATGAAATATACCTTAATGGTCTTTATCAAATACTTTTCAAGAAAGAAATATGTATCTTTAAAACTGGGATTATGAGAGTTTGTAATAAAGAGAAGCTTAATAATGTACTCGGTAGCCTAAAACCAATATAAAATAAAATCTATGGTTCATTATAATGAACTTTAGGAATAATTTTACAGATTTCACATTGAATTAGTCTTTTCATGTAGTCAAAGTTTTTAAAAACTCAAGCCTGTAACATATTGAAACCTGGAGGTTTTGAAAGTTAATACTTGCGCAGGTGCACTGGAGGTGTTATTATTTTTTGTGTGATTTTCTAACCTTTCTCTAGGCGCATGTTGACACGTTTCTTTAAAACTCTTATTTGTCTTAATATCTATATAAGTTAGAGAGTAAAAGCCCCTTATAACCATAATACTAAGTGTCATAGGCCAAATCACACCATTACTATCAAATAATTGGAAAAAAAAAGTCGTCAAAAAGAAGCCTTGTATTAGATATCTAGTAAAAGTAATATTTTGAAAACCTTCAGCCACACCTAATGATTTGTTGTTTTACCAGTCAACCTCTTGGCCATAACTTTAATTCTGTAAAGCTTTCCATGATAGCTCTTTCCCTTTCAATTTTTGCCATTGTGAAGTTAAGTATACTTTTGACTTTTGTGCGAATTGTTTCAATTCTCATATTTAAACAAGTAAGATGGGATATAAAAAATTCCCCAAGACCTGATTTTATTGGAGCAGATGTCTCTGACTTCTTCTTCCCTGTCTTTTAAATTGTTTTCATACTCTTCAATAAGTTTCATGTAGATGGTTGGTACAGCCATGAATATGTTGACTCTTGCATTGATCAACAGATGTCTCCACACCTGCCCTGCATCGAATTTAGGCAGCATCACGCACCTACAACAACATTGTTACATTGCTGGAGTTAGAAGATTTTATTATTTTAAATAACTAGCTTGGAATTTGCCTACAGTGATTTATTCTAAGTGAGATATCAATCAAAAGTGAAGTAATCAAATAAAATACTATTGTTAAGGTTTTGAGAATTATACATTTCTGTAAATAAGGAATTCAATGCTTTGGGTGGAATTTTAAAAATATTACTCTTAGCTGTGTTTACATTTTTTAGATTAACTAAAAAATGTCCAAGCATGATCCAAATTTGGCACTCTACTTAAGTTAATAAGCATATTATTTAATAATTTTATAAATTGATGATTTTCATTTGCCCTTCAAGTGTGTTTAAATGAGGATTTGGCAGCTTTTTACAGCTTTGAGTGGGAAAGAAACAAAACATGGCAATAACAACAAATGTTAGATTTTGTAGACAATATGAATGGCACTATTCCATTAAATTAATATTATGTTTAATTGTTTTACATTTAGTTTTGACAGTTAAAGAATTCTAAAATAAATATTAAAAAAAGAATAAATCAGTGCCACATTTTGAGCATGAGATGTCTTTAAGTTCAGCTATATATTAATATGTCCTACATAACGTTCATGTTGTTTGTAATGATTAATAACATCACATGTGGATGTAGATATATCCATGCAGTGGCCACTCATGTAATAAAGACTAGGGGCTCCCAAAATTCCAATAAGCAGAATGTTATTATATAGCCCACTTATTTAGGTCGAAATAATATCCACACCACATGGATATAAGTTTATGTTAATCTGTCATACAAAGGATCTATATAAGATGTTTTACTTTTGCTATGGGTTATTTAATGTACACTTTCTGAACAAAATGTTTATATAAGCATATGGCTTATCAACTAATGTAATTCTAAAAGACACACAACTCCCTGTTCCTCAAACGTTAATTCATCACTGTGAAAGGAGAAGACCCAATTTTATCAATGCTAAACTTTTCAGCCGCAATAGGAATCAAATGCAATACCCTTACCACAGTAAATAAATGCATTATCAACTGAAGTAAGGAGTCAGGTATCCTAGTGGTAGGTTAAATTCAGTGGGTGATAGCCATAACCTCCTACTCACATGGCACCCACGGCTAAGGGACATGTGAGGACATTCACTATGCCGTGTATGTGATGTAACGGAAGCACATGTAATACACCGTCATGTTTGGTCCAACCCCACGCCTGCACTAATGAGGATACTTGTTCTAGGATGGCTCTGTGACTCAGAACAGCCCCTGGAATGTTTCAAAACAAGTAAATGAAACTACACTTCATCTAAAATCAGGAAGCATTATTATGATTAGATTTTAGCTAGTAAAATACTATAATAAATAAATGGTACAGTGTAATGCACAAACTTTCTCTCACTTTTATCTTAAAATAGACATTTACTAAAAACTTGTGAAACGAGATAATAGGTCTGCTCAAACTAAAACTCTTCTTCCGAAGCAATCCTTATGGCTAGTTAATGTGATAACCATTGTTTCTCTATCTTGAAGTCTACTTTAAGATTGAGTTGAGGATTAAACTGAAGGGACCTCTAAATAATTAAATTCTTCAGCACGGTTGCCAACAGAAATTTTTTACAACTACTATGCTCTTTTAAGTAAGACCCAAAGATAATTATCTACCTCAGAATGAAATAAGTGTGTGTTTAGTAGTAATTATTATATTGCTGGAAGGAGTTTCCTAATCTAGCTGGATTTCCAAGATTTAATTTCCTTTACAAGTGGTACAGTAGTCAATGTGCATTAAATTCACCTAGTGTGTTTGTGAGTGCTAAACTTTAAAATAAATTAATTCTGTAAATGGCTTAGTGTGCAATAAAGTAATTGATTAGAAATTTATTTTCCACATTGTAAAGGTGTCAAGAAAAAATGTTTTAATGTTTTCCTTTACCTTTTTTTTAGCATCACGTCTTACTATCCTCTCGAGTTATATACTTATATACTAATTACTTTACGCTAGTGGTTTTAAGGATTAGGAAGAGTATATTTACAAAAAGTGCGTGGAGAGAGAGTGGAAAACTATTTTGGAAAAATTACCCCAGTACAGTACACCGACTGGGATTCAAACCTTGATCTCCCCATCATCAGGAGTCTAGTCTACTGCGAAAGTAGAGCGTTAGACCACGAGGCCACCGAAGTGGTTCACTCCTTTAATGTTAGTGTGTATATATGAAAACAGTAACATAAAGGTCAGTTAAGGCTAAATTGAATTGATTTAACTTATAAAATATAGATATTTTTTCCAATAATATGGTAATTTTTACTTTTTAGAAATTGGTCAACCTTGTTATGCTTTCAGTAATGTGTTTTAATAGTATTGCAAATTTACTCCAAAACTTCAATTAGCACTTGGAAGTAACAAATAATCAGAAAAATCCAGAGAAGGGCTCCAAAATACCTGCTTGAACCCTCGAATCCAAACTCTGTGCTTCACCTACTTTTCAATTCATGCAACACTCATGAAAACTTTTGGGTATGCTTTTGTAGAATCACGACAAAGTATGAAATATATTATTTATAAGATGGATCAGCGTTAACATTATTATTATTATTATTAGCACCGCGTCTTACTACCCGTTCGGGTTATACGCACTTACGCTAATGTGTAATGGTAGGGTGATTGTGAGATGAAATGAAGGACCTACAGTTGAACGTGGAATCCGAACCACGGTGGCGGCCTGGCATTCCCCACATTCACAAGAAGTCTTGTCAGAGGTGAAGGAAGGGTTTGGAAATCAGATCCATCAGCGTTAACAAAAAAAATAGCCTTGATTTCTGGTTTAACAAGCTATCATTCGCTTTGATGGTTAAATGGTGTAAGCTATCACTTTTGCAATAGAATGGATTGCCAACGATGGAAAATTCGGGGTTCAAATCCTGGACAAGTGTGCAGAGGTTTTCTAAAAAAAAATTGTGTTCCACTCTCCCTCCATGAAAATGCAGGCACACTTTCTCAAAACTCTGCCTTCCTCATTCCTAACACACTAGCATAAATTAATACATATGCATATATCAGGTAATGAGACGAGTGCTAAAATAACTCTGATTTTATAATAATAAGTATACCTATTGGATAAATGTGTTTCATAAATCTTAATAAAACACAATTACTCAGTAAAGAATTGGTTAAATAATAACTTTCCTTATAGTAAAATAATATTTTAAAAAGCAAAACATAACTTTTTTTACATGGTTAATTGTGGTCTTTATTTGAATATTGTATAAATCAATTAAGTAAATCATTATTTATAAAAATTGTTTAATGTGTTTCCTGACCCTTTCACAACTTTTCCTACCTTTCGGGAGTCCCGTGGTGCCTGAGGTGTAAATGATAAGAGCTTCACTCGTCTCGTAAAATTCTGGCTCCAGACCAATACTAAAGGAGTCTAAAGCGTCAATATTTTCCCCATCAGTCCTGCGAGAACTTATCTGTAGAATATCATCCATGATAAGCATTTTGGTTCCAATCTTCAAGCAAAGCTTGGCAATCATCTTGGCGTAATGTCGGGTTGTCACCACTAGTTTGGCTTGGCTGTTGGTCACGTAGTGTTCCATGAGAGGCAACGGGTGTTTATCATTCATGGGGACAGCTGGCAAGAAATATTTAAAGAATAGAATAAGAACAAAGCTGTAAGTTACATGGTTATAAAGAATAGTAACTATCCTTGAATGGATTCATTGTATACAATGGAGATTAATCATAGTTTTTTTGTTTGTTTTTTGCATGTGTGGTAGCAACCAAATAATAGTTTGAACAAACACGTATTTTCAACTAACATTCTGAGATTGATTGTGGGAATATAGAAAAATGACACCCTCCTAGCTCCGCTCAGTCGGAAGAGCCAAACAGCCATGTTCAAATTTCTGTTTGGGTGTTATATTTATTTCTATGAACATATTAATCCTAGCACCAGGTAGGAAGAGTACACATGCTAGTTGGTAGTATTTAAAAAATAAAAAATCACCAATGTTTCTTGGCTCACTTTACATATATACATACATAGAGTAACTATTGTTTTAATTCAATATTCTTCTTAAGCCGCAGGTACGCATGCCAGGGGAAAATCATGCTAATAGCTAGTACCCGGCAAACCTGTAGACACGACTACACCTGCTAGCTAAGGGCCAGCAACACTCTCAGTTTTGTGCTAGTAACTGACAGAGATGGATGTTACAGAAATTAGAAATTAACTGATTAGCATGATAGCAGTACTAGAGAATGTATATAAAATTCAACTTAAAATTCAATTAGAAAGTAAAGATTATAAAACAGAAAAAAATGGATAAGCAGATGTTTAAGTTAAGTTTAATTTGTAAGTTAGAAAGAAACCAAAATAACTTCCTGATAAAACTTAAAACTTTATGAAAAAAAAACTAAACAGTGCCAGCTAGTAGCATAGCATGCTCGGACACACCAGCCCCTGTCCTCCACATCTCCCTGCATGCCACTAGTACTGATGTGCCAGCTAGTAGCATAGCATGCTCGGACACACCAGCCCCTGTCCTCCACATCTCCCTGCATGCCACTAGTACTGATGTGCCAGCTAGTAGCATAGCATGCTCGGACACACCAGCCCCTGTCCTCCACATCTCCCTGCATGCCACTAGTACTGATGTGCCAGCTAGTAGCATAGCATGCTCGGACACACCAGCCCCTGTCCTCCACATCTCCCTGCATGCCACTAGTACTGATGTGCCAGCTACTAGCATAGCATGCTCGGACACACCAGCCCCTGTCCTCCACATCTCCCTGCATGCCACTAGTACTGATGTGCCAGCTACTAGCATAGCATGCTCGGACACACCAGCCCCTGTCCTCCACATCTCCCTGCATGCCACTAGTACTGATGTGCCAGCTAGTAGCATAGCATGCTCGGACACACCAGCCCCTGTCCTCCACATCTCCCTGCATGCCACTAGTACTGATGTGCCAGCAAGTAGCATAGCATGCTCGGACACACCAGCCCCTGTCCTCCACATCTCCCTGCATGCCACTAGTACTGATGTGCCAGCTAGTAGCATAGCATGCTCGGACACACCAGCCCCTGTCCTCCACATCTCCCTGCATGCCACTAGTACTGATGTGCCAGCTAGTAGCATAGCATGCTCGGACACACCAGCCCCTGTCCTCCACATCTCCCTGCACGCCACTAGTACTGATGTGCCAGCTAGTAGCATAGCATGCTCGGACACACCAGCCCCTGTCCTCCACATCTCCCTGCATGCCACTAGTACTGATGTGCCAGCTAGTAGCATAGCATGCTCGGACACACCAGCCCCTGTCCTCCACATCTCCCTGCATGCCACTAGTACTGATGTGCCAGCTAGTAGCATAGCATGCTCGGACACACCAGCCCCTGTCCTCCACACCTCCCTGCATGCCATTAGTACTGATGTGCCAGCTACTAGCATAGCATGCTCGGACACACCAGCCCCTGTCCTCCACATCTCCCTGCATGCCACTAGTACTGATGTGCCAGCTAGTAGCATAGCATGCTCGGACACACCAGCCCCTGTCCTCCACATCTCCCTGCATGCCACTAGTACTGATGTGCCAGCTACTAGCATAGCATGCTCGGACACACCAGCCCCTGTCCTCCACATCACCCAGCATGCCACTAGTACTGATGTGCCAGCTACTAGCATAGCATGCTCGGACACACCAGCCCCTGTCCTCCACATCTCCCTGCATGCCACTAGTACTGATGTGCCAGCTACTAGCATAGCATGCTCGGACACACCAGCCCCTGTCCTCCACATCTCCCTGCATGCCACTAGTACTGATGTGCCAGCTAGTAGCATAGCATGCTCGGACACACCAGCCCCTGTCCTCCACACCTCCCTGCGTGCCACTAGTACTGATGTGCCAGCTACTAGCATAGCATGCTCGGACACACCAGCCACTGTCCTCCACATCTCCCTGCGTGCCACTAGTACTGATGTGCCAGCTAGTAGCATAGCATGCTCGGACACACCAGCCCCTGTCCTCCACATCTCCCTGCGTGCCACTAGTACTGATGTGCCAGCTAGTAGCATAGCATGCTCGGACACACCAGCCCCTGTCCTCCACACCTCCCTGCGTGCCACTAGTACTGATGTGCCAGCTAGTAGCATAGCATGCTCGGACACACCAGCCCCTGTCCTCCACATCTCCCTGCATGCCACTAGTACTGATGTGCCAGCTAGTAGCATAGCATGCTCGGACACACCAGCCTCGGTCCTCCACATCTCCCTGCATGCCACTAGTACTGATGTGCCAGCTAGTAGCATAGCATGCTCGGACACACCAGCCCCTGTCCTCCACATCTCCCTGCATGCCACTAGTACTGATGTGCCAGCTAGTAGCATAGCATGCTAGGACACACCAGCCTCTGTCCTCCACATCTCCCTGCGTGCCACTAGTACTGATGTGCCAGCTAGTAGCATAGCATGCTTGGACACACCAGCCCCTGTCCTCCACATCTCCCTGCGTGCCACTAGTACTGATGTGCCAGCTAGTAGCATAGCATGCTCGGACACACCAGCCCCTGTCCTCCACATCTCCTTGCGTGCCACTAGTACTGATGTGCCAGCTACTAGCATAGCATGCTCGGACACACCAGCCCCTGTCCTCCACATCTCCCTGCATGCCACTAGTACTGATGTGCCAGCTAGTAGCATAGCATGCTCGGACACACCAGCCCCTGTCCTCCACATCTCCCTGCATGCCACTAGTACTGATGTGCCAGCTAGTAGCATAGCATGCTCGGACACACTAGCCCCTGTCCTCCACATCTCCCTG
Source organism: Timema cristinae (assembly GCA_039000515.1). Lineage (NCBI taxonomy): Eukaryota > Metazoa > Arthropoda > Insecta > Phasmatodea > Timematidae > Timema > Timema cristinae. The sequence goes on from JBCFYV010000935.1 coordinate 22,385,643, forward strand.
CATGCCACTAGTACTGATGTGCCAGCTAGTAGCATAGCATGCTCGGACACACCAGCCCCTGTCCTCCACACCTCCCTGCATGCCACTAGTACTGATGTGCCAGCTAGTAGCATAGCATGCTCGGACACACCAGCCCCTGTCCTCCACATCTCCCTGCATGCCACTAGTACTGATGTGCCAGCTAGTAGCATAGCATGCTCGGACACACCAGCCCCTGTCCTCCACATCTCCCTGCATGCCACTAGTACTGATGTGCCAGCTAGTAGCATAGCATGCTCGGACACACCAGCCCCTGTCCTCCACATCTCCCTGCATGCCACTAGTACTGATGTGCCAGCTAGTAGCATAGCATGCTCGGACACACCAGCCCCTGTCCTCCACATCTCCCTGCATGCCACTAGTACTGATGTGCCAGCTAGTAGCATAGCATGCTCGGACACACCAGCCCCTGTCCTCCACATCTCCCTGCATGCCACTAGTACTGATGTGCCAGCTAGTAGCATAGCATGCTCGGACACACCAGCCCCAGTCCTCCACATCTCCCTGCATGCCACTAGTACTGATGTGCCAGCTACTAGCATAGCATGCTCGGACACACCAGCCCCTGTCCTCCACACCTCCCTGCATGCCACTAGTACTGATGTGCCAGCTACTAGCATACCATGCTCGGACACACCAGCCCCTGTCCTCCACATCTCCCTGCATGCCACTAGTACTGATGTGCCAGCTAGTAGCATAGCATGCTCGGACACACCAGCCCCTGTCCTCCACATCTCCCTGCGTGCCACTAGTACTGATGTGCCAGCTAGTAGCATAGCATGCTCGGACACACCAGCCCCTGTCCTCCACATCTCCCTGCATGCCACTAGTACTGATGTGCCAGCTAGTAGCATAGCATGCTCGGACACAACAGCCCCTGTCCTCCACATCTCCCTGCATGCCACTAGTACTGATGTGCCAGCTAGTAGCATAGCATGCTCGGACACACCAGCCCCTGTCCTCCACATCTCCCTGCATGCCACTAGTACTGATGTGCCAGCTAGTAGCATAGCATGCTCGGACACACCAGCCCCTGTCCTCCACATCTCCCTGCATGCCACTAGTACTGATGTGCCAGCTAGTAGCATAGCATGCTCGGACACACCAGCCCCTGTCCTCCACATCTCCCTGCATGCCACTAGTACAAGAAAATGGAACTCCTTGGTAATCACTGGTAGGTCCATAAAAAGCATACAAGCTGCTAGCAACTGCATTGTACTCATGCCTCTAGCATGCCAGTTGCCAGCTACTTGCATGTGTATTTGTGGCTTTACACTAATTTGAAGGTCCATTCATATGGCATCAAAACCAAAATCTGGATCATCCACTTTATCTACTCACCGATTTGTCCACTAATCCAGCAAGCCCACTGGGCTATGAGGTAAGAGGCATTGTTGGGGCACAAGAAGGCAACTCTCTCTTGAGTGTTACCATTAAGGTGGTAAGAGATCTCCGAAGCAAACTTATGACTGCTACGGAGAAGGCCCTGGTATCTGTAGTCCCCATCGTTGTCCTAGGAGATAAATCATTTGATAGGAAGTGTGTTCAGTCACATACATTTTAATCTAGGTGTCACACTAAAAATATACATATATATTGGCAGCAGAGCATTATAAAATCCAGGGGAAGGCGAATTACATCTCTTCATATTCAAAATTATTTGAGAATGTGAATGTCTGTGATGAGAGGGTCAAGCTTCAAATCTCTGTCAGGTGACAAAGGATTTTTTTTTATATGCAATCTATTGCTGTGGTTTTACCATCATCTTGACATTGTTACACTTCCTCAAATACAAACCCAAACCCCTCGGATTAGTCCTTTAATAGCCCTAATAGTGATAAATGTAATATTTAAAAAAATACTTTTTAAGTCTACATAAGAAACTTGATACATAAATACCAACATATATTTTACCAGAAGACCCTATAAAAATGTTAATGTATTCATTAAATAGAATAATCAGGAACTAACAAAACCGAACAATGAAATATAATATATAAAGTAAGTTAAGCCTTTTAGACTAAACATGTAATATTAAATTACTGGTATAACTATCACTTTGTTAAATTACTCTAAGTGGTCAATATGAATAAGTTACATCTTTGTAAACAATGGCTCACGGTTAACAGGCCTAGGAATGAGCTTATTTTCTAGCTTCTGGTCTTTTTTCTTCTCTTAAAGAATATTTTTTATAAAATAGTTTCTTAAATCTTTTAACTTTATGTGGTAATTGTATTATATTTGGAAGAAGGTATAGGTAAGGTGTATAGAAACATATAAAAGGGATGAACACAGTATGTTTTTTATGATGAAAAGAAAAAACAGTTCACACTTTACATTGCTGTTATTGGACAGAGAGGTGATGGTTACCTCTTAAAGAAAATTGGTCGTCACCACTCAATCCCCCGACCAGGGTTTCCAATAGAATGAAACCTAGGTCAGGAGATTGGGCAGTAATGATCGATTTTCTTTAAGAGGCAACCATTACCTCTTTGTCCAATGGGAGCAATGTTAAGTGTTAACTGTGTTCTTCTTTTCATTGTAAAAGCCACATTGTGTTCGTCCCTTTAATGTGTTTCCATCCACCTTTCCTAAACCTTCTTCCAAATATAATACAGTTAAATATTTTTTTCAACTTTGTTAAATTGTGCAAGTCATAGTGTACACCATTTAATAGAAAGGTTAAGTATTTCCCATCCTTGACCTTATAACTTATGAAGTGACATATTGAGAGTGAATAATCTAGGAACCGTACAAGCATTTGCTTGGTGAAAGGAATGGGAACTGTAATGTGGTTCTCAGGGCCGCTTTATCCATTAGGACGACTAAGCACAGTGCCTGGGGGCTACAAACCTGTTAAGGCCTACAATATTTCACCCAAAAAATATTTAAACAAAACCAATCCCAATTAAGAAAAAACAGCAGGTTTTATTTTTATTTTGATATTTGAATGACCAAAACAATCACTTGAGTTGTCTCGCGTTTCTCAACGGTCTCACTGATATAATCACATACACAGTAGTGTAACAGGGTTATATTGTTATGCGTAGTTGCATTGGACGTATAAAAAACCATTGGCGGACCCAGGATGTTGTGTCAACAGAGGTTCAAAGGTGTTCACGATGCATTAAAATTTGGGAGTAGTTTCAAAGTTCATTTATTGTTTTTCGTGCGTACAAACGATGAAATTAATATAAAAATGAGTGAAAATATCGGACACACTAAACGGGAAAAGTATCTAGGGCCTACAAAGATCTTAAAACGGCCCTGGTGGTTCTCAGTTAAAACATGGTGGGGATCAAATTTTAGAGCTTAAATGTTAGATTCATGCATGTTTTATTTATTATGCTCAATATAAGGTGTAGGCATGATGATTATTTGGAGGAAGTGAAATTGTATTAGTTTGGAGAAAGGAGGTAGGAACCATATGTCACATAAAAAAAGCACATCTACCGCATCCAGACGAGATTAGCAAATGTGGGGCCTTGATCAAACTTCATCTGCGAGGCCCCCAATTATCTGCCTCAAAACCCCTCTCTCAAAAAATATATATGAAAAAAAGTTTTATGTTTAATTTTATTACAGTAGTTTGCACATATATACCAATTTTTAGCCATATAAGGTAGCAGGACTACCCTAAAGGTAAAATACAATGTAATAATTATTGCTAAAAGCAGTGTTTTTATACTTATAAGGGCTGATTTCTTCCCAACCTGTTATTAGATTTTCTTCCCCAGCAAATTATATCTGTATGGAGGTACAAAGAACAAATAAACCAAGCTTTAGTTAAATTATATCTGTATGGAGGTACAAAGAACAAATGTAACCAGCTTTAGTTAAATTATATCTGTATGGAGGTACAAAGAACAAATGTACCAAGCTTTAGTTAAATTATATCTGTATGGAGGTACAAAGAACAAATGTAGCAAGCTTTAGTTAAATTATATCTGTATGGAGGTACAAAGAACAAATGTACCAAGCTTTAGTTAAATTATATCTGTATGGAGGTACAAAGATCAAAGGTACCAAACTTTAGTTAAATTAAATCTGTATGGAGGTACAAAGAACAAATGTACCAAGCTTTAGTTAAATTATATCTGTATGGAGGTACAAAGAACAAATGTATCAAGCTTTAGTTAAATTATATCTGTATGGAGGTACAAAGAACAAATGTACCAAGCTTTAGTTAAATTATATCTGTATGGAGGTACAAAGAACAAATGTATCAAGCTTTAGTTAAAATATATCTGTATGGAGGTACAAAGAACAAATGTACCAAGCTTTAGTTAAATTATATCTGTAAGGAGGTACAAAGAACAAATGTATCAAGCTTTAGTTAAATTATATCTGTATGGAGGTACAAAGAACAAATAAACAAAGCTTTAGTTAAATTATATCTGTATGGAGGTACAAAGAACAAATGTATCAAGCTTTAGTTAAATTATATCTGTATGGAGGGACAAAGAACAAATGTATCAAGCTTTAGTTAAATTATATCTGTATGGAGGTACAAAGAACAAATGTAACCAGCTTTAGTTAAATTATATCTGTATGGAGGTACAAAGAACAAATGTACCAAGCTTTAGTTAAATTATATCTGTATGGAGGTACAAAGAACAAATGTAGCAAGCTTTAGTTAAATTATATCTGTATGGAGGTACAAAGAACAAATGTACCAAGCTTTAGTTAAATTATATCTGTATGGAGGTACAAAGATCAAAGGTACCAAACTTTAGTTAAATTAAATCTGTATGGAGGTACAAAGAACAAATGTACCAAGCTTTAGTTAAATTATATCTGTATGGAGGTACAAAGAACAAATGTATCAAGCTTTAGTTAAATTATATCTGTATGGAGGTACAAAGAACAAATGTACCAAGCTTTAGTTAAATTATATCTGTATGGAGGTACAAAGAACAAATGTATCAAGCTTTAGTTAAATTATATCTGTATGGAGGTACAAAGAACAAATGTACCAAGCTTTAGTTAAATTATATCTGTAAGGAGGTACAAAGAACAAATGTATCAAGCTTTAGTTAAATTATATCTGTATGGAGGTACAAAGAACAAATAAACCAAGCTTTAGTTAAATTATATCTGTATGGAGGTACAAAGAACAAATGTACCAAGCTTTAGTTAAATTATATCTGTAAGGAGGTACAAAGAACAAATGTATCAAGCTTTAGTTAAATTATATCTGTATGGAGGTACAAAGAACAAATGTACCAAGCTTTAGTTAAATTATATCTGTATGTAGGTACAAAGAACAAATGTATCAAGCTTTAGTTAAATTGGTTAATGCTTTCAAAAGATGTTGTGAGGTATATCCACCATAGACAGACACAAATCAATGGATTTAAAAATGGATAACTCACTTCACTCATTCACTAAAACCACATGATAATGATTTGTAGGTTTTTATTCTGTCAATATTTACTATTTGGGGAGACTACTATATGAGCGAGCAAGCAAACATTTCCCACCACAACTTGTTTTTATTCCATCTGTCACCTAAGCAAGCACGGGGCTCCCAAAATCACAGTGCTCTGTGAAGACACATCATTTGCACACCCATAAGGGCAGCCCTGTTTGTACTTAATAAGGCCAATACATAATTTAATATTAATTAGTTGATGGCTAATTTGCACCAAACTAAGTTACTGGTATGCACTCACCTGAAAGGCTACTCTGTTACCAAACTGTGTGGCACGACGGAAGATTGGAACAACTCCAGAACTGGTAGCATCAGGTGATTCTTGTGCAATTGTGGAGAGAGTGGCACATTTGTAGATACAAACACTTGCAAACTTACTTCTACCAAAATTATTTAATGATAAATATTTTCTAACTAAAGCAGACATTCTATACAATTTAAATTTTATCAAATAACAACCTGACTTTTAACTTCAAGTATGTTAGAGTAAAATACAAAGGTAAATAATCACCATGTTAATATACATTTACAGTAAGATGAAATAAATAAAAAAAATATTTTTATATTGTTTCTACACAAACATAATATAATTATTTTTAAATAATAAAACAAGAAATGTCACATCCTTTTCTAGATAAAAAAACAAACAAGACTGAGCACTATTGGAAAATAATACAATACAATCTCTACATTTGAACAACTATATTATTTACATAAGAAAATCCTTTATAAAGTGAAAATGTACTCAATGATAATCACCTCGGTAAACCTCCTGCTGACGTAAGAACTTTTGCTATTCACAAGCTATCTACTCAACTATTAGAAACATGCTAAGCAATCAGGTAAACAAACTACTCATGATTTTTTACTTGTTTGATAATAGTGAACATCCTTGAGTATGTCGAGTTCTTATCAAGTCAAGTTCATTATCTCACTGTGCGACTATTATGTGAGGAGGTAATGGCCTCAAGAAATCCCCCATGTGTCAACTGCCACTAGTGTTGTACCAACTTATATTTGCAACTAGTTGCCCTCCCATAGATGACCATATCAAAATATTTAGCGGGCCACTTGTATTGTATTACAAACAATTTGTAAAGTCCGATTTCTGTCTTTTTACTCAAAACCATGAGTAGCCATTTTTTTAGTTGTTTCTTTCTTTGTTGTGAAGATTTAATTCACGAATATTTTGCAACTATCATTACAAAAATTATAAACTTAATTCAGGGAACATCAAGCTTGAAGCATCGATTTTTCCACAAAATTGAAGAATTAGATAAAACACAACAAAATCATTTGTTGTTTAATAATGTGCACTGGCTCAGAAAAGGAACTGCCTTGAACAGGTGTATTCCTTGATTACTTCTGTGAGAAAATACCTGAGTCAACGTGAAGGTAGCAACAAAGCTACTGAGTAGGCCTACCTGTTGTTGCTAAGTGATGACGACATCCCTCTAAGTGTCCGCACACGTTAGTGATAAGTTGTTACACCATAAGAGCCCATGTTATTTTGCCATGGATATTTAAACTGTCCATTATAAAGAAGAGTTCACTATTTAGAGGTGTTAGTTAAGAGAGAGTTAAGAGTAATTTTAATAGTGTGCTCTTCTCTGCCTTGAATATAATGTAAGAAGAATGTAAGGATTAAGGATGGGCTCTAGAATCCTTAAGGATATTTGAGATTCGAGGATTTGAGAAAATTTTAGATTCAAATTTTTTTTTCAAGTTTTCAAGTGAAATTTGTTTTAGAGCTCTAATACTGTTTATTGGTGGTTTAAAAACCTATTATAATTTTAGGATGAACTTAACAACCAGACCCCAGACCAATAATTTAACCTTTAAATGAATTTAATAATGTTATATTGAATTGAAAAAAGAAAGAATTATAAAATTTAATTAATATTTTTATTTTCTATTACTCCCCTTTATTTCTATGTCCTCTTATGTTCATAATTTTCAAAGATTCTGATTTAGATTCTCTAGTTGTGATTCAAATATAAATTAGATATTTGTATTCGGATAATAGTGGATTAGACCAAACTTCAAAAAATATATATATATCTACTTCAGTTCTTGGTTTGGTATAATTATGTTCTCAGTTCAAGCTTTTAGATTAGAATCAGTGTCACAGTTCTAAAAAATGTTCTTTACTCAATATTTGAAAATGGCTACACAATCATATTTAGGCACCTATAAGTCATTCTTAAAGGTACATTTTCACACTCACATATAAACTTAACTTTTCTTAGCAATTATAACTCTCAACTTAGGCTGCTGTGAAACATTGCTTAAAGTTATTATTTTGTTTTAGTTATAAGTGTGTTCCCAAAAATAAGGAGAGGAGGTAATACTATATCATGTTGTACCATTAAGAGCGCACCTCGTGGCCAAGTAAACGGGAAATTAAATACAAGATAACACTGATTTTAGAAAATGTATTGAAGTAAAGTGTTCTGAATTATTCACTTAACAGTATATTGGTTTTCTCATTTAACAATAATAATTTTGCAACTTTTTTTATAATCTTCTAAAAACATTCAAAACACTTTCACTGGTCTCAATTCCAATATATTTTTTAAAGGAGAATACAGAAAACCACCCCACAATTTGATATCTGATTCAGGCTGTATTAGACCATTCAGTGTGGTGCTATTTGTTGGTTGAAATGAGCTCTTGAGTCACTGATAGTTTTGGCACACTTACTTTACATCAATTACTGATTCCAGCCTATGGCCTGGGTCAGTTTTTTATTCAATCCATATTTCCCACCATCAGCTAGCTAGGCCTGTCATATCTTCATATGCCTAACTTGAGACTTTTATTTTTTATTTATTTATTCAGTGTTTACAGGCCCGGTATCTTACAATCTTTAAATCCGGGCCTTTTTTCCACAACTTTTACTTAATTTACACAATTTTAATATGAATTTCCTTTTTAACATTACAACACATATTTTGGCTCTTAACTTAAATGAAATTCAACTACCCTTAGCTCAATTTGATCCACCCCGGGTATATTACGCCCCCGGTACCCTCCCCCGCTAGGCCCTTCACAATGCCCGGGATTTCACTCCCGAGTCCGCCAAGCGCTCATCAGAGGTGGGCATCCCCATAATAACCACCTGGGGAGGCGCCCTATCAGAGTTGGTGCCCCGCCTACTTTCTACCCTTGGCAGCTGAATTACCTAATCTACCCCCTATCTAGTTCCCCGTCCCTAATTATCTATATTAACTACTAACTAAGCTAAGCTAAAATACTAAACTATTCTATTCCCATTACTGCCGGGGAACACCATCACCGAGAGGGCTGCAGGGCAGCCGCCTTTCTCCATCTTGACTCTGAGGGCCCATCAACCATAACCCACCTCTCTTGTTTCCAAGGTGGTGGGTCATACGGTGCAGGGAACCCCTCAGAGTTCATAATCATTCCACTAACTTTTGTTCATACGACTGGAAAACTGTCTTCTGGATCTCAAGGGCATCCCCCGTGTTCCTTCAGACACTCAGTCGTACTGGAATCCAGTTCCCAGGGCTCGCGCTTGCTCCTCCCAGCACATACACATTTTATTTTATTTTTCCCGGCAAGGATTGTTACAGCTTATCCCCTTTTAACAATCCTTTTTTCCCTACTCACTCCCCGCTGAGACCTCACTAGTGTCCGTGTCAGTCCCGCCCTCCGTGTCGCTGTCATCTTCTTCGTCATTGTCAGTGTCAACGTCCCGTCTTATTCGTCCCTGTGCCTCTTTAAGTCTGTCTATGTAGGCTGTCTTTGCTCTATCTGACGCTTCCAGTGCAATCTGGTCTAAGAATTTCCAATAGATTGGGTCCCTCAGTACTTCGCCTACTAATCTTCCCTGGATCTCTCTCTGGTAGTTCCTTCTTGCTTCTAGTGTAATGACACACTCAAGCACCACATGTTCAGGGGTTTCCTCCTCACCACATTGACAATTCCCCGACTCTATCAATCCCAGCTTCCTTAGAGATGCCGGGTATGGTCCCTTCCCCGTGATGAAGTGGACAAGACCCCGAGATGGCTGGAGGTGCTTATTCTCTAGTCTCTCAACCACATTTGGGAACAATTGATAAGTCCTCCTACCTGTCCCACTTCTCTCCCAACGTCTCTGCCACTCCTCCAGCAGGACTATTTCCGCCTCTCCAAAAGTTCTCACATCGTGTGTGGTGAGGAGTCTCACCTTCTCCAAGTTTCTCTTTTTTAGCCAGTACGCCACAGCTTTCTTCCTTATGAGGAGGTCCAACGGCCATACACCTAGGGCCACACTCAATGCATCCGTTGCTACAGTCCGGTAGGCTCCCGTCAGCCTCAATAAGATGTTCCTCTGCAGACCCTGAATCGCCTTAGCCGGAGCGACATTGTTTAGTCTGTGAGCCCAGATGCACGCCCCATAGCTCACAATGGAGAGAAGGATCATCTGATGGTATGTCCTTATTATCCGCATAGGCAGATAAAACCGCCTCTGTCCCATGCTTATAATTTTATTCATCACCGACAGAGTTTTCCCCATCACTCCCTCCATGTGCGCTGTGAAGTTCCTCTTTTCATCTAGGGTAACTCCCAGGTATCTGACCGTATGGATTCTTCTTATAGATTTCGTACCTAACTTTATGGTCGGATCCCTAGCCAATCTACCCTTAAAGAGCATGAAGGTTGTCTTCGCCGGTGCCATTTTTAACTTGACACTTTTACACCAGGTGTCAAGTTCTTCAAGCACCTGGTTACTTTTTTCCTCTAAGTTCCTTCTCGAATACCCTTCTATTACTATTAGAAGGTCGTCTGCGAAGGCAACCACACCCTGCGTCTCTGGCATCCCCTCCAACAAGTACAACACTGGTTCCAGGCTGACATCCCAAAATATCGGGCCACATACCGATCCCTGGGGACATCCCTTCGTCAGTAGCTTCTGAACCTTATTTCCTGGACATCTCAGACTATGACAGGCACATCATCCAGTCCCAGGCCATTAATTTATCAATGTGAAAGGTTAAACACATATTTTCATCAATGATAAATTTTCGGCCATACCAGGAATCGAACCCGGGACCCTTAACTCAGTATGCAGACACACTACTGACTGAGCTAAGGTGTCAGACAGTTTTGGCACTAGAGTGCACTAATAATTTATAGTTATCACCATCATATTGAAAGGATATAAAAATCAAGTTGTTTCTATGTATGTTGATAACCTATATACTCTATCTTATTGAAATTAAACTTTAAAATTATTTATTCAAAAAACAATAATTACAAATGTCTAAAATTTAAATATTAACCTACTCATACTTGACTAATAGTTGTGCCTCTCATATTGTCATAGAATACTCTTCTTTATATAGAACTAATGTCCCATGAATACAATATTTGAAGATTATCTTGTAGTTATAGTATATCAAAAAAATATGGAATGACACACTTGTAAACACTTGCTCATATTATATATTATAGTATATTATAGATTATGAAAAAAGTTTTCAAATATCAACTATCAGTATTCCAACCTAAAATGATTTTATTAGATTACATACTGATGGACATTCTTATCTATTATGTAAAGCACTCCCCAGATATCCATTTTGAGCAAAAATATTAAGAAACATTTTTGAAAAATATCAAATTTTCAAAGATTAGTTATCAATAAATTACCCACAAAAAAATCCTCCCCCAACAAAACAAATTTAAAAAAAAAAACATGTATACAGCGTTATTTGTAATATCAAACCCACCCAGATATCAATTCTAAGCAAAAGTGTTAAAGTAGTTTCAAAAATAAGTAATCTGCAAACAGCCCTGAAATGAAGTTTTCCTCAAAAAAACAAGTATGTGTTGCTACTTGTCATGTCAAACACTCCTCAGAATTAAATTCCAAAAAATCATCAGAGCCATTTTCAAAACATTTAGAATTTTTCAAAATCAAATCATAGCACATTAATTTAAGATTTAAAAGTCAACATTTTTCAAAACTCCCCAAATCATAACTGTAGAAGTTAACTTTTGCTGCGGCGTCTGCATTTATGCACATAGTGCTTTGTGTCAAGTTTTGCAGAGCTTGCATGGTTGCGAGTTCAAATATACTCTCATTGCAGTTATCCCATTTTAGCAAGAATTGTTTACTGGTTAGCTAATGAAATCTATTGACAGTATTAAACAAGGCTTCATCGTCTGTTAGACACAACTTTTATTTACGATTCAGATTTAAAGGGTGAACTTAGTAATGTTAGTGATAATTCAATTGATGTTTCAAGTATCTTAGTGAAAGTTATGTTGACGTGCAAGAAGAATAAATTCAAACAGCATTATCTTTATGGAACAAGGCTCAAAATCATGTTGATTTGGGCTTGAGAAATTTACCTGGTATCGTGAAAAATTAATTGGTGACATTACAGAATTCAACATGCAATTTTCTTATTTTTTTAAATATTTCCCTTGGTCAGTTTTTCTCCACAGAGTAAAACCAACTTAGGTATTCTCTAACCAGATTCTTCAAAACACATGACTTTCCTTCTCGTTATAGATTTAATACTTAGAATGGTTGTGATGCACAAGACCATTCAGGCCATGGTTGACCTTGAAATTGGAATGGGGATGTGTAAAAATACTTTTCTTGAAGAATATTTCGATGTGTCACACTGGCTAAATAATACACCAAATTATTCCCTTGTGATGTAAAGAGGCAGATATTTCCTGTTACATTATTTTTTACATTTCAACAATAAAGAGCAGGGTCCGGAAGTTGATGACATTGCATCTTTATTCTGTAAAGTCAATCACAACGGAAACTTGTATATGAACACATTTTGTGACACCTTAATATTGAAAACATTACTTTTATTATGCATATTTGAAGGATTTCACGCTTTGAGCCATTTTATATCATTTTTGGGGGCATTTTTTTTTTTACTCTTATCATGCATTTTCTGCCATTTTTAGAATAATTACATAGCCTAATAATTGCAACACACAACAGGTAATCTTTTTGCCCGTAGCCATATCAAACTTATAAAAGAAAGGTGTGTCAGTGTTTGACACTACTGCTCTTAACAATACACTGCAGGATAGCCTCAAGAAAGCTTCAAAAAAAATTGGAGCAGTTTTTGCAAAACTTCAGAATGGGTTGATGACAAATTTGGGATTCAAAACAGTGTGTAAAATTGACAATGTAATCAAAATAAAAGTGACTCTTTAGAAGACATTGGAAAGAACATATCACCAGGTGACATTCCATACTTCAAGTATGCTCCACAAACGTCTGTGGATGGGGAGCGCAGCTTCCCCAGGTAGAAAAAACTCTTGGGCCAATCATTCACACCTGATAATATGAGGATGACCTTCGTTGTGCATTACACTGCAGAACAAGATAAATCTAAGATGTAATTCTCATACACACAAACCTTCTGCCGATTTGATTATTTTTAATGGGTATATTGGTCACACAACTTCCTTTGCAGGATTCCCCAGCCATCATCATAAATGGACAATAAGAACACTAGGTTTTTAAATATATTTGATTTTTTAAGTGCATTTTTGGGGTTTTTAAGAGCATCAACTTCCGGGCCCTGATAATGAGGAACAGCTTCATCAAAATAAGACCTATCAATCATAGAACTTGTAATGAATACTTAACTTGAACACCTATCTCATGGTTCACAATCATCAGTTGATTAAACCATGTTCTGTTTTAAGGGTGGACTTTAGCTCAAGCAATACCTGCCATCAAAACCTTCCGCCAAGTGGGGTGTCAAAGTTTGGTTTCTTTTTTGACGGTAAAATCAAGTTTCTTTGTAAATTTGATGTGTACACAGGTAAATCTAAGGATCCAGGAGATATTATTGAGCCATGCTCACAAAAAGTTTTGAAAAAAAAATTAAAAATTGTGCTAACTTTTTTCATGTCTTGCTTTTTTTAATTAACTAAAAACAAAAGATATAGGTGCATGCGAAGCTGTGAGATTAAACAGAAAATGTCTTTCTATTGAAATTAAGCCATAATCATGTAAATCAAAAAGTGCGATGAGCCGAAATTTTTTGTGAATGTCAATAAAAAATATAATTACTTGTAATTGGCAAGCTAAAGGGAGAGTGAACATTCTTTCTACATAGCATAATACTGACACTGAATTAGTGCAAGTATGCTCTAAGAAAGTAGAAAATTGGTTCTATACTTTATCTAAACCCAAATTGGTGGCCTACTACAATGAATTTATAAATGGAGTAGACAAATTTGACTAGATGTCTACAAACTACAGGTATACCCACAAAAGCAAGTGGTACCGACTTCTTTGGTATCTTTTGACTGAGTGAAATCACTTACATTATGAGTATAGGTAAATAAAAATATATTCTGGAACTAAGCAGCACGATTTGTACCGTGGCTACAAACAACATAGCCTACACCCTCACCACCTTAGAAGATCAAACCACTTACCCCATTTTACGGGAAGTCAGCGCCCTAACTACGGACACTCCATGCTCGTCATCACGGAGCACAGTACATCGGCCGAGTTCGACAAGAAAATGATAGCTAAGTCACCGAGTGGTATGTGACCTTTGTGTTCTAGTCCAGTTCCCCAAAGTTATAGACACTGCGCAGAGCTTGGGGAAAAAGAGCTAGAAGAGTATTCACATGTCTCTACCTACCCCCTTATGGTTATACCCTCGATGTTGTGCGCAGGCGTCGGTGAGAGGGCTATTTTTGACTTGCTGAGAATTACTTCATGGGTCATGTGACTCCTCCCTACCTATTTTCCCCGCTGTTAAATCTGAGTATAAGCTAGTACCCAGAAAGGAACATCACTCTTTGATGCCGATAGGAATTAGGAACTAGTTGCACTATCATTTAAGTGTTCGTAATTTTGGAGAAGTTTATATAAATAAATATATATATTATTATGGGAAACTAGGCAGCTTAAATCCAGTCTATATAATGTAGAGCTTAAACTTTGTTATTCTTTTAACGTTATTTTATTTTATTTATTTAATATCTATTAGGATTGTTTTGGAAACCAACCTAATATGGTATTTACCGTTTGGGTCCAAGTTTGGATGACTTATTTTCAAGTATATATTATGTAATATTCTCTTAGAATGCTATCTCACATTGTAAATTTTTGCCTTTAAATTTATTATTGTTGTAAGTCTAAAAGTAACTTGGTTATATTCAGTAGGTATTTTTGAAATATTAGGGATATACTTTTACTGTAGTCGATACAGTTGATAGAGCACTTCATTAGTTTACCATAGTTACCCCAGCTTCGCGGATTGATGATTGGTAATATTTTTGTGTATGATCAACTATAGATCAATGAGTGCTGTTGTGAGCAAAACTTTACTAAGTTCGTTATTAAAATATTTTAATTATTACAGTAAGTTAGACGTTTACACTTTCAATAATTTTGTATATGATCAAATATAGATCTTGGAGTATTATTATGAACAAAACTTTACTAGTTTCATTATTAAAGTATGTTTTATAATCAAGGTTATGTTTGAAGTATGGTATACACTTTCAAGACAAGCT
The DNA here is from genome assembly GCA_039000515.1 of Timema cristinae. Classification (NCBI taxonomy): domain Eukaryota; kingdom Metazoa; phylum Arthropoda; class Insecta; order Phasmatodea; family Timematidae; genus Timema; species Timema cristinae. The sequence continues at coordinate 22,400,644 of JBCFYV010000935.1, forward strand.
TATTACTATTGAAAAGTTCTCTTTTGAAAGGCTTAGTTCATAAATGTAGGTGAAAGGTTGTATTTATTCTAATTTATAATATTGCATATTGTTCCCTACAATTTGCTATGCTTACTATGGGATTGATGTTATCTAACTATATAAATATGTCCTATTTAGATAAACGTGATTCCATCACGTACTATATTGTTTTGAATTGTTAGGAACTTATATTACTATTGCACATGGGACGCAACTTCATAACAATGTATTGTAATTACTTACGAGACATATCCTACCCCTATCTCCCTTAATGTCTATTGCCAAATTATCTGTTTTACTATTTGTCCAGATAGCTAGGTCAGAAAACTTGGGCTGGGCTTCTGAGTGTAGGCCAAATAAGGATCCCTGGTGATCTGCCTTTATATATTTGTTGTCTTGCAACCCTTTCGCCATAGCTGGTTTCTTGGGAATGCGTGGCGTGCTTGTTCAAGTTAGCTAAGAGTTTAGTGAGAACAGTTGACATGCAGTGATTGAGGAGCTGTTGCCAAGTTACAACAGACTCGTGTCTGCTAAAAGAGGATGAAAATAGGACCTTTTACTGGAAGCTCAATGCAGTAAACGGCACTTTATTATACAGTGTGAAGAAAAGTCTCACAGACCTGAATGCTGTGTTTGAGGCCATCCCAGTGCAAAAACAAGTGTAAAAAGGACTAAGAGGAAGCAGACATTAGTCAGTTCCCCATGTTTGGGGGAACCAGCATTATTTATCATTGCTTGTTTTAAGATATTTTACATCACAAGGGACTACAAAATGGTCTGTATTAGTTAGAAATTATTAGGGTAAATTCTTGATAACATATAATTGTGTTTTTAAATCAAAATAAAAACTAAATGAAAAAAAATCGTAATTTCTACTACGCAGCTTAGGGATATTATGTTTGAAGAAATTACACAGCAAGAGGGTCAAGTTTAAACAAAATCCACCAAATATTTTTGGCTCTAGCCCCGGGACAGACTGCTTAGTAAAATCCTTTTTTGGGACTTTGAGGACATCAGAATATTGAGATTCATCATAATCTCGAGGCTAAAATTTTTCACAATTACAATATTTTCTCCTTATATGTAAAAGTTAAGTGAAAATAAATGTATGATCAGAGATTACTATAATTCCATTGTCCAAAGTGTCGCTCTTTTGTTGGACTGGATTGTCAGCGACAGAGAGATCAGGGTTTGAATACTTGCTAGGTGTACTGATGGTGGGTTTTCTTAAATGTTTTTCCACTCTCCCTCTTTGCAAATGCAGGCTCATTTTCTTATGCCTTAAACCATGCATTCAAGAAAGTGGGTTAGAAAGGATGATAAAGTTAATAAAAGAGTGAAAAAAAAGTATTCAAGTTGAATAAAAGAAATTAACTAGCAGTTTCTTGGAAAGAGGATGGGTAACCAATATGTGAAGAAAGGCTTAGCCCCGAGGCATGTCTGGATTGAATATTGCCGAGGGCACCTGCAAGATTTGTCTCCAGGAGGAGGCAAACCAGGAAATTTGGGGGCATAAAATACCTGCCAATACGGCGGGGAGGTGCCCTCCCCTGAGAAAATTTACTAAACTAAAGCCTTAAAAGATTCTTTTAAGGCAATCCTTGTCTCCTGAAAATAAGATATAACATAAGAAAAATATTTCAAATTTATCCAAATTCATGGGTGGACACTTGACTTTGACCCTTTGAATGACAAATGCTGTTGGAATTGCTATCAACCTTAAAATTAGCAGGTGGCCTGGTGGCGGGCGCTAGTAAATAGTTTATTAGTTATGTTCTATAGCTCTGTTTTTGTTGGCTGGGGGCACTTAGTGGTAGTTAAGAACACTGTTCAACACACTTGAACACAAGAACAACCCTACTACTAATATTTATACAACCTTAGAAGGGCGATTTCCCCCCCTCCTCCCCTGCAGGTGTCCCTGAATCTTGCCCTTTTCAATCGGTCAAGCGATTTATTGTATGGCCAACCTCACCATTCTTAAGAAAATCATCATAAAATATAATACTTGAATAGGTAGGTGGTTTTGCCCACAATCTAACTTGAAATTAACATTTTAAAATAAACAATTAAACGACTAGAAAAGAGTTTTTAATGTCAAATCACAACAAAACACTTGACATATTTCAACATTTAAAAATTTTCTGTATAAAAAATAGTATGTTTTGTTTTGCTTCAAGCCATCATCTTCATAGCTAAAGTGCACGTTATAACAAGATAGTTAACAGTGAATGAAGGATATGTTGTTTTGAAACATATTCACATGTTTCTTGTCCTCTTTTAACAATTACTTACAGTGATTACATAAAGTCAGCACCATTATTATGACACAACATCAATTTGTTTATAATTGGAACAATGTTACATTTTCTTTTAGCCACAAATAGTAATTTATTATTGATGAAGATAAAAGATAGGTAACAGAACATAAGTGTATTAATCATTTTATCCAAGGAAACTGTATTTCCAAGTTAAAAAAACTAATATCCACTTATAAAAATAAATAAATGTACAGTGTGTAGACTAACAAGTGTATTGTTAATTTAAATATATTGTAAGTTACCCAATCTAACATATTAACTGTGAATTAAATTATATTTATACATTAATTTTAAATAAATACAATGTAGCCTATATATTTACATAAATATTTTCTAGAGGTGTGAATGTATTCAAATAGTTTCCAAAATCAACACCCAATTTTTATTCAAAATTCAAAGTGAAATATGATAAAACAAATTACTTGTTTATATAAAAAAAACACTTTTTTATAAATTGTAAGCTAAATCAAGCTTGTTGGCATCAGATATTTTATCTAATTAATAAGATTTGTTCTTCATTCAAATTGGCAAGTGTTCATATTCAAAATAAAACTATTTGCCCAACTCTAATAATTACCCAACAAAACATAAGCTAAAATAAAATAACTTAAGCATTATTAAATATATCCTTAAACATACCTAGCAGAATTGTAGAAAATAATGCGCAAATATAAGTAACCATTGACAAACACTTCTATGGAGTCAAAATATTTAAGCGTTTATGGGTGTATGTTGTTATTTTACATATATCTATTTGTGAATGATTTTCTACAATTTTATTTTTAATATTATTTAAGAATATGTTATAGAATAAAGTTAACTAGCATTTGGGAATGACATTAGGGACAAGTATATCTTTAAAGACACAAACAAAAATCTAAGTGCTTTAAGTAATTTTATTGATAGGAGTTTGCGATAAATTATATAACTCAACTATCAAAATGTTTTTACGCTAGGATTGAGGTTAAGTAATGTTTTTATAAAAACTTTCCCATTATTTATAAATATCCCTGAATGATTTTTTGTTTATTGGTTAATAATATGAAATACATATTTCTTATGATGGACTGATCCCAAATGCTCATATAATATATAAATAATTTGGTTAATAATGCAATTTTCTTTGATTAATACTTTATACCATTCACTTAACAACTTAATCTAAGAGATGTAGAGATATTTACAATATTAAATGGTGATCATCATTATATGTCGTAAAGAGAGCATCAATTAAAAATGTAGTATCAGGGTATTAACAAATTTTACATTACATGATATTACCATTACCTTAAGCTGGGCTTATATTTATGCATAACACATTACTAATAGTGAATAGTACATTCCACATAGTGTGTGATAAGTTGAAACATATTTCATTCAACTATGGCATTTATAATCAATACACAGTGCACAACACACAAGTTGATTTAACTCTTACTTTGTGTGCATTATGCATGTCCTTGAGAATCGATAGCCCTTGTATCAGTTAAAGAGAAAGCAAGAAGCAGCTCTAACCAACTAAACACAGTATACCAGGGGTTGATCTTGCAGCAATCTTCAGTCGATCACCTAAAAAACTACATCGCCACAATAAGGCAAGCTTACCTTGAATTATTCCACTATGGTACAGCTTATAAGAAAGGGCCATAGTGTAATCTGTCTTGGTAAGACTGCTACCTTTCAGGGTAAATGCAGTGTACATTTTATTTATTTTTTTATAATTATTGGAGGAAATATTAAATTTAAGGAATAAATAAAAGAATAATGGAAAAAATAACTAAAGTGCAGGAACGAAGGGTGATCGCAGAACCTCTGACAAATGTAAAATCATTCGTAGCCCAAAAAGGTTGCTGACCCTTACACTATACAGAGCAGACAGTATTTAGCTCCTGTGTCCATGTTTGAAATGTGGGTAGGCATACTTGTTTTTGTTAGCAAATATGCTTCGTCTTAGCGTGACTGACTACGATTTAATTATGATTAAAAATAAAGGATAAGTATAACTTTTTTACTCTGTTATTGAGAAGTAGATCATCTACCATAATATTCATGAAAGTAATAAAATCAGAACAAAGTAAAAATCCAACAATAGTGCACTTACATTAAGTTATGTCAAGTTTCAAAAGATGCAGTGTGATTAATATTATTTATCGAGTGAGACCTAGAGTGAAATATTTGTTAAGATCTTGTTTAGTAGTGAAAAGATGTTAGACCATTTTCCATTAATAAAAGACAATCAATTTAAGTGAGACTTGTAACACTATGTTTCATTGTAAACGGTTGTATTTTTCTTATGAATTAGGCACTGCACTATTTATTATTGTGTATTATGAATTCATATACTCCCAGCCTTAGTTAATAGTATTATTATTTTACTCACTAATATTTATTTACAATAATTTCCATTTTTTAAATAAATCACTTAGAAGTTCTTATAATATAGTGTAGTTTAACTTATGATCCCTTTGGTAATAGAATTTATTTTCTATTTTTAGAATAATCCTTTAAGAGTAAATATATGTATGTTGTTTTTATTAATATTATACAGCTATAGAAAAATTAAAATAATTTTGTTTGTTTAAATTAAAGGGCCTCAAGGGCAAGCTTTAGTAGAGTGGATTCATTTTAACATATAATTTGATTAAAACTTAATTAAAAACAGATTATAAAAAAAACTGAAAAAACACTTTGGTATAATATTGTTATGATATGATGCTGAAACAAAACATCTCAGTCTTTATAATAAGAGGATATTACCAAAACCCAAGATGTTTTTAGAAATCTCCATTCTCGGTATTTTATTTGAATAAACCATCATAGCCATTTACTGATATGTGGACACAGGAATCAAACCCAGGACCTTACACTTGACACACCCATGCTCTACCACTGAGCTATTCAGGAATCATCCCGTGCTTAGGGTAGTTCTTCCCTCATAATTTAAGGTAGTCTCTGTGATGGACATATGGATTCATTTGCTTCTCGAGCTATTATTAAACCACAGCCACTGACGACAAATAGTCGATGATTATGTTGCTGCTCATACAAAAAAAATTGCACCACGCCTTACTACCTGTTCCGGTTCTACACATATATTTCGTTCACGATAGGTGTTTACCTGGATGACAGTTTGAAAATCATATGTTTAGGTTTTGGGTTGCCAACACTTGTAAAAGATCACAGTTTTGTTATAAATGTAAAGATCTTTAATTACCTGTTATATATTATATTTAAAATAACGTAAACTTAAGTTTTCTCACACTATTTCATTTTTTAAATAATTTCTTTTTATCCAACTCGAAACAATATTTTAAACATAATTAATAAATATTATTATTATTATTAGCACCGCGTCTTACTACCCGTTCGGGTTATACGCACTTACGCTAATGTGTAATGGTAGGGTGATTGTGAGATGAAATGAAGGACCTACAGTTTAACGTGGAATCCGAACCACGGTGGAGGCCTGGCATTCCACATTCACAAAATGTCTTGTCAGAGGTGAAGGAAGGGTTTAGTAATCAGATAAATCTGTGCCAGGACCAAGGATTGAACCCCGGCCGCCAGCATAGAAGTCTGACACCTTACCCTAGACCACCAGGTCACCCTTTAAACATAATTAAAAGTACTTATTTTTCGTTTGGAACGTTACTGATTTTGTGTAATATAGTGCACACATCAATATCTTTTAATACAGGTATCGTATTTACTGGATGAAAATTGTTGTCATTTTTTTACATACAATAAATGATTTTATGATTATTTTATAGTATTTTGAAATATTTAACTGAATAAAATATTTTCATCAACTGTGTGTCTGCATCATTTTAAAAAACTTGTTTACCATTATGTTCAATCATATGGGGTAGATTCGTTAGTTGCCATTTTAAAGATATGTTCGTTGGAAGTTTTTGTGAAAGTGGTGTTAATATTTTTTTAAGGGGAATAAAACTATGAATAAACTTTGTGTCCGACCTCAAATAAATATATAAATAATATTGGCCTAAATTACTGTGATTAACTATCACATTAATATATTACCATCTGTTTTCATTACAGTCATCCAAAGTGATAGATGTCAGCTGTTGGCGTAGTGATATATTAGGGATTACTTCTAGTAACATTTCGAGCTGTCATTCCAGGTAAACTTAGCTCGTGAATGACTTATAGGTACTAATTATGCTAATGGATTAAGGATGAGGAAGGTTAAATTTAGAGGAAGTTTACCTGCATTTGCTTGGAGGAATAATATAAATCCATTTTGGAAAAACCGCCCTTAGTACACTTAGCCGGATTCAAACCCCGATCTCCCTGTTCTCGGCATTATAGTCTAAAACGAGACCGACGCCTTAGATTTTACAGCCACCAAAGCAAGTCATACAATATTTAATTGTACAGGGTTGGCTATATTCCCTAAGCATGGGACAGTTCCTGGATAACTAAAAGATAGGTAGAGCAGTGGCGCACCAAACCAAAAGGTCTTAGGTTTGATTCTCATGACCATGTGTCATATTTAAACTGATTTAAATTAATTTAAGTATGTACCCAGCACACGGCTATATCCATAGCAAAGTTAATTTCCATCAATGTGCATTTAATTGTAAGAAACACTATTCCAAACAAATAATGTGTTGTCAATATTTGTTATTTTATTATAAACTATCTGGCATACCCACTCTTCGCACAGGGAAACTATAAAGTAGCTTTGTTATTTTTAATATATAAAATTAACCAAATCCCGCACAATCATAATACACAGTATGAAATATATTATTGGAATAGTAGAAAATATGGTTTATTAAAATAAAAAATAAAAACCCATAGTGAAATACTAATAATAAACTGTCCAAATATTTACCCTTGTTTTATAAACAGTTATTCATTAAACAATCTTACTCAACATAGCAATGAAGTGAAGCAGTCATTTTTAAAATGAAAAAAAAAAAAAATTTTTGATGACAAATAATCACATATTAATTACAAATGAAAATGGAGGAGTGTGTACTCGTCATCAAAAAGTAGAAACACACAATAATAAATGTATAAGGAAATATATTTGGAAGATATATTCTGTATGTCTGAGTATTATTTGATAGTTTTACAGTTACATTGTTATTTATACAACATTAAACAATCATCATTGGTAAATAAATATTGTTTTGTATTTATCTGTTTCCTTACTAGATAAGGGGAAGCTGTAAACCACATTAAACTTTTTAATTACCTTTTGTTTTTAAGCTCCCTCCCACCAAGTACACATTCAAACTAATTCCTCTGCCTCCCTCTAAACCTATGTTATGTAACTTTTCACATCAAGAGTGACTGTCTATATTTCATGGGGAAGTTTTTGCGACACTAAACGAGGAACTCAGATTTAATACTACATAAAAGTGGAAGATATATTATGAGTATGTCCACCAGTGGTGAAAACATGAATCATAATATTGTTTTTCAAGTATAAGATATGTGCTACTTAACACTCTCCCATGTAGCACCATGTAGAAATTAGAGCTTACCCCCTGCTCTCAACAGCACTATGTGATTTATGGATGACCCCTAACATGAATAAATAATTAATACTGTTTAGTAAGATTTTTGAAAAACATGATATTGTATTAAGGAAGCAATATTAATTTATATTTATAGAATTCAATATAAAAATATTTAGTATAATTAATCATAAATGAGAAAGAATTTTTTGTGAAATTACAAGCTTTTACTATAGTAAGTGTATATAGATTAATTAATATAAAATAAATTATTGATTAATACACAAACTATTTTTGATATCAGAACATTATTAAAATAACACATTAAAAATGTGAGTGAAGGTCATATACATGAATAACAAGTGAAAATAACGGAAAAACATAAACACCCATAAACATAAATAACCAATCTAAAGATGATATTTCATCTTTAGATTGATTATTTATATAGTTATTTCTCAACATTTTTCATTCTGTTTCTCTTACTTGGCTAACACCTAGTTACTTGCACCATAACTTATTGCATATTTATCTTTTATTCAGTCCTGAGGATGGCGCCATTGATGTGCCGAAACATGTAGAATTTTTAAGGTTGTCTCTACACTGCCTACAAAGGAGCAAGGGAATTTCAGAGAAGATAATAAAATTCAATTTAATTGTTATATAATTCAACATTTCTTCAATAGTTCAATTTTTCTTAATATTTCTTTTCAATTATATTTCAGCCAAACATTAATCCTCTAGTCATTTGTTACTAATTATCTATATAGTTTAATTAAGTTAAGGTGTTTATGTTTCTTCGTTATTTTACTTGTTAATCATTATGTGACCTTGACTCACATTTTTAATGTGTTATTTTAATAATGTTCTGATATCAAAAATAGTTTGTGTATTAATCAACAATTTATTTTATTTTAATTAATCTATATAGACTTACTATAGTAAAAGCTTGTAATTTCACAAAAATGTCTTTCTCATTTATACTAAATATTTTTATATTGAATTCTATAAATATAAACTGTTTAGTAAGCTATGTTGTCTGTCCAACATATATTTTTACACACATAAATCCAATGCTATATAATCAAAATTAAATATTGAGAGTTGCTTAAATTATTTTAAATATTTATAGCGACATGTTTGGAAGGTTGTACTTTAGCTAACTTTCTTTAAATAATTTAATTTAAATTATATATGCAAACAAACAACAACCTACACCCTCCTTTAAAATAAAAACAACACAACAAACTAGTAAATGATAAAAATCAAAATATTTTAAGGCAAAAGACAAAGCAAAGCAAAAATAATTACTATAATTGTGACATATTATTGAAACCATGTGACAAATGCTACTCTAAGACAGAAATTTGTAATTAGTATAAAAGTGTAAAAAATTAGCAGCGTATGCTACACCTATTTAGTCTTATTTCGATACAAATAGGCACTTAAAAGAATATTAGCATCCCACATCAAAATGACCTTACTAAAACAGCAGTTCACACCAAAGCAAACAACCAGCTACAATACCTCAACTTTAAATTGAAAGTTGTCACTCCATGAATATGATTAATTCACTTCCATTCAACTTGGTGACTAAGCTATACACATATTCCTGAATAATGATGACTTGGCTAGAGTTTATATGAAATTAAAACAATTTTTAGTCCATATAATCCATCCAACATCATTTGTTTGAAAACAAAAATAACTGACAAAAAAACAAATAAATGCAATTTAGTAAGATGACAGCACTGTTTTTTGGGTCATTTATCAACCATCACATACCAGCATGAGCTCTACAAATCAAACAGCTATTAAAAACTAAATTTTAAATCTTAAGGACAAACTAAAAATGTATTTATTTGTTACACGCTACTACAAATCAACCAAGGTGTACCGACTTGAGCTAGTTACAAACCATGGGCGGAGTAAAAAAAAACTCATATAAATGTAAGATTAAACTAGAGCCGCAAGTTTGGACATGCTATGCAAGTAAACCGCCAACTTGGTTTGTGGGAAACCGAGAGATGGCAACTTAAGTGAAAGGTGTAATATGTTGTTCACACCCACAATAGGAAAGACTTTGAAACAATGAATTTGATATTGATGTACAGTGAGTGTATTTGTTGCTCTCTCTCTCTCTCTCCTCTTATAATATATATATATATATATAAAAAAAAATTAGATGTGTTTGATTAGTAGAGACCCTTAAACGTACTAAATAAAATATTTCTTTTAGGTTAAAAGTGGCAACAAATATAAAATTTCCGGCTAAAATTTTAAAATGACAAGCAAACAAAAGCTTGAAGGTTAAAATATTTTGCTCTTCTTTTGTGTATTTAAATATTTGCCATTGGTCAAAACACAGCCATTATAACAATTGATTCAAACAAATGTTTTACAAATATTTTAGTGAAGGAATATTTTTTATTACTATTAGAATGTTATTATTATTATTGCGTCTTACTACCCGTTCGGGTTATACGCATTACGCTAATGTGTTATGGTAGGGTGATTGTTATATGAAATGAAGGACCTACAGTTTAACGTGGAATCCGAACCACCGTGGAGGACCTGGCATTCCTCACATTCACAAGATGTCTTGTAGAGGTGAAGGACGGGTTTGGTAATCAGATAAATTTGTGCCAGGACCGAGGATATTAGAATGTTATTGTTTCCACATTTAATTCTATGAAATTAACCTAATTTGGATTTAAAAGGCCAAGAAGTAAATTTGGCAAAAATATTTGATTTTGTTTTATTTTAAGAGTGTATTAAGAATTCACAGATGATTAGATATAATAGGACCAGACACATTTAAGTGGCTAAAAGTTGATTCTTTCTTTTCTCGCTAGTTTGGCTCCTGATATAAATGTTAAAAAAATTAAGGGTGTCTAATTAACCCCATGGATTGTTATGTACAAGTTCTGTATATGAGCACATAGACAACAGCCTCCTGATGATTGGGTAAATGGAGAGGACCTACACTAGGTCTCTCATACCATAACTCTTTTAACTAGTAGTCCCCTATGGCCTAAACAGATGATAAAGTACACAACAAGCCCTGTTGTGAACCATGTTGAGCCTCCAGGTACCAATTATAAGCAACCTCCCAAGTTCACGTGAAAGACTTGTACAAACCAAACTCCCAAATTATACTACTATTAAGCCACATGGCTGAATCACTAAAAAAAAAATATTAAAAAAAATGACGAGCAGCTTTAAAGTTGGTGCAAACCTTTCTTTTGAGTTTCTTGTGGTTAAACGGTACCTACCAAAAAACGGCTCTGGAATTACATTAGTTTACATATACTTGCAAAGAAAACTCACTGGGGGTTTGGGGGCGGAACCCCCAACGAGTAAAGCGAGTCCAACTATAAAGCTCTTGACCTTAAACCTCTCAAAGGTTAATTTCCATGTAAACACAACACCTGTAAAACTTATACCACCTACAAACAGTTACTTCTAAAGCAACATAACAAACATCACCCATTAAACCTGCAGCTCTTAAACTCTAATCTATATAACAAATGACAGGCTCAATACATATATATTAGCAGAGGAATAAGAGAAATGGCTAATTATCATCACCACAACACCAACAAAACACTCCCCTGCCAGAAAAAAACAGTTAACTCACATGATGCTTTAACTATGATATATGATATAAAAGGAACACCGCAAACCATGAAAGTATGGTAACTCTTTTCTAACAATGCATCTAAAAGAAAAGAAGGCCTCAAATTCAGCACAAGATAGTTTATTTACAACTACCTTCCAGAGAACCCTCCCATCAATGCATCACTAGGTCTAAAAAAAGCTTCAAACGCAGCCCAAGATAGTTTATTTCCAACTACCTTCCTGAGAACCCTTCCATCAATGCATCAATAAATCTTAAAAAAAAAGCTTCAAACTCAGCCCAAGATAGTTTCTTTCCAACTACCTTCCTGACAACCTTCCATCAATGCATCACTAGGTCTAAAAAAAGCTTCAAACTCAGCCCAAGATAGTTTCTTTCCAACTACCTTCCTGACAACCCTTCCATCAATGCATCACTAGGTCTAAAAAAAGCTTCAAACTCAGCCCAAGATAGTTTCTTTCCAACTACCTTCCTGAGAACCCTTCCATCAATGCATCAATAAATCTTAAAAAAAAGCTTCAAACTCAGCCCAAGATAGTTTCTTTCCAACTACCTTCATGAGAACTCTTCCATCAATGCATCAAGTCCAAACAGTGGACCTCGATGGACTTGGGGTAAAGTGCTCAAATCAAGACCAGATGTTTTTGGGTTCAAACCCAGCTAAGGTTGACGGATTTTTCTTGAGTTATAAAAATCCATAGCACAACTTCCTTAGGTAGGGAAGTAAAGCCGCCAATCCCATGTTGATTGTGGCATATAAAATAATCTTCGAGGGTATGTAAAAATACTTTTCCTGGCAAATGTGTAGACTCTTTTTGTGTTTGCTCATATCAATTCAGTGTGGAAGGCAACAAGGACTCCCCAAACTTTCTGAACTCCTCTAGCACATGGGATTTCTACCAGATGGTGCAGGCAGCACTAAACAGCCAAAGGGCTGAGAGCATGCCCGGCACCAGATGCATAAATATCACATCAGACCAACCACCGGGTTGTTGACTTAAGAATAATAATAAGTCCAAACAAACCTCAACTCAAGATAATTTATACCTAACTGCCTTCCTGGCCGGCTTTTCTATTTGTATGGTCCGGATGCTGCTATCTATGTAGTACAATTCAAATAAGACCGATTAAAAAAATAAAATAGACTTAGTTAATTATGCTTTGCCTAGGGCAGTAGAAACTTTATGATTTAAGACATGTTTGTGTAAATATGTTGTATTCCACTATATTTTCAGGAATAGTGACCCCCCTTAAAGGTAAGCTGTACTCTCTATATATTCATTTTTTTATCATTTACAATAACTTGGTACTTTATGACGAGGGATAACAATCACTGCTAATATTTGGAAGAAGGTATAGGAAAGGTGGATAAAAACATTTAAAAGGGACAAACTCAGTATGGCTTTTATAATGAAAAGAAGAACACAGTTCACATTTTACATTGCTGCCATTGGAGGGAGAGGTAATGATTGCCTCTTAAAGAAAATCGACCGTCACCGCACAATCCAACGACCTAGGTTTCATTCTATTGAAACTTATCAGGGAGGAGTGTGAAACGAGCAATGCAACTTCCTAAAAGAGGAAACCAAAAAGACACAAAAGGGAGGAAATGGTAAACTGTAAAGAATGATAGGACACACAGATAGGAACATGTAAAAGTTAGAACATAAAGGACAAACACAAAAACCATATTGTTTTCATCCCTTTTATGTGTGTCTATCCACCTCTCCTATACCTTCTTCCAAATATAATATAAACCTCATCAAGCGAAAAGAGGTTTTCCTTATAAAGATATAATGCTACAATCACATACTCACTAATAAAAAAAATCCGTATATACACATGAAAAATAATAAACATAATGAAAAAACAAGAATTCTGTCTGCTTTACATAAATTAAAAATGCCAAATAGTTCCTAGCACTATTATCTATTTTTTTAATGGTGTTTCTTATTATTAGGAGTCTCTATAAGGAAAAAATCTTTTCGCTTTATTATATTTGTGCTTGTCCTTTGATATTATTTCTTTTACATGTTCCTATCTAAGTGTTTAGTGTCCTAATATTCATTATAAATTTAATTTTTTTCCCCACTTTTATGTTTTTGCTTTCCTCTTTTAGGAAGTTGTGTTGTGTTTTTTTTCTCCCTCCCTCCTAATGAGTTCCGATAGAATGAAACCTAGGTCGGGGGATTGCACGGTAACGATTTCTTCAAGAGGTAGCTATTGCCGCTTTGTCCAACGGCAGTGGTGTAGAGTGTAAACTTTGTTCTTCTTTTCACTGTAAAAGCCCTAATGTGTTCTCTCTTTTATATTTAACTAAGCTCTTGCAAAATTAATTATGATTAGGTATCTGAAAGTACTTAGATTTCTTCTTTGGAGCTTTTAATAGAATTTTATAATGGCAGATTTACACGCAAACTCAAACGTATTTTTGACAATGCTTTATGAAACTGTATTTAAGGGATATTCAATGTTAAAAGTGGGAATTTAGTTTTAATTTTAAATCATGTTTATTTATTTTTTAACAATTTCCTATACGAGCAAATAGGATTTAATTTGCATTGAAAAGGTCCGTTTTGTAGTATGTTAATTATTAATATGTAAATGTGCAGTTTTTATAGAGTGATTTCTCTTGTAATGACTTGATTGTAGAATAAATCAATGACTTAAAAAAATTTGTGAAACAGGTGTTACATTACATTAAAGAATCACAAAGGAAAGAAGAAAGGTTAAAAGATCTAGTGAAAATCAGATTAAAATTAAAATTGTTTAGTTCATGAATGCATAAATTGCATACACAAAACATGTTTGATTTGTTGAGCGAAAGTGTAAATCAACAGAAAGTAATAAAAGTTATGGTTTTTATATAACATATAGTGGTTAAAAGTAAAATAGTTGAAAACTAAACAATAAATAAATTTTGCGACCTTTTTTTTTAATGGAATGATCAACACATTTATAATTTCCAGGAATGAGGCCTTTGAAACTTAGTGATATTCCAGATTCAATAACATATTAGAATTAAGATTTGAATATTAATAAACAATAAACTTTTTTCCTTCAAATTATGAATACCTATAAATTGGTTTTATTAGTGGCTTAGTTAAACATAACTACAGTACAAACTTAACATCCCACCTAATTTATTCTCTTTGATATTACAAAGAAAGAACAATGAGCCACCACAAATTAAGTTTACTAGATTAACTGCCTGATCCACAATGAAAAACTCCAGGTTTAGTAGAACTTAAGGACACTCGAGTTTGGTATTTGAAGGTTCAATCCTCATTCAAATTTTGAATATTCACAACTTTCTCACCTATTAATGTTTCAGTTGTACAATACTATCAATAATGTACAGAAAAGAGAGACAGTGCTATCATCTATTAACCTCAAATAGATATTTTCTAAAGAGTTATTTTATTCAAATATACAATAGGCACCATTGTTGCAGTCACTGTTTATTTTCTTCCCCACCCAGAAGCTCCCTTAAAATGACCTTGAGAAGCCCATGAACACAACTTTACACAGAGAGGAATTGAAGGCAAAACTACAAGATTAAGTAGTTTTAGCAAAAATATTATGAACAAACAACCATCACATTGTTTTCAAACATGTACCATTATCAGCAATGATTGTGCATTCATAAAATTTAATTACAAAGTTCTTGCTATTGACTGTACTTGTATCAGACTTTTATTGTATTCTCCTGTTTAGTATTTATTGTTTAACACAAAAAAAAAGCAGATTTTATAAAAGTCAAAACTCACTAATTGGTATTATAAATACATGCCCAGATTTAAATATGTTTTAAGCACCTCGTCATTGGTAAATTTAATAGTATAAGAACCTTAGAAACACTTTTAAAATTAATTTCTTAATATTATTTATCACATGGTTAGATTATTGATATTAAGAATATTTTTATTCGATTAACATAAATTAGTAGTAGAAATGTAGTTGAAAATTTTATGAGCTTACACATTTTTTTAATATAAATGTGGCTTTCAATTACTTAACTTCAGTTAACATATTTGTTGTATAGTGTTAATTTGATTAAGTTACAAATGGATCAAATATTTCTCAAGTCTGTATATAGCTTACTTGAAACTAAAGCGATGAAAAAGTTGAAAGTTTTACCTTTGTTTCATTTTCAACCAGTAATGAACTAAGAAATATTATTATAAATAGAGAAGCTGGCAACAGACAATAATTAAGTGTAATTATGTGAAATAGAGCACTAGACTGAATCATGGTTGAAATTAAGAGGGATAGCCAGAGCACACTTAAGGTGAAGCCGGAGCAGAAATGGTCTGGATGAAACAATAAACACCCTAAAAACCAGGGTTGGGTTGAATGCACTATTTTACAAATCATAATCATCATGAACTGTTTTCAGCCTGTGGCCAGGTCTCCACCTCTCTCTGTTTTTACACCATTCTTCCTCCTGCACTCTCTTCTACTCACCTCCTCTCCCTTGCACACTTGCTTACCTTCGAATCCTGAATCTCAAATCTGAATATGAATCTTGAAATAGTCAAGAATGTAATAAAAAATATAAAAATATTAGAATAATAGAATATATAAATAAATCCGACACCTTGGCTCAGTTGGTAACGTGTTCGTCTACAGAGATAAGGGTCCCGGGTTCGATTCCCGGCATGACCAAAAAAATGTATCATTGGTGAAATGTGGGTTTAACCTTTCAAAGTGATTAATTAACAGCTGGGGACTGGATGTTGTTTTTGTCCTAGTCTTAAGTTGGATTATAAGGCATATGAAGCTACAACAGGCCTAGCCAGCCAGTAGTGGAAAATATATGGATTGAATAAAAAAACTGACCCAGGCCACAGGCTGGAAAGAGTTTTCGATTTAAAAAAATAATAGAAATAATAACAAAATGTTAACATTTTTTCCTATAATTCATTCACTAAAACATTCATACATTCAGTTAAGGGTTAAAGTACTGAACTGGGGCCTGGTTGTCAAGTTAATCCTATAATTATAATTGGTACTGAACCACCAATAAGCAGTATTAGAGCTCTAAAACAAATTTTACTTAAATATTAGATTTTTTTAAAAGGGTTTGAGTCTTGGATCTGAAATTTTCTTGGATCTTTGAATCTTGAATATCCTTAAGGATATGAAGGATTTGAGGACTTGTCCCAAAAAATAATAATTTAAAGATGAGCTTTCAAAAATGTGTTTTTGAGTTAAGTAATGTTTTATCTCAACTAGAACAAATATGTGTTTTTGAGTTTAGTAGTGTTTTAACTTAACAAGAACAGTACACATTTTTATTTCAAACAAAACCTCAGTCAAACTAAACTTTTATAAAAGGGAGGATCCACAATTTATTTTCACACACATGACTTTAATAGTAGGAGTGTGGGGTACACAATTTTTCCGTATTAGTCTATTTTGAATTAAAACATTGAGTTTTAGTTGAGTTTGAGTAATATAAATAAATAATTAAGATACGAAATGACACGAAAAGACAAGAAACAAGACTTAATAAACCACTAAGTGAAAAGATTGTTATGGCTCGCCTGAAATGGTTTGGGCACGTAAAACAGATGGATCCTGAAAGAGCCCCAAGTGTAAGGCTAGAGAACGAATTGTAGGCACAAGACCTGGAGGAAGACTAAGAGAAGAGCTTGACCAGGCGAGACAAGATGTGAAGAGCTGAGATGTGGAATGGAACCAGGTTAAGGACGAAGAACTGTAAAAAGATTGAACAAAACGGAAAAAGCTTGTAAACCAAACCTAGGTGACTAAAGCTGGATACCAACGATGATGAATAGATTCATGCATATGCCAAGATACATTTTTAGGAGTGATAATTGTAAAAAAAACGTTATGTAGGCACATACAAATATGGATTACTATCTATATCTAACAATTAAATAAGTTATGATTTTTTAATCCTCAGAAAGGGAATATTATGTATTGTTTGTAGTGAAATAAAATTTTTAATTTGAATCAAATTATTTCAAATTTAGAAATAAGCTTATAAAATATTATAAGTACCTACAAAAATTTGAGTTTCGGTAATTATTTTGTAAGCGACAAACAACTTTTGAAATTTGACTTGAACTTGAATTTTTGTATGATCACACACCTCCACCTAATAGATATGTGAGTGAGTAAAAAAAAGCCTAGAGGTTGAAATTAATATGAACTTATGATAAAGATATGAAAGAAAGGCCTGCGTGTTACTGTAAAAAACATAAAGCAACACAATTGATTGAAATATTAAATCTTATGAATCTCATACATAGAGAAAGCTGAAATAATGAAGATCAAATGATAATCAAAATATATCCATAATGTGATGTGTTAAGTGTTTTCATGTGTATAAGATTTAGGAGTTGCTTTCCTATCCTTGTAATAATGTTCTATTTGTTAATGTAAAAATAAGAGGAATAACCACTTGAATTGGTAACGCTGGAGGATAAAATTATGAAACAACACAATAATCCACACATCCAAACACTTGCTTTTGTCAATTGCTCCAATCTTCTAAGGAAGCACTTACACACACAGTTTAAATGTCAAGCTCATTTTGCCTGACGGGAGAATGGGTTTCAAATCCCGGCCGGATGCAGTCAAAGTGTTTTTTCCTAGATGGCTTCTCGATTATCCTCTACATAAATTTGGGTAAATTTCCTCTCAATTTTACCTTACTCATACCTAGCCCACTAGCACAAATAATAAAAATGTGTACAACCAAAACAGATACCAGCCTGCAGTGGAAAAAATCATAATGAGATTGCAGCCAATAGCTGGTGAAAGCTTGTGATGAAATATGTTTGTTTTCCCAACAATTTTACCCGAGCATTCATTACCCAGGTAAATGTGCTTACTTTGAACCATGATCTAGTTTAGCGCTCTAACTAAACCACCTCATTAATGTACACTTTTTAATTAGTAATCACATTTATATTTAAATCTGTAATAGGTTGTGAAGGTTGATGCAGTCTTGATATTTAGAGAATATGGCCACCTTAACTTCTGTTTTATAAATTATATTTAAAAAAATAATATATTAGCACCTAGCTCCTAAAAGCTCCAGACTTCTTACCAATTGCAAATGAGTCAGCTTTACCACTTAGAGACATGTCATGTTTCTTCTTCTCGTCACTAGAGTCACTTGTGTCAAACCCTGAATCATCCTGATCCAGACTGCCCGGGGAAGTATGAGAAGAGCGACTGCCCAGTGAAGGCTTAATGAATGGGTCATACAGTTCACCCAAGGAGAGAGGCTTCATGTTGCTGGAGTGAGAGTCAACAGTCTCCAGGATACAGTTCATCAGGTGTTCAAAGTAGTTAGGGAAGCCATCATAACCTAAAATAATTTAAAAAACATGTTATTAAGGAAAACCAGTTTTCACTTTTTGAGAAACATATTATATATATTGAAGGTCTGGAAAAGAGGGATAGGATTTATAGGAACAAATAAAAGTTAAAAAAGACCCATACAATATAGCTTCAAGTGGTTGGGAAGTGTGAGAGAGGAATGAGGAGGAAACAAGAAAGAAATTGTGAAGAGAGGGAGGCAAGTGGAGGCCTTTTACAAAACGTCAGACGTCTGGTGTGGTCTGGTAGAAGTGTACTGCGAAGTGCAAACAAGTGATGTACAGAACATACTATTACTATATCCCAATATATCCGTATGAATCAGAAACCTGGGTGATCAAGGAAAGGCATACGGGCAGGCTACAGGGTAAGGAATCAAAGGGGGAGATACCTCTCTAGGATAGGATAGAGAAGGTGAGATTGAGTTGGTATGAACATGTGAAGAGGATGCTCAAAATTGAGGTGGCGGGCAGGAGACCAAGAGGAAGACCCAGGGACAGGTGTATAAAAGGAGTGCAGAGGAGTCTGGAGAGGAGAGGAGTGGATAGGGCCGGCATGAGGTGGTGGGAGGACATAAGTAAACATAGAGAAGAGGCTTACATTCAAGGCAGACTCTGCCAGTGGCAGGAAACTTATAATGATGGGTATGATGATGGATATGATGCTGATGATGATTAATACAACATTCTATTCATCTACAAAGAGTAGGATACAAGTTTTAACACGCAACTGCAGAATCCAAACCTAAACCTTTTTTTTTTTAATGAAGACAAAGGCAATATCAGAATCCAAGTGACCATGATCAACCTTTAGCCATGCTGTCATAGTCCAGTCTTATTTTACTCTCTTCTCCTGAAGAAGGGGACTGATGTCCTCCGAAAATGACAAGTGTTTTGTTGTGTTTTAACTGTGAACTTGGAGGTATACAGAGCCTTAATTTACCCTGTAGGATAACAAGTTTAACTTGAATTATTACACTATAGTATTGTTTATAAGATAGGGTCATAGTGCAGTGCGTTAAGGTAAGACTGCTTCCTTTCAGGACAAAGAGTTTACATAGTGTAGTATTTTAAACTGTTAAAAACATAGAGACAAGAAAGAAATATACTTGGATAAGCGTTGACATCGATGATGGCATATCTGCCAGTTCCATTCTCGATGACTACATCAACACCCAAAAGAGCCATGCCAAACTCTCTCCTCAGAGAACCTACGATGCTCTGGAATCGGCTTTGGTCCCCAAGAAGTGGCGACGCTACAGGCTCTGCTATATCCTCAGGGTCCAACACACTCAGGCTGGAGGTGGAATCAGCTTTTGACACTGCATGGCTGTCGAAGAATATTGTCTCCCGATCTGTAAAAATATGCAAGATGTTGAATGTTTACAGATTTCAACAGGTGTTTAAGATTGTGCCTTACCACACCAGAGGGCTGTAAAGAGTTTGTCTTTAATGAGTGAAAGTCTCGGGTAGATCCTAATTAGGGATTACATGTTTGTTGTAGTGTACAAGACATCAAGTATATGGAACTATAATTAGCAGTCTAAGAGTGGAAGAAACACTAGTAAGTATTAATTTCATTTTCTCAACTGTGCAAAACACAAAGCAAGTGTAAAAGTCACTAGTGAATTAGATTTGTTAGCACTTCACAAGTAGCTTTGTAGATAACAGTTATTATTATTATTGAAATGTGCTTCACAACCAATTGTATAAATAGTTCAATGAACATTGAAAGAAACATAAAAAGGCAAGGCCCACAAACTCACTAGAAAAAATTATACCAAAGTTCACATTTATTTATTTGAGGTATTTAATGTGCATTTTTGAAGTGACTGATTTTATCAGCACACAAGAATTTCTATAAGAAAAGGGCCTATCTATTTTGCTGGTATTTTCACATACCTTCCAGGGTTCTTTTACATGCCACAATCAACATAAGACCGACGGCTTTGCTTCTCCTCCAAAGAAAGTTATAGCTCATAAAAAAATTGTCAACCCCAACTAGGTTTGAACCTACAAACATTGGGTCCTGAGGCAAGCACTTTACCCCCAGACCAGAGGTTGAAAATGTTAACAATTAAAACCCAACAAAACGCATCACATTGACACTGACTAGTGTCTTACTCTCTTATGATGAAGGGGCCCGACGTGACTTTAAAATAATGTAATGTGTTTTTGAGGCCTACATTTTTCTAATAAGTGTGGAGGCATTGCTCTTTTATCAGCATTTCAATATTTACTAAACACGGCCATTTGGTGCTATTGTTTTCTTTGTTTATATATAATCAAATCTAAAGCCTTGCATAATATTTGACATATTTTGAAGGAAGTTTAGCTGGTTATAATACAAAATTTTTGTTAAGCTCATACCAATACAATCCAATTTATTTAGACATCAAAGACTTCTATAACCCCAGATAGTAAATTGGTGTTAACATTATATTAATATTTTGTGGTTGACAACAATTTATGGCGATTTTGTGAGGACCTATATCTAAACATCAATGAGTTATAGAACTACAAACAGTATATTGCATTAGGCATTATAAAAATGTAGTATGTGGGGTTGAGCGTTTCACACTCCTCTGATAAGTACCAATATAATGAAACCTAGTTCGGGAGATTGGCTGGTAATGATCAATTTTCTTCAAGAGGCTGCTATTACCTCTTTGTCCAATGGCAGCAGTGTAAAGTGTGAAGTGTGTTCTTTTAATTGTAAAGGCCATATTGTGTTTGTTCCCTTTGTGTGTTTCCAACTCTCTTTACTATACCTTCTTCCATATAAAACTAAATGTAACTCAAACAGCAAAAGGAGGTTTCCTTAAATAGATATGTGGTAAAAAGTGCAACTATGACTATTTTATTAATTACATTTAAAATGCATAAAAGTTATATAGTAAGTGTTTTGAAAGAATTATAAGACTATCCAGATCAGTAGCGTCAGCCAAAATGTCAAAAGCAACTTTAGCACTTCATAAATTATAGATTAACTTTAAAAAAATCGGCCTTGGTGGCGTAGTTAGCTAACCTGCTAGTTTCGTGTTGAGCTAGACTGCCGAGGACGGGGAGATTGAGATTAAAATCTCAGTCGGATAAACTTTTTTTTTTCTTCTTAAATGGTTTTCCACTATCTCTCCCCGCATATACTTTTTAACATTTTAAAATTATGAATAGGCCTATATCCGAACTTAACTCGAACTTGGGAGCTTTTATAAATACTCGACTCAAGTTTGACTCAAATGAAAAAACCCAAGCACGCAGACCCCTACTACTTACAATGTAATTTAGCTACTAAACTTCAACAAAAAGCCCAAAAGTGTAGTAATGTTATGCACACCAAAAAAGTGGTTCAAGTGTGATAGTGTTATCTGAGCTTACCACCCAAACATCAAGGAGTGGTCAATAAAGTGAGAAGTAGAACCATTCTACTAAAAAAACACTTACACAAATAAAAAATAAATAAAAAATGTTTAGATAGAGACCAACATCAATAAGTAGCAGTAAAGATGTGCATGGCTCCTGAATCAAATCTTGAAAAAATAAATTAATAATAAATCAGAGTTGGGTCGAATCCACTATTTCTCGAATCCGAATCCACATTTTATTTTCGAATCTCGAATCTCGAATCCGAATCCTAGCGAATCGTTATAAATTTTAATGATTTATAAATAGACCTACATTACATAATATAGGCCGAAACTGTGAATTAAGGTTTATTTCAATCATGCTTTCAATTATAATCACCCCCCTTCCCAAAATATAGGTTAAAATCCAGCCAAATTAAACAATCTAGACTCATATTATTGTTTAAAAATCAAATCAATCAAAATTTGAGTGTCTTTTAGTTATTTTTAAAAGTGTTGTTAGAATGGGTTAAGTTTCTAGAAAACATGTGAAATAAACAGATTAGGCCTAGTTATCCTTTGATCAACTTTAATCATCAATAAAGGATATTTTATTGTATTAAGATAACAAAAATAAAAATACAAACAGATATTTTTAATAAAGACTAAAACAACATGCTTAACAATTATTAAACATTTATTGGAAATAGTGAACTTAATGATGCTTAAGTATGTTTTATTATTATTTTCTTTTATACCCATTATCTATTTTTGCGTAGAAAACAAATATATTCGATTCTTGCGATATATCGATTTCTGAGAATACATTCTATTTAAAACACAAACATATTTTCGCCTACAATCTGTTCATTCCCATTTTATACGGCAGGACTACGTTTGAATATTTCCACAATTACTTCAATAACATATTTAAAAGAAATAATAAGAACTAAGTTAAAATCGATTTAAAAATAAATAATGGATTAATAAGTCATTTGATTCTTAAAACACGAGAGCGCTTACTAAGTGATCAGATTACCTGAATCGATTTTAAACAAACAATCGATATACGATACGTACGCCGGTAGGGATGAATAAACTGACTGTTGACAGTATTACTTTTCATGAAACCCAACAACATGTCTAACTTAAGGATTGTATGCAATAAATTGGGGTACTTTACATAGTTGTAGATAATTAAAACCAGTTGGGCAGTAAGAATTAACAGTATCATTATTTTAATCATCCCTCGGGCGAGTAAACATAATATATGTCATGGCGACTGACTATATCGTGTGTAATGGCGGCTGACTTTGTATCATCCATAATGTGTTCTTATTTCGGTTAAAAAAAAAAAAGCCCTAATTTGTTTAATTTATTTCGAGTTTATTTGTAATTCTAGTTTTGATTTTCAGTTTTTGAAGAGTTTTGATGTGTTCATTAAAATATCTACAAGATTGTTCGTGAGGTGAAAGTTTTAGAAGTGAGCATGTGATGAAACGGTCTAGTCCAAGTTTCCCATACGGTTGGGAGGTTAGGTAGGGAGGGTACTAGGCACGTAAGATTTTCCACACCTAACAATTTTTTGTTTTTGTTTTTTAAAAAAAAGATTTTATTCATATTTATCTTTTTCATTCGACAAAATAAATATTACGGATTAAATTGTCCTTTTCAAGTAGGCCTAACTAAGTAATTTTTGAATTCAACATATTATACTTTGTTTATGAGGTGAAAGATTCGATCATCGAATCCAGTAAAACACCGAATACTCGAATCTCGAATACTTGTCAGGATTTGGTGGATTCGAGGATTCGAAGATTCGAGTGCCTCATCTCTATAATAAAGTTTAAAAAAAGAGCAACAATAAGAATTTTCAACTCACTACAGAGATAGAAATTCTTAAGTGAAGGCCGCTCAACTACAGAATATTTGTCCCGACGAAGTAGATCTTGTACAGAACTGCATTGTGATTGATGAATGTCTGGGCAACACAGGGTGGGCGGCAATCCTTTACACCATCTTCATTGAAGATCAGAGCCATCTGGAGGAAAGTTCAAACATCAATGACGACTTGGCGGCCTCAAACATAGTTATAAAAGTGTACACCAAAGCTAGTGTCATTGATGCTGCTGAATTGATTACGAGGTGGTGAATATTTTGACCAGTATTAGTATGCAAGATAGTTCAATTTTGAAATTAAATCAGATTTCAACCAAACTTCTTAGGAACAAAAACCTGATTAAGCAGGCATTTAGGTAGAACTGAATATTTATTTGAGTTGAGACAAAAAATTTAATTCAATTAATAGCATATTTTGAAACACAAGAAAAAATAAATAGTAAACAGCTTTTTTCTATTAAGCAATTAATAAGACAAAATAAATATCAAACAATCAAAAAGAAATATATAAATTTAATTCCATGTCAAAAAGGATAGTCTCGATTTATTTTTAATTTTTATGTAAATATTTTTTGAATAGTTGTAGTTAAAAATTTCCTTATATGCCCATAAAATCCCATTTCCAAGAACAAGATTGAGATGAAACAATGTATAACAGAATAGACATCCTTTCTACTTTGCTGTAATTCGACTCATCTTCTACTCTCACTTCGGCTTCTGTTTCACTCATACTTGTTTTTCGCACTCAAGCTAAATAATTTCAAATATTTTACCCTATGTGGATTTGGAGTGTTGATGCTTGTTATGATAATACTATAGAGATCAAACGTTGATTTCTACATCCATTACTGTTTCCAGTCTGTGGCCTGGGTCAGTTTTTTATTCAAGTCATATATCTTCCACTATGGGCTTGCTAGGACTGTTGTAACTTTAGTTATCATATAATCTGACTTAAGACTAAGACAAGCACAACAATGACAAATTTTTCAGCCAGGCCAGGAATGAAACCCAGGAATCTTAGCTCTGTAGGCAGATACGCCATCGACTGAGCTAGTAGCCTTGTTACCAGAGGCAAGTAAATAAAAAAATCCTTAGTCACACTCGGGGAAAACAAAAAACAACCTAATTTTTAGGCAAGCCCTACCTTGTGAGCATCACTGGAGCCATGGGCCACTGATGGTTTGCAAACTGGAACAAAATAAATACTTAGATTAGCATGTACAAGACAGTCAGAACACAGAACAAATATCTAACTTTCTCCTTTTAATAATTTACTGGTTTATTGGCCATAAAAATAATGTGATTCTAGTAAGAGACCAAGTGGTTTATTTGGAAGGCAATACGTTTTGTCAGATGACTTTATTTGATCAGTAGTGAATACATTTTGTAATTTACAAATTTATTTTTGGAATGATTAAAAAAAAAAAATTTAGTCTTAATTTTCACAAGATGACTGTCCCTCATAATGCAGCATATTTTACTCGGTGGCAACCAATTAAAAAAAACACTAAAACCCTTATAGCTAGGATTTTTTTCAATGGAGTCGAACTAGAGTAAAGTTTTTCAAAAAGATGCCGAGTTTGAGTATATTCATAATTTTAAAATGTCACCAGTCAAAACCAAACATAAAATATAAATATATCTTTAAAATATGAGATTTTCAAATATATGAACACAACACATTTTCTTAACCCATTGAGGTTGTAATAATTTGTACACAGTGGCAGGGATTAAATGTGTTTAAAATTAGTTTTTAAAAAAATCAGTCAAATACTTTTAAAATGTCTCATACTGACACAAAACCACTTTAATAGTTCATAAGCCTCAAAACATCCCTCAATATGAAGGGTACCTGATACTTCTCGCAAAGCTACCTGACCTCTTATCTCTTCTTACAGGCCTTACAAACCTTGTATGGCCTTGATGGAAATTGTTTAGCTGTGGCTGGAGGGATTTGCAAGGGAAATGAGCCCAATTCTTAGATTGAAGCCTCAGAGGATCATCTGAGGAAGGAGGTCGTCCAGGTGTCCGATATTCAGGAAGGTTTACATTTTGGAGTACCGTAATCTTACAACAACATGCAATCTAAAATCGGAGTAGTGAATTTTCTTCTGATTCACTTTCTTGAAAACTACATAGGAATTGAAAATGACCATGTCCAACCACGACTTGAATTTTATTTTTTATAATATGGATTATTCTGTGAATTTATGTTGTTCGTATTTAGATTAGGATGATTTGAGATTGATGGAAAATTATATGCAGTCATTTTGAAACAGAGTTTCATGGGGAGAAAAGGGTAAAGACATGCATTCAAATCAGCGTGCTTAAGTTAGTTTTTCTGTTTTATAAAGAAGCTTATTTAAAGCTTGCAGTTTTATATGTCCCAAATTTAGCAAATTACAAGTTTCTTATATCATACATTTTATTCTCAATCTGTTTCAATAGGCTTTATTCCAATATTAATATCAGCTAAACAGAAAAAGTTGTTTTTGCTGATCTAATGCTTTTAGTAAAATGTATTATCAGTAGTATGTTGTTAGTGTAGAAACTTTTTTAGCACCATGTTTTACTCTGTTCAGTTTATACACTTATGTACTAATTACAAATGAAGTTTGTGAAGAGCTTGTTAGCTGTCAAGAGGAGAAACAGGATTAAGAATAGAGTTATCTGGGAAAGAGTAGGGTTACAGGGAGTACATGAGATAGTAGAGAGAGCAAGACTGTGGTGGTATGGGCATGTGATGAGGATGAAAAAAGAAAATTATGGAAATGAAGTATGTATGATAGTTGGGCGGAGCAAATAATATAAAGTGTGCAAGTGAGAGAGGATATGAATGGAAGCAATTAAAGGAGAAAGAATAGTGGAAGGTTAGATTAAGAGAGTCATTTTGATTAAATGACCTGGCTGAAAACAGTTGGTGAAGGGTCCACATTTGTGTGGAGGTAGAGTGTAAAACCACCCTTAGTACGCCCGACCAGGATTCAAACTCCGATCTTACTATCATTGGCAGTCTAGTCCAACACGAGAGTGACGCCACCGAGGCAGGTGAGTGTAGCGACTGTATCCATGATACCACTCAGTCTCCAATTGATCCTTTATTCATAGCTACTGTTCTACATACCTCGCATGGAAAATATATTTTCATAGATACCTGTGTGAGTGTTATAATGATTGACAAGAACCATTCACAGGACAAAAACTGGCTACACAGACAACAAGCCATGCCACTGTTTAGCACCATTATTTATTGTGAAACAATAGCCGGAACTATTGTTAATGAATTTTAGTGAGGATAACACCTCTCCAATATCATATTCTGAAAATTGAAAAATGACACCTGGA
The DNA here is from genome assembly GCA_039000515.1 of Timema cristinae. Lineage (NCBI taxonomy): Eukaryota > Metazoa > Arthropoda > Insecta > Phasmatodea > Timematidae > Timema > Timema cristinae. The sequence goes on from JBCFYV010000935.1 coordinate 22,428,061, forward strand.
CACGGGAATCGAACCCGGGACCTTCGGCTTAGTACGCCACTGCTCTTACCACGTGTTTATAAAAGCTGATGACCTCCGCACGTCCATCTTAGACTCTGCCTTAAACTATGAGTGAAGAATGACCATGGGCACGGGACGAATCCTGGATAGCTCAGTGGTTAGAGCAGTGGCGTACTAAGCCGGAGGTCCCGGGTTCGATTCCCGTGTCCAGGTGTCATTTTTCAATTTTCAGAATATGATATCGGAGAGGTGTTATCCTCACTAAAATGCATTAACAATAGTTCCGGCTATTGTTTCACTATATATGCAATCCTATACAATTATATATAATTGTCCAATGGCTGCAAAATTGCCAACTACCGAGTCGATAATGGCTGCGTGGTCTGATGGCTGTGATCTTGTGTATCACGTGTTTATAAAAGCTGATGACCTCCGCACGTCCATCTTAGACTCTGCCTTAAACTATGAGTGAAGAATGACCATGGGCACGGGACGAATCCTGGATAGCTCAGTGGTAAGAGCAGTGGCGTACTAAGCCGAAGGTCCCGGGTTCGATTCCCGTGTCCAGGTGTCATTTTTCAATTTTCAGACCATTATTTATATTATTTTAATAGTTTATTATGATAATTAAGTTTTTAAAAGTTGTGAATCAATATCGTCGAAAGACTAATTTATTAAAAAGTGTTCACCACAGTTACCTGAATGTTGTAACAATAGGATTTAAGAATAGCACTATTTTTTTTTTTGTTTACAGTCACTTGAACTCACCGAATGGGAACTTGATGCCGGCAGATTTGAGTTTTTCCACATTACTGAGGCGGTCAGTTGACGTCAGCTCCACAAATGATGGGATGAAAACATCTGGAAATGGCGTCAAGTATTGAATCATGCAATGAGCTATAACTATGAAAGTCTTGTTGTAATTGAAATATTATTAATAATAAAATGTATTAATATTTGGCACCAAATGACATTCATTTCACGAAAATATTGATTGTTACTTGGTAGACATTTGAAATGTCATATTTAAAATATTGACAAAGATTTAGTAAGAACTATACTAAATTATTATTTGTAGTTACCAAATTATTCATGAACCTATATATATCTCTACCATGTAACATTTACATTTAGATGTGTAAAGGTGTCAAGGAGCTTCTGACACCATATGTAACTGTCGTGGGTTTGTGTCAGCTAAGTGTGGAAGGGTGGAGACGTTTGCAGACCTTGTAAATAAGGTGTTTATTTAACAAAACTACATGTGATGTTTAAAGTACAAATTTTGATGAACAGAGAAGCAGGATCAACGTGGTCGAGTTGGATTTTGACTCTGTTCGTTGGCTGTAACTAGATACTGCCCTAACCACATAACAGATCAACTAGTAGTCGTTCTGCAACAAAGGCTTAAACACAAGTCCATCTTGTACTCTTATAAGGAAATACAAGGCAATTGCTATTACCGAACCTCTAACCCATCAGTCTAACATAGTCATTGTTAACCTGACATACTTTACGTCACACAGACATACGTGACCATGGACCCATGGTCCGCAAGATAAATGCTCCACTTGACCGATCAAAGAAGAGAGCGCCCCTCCTTCCTCTCGATCTGTATTTAACAAAACGTTTTACCCTAGTTATGGAGACATGTGCCGACTAAAGGTTTTGCAATCGTTTGAATGGCGCGGCTATGACAAACTCTCATGTTTAGAAATCCTCTCCTAAATCCAACTCGAGTCGGCAGATTCTTTTAACACAATATATTTACTTTATTAATATATTGTAACACAGATGGTTAGTTGTACTCCAGATGTTTTGTTTTTTTTTGCAATAAATATTGATTGATATGGTTCTAAAATATAGAGCCAAACAATAATTTTTTGGTAAAGGTTTGTGTAGTGCACGTTTTTCTCATAATCATGAGTGAATAAAAACTAATTTAAGCTATATCTCTACTGAAAAATGAAACTGAGGTAATCAAATTCCCTATGGTGGTAAAACTGAAATAGTGCAAATATTTAAGAAAACTTAAATGGTCAAGGAAAATCAAATACGGCCGAGGTGAAGAGTGAATTGTTTTGTTTTATTTTTAAAAGAAGTGACTAGCCAACTTCATATTCAGTATTTTTTTCTGAGGAAGATTCCATTTGACGTTGAAATTTTAAAGCGTTTGTAAATGTGTGCTGGTGTTTGTGCTTGTTTTGTGCTTAGTTATATACATATTAATCGTGTTTATTTAATGACATTATAAGATGGTCAAAAGACTATTTATTGGATATAAAAAGTTTGGGATCTTTTTTTAAAGAATATTGATACTCTCAAGACTTTTTTTTACTATTTATTCTACAAGCACTTACTTAACACATGTGGAAACACACTTGTCAACCATTGCGTTAATTCATAGAAATGGAACGCAAGCAGGGATTTGATCTACAGGCTGCTCATCATAAAGTTATTTAAAAAGTTGTGTTGATTCACTCTTTTTTTGTGTGCATACTTTTATCTTAGTATGTGTTTGAGTTATATGGGATGCAGATGAGGAAGGTATCTAATTTCAGAAGAAATATGACAGAATTTGTGTGGAAAATCAATTATGTAAAATCCCTCTAAGTACACCTGATCAGGATTAAAACGTCAATCACCCTATCACCAAATAACGCAACCACCAAAGGGGGTCGGCACAATGTAAAGAGTAAATTTTGAACTAAGTAATATTAAATTCAAAGAATCCCAGAGGTGAGATGTTAATGTCTGAAACATGTAGCCTCAAAAATCTTTATCAAATCTGACGCCGAGCTAATTTAAGTATTTGTAGTTGTTTCAATGAGCTATGAGTTCACTTACGTGCTCTTTCCAGATATGCATTATGAATGATGCTGTAAGAGTGATATCGGTTGAGCACTTTCCTCACATTTTCAAGAGGGTCAATGACTGCCACCTCTGGATGATTCTCTAGGTACACCACAACATGTCTCAGCATGGTCTGCGCCTGAAATTACACAGACATTAGCCAGTCATACAAAAACTTACACTACTATGATATTGAGTCATATGTCCACAGTTTATGACCAGGTGACATTCTTTATTATACTCTAACAATGCAAAACTATGAATCCTTGTAAATATTCTAATGTATTGCTATGAATAGAATTTTAGTTCAATTATTTATATTACATCTTAACTCTTTATAAAAAGTTGATAAATTATTGAAAAGTAACAAAAATCTTAACTCCATTTATATAGGCCCAAATGAACAAAATAAGTTATATTCCTAATTGGTTGTAGTGAAGGCGATTTTTCCTAAATTGTTCCCCACCTTCTCTTCATACAAATGAGGGTACATTATGTATGTGTATACATATATATAATATTATTATAAATATTATTTTATTTTATTAAATATATAAAAAAAAACTATAAATCTATTTTCAAGATTTTTGAAAGTAAACACACAATACTCTAAATTTAGTTCACTGCGAACAATCAATCCCTTAGTTAATTAAATTACATAGATCACAAACCTATAAATACATTTTAAAGATCTTTGAAAGTAAATAAAACACATAATACTCCTAAAATCATTTGCTGCAATTAAAACAATTAGCTCCTTATTTGATTAAATTACATAGATCAAAAAACATACAAATTAATTTTAAAGATCTTTGAAAGTAAACATGTCACCTTAAATTCAATAATATTATCTTTATAGTGGTGTGTGTGTGGTGTGTTGTGTGTGTCGCGCACGCGTGTGTGTGTGTGTACTCTCTTGGTACTCAAGGTCAATCAAGAACTTGAGGATAGCTTATTTCAACAAATATTTAATTCATTTTTAGAGGTAAATTTCAGGATTTCATGTAAGTTTAAATAGTTAATGTATACAATCTAAATCTATTAGGGTAATCATGTTTTTACCACAACCCCTTAATTCTGAAATGTTAACAACTAACATGCATTTTCTTTATTTCAAATTATAAAGAAAGTGAGCACTTTTAAGAGTCCTATGTTTCAGATGGCAAAAATGTTTAGTTTCTAATTTAATTTTCAATCAAATAATTTTATATGCGGATTAAAGCACATTATATGATCGTTTTTTTAATACAGTACTTTGTATTCATTTATATTTTAGAAAACTTTAATTATAACAGTTATTGAATGTGTATGCAGAAAAATTGTTTAGTTTGCTTTTTAATGACTATAAATTCCAGAACATTACTTTAACCCTGACTCAAAAATGTTTTAGAAGAATTCACAAAACTAAATTAATAATATTATGTTAGTTAAAACATACAAAATCATGAATTTAATTTAAAGCTAGTATAACTTTTTTTATTTTTTATTTTCTAATCAAAAATATTATGAATTATTTTTGTTTCGCAAATATGGTGAATTGTAAATGTAAATCAATACCATAAGAATCTTTTCATTACTATTAATACATGGCCAGACTCATCAGTTCCCACCCACTAATACAAACAGAAAATAGTTTATTTGTTATCTTGGCAAGATTATTTCTTTAAACATTTAAGGCAAGCTGTAAATATGTCACCTTAAGAGTTTAAAAATAAATTTTACAACCATTACCTAACAGATTTCACTAACTTAAAGAGATAAGAAACTTTTGCTCAACAACAACTATCGAGTAAAGTTATATGGTGGAAAGAGATTAATACTAGATATATATAAATTATTTTGCATTGGTTATTGATAAGAGTTGAGATTCTTAACAAATATAGTAGCTTAACTTCACTGACCAAAACTTAGGTATTAGTAATCACTACTTTTCAATACATGGCTGACCTATTTTTTTTAGCACTGCATCACACTACCTGTTTTAGTTATAAGGATATGCACTAATTACACATGTGTTGGTAAAAAATTACAACCTGTAAACGGGAATCAAATGCGGGACAATGCTATAGAACCAGACCATTCTGGTTAGTCTGTAGTCAGGGCCATTCTTTGCTAGTTGTTGGTGCATTGGTCGGTCCCTCAGAGCTCCTTACAATCACAGTCCACAGATACTCGTAACTGACAGAGTGTACTGCCATGCACTTAGTATTGTTAATTCCTGTGTATCACAGAGTGATATGTGATGGTTATCCACAGGATCAGTTCAGATATCAGAATCAAATTTGATAAACTGAATTTCAGTGTAGAGAATTAGGGCGCAAAGCCAAAAGACCCAGGTTCATATTCCTGTGTCCAGGTTGTCATTTTTTATCAAAATGAATTATATTCAGCTATCAGGACTGATGCTGTGAAGAGCCATCACATATCAGTATGTGATACACAGGAATTACTAATATGTTAGAGATGATGAAGGTTGAATTTAGAGGATATGAGGAGAGAGAGTGTAAATCCATTTAGGAAAACAATCCTCAGTACCCTTGACCAGAATTCAAATCCCAATCTGTCCAACATCAGCAGACCAGTCTATTATAAGTGTGACACTTAGATCAGTGGTTTGAAGTTTGTGGCACGCAATGACATCTTAAGAGTGATGTAAAATTTGTATATATATAATTATTTTGGATTAGCTTATTATATTTATTTTAGGTGTAGATTAAAGAATATGCATAACTTGCATTATTCACCAACATTTTCGGGGGTAAAAAGTTGTAGATAAATTATATCTGGAGGGTATGAAAACAAAAACTGTTAAATACCACCGCCATATATTATGAATTCACCAAAGTAGGTGTTGACCTAGTATTGAATAAAGTTTGCATCCCCAAAGTTGGTTTGATGTAGTTATTCATCCATCCAAAGAAGTGCATACACACAGCCCTTCGGCTGGTTAGTATCTTCATCTCCATCTCCATCTGGGAGTAAGCTCATGTATTAAAGAAGTCATATCTTCAGTACTGAATTTCTATAAGGACATCAGAAAGTGCTTAGAAATTTTGACGGGAGGGTATCTTATATCATACCTTTCATGAACTCCTCAAATGACATGTAAATTACAACTTCACTTCCACTCCAAAGAAAATTGTGCTGTTGATTTTTATCAAAAGGTAGAAAAATCCATTGACCTTGAACAATTTTAGCTTGCTTACTTTGGCACGCGAAGTGAAGTCTTTACCCCAATACCACTATGGTAAACTTACATATAAAGCTATTAGTGGTTACTATTTGCCAGAGTATAAATATCATACTCCAAATCGTAAACAAAAAATTAGGATTACTGTGGAGATATGAGAAGAGAATATATACATCACCCAGCCCTTTTCTGGGGTCAAGTTTCAAACTTTGTAGCCAGCCCTAGAGCATGTTTTATTTTTTTACAACTTGGGTACCTATCTGATAGAATAGAGGGATAATTTATAATATTAGGCATAAAATTAGATCAAACTAAACTCCATTCTAACATCATAAAACAGTCAAATTTGAATAAACTAATTTAATTTAATATTTCAACTATATTTTGGTTCAAGAGTTGCTGTTTGAATAATATTTTCCTTAACATGTTGATATAATGGCTAGTACTGAGAATGTTATGTTTGGCACGTTTCAAACACAATGCCAATAACATTCTAATAAGCAACAAAGATCCATAAAACAGATACGTGACGAACTTTACAACTATTTTTATGATGGAGACAAATCTTAACTCCTTTGTGAGATATTAAGATCAAGGTAAAGTGTAATTCAAACATGCTCAGAATTAGTCATTGGCTAAACAATTAGGTTAAACAATTGTGAGATTGTGCTCTAGGTTTAGAAAAAAAAGGTTAAAATGTTTAAAATGAGGGCTCTTTATGACTTAATTTAAGAGAGTGGGATGAGTAGGGATATTTAGAGGAACTGCACTTGCATTAGATTGATGAAAGTGTAGGAAAACCACAGTGATAAATCATAGGTGAAAAAACCACTACCAGTTCATCTGGTCATGATTTGACCCCTGACCTACCCATCAAAATGCCTTTAATCATGCACTCACTGATGCGAATATTCCCATAATTTAAAGAAGTAAAATGTATAAAATCGCCAATTTTTTGTAGATTTTATTTAGAGTAGAATGTCTATGATTTTATCTAAATTAACATCAGTTTTAGTTTGAAAGCACTAATTATCTGTGTACATTTTTTTTTAATAATTTAAGGGGCTTCATGTTCCTCGCACATGCACTCAACTATCTCTCAAGTCTGCCGCTAGCCTACACATTAACAGGAGTTTGAATTGAACTTACTGATCCATGTAGTGAACAACTGAAATGGCTGTGTGTGTGAATTTTAAGATAAAAAAAAATGCTAAGGAAACACTTTAAAAGTCTCATTATTTATTTTAATCTACCCTTTCAAGAGGAATAAATTCATCTTCATATGGTACCAATCAATGTTTGTGATCAAAGCGGTTAGAGGTTTAAAGTTATGATCATCTTGAAATTCAAAGTGTTAAGTAAAATTTTGCCGGTTCCACCAATAAAATAAAGCAAACTTGTTCTAAAACTCAAAATAATAAAAATATATTTTATTTCTTGAGGTATTCTCAATTCACTTTTATTTTATGTAAAATATAAGTGTAATATAATCACTAGATTTTGAATATCAGACGAAGCTTCAAATAGCTGCCGAAGACAAACCTGGGTTCGAATCGAATAATAAATACACCAAGATTCGCTTAGGCTTCAAATTTTTCGAAGCTTCGCACATCCCTAGTTGAAGTAGACAAGCAGTTATTTCAATGGACCAACTGTATCTGTTAATTAGTAAATTATTTTTTATTTATTTGAAGTAGGCCTATTTAACATGCACTTTCTGAACCAAATGATTATATCTGTACTTGAGAATTTCTATGAGCAAGTGTTAAAGGACCTACCAATTTTGCTAGAAAAAGTATTTTCACATACCTTTCAGGGTTCTTTTACATGCCACAATCAACATAAGGACCGCGGCTTTACTTCCCCTTTGAAAAAAGATGTTCAACGGCTTTTTATTGCTCAAGAAAAATCCATATGCCCTGGCTGGGTTTGAGCCCAGGAACATTGAGTTCTTATGCAGCACTTTAGTTCAAGGCCATTGAGGCCAACAATTAGTAAATTAAAACAACTTCATTTAAATATAATCTTAAAATAAGATATGTAACTAACCTAGCACTTTATTTAACTATAACTATATCGTGCTAACCGACCAATAGTTGCCTTCCTACCTCGGTGTTCCCCTTCCCTGCTAGAGCAATAATGTCCGTCAATTTGTGTAGAATCACTGTGAAAGGTCCTTGGTCCTCTAGGGAAACATTTAGGTCCAACTGAAATAAACAATGAAATAATCAAAACAAGACTCAAACCTATAATACTATACAAAAGCTCTATATTTATTGCTTGACTAGATACAGATGTTTAAAACAATTGTTGTGAAGAGTGAGTGAAAGACATGTCGGAGCAGGCAAGGTTGGACCATTATTGAATTTCATACCTAAAATACTTTTTCCCTGAATAATGAAAAAGTGTGTTTTATTTGAAATACACTTTTCAATTTAGTTGAAAGTTGACTAATTATATTTTGATTTATTGCAACACAGTGGTATTTTGGTCACAGTGTTGCTACAGTTAGCAAATTACATCATTTCACACATCCGTAAGTTTGTGAGCTGCAAAAATATTTAACATAATTTGCGTTTCCTTCCACACCACTGTAACTCCCATTGATAATAACTGATATAGGTATTAACAAACAAAGGAATGTGTGAAATGATCTAAATTGTTAATTGCAGCAACATTGTTATTACCTTACAAATTACCATTGTGTTGCAATAGATTAAATTAGTTATGTTTTGTTTTGCTGTTGGTTGTACTGTTGTTTGGGTAAGACAATCTGTAATATAGCAACATTGAAACCAGCAGTTTTAATGAAGGGGTGGTTTTTAATGTCAACGTTGAAGTGACAAAGTGGTGACCTGGCGGTCTAGGGGTAAGGTGTCGGACTTCGGTGCTGGGGGTCCGGGATTCAATCCTCGGCCCGATACAGATTTATCTGATTACCAAACCCTTCCTTCACCTCTGACAAGACATCTTGCGAATATGGGGAATGCCAGGCCTCCACCATGGTTTGGATACAAACGTTAAACTGTAGGTCCTCCATTTCATCTCACAATCACCCTACCATTACACATTAACGTAAGTGCGTATAGCCCGAACGGGTAGTAAGACGCGGTGCTAATAATAATAGTGACAAAGTAAAAGCTGCAAATGTTTTATTTATGAGCAGAGCACACATTATAATGCATTAGGGATATCTTAGATAGAATTAAGAGCCAGGACAGCAAACACACTTACAGATATTAATGTTCACTGTCACCATGGGATTAGGAATGAAGATGTACAGCCAAGATTTGGGGTGTATGAGATAGTTGAGGTAGCAAGGATGGAATGCTATGGACATGAAATGAGAATGGAAGGGGAGAGGATTCCAATAAGATTAATGGATATGAAGTATGTAGGGAAGAGACCGCAAGGGAGACCATGGAAGAGATGGGAGGAACAGAAAGCAGCAAGTGTGCAAGTGAGAGGAGAGTGTAAGATAGTGTGGAGGAAGAATGGTGAAAGGACAGAGGGAAATAAAAGTAATTTACTAAAAAGAACTCGGCCACAGGCTGGAAACATTCATGATGATGATGATTACCTAGTTTGTAAAAATTGTAAAATAATCAAGATAAAGTAATATTTTTTTAAATTTCTTTTTCATTAATACTAGAATAAATTAGAGAGTTGTCAGCTATGTTTCCATCTCTTCCATGCTGTGACTGTGCAGAACAACTAAACAGCCCATAATTGTTATTGGATAAACTATTTAAAAAAAACATCTGCTCAACTTAACTGTAAACTATTATTCAACTACAATTTGTATGCCCATGAGCATATGTTAATGTGACAATGTGAAACTATATAAGTTCTATGTCTAAGTTCCTTAGCAATAATCCATTTAATATAGACAAGGATGCTGATGTGATCACAAAAGTGTAAAGCACTCTTTCCTCTAATATTTAGCACAGAGTCTTACTACCCGTTCAGGTTATACGCTTTAAGTACTAATTACGCTAATGAATTAAGGGAAAGTTGAATTAGAGGAAGTGAACCCGCATTTGCGTGGAGGGAGAGTGGAAAACCATTTAGGAAAAACCACCCCCAGTTCACCCGACCGAGATTCGAACCTCGATCTCCTCGTCCTCAGCAGTCGAGCTCAACATGACAAGCGCATTAGCCAACTACGCCACCGAGGTGGGTCTCTTTCCTCTACAAGGTTTTCCCGGATCTTTGTGGTTAGGATTTTTTCCATCGCATCTTACTACCCTTTCAGACTATACACATTATGCCATAGGGCATAGGATGTTAGAATTTTATAGAAAATGTAAAGAGATAATGGAAAACTAATTAGGGAAAAATCTCTGTACACCCGATAAAGATTTGGAAATTCCTGTACCTAGCAAATCAAGATTATAAGCCACCTAGTATACATGCCCACCAATGCACCAGTTTCTATTGTTACTAATATTGAAATCTGTTTCAATGGCCGCATGGTATAGGGCATTATTCTCACAATAAACTAGAGAGACAATGAGGGGGAGATCATGATTTGATCTTGATCAGGTGTACTGAGAGGGATTTTTCCTAAATAAAATTGTCCCCCCCCCTCTCTTTTTCTCTGTGCAAATGCAGTTACATGTCCCTCTAAATTAACTTTCTCAATCCCTAGCCCATTAACATAATTAGTACATAAACACATATCATAATTGTAAGACACTAAAATAAACTTGTATTGAAGATTTATTAAGAAAAAATAAAATATAAGTGGTTCATCAGTATATCAGTATATAGTAGAGGTGTATCGATTCAGTAAAACTGATTACTGATACTAACTGTTTAAAATAATTGTTCATGCTACAATTATTTACACCGGTTAATCCCGATATTTATTAATAACTATTGGGAAATATACTTAAGAGAATAATGTCTGCAGTTAATGTTAACAATACAAAAAGATTTTATGCCTATCCGGCGAGAGTTGGAACTAGATTGTTAGTTTTGTCATATTTCTTTATCGGTTTATGTATTCTTTGCATAGCTGGCAACCCAGATGATCTGTGTATGTGTACAAGTTTTTTGTGTTTTTTTTCCTATTTTTATCACTTAACTCCAACCCAGAAAATGTTGCTTTAAATCTTACTTAAAAAAATAAGATTACTCGACATAATAATCGTCAATTATGATTAATTGCTAATGCACTAATAATCAACCGATAACGATTCATCGGTATCCGCATTGGTACACCCCTAGTATATGGTATATTGGTATAATAATATCAGCTCTCATTCTCTATAAAAATCAACACAAGGTTGAAAACCATTGTAGTTACAGGAAGGAATGTCCATATGGAGGGGACCACATTTCAATTAATTTAAATTAGTTGAAAAATGACACCTGAACATGAAGATCAAATTATGGACCTTTGACTTGGAGTCCCAATGCTCTACCACCGAGCTATTCTGGATTCGTCACAACTCAGGGTCATTCTTTGTTCATAGTTTAAGGGTGATGCTGGGAGAGCATTGAAATACCGAGCCAAAGGTCCCAGGTTTGATTCCCATGTCCGGTTATCATTTTTCAAATAATTAAATAATCATATATTCAAGTTGGTTGTATCAGGTGGCTGAATAATAATTTTAAAACAACTCACCTTTACCAAATCAAAGCCATGTTTCCTGAAACAAAATTAAATTATTAAACTTATTGCAAGAATTGTGTAAGAAAATCATTTTGAAAATGTGACACTAAATGAGTGTTGTAAAATCATGATAATTGAAGACTTCATAAATATATACTTTAAAAAAATAATTGATTTCTAATAAGAAAATTGAAAACTTTTTAAAGTTTAATATAAGTTTGTCTAATACAATGTGGTTGAATACAATCTCTTTACAGTAACTTATCAAATTAATGACAATTTATAATTTAAAAAAAATCAGAAACTTAAAAGTCACTTTAGAAAATAATCAAGATCTTGTCAGTTTTCAGTGCCTTTACAGTCTACATAGCAAATGACCTCAAGTGTGTAGTAAAAAAATATATATATATTGTTGTAACCGTTTTATATATATTGTATAACTTATTTATATTGATTGTGTCTAATATTATTGTCCTCTGCATCTTGTTAACATAACAAATAGTTAACATCAAGATGTATAAGGACGGTGTTATTGTTGGGCGCCACCCCTAGTATCTAGGAGAAAAAAAAATAATTACAAGAAAAAAAAAGAAATTTTGCCTCGGTTAATTCAATCATTGGCACTACGACTCTCAATACTCAGACCACTGGGTAAACTTAAAACTAAAAACATAACAATTCAGATAAAATGGTTTGTTGGAACAAAATGTAATTTAGACAATAAAAAAAAAATGCATAAAATAACATTTGTTGGCACTTTAGTGGATTTATTATTGTTTTTCACTTTACCACATCCCAAGCCTACCTAAGGAATTCCGGGTAAATATAAATCTAAGTTAAAGTATAGAACAGTATTGTTGAGAAAAAAAAACAACAACAAAATATATAATAATAAAAAATTTAATAATTAGACATAAAATGAAATGTTAATTAATTCTCTACAGCAGTCTGTCTTTCTGAAAGTAAATGAATTCTGATTTTATAGGAGAAACAAAAAAAAAAATGATAATAATTTATAATTGAGAGTTGGCTTGGCCTCACCACTGCATTAGTCCATATTGACACCAACTTCAGAGATTTGTTACACTCTAATAATTCGAATTCTTAGCAAATTGAAACAAAATAAACAATCTAGTTCTTGTACACACTCTTAGATTCCCAATTTCACTACGTGTACTTTAATTCACCACCTTTAATTCATTTTAAAATCATTTTAATTCAGAGCTCCACAGATTTGGCTCCATGTTAAAACCACTCAGAGAAGAAGACCTCGTTTCCTCTATAAAATCTTCCAAAACCAAATTTAAAAAGGTTCTATTCTTTACTTCCTAGTCCAAAGAGAAAACAAAACCAAAAGATAAATGTTGGCTATGGACTAGGAAAAATCAAATAAAATGCAGGTTTAACATAAATATTGAACTGTATGTTAATGAAAGTGAACAGTGTTTTTTTTTCTTAAAGAATTAAATGTTTATTTCCATCTGTCAGAATTGAAAAACGCGCTTTTTTGAGTTATTACATCGAGCTTTCTCTCTTCTTTTACTCACTGGTTTGATAGAACTGCACATGCGTTGAAATCAAACATGGCTGACGTTCATTATAAATAAGTCAACAGACTTCTTAATGGGATGATGAAATTTTTAATAAAAGGTAAGTGTTCTTCTTCTAATAATCAAAATTCCTTATTTAGATTATTTCAAACAATGTGTTACGTTGTTCCGTCCTTCCATTTAATTTAATAGATGTAAACAGTATTATTAGTCAGGCCGGCAACCAGTGTGTGGCCTAACTTCGAAATGCTTAAATCCAAGTGAAAATAAATTGGAAATGTGTTCACAAAAAGTATAAAACATAGGGAAATACAAGGTAGGATGGCAAATAACGTCACAAGTGTAATGTTTAAATTCGACAATAATATATTACAAGCAGACCTATGTCATTAGTTGGATTTTATCATATTATTTACTATTGTTCAAACTATCTTCAAAATATTTGCAAGAGCTACAGGTCAAAATTTTAGGAGTTTAAAATTTATTTTAAATATTTTAATATTTGTTGTTTGTTTTAATAGGGGCAATAATAGTTTGCTTTTATGTAAAACTTTAAGCTTTATATTTGTAGATGATCCGATGATCAAAATTTTGTAATGAGTGATGCAGTAGTAGATAAGCACCAAATACGTCATTTGAATTGAGTTTAAAATAAAATTATGAACCATCTATTTTAATAAAATGAAGAGTTTGCGTGTTTATTAAATTCAAATCTGAAACAACCAAAATATTATATTTGAGGAACTTTAATTTATTTATTTGAGGTATTTAACATGCACTTTCTCAACCAACTGATTTTAATAGCACACAGAATGTCAATGAACGAGAGAAAGAGGGCCTACCAATTTTATCGGTAAAGCTATTTTCACATATCTTCCAGGGTTCTTTTACACGCCACAATTGACATGGGACTGACGGCTTTACTTCCCCTCCAAAAGAAGTTGTGCTATAGATTTTTATAGCTATAGAAAAATGTGTTGATATCAGCTGGGTTTGAACCCATGGACAATGTATCCTGGGATGAGCACTTTACACCAAGACCACCGAGGTTGACTTGAGGAACTTAATTGATCGGTATTTTGGTAGTTTAGTTTTCAAAATGTAGTAGTATAAATTATGATGACAGTCAAAGTTTTATTTATAGGCAATGTAATTTTTTTAGCACCACCCATTCAGGTTATACACTTAAGTACTAATTACACTAATGGATTAGGAATTGGGAATGTTTTGTTTAGAGGAAACGAACCCGCAATTATGTGGAGGACAAGTGGAAAACTATTTAGGAAAAACCACCCCAGTTCACTCAAATGAGATTCGAACCTCGAATTTCACTTTTTCCAGTGAAATGTGTTATATATCTCTAATACTGTTTATTGGTGGTTCGGAACCATTTATAATTATAGGATGAACTTAACAACCAGGCCCCAGACCAGTAATTTAACACTTACCTGAATGCATCAATGTTATAATGAATGGATTATAAGAAAGAATGTTAACATTTAGTTACTGTTTGTATTTTCTACTATTTTATTATATTTATATTTTTACTCTTATGTTCATAGCTTTTAAAAAAATTTAATTCGGATTTGGGATTCAAAGATAAATTTGGAGTTTCGGATTTGTAAAATAGTGGATTAGACCCAACTATATATTATACATATGAAATAAAATAATTAGTTAAGTAATTTAGTAGTTCAAGGAAAGTTGATTTAAGAGGATCTTTGCCCACAGTCTCAGGAAAGAAGAGTGGAAAACTTTTTTTTTTAAACACCTTAGGAGCAGGATTCAAACTCAGCTCTCCCTGTCATCAACAGTTATATCTATTACGAGAGTAACACCTTAGAGCAGTTCTAACCAAACTTTTTAAGTTCACGATTCACCTAACAAGCCTACATTTTTTTTGACACAACTATTGTGTTTTGGGTATGCATCATGGTGGCAGAAAATGTATCATGCACTTAGTCCAATGGTTGTGCGATAAATGAGGATAGTTAGGAGATAAATACATATTTTTTTTCCTACTGTAACTTCAAATATAACGAGATTAACAGTTTAAGTTCTTTTTATGTACCCACTTCTTTAAAATTTGGAAATATTTCGTTCAAACCATTAGTAATTTCGGTAAACCATAACTTTAGCTTAGTGTGAAATTTTTATTGGGTCAGATATAGTTAAAAAAATATTGTAGGTATGAGTAAGAAATGGGCGATGCGCAAGTATGAAGCTAGTACCAACTTTGTGTTCTTATCAAACAGCGATGCGTGACACTCTAAGCTGTGGCAACACGACACATCAAATTCGCTGCCGCGGTACACCAATGAGCTACATAGCTCCATTTTGGAACATTGCTTTGGACCATTCAACCACCAAAGCAGGTAATAATTGCTTATAGTTGGTAATGAACCATTTATCACGATGTACTTTTGCACAAAATATTGTGTGAAGAAGCCTTTTCCACCCTTTGTTTCATAAAAACTATAAGCATAGATTATCTGAGTGTAGGAGTCAAAGATCTGGATGGTTGTGAATAACAACAATATTTAATTGACATTTTTAAACATATAAACATTAAAATCATTTTCATTGAGCATCAAGAACTGAATATCATGAGTTTTATGTATGTTAGTAATTAAACTTTTCTTTACATTCATGTTAACATAGTAACTTAGCTGAGTAAATGAATTCACAATAGATTTTGTTTAATTTTTAAATAACCCAATTAAATGTTACAATACAAGTGATCTCTCTTAAGAAGCATGGAACAGCAATATTATTTCTATTCATCAATTTAGCAATCTTAAATTTCCATTTAAATTCTAAGATTTTTGGCCTAGCCAATTTAAAGTTTCACAGATAGAGGCCTTGCAGCATTTATGTGTTTTGAGACCCACTGGACTTCCTAATAGGTCTAATATGTAAAAAAGGAAATTTAATTTATGGATCATTCCATGTGAAATCAATTAGCCCTTCAACCCTGATTTTTTTAATTTTCTCTATAACCTTAGAATGCTTTGACCTAAAAAAAATAGTTTGTCAGATTTTCATAAGTAATCATGATCAATAACCACACCAAGTTTGAAATTGAGTCTTGTTATTTCATTAGTTTATTTCAGATGGAATGACCTTAATGTAGATGAATATAACTATGTCAAAGATTCAATATCGTGTACACCAATCAAGAGAAGACTGGTGCCTTTGTCTGAATTAACACTGAGGAGGATTAAAAGGTTATTCAATTACTAAAACTTAAAGTGAAATAAAAAAAAATTAAAAACTGTTACTAAAGTTACACAAAGATCATGGCAATTAATTTTTTTAAATAAAGGTTATTCTGTTGGGTTTTTTTTCTCCATTTATTCAGGGTATTTAAAATGCACTTTCTGAACTGACTGATTATATAATAAGATGAGAATTTCTATTAGTGAGTGTGAAAGAACCTTTAATTTTCAGTCAAGGGTATTTTCAAATACCTTCCAGGGTTCTTTTACATACCACAATCGACATGAGACCAATGGCTTTGCTTCTCTCTGAAGGAAATTGTTCTACAAATGTTTATCGCTCAAGAAAAATCCATGAACCCCGGCTGGGTTTGAAATCCCAAACAGTGGGTCCTGAGGCAATCGCTTTACCCAAAGACCACCGAGGTCAACGCTATTTATATTGATTCCTGCTATGGTATTTAAAAAACCGTACAAAAAAATAGAACCCTATTAAAATACACTTATTTTAAATCCAGGTTAAATCTTAAGTTAGTTTGTCTGAAGTTAGTTTGCCCAGGTTCAAGCTGATTAATTATAATACCAACGAATTAAATATTTAGTACATATGACATATTTATTTACTTCAGTTGATAGCATGTCTGTACACTGTCCGCTGATAGCATGTTTGTACACTGTCAGCTGATAGTGTGTCTGTACACTGAACTAAAAGTCCCGGGTTTGATTCCCAGCATGGCTGAAAAATTTATCATTGGTGAAATGTGGGTTTACCCTTTCACAGCCAGGGACTGGATGGTGTGCCTGCCCTAGTCTTAAGATAGATTATAAGGTATTTGAAGCTATGATAGGCCTAGCAAGCCAGTAGTGGAAAATATATGGCTTGAATAAAAACTGACCCTGGTCACAGACTGGAAACGGTAATAATCCACATTTGCCGAATTAAAACTGACATTTGATTTTGATAGCTAGTCCTGTTAAATAGCCAACACGCTCACATTCCCATTTCTAACTTTACCTTAAGCTATTAGTGATATAAAGCAGGGTTGTTATAATAATTTTACCCAGCCCAAAAAACCACTTGTTATATTTTGGATGCAAATCAATTGGCTAATTTTTGAAAATGGTTAGTCATTCTGTTGAAAATCTTTTGGTTCAATAAATAATAATAATAATAATAATAATAATAATAATATAATAATAATAATAATAAATAATAATAAAAATAATAAATAATAATAAATATAAAAATATAATACAATTAATATATACATTTATTTGCATTGGTATGATACACAAGTTTTGAAATTGCAGATTTTATACAATAGACTAAGCTATAAAATATGTTTTAATTGGATGAACAAAATAATATGTTCATCTAGCAACTCACTTGGGATAATATAATTTTAAGCTACCTACACTCTATTAATGCTAGGCACTAGAAATAATACTTTGTCAAAAAAGCAAATGAGATAACAAATGTTCTTACCTTTTATTTTTAACTAAAGAAAGCAACAAATCAATTCTGTAGTTGGCTTGCCAGTAATTTGATGCATGGTCTCCCCTCCCTTTACCCCTTTTTCTATTCCTTCTACACAGTATTGTTGTGAAGAATTTGATTGTTGCATTATTGTTTTCCTGTATTATGTCTCTTATTAATACTTTCCTAACTATATTAAAATTAAAATATGTTTCTCTGAATCCTGAGTAATTAATTTATTTGACTTATTGGTTTAATGAGATAACATAAAACCCAATATAACCCAACTGGGTTGATTTTTTTAAAAATAACCAAGGTTTTTTTCAATCCTGATATATATCCCTGGGCATGGGTCAAGACTGGATTGATTAGTGGTAGAACATTGGTCCTCTGGCCTAAGCCAAGAGCCTCAAGTTTAATTCTGTACCCAGATGACATTTTTAAGAGATATTCAAATAGGCCCACTAATATTTAGATAAGAGGGGATGCAATTTATGGAATATTGAATAAATTAAGGGTAAAACACTTTTAAGACAAGCTATGGAAATAAGTCACCTGCAGACGGCACCAAATTCACACCAGTTCAATTTTTGGCTTTTCTTCTCCGACATCCAGTATCCAATAATTCGAGGCGAATGCCTTTGTTTTCTCAGCTCACTCATTTTTGTAGGGAAATCACTTCATGCAATCAAGAGGCTTCACACCACTGAGTAGTTAAGATTTCCTTCAAGTCTGGCGATATAGGTGGATCATGTCAATCTTATGTGAGTCAACAAGCCATAAAGATTGTTCCTGAAACTAAAAGCATTAGTAGGTACAGTACTAAGGTAGTGAAACACAAAAGGGCAATTAAAGTCATTAACACAAGTAAAAACTTAACACCGAAATGACAAGTGAGAAAAAGTACTATTTAAGTCATAAACAAATAAGAATGTTAAGCTAATGAATAAAAAGAAAACAATTGAAAACTTAAGGGATCCCTTTTCTTGTCCCACCTTTCTCAATGAAAATATCTTTTTTTTAAGACTTGACTTAGGGGTGGAGGAAAGAATAAATACACACGTAGGGCCTATTGTACAGTGGCCCAAATTCAAAAAGCGGGGCAAAAAAAAAAATATAGACCTTCTTCTTCAATTTAAACGAAAATTGGTATAGTATGGTTTTCTATTTTGCTGCTTACGAATCAAAAGTCAAAATTACAAAAATAAAATGGTGGAGCCAATATGGTGGACATAGGCCCTATATATTAAAATGTATGGGATTTAAACAAAACTGGGAACTTAGGGGTTTTTGAGGTTGCTGATTAGGAATCTAACGTTAAAATTACAAAAATATGTTTAACATTTATTCTAAGGATTTAAATGTCTGAATTACAAATGAAAATTGTTAGTGATAAAGCTGCATCTATTGAATTAAAGAAACCATACATAAACCGTCTACTGGTAGCCTATGATTTATTAACCACTATCTGAATCATCTGAATCCTCGACAGATGTATTTTCTTTCTCATTTGCATCACTTTTGAAACTTACTTTTAGCATTGTTTCTGTAGGAGAAACTAATAGATCCACTGCAACTGGTGTCGAACGTTTTAATTTATTTTAGTGGTAATTTCTGTAAACTCAAAATATACAGATCAGATGTTACTAAAAGTCACAATAATACATATTCTGTGTTTTTGTCTTGAGAACTTTTCACAAAGTCTTCACAAAAGTTTTAATATTTACTTGATTGAAACTTCTTGAGTTTTTCAGACATTTGCTATCGGTAATAACACAGAAGCAATAATTTTTTGCCCATGAATTAAAATTTTGTGCACTGAAGTAGGCATATTATAACGGATACAGTTCATGAATTTTACTGCCGTTTCTAAAGCGTATTCCTGAAATTTTTGGAATTTATTTCATGGCCACTTGACATTACCTGCACTATAACATGAAATCTTTTGATTAAATTTTCATCAACTCCTGTTCCTAAAGAGTTGTAGTCGAGTTTTCGAAACCCCTCTTTTTATTTGAAGTAAAAAAGATGTTTGAATATGATTTTTATCATCATTATTAAATTTTTGTTTGTGTACACTTTGTCCAGAGGTTCCAATTTGTTATTGTTATATTTGTTTTAGATGGATAACATTTATGCTTTGCTTTTAATACAGCCTTGTATGGTGAATACAACTTGCAATTATTTTTTTTTCCCTTACAGCTTACAGTCCCTATACTGACTCTTTGATCATTTTTGTTCAATTAAAAATTGAAAGAGCGAATTGCTTGGAAAGCTTTGTTTCTGAATTTTCTGTACTTTTCAGCTTTCATTGGAGTCCCCAAAGTCACAGCCTTAACCACCTTCGAATAAACTAAGTTGAAACAGATTTGCTTCATGTGATGTTATTTATAAAAACAATGGAACTTCTAAGACATCAAGTGAATTAATTTTTTTTAAATGCTACATCAAGTGTACTATTTAAATTGTCTTTTAGTGTGATAAAAATTTCCTTCCTGGAAAATTGCATTCCACCAGAGCCTTAGACAAAAATATATATACTGTTAAATTATTTAACACGCATACCATATATAATTTTTTTGAATGGTTTAAAAAATCTTATTAAAATTATTTTTGAATGGTTTTAAAATTATTAAAATTATTTTGAATGGTTTTAAAAAAAATCTTATAACACAATTCAATGTTAATACAGTTAATTTTCCATGTAATACAATTATAATGGATCATTTAATTATTCTTTTTTTATTACCTATAAATGCTCTAGGCCTTATAAACACGTACCGGTAGCCTCGAGGGGCAAAGTAAAATTGTATGAACTGTACAATGGAACTACTTTAATTTTTTATGAAAAGTGTCTGTAATATAGAAGAGTTTACAAAATGAAGCTTAAACTCTATCAATGTTTGTAAATTATAGATCTTTATTTCATTAAATTAAATCACTATCATTTATATGAATTAACTAGCTGTGTTAAGGTGCACTTGCACATAAAGTTTGAATTTTTAATTCCTGCAATTCTAGAGTGGCACCTAGGGGGAGCTAACTTTGGTTGATTTTATTAAATTATAGTATTATTAATACCGGAATTTGTTTTTTAGCGTAAATCATGTAAATAATAAATATATTATAAATTTTCAAAAGTTACACATGATATTTTACTTGTATTAATTAATAAAAAAAAAGTGTTATTAAACATTGTATTATGTTTTTTAATTCATATAAAGATTTACTTACTTTCAGAAGTATCCTCCCTTTTGAAAATTAAAATTGATGCACTTTAAAACAAAGTTAGGAATTTTTGAATCAAGGTTCATTTCTTAATACTCTTCCAAGCCAGTTGTTGCTCGAGCGAATTGTCAGAATACCAGTTAGAAGCGGTTGACACCTTCTCCTTTGCCATTCAATGCATAAGCTATCTATGTACCCAGCCCTATGGTCCAAAACTCCAAACTTAAAAGTTATTTTCAAGGTTTTGACCACTTTTTGGAATTTTGAACCACTGTGTATGGTATCTTGTTTTTTTTTTTTTTTTTTTTTTTTAGGAAATCCTAAGGCTATCTAATTTTAAGGTATTTAACATACTGGTAGTGGGCCTTGATTATTAGAAATACAGTATTTACAAAATAGTCTTTCCTTACTTACACAATGGCATTAGGAACTCGAAAGTTCATTGCGCAGACACAAAAGTAGGCTATAACAGCTGAGCTAGTTCTATCCAGTCCATCTCATTACACCCTGGGCAGTTCCACGAGTAACGGAATGACAATGTTTAATTTTTTATAGTATTTTTAAAGAAAATTTGATAAAATAAAAAATTCAAATGAATACACTTTCTATTAAACTCTTTATGAAACAACATAAACTTTATTTTAATAACCTTGAAATTTTTTTCACACTTTGATATTATTTACTAATTCATTATTAGTTGGATGAAATAGTTCGGACACAGTTACTCGAGCTATCATGAAAGAGTACAAACTCAGCCCAACCCCTCATATGTAGAAGTTACAAAATGTAAACCACTTAGACAAACTTATCAACTATACAATGATATATTAGAAGTTACATTTAATAAATATTTACTTATTTAAAAAATTAAATTAAAAAGTAACAGAATGACCAGTTTGTGGTAACGGAATGACATTGAAGACCTTCTCATTGTGCTTCATAAATAGGTGTATGTAAAAAGTACATATCCCTGTTATCAATATTAGGTGATGGTATTTCCTAATGACTTGGATTGCTTCAACACCATTCTTCTCCTCCTTTGTAGGAAAGTAAAAGTTCACACACTCATAATTTTTTCTCAAAAACGTCATTTCATAACATGTTGTACTACATACATCAACTCGTGTTACTTGTCCTACAAAGAATCGTTGAGACTTTTTTCCAACAAAACAAACAAAAGCAAAGTCTCCTTGAAACAAAGTAGAACTATGATTTATACATTTGTATTTCTGATGAGAGAAATTGTAACTCCATCTCGGAACTTGTGGATAGACTTTTTTGGGGACAAAGAATAATGTTGGTACTCAATAATAAAAGGAGCAACAGAAATTAGTGCATGAAGGCTCTTGGTCACTGGAAATGGATATATTTAGTCCCACCTTTGATCTGATTAATTTCGATGATCTCTATATCTTGGGCAGGAACAAGAATTAGCGTTATATTAAGACATTTGCAGCGTGCAATGTTTACAAACATATTAGCATTACGCATAGTATATTTCCAGCTTTACACATTGTCCAAACTGTATGTTTTAAGGTGCCGCCAATTTCATCAACAAAACCTTTACCATGGGACGTGGCAAAGAAATGCCATGAAACTATAAGTTTTCCTTATAAAATGTTACGTTGGTAAACAAAAATTGTTGTTTAAATTGACTTGCTGCACCATCACTCATGAATGTGATAGTCTTTATTTTTGGATCAACTGAAATAACATGGGTCACAAGCTTATCTAGAAAGCTGGGAACCAAATATTTATTGTGTTTTAGCTCCTCACTAACTATCGCACATGGATAGCCTGTGATTTTCTCATTTCATATATAAGCTGTGAAGATGGTAATTTGTGACCTGGTCCAATGTACACATTGAATTTCATTTTGTTGCTCTGCAGTCCACTTGACTAACTATGTGTTCTTTACTAGTGTGTCTTTTTTTTTTGCCCCTCAAGAAAATTTAGACTGTTGTCATTTAATAAAAGTGTGAGCTAAAAAATTAGGTTTTTGCTTTTGGAGATCCTCAAGACAAGTGCTACACTGTACCTTCCATGTCTTGAAGAGTGGTTCTTTGGTCCATTGTCTCCCACTGTTCCCAATTCACAATAGTTTTCATCAATATTTTATCCAAAGGGTGCTTACCCTTTAAGGATATTTCAGAACAATATTGCACTGTGAAAACATTTAACTTTTTTCTTATTATTCACAAACCATGGATTCAATAAAGTCTAGACAATAATGTTTATTTCCAAAATATTTGTTTTTAAAGTAGACCTATACGTACATTTCATTAATATTGTTTTTAAAACCATAAAATATATCTTAAATGTATGTAAACATCATTCATCACTGAGCCTAATAAAACATAAAACAAATATTATTTCATTTCTAGTGACTGTGTCATTCCGTTACTGTCTAATAAATTGCTGTACTTTTTTAAAAAAAAAACATCAGTTATTATAATGAGCCTTTTAACGGTAATGGAATGATAACATGTGATGAGTATGGGTAAAACTGTTTAGGACACCCCAGATTTGATTTATTTTTAGTAAATCACTTAGGACTTATCTAGTTAGTCTAAATGTAAAGTTTTATCACAATTTAAATGACTAATAACTCTTTTAAATACCATTTTTGACTACCATAAAAAGCAATGCATTAATTCGAATAGGGTTTGCTATAATGTGACTAATGTTTGTGTCTTTGATAACTCATCATTTTTGTTAAATTGTTTCTCAACTATAAAACTAGAGTATTTTAGCTATCCAATGATATGGTTAAATTGATTATATTATGAACTTTTGAGTTTCATATCTGCTTTCTCATGGAACTTCCCCCCTATTACTTTCAGGTCCATTCTAATGTTATCCTGCCATCTGCGTCTAGATCTTCACAATTATGGTCTTTTCATTGGGTTTACAAGTGAATACCCTAAACACAATTCTATATTATCCTATTCACGATACATGTCCTGCCTACAATAATCTTCAAGACTTGATTGACATAGCAATGTCTTGCGAGTATTGCAGGATATGTAATGCAACATTATGTAACTTCCTCCACTCCCCACTATCTTCATCACTTTTTGGACCCAATATCGTTCCTAAGTACCTTGTTATTAAACACCCTAAAGGTAAAAGACAATTTTACAACCATAGAGAACAGGTAGAATTATAGTTTTGTAGACTATATTGTTAGTTTTATATTCCTTGAAAGCAGGCAAGAGGTTAACTTAATGACCAAGTAATAACATATATTTCCAAACTGTACTTTTATCCTAATTTCCAAGTCTAATTTTGTTATTGCTAATTAAAATTGTCCCTAATATTTAAAACTCATTAACCTTGTCAAATCATATGTTGCTCAAAGTTATCTATTAATTATTATCATCCTCAATCCATGAACTCTTTGTGTGATAGTAATTATACCCACGTGTTTTCAGCATTCCCTTCCAAGCCTATTTCCTTTCTAGTCTCTAATAAAATTTCTGCTCTTTCTTGCAACAGCAGCAGCTATTTCCTTATAAAGCTACATCATCTCTGTGTCCTTATAGCCACATTATAGGTAGGCCTACTGTTTAATATCAAGCCTCCCCTATTCTCTTGCAAATTACCCTAATAGCATAGGCGTATTCTGAGGTTAAATTAAAAAGTAATGGAAAAGGTGCATCGCCTTGTTTCAAGTATCTACAAAATATTTAACTTATCTAATAAATGACATCCAACCTTTATGCCTACCCCATCACTTTTTTTAAATGTGACATTTCATTTTTAAAAGGCTCATTATATTAAACACACACAACAAATTAATAATGCCAAGTATGCCAATAAATCTTAATCAAAACAAATTAATTAAACCAATGTAACATATAGCCTATGTGATGATTTTATAGTTGGAGAAAAAACAGTAACACTGCTGTCAGTAAATTGTGAAAACTTAATATTATATCATGACTGGAAATTACAATAAGTAACCTCACAAAATAAGCTATCAGAACTAAGCCGACTAGCCAATCTGGATTAACCTAGCCTTTAATCCATTAATCAAATTTAAATTTCAAATAATCATAATCGAATTTAAACAATTTAATTCAATATGAAACAATGTCGTACACAGCAGAGTATCATGTAGCAACATTATAATTCAAACAATATAGGCCTAAGTCAACAACAAATATATGTCAATATCTGTTTCTATGTTTTTCTTATGATTTTAGTAAGTTTTTGTTTAGTTGTATGGTTATTCAAAATGATCAAACTTTATAAAATCTGATATTATTCGAATTACAGGCTTCTTAAACAGATATTGTAACAAAAAAAAGAAAATAATTTGATATAAGGGTTTATTCCCCATTTTTAAGGAATTTTATAACCAGCCATGCGGTGTAGTGGTTAGTGCACTAGGCTATGCACTTAGGAGTCTCGGGTTTGATTTTAGGTTAGTAGCCTACCTTGAATATTTTCCCTGAAATTATCACCAGGGTTAGATTAATTAGACTTAAGTTAGGTTTAAATGGTTCCACACCCTCATACTCAATATCACCATCGCCCCATCTTTGTCAGTGGAAAGAGCCTCCTCAGAAACTATGTAATATTCGTACATTCGGGTGTCACCTCAGCAACGGTAGCCTACATTAGTACTGACTAATCTATATCCAAACTGGACTACGAATGATGTTGCAGAGACGTGCAATATTATTATAAAGGATTTAATATAGAAAAGTATAATTTTACTTTGACTTGGCTTTGGGTTTTAAAAAAATTCATAAATATATAAAGTATGGCATACAAAACCAATAATATTTGATGAAAAGATTCAAAAGTATTTATTTACCAATGCTCCAAAAACGACTTTTATGCTTAAAAAGGTTCAACGTAGTCAAACTAAAAATCTATACTTACCTAAATGATATTAGGCAAGAGTTAATTTAAAAACAAACGATAGCCTTGACACATCATCTACTTTGTATTATACAGACTAGGGTAATGGGAATATGAAATGTAATTTTTCTTAATCTCTGGAAGTACTTTAACACTAAAGACCCGATGTATGTTTTTAAATGTATTAACATAGCAGTTAATAACTTAGGTGATCAACATATCGGCAATGAAAGTTAACACCTATGTAACATTAACACTATCCCATTTCTATGATCAACAGTCAACATTCAACATGTTCTTCAGAGATAGCACATATTCTTTCAAACTTTAATATATAAGTATTTAATTTTGCTTGTAACTCCAAATGTAGAAATTTGGAAATAGCCTAAATTTGGGCTAGGCGGAATGAAAACTGTTGTACGCATGCGTAAATGTTTTAGTTAGAGCCAACAAACGGAAAATTTAAACTAGTTTTTAAATATGTTTGTCTAATTTGCAGTGCGTCCAGCTTTTATTGATTTGTTATATTATATTTACAACTACGACCACATAATATTTCTATAGTGTATCTGTGAAACATTTAATTTGTTTAATAAGCTTGGTTGGATATTGCAAATGCTCGTTTTCGTTTCGTATTCCTTTATTAAATGTACGCAATTGCTCCTCATAGATAAAACTAAATTCCCATCATAGTGATCACACGACACACCTACATTGAAATTTGAAAGCAGTACAGTAAGTTTTTCATAGAACCAGGAAGCAAAACAGTAAAAAATTTCTCATCTCTGTCACAGGCTGCACTGTAACAGGTTCGGAGCAACCTTGTTCCTTTATGCACCGGAGATATTTTGGAGCAGTCGTACAGTAGAAAGGAAGTGGATACTTTGTGTTCTTGTCACAGCGCTAATATCAGGTCTGGTGAAACCTTACTTATTATTATAGGCCTAGTTTAAAGTTGGTTTGGGGAGTCACAAATGAGTTTTGAAGGGAAAAGCTTTCGTAGTACAAAACACTATTTCCACAATACAAGGACAGTATGTAATGTATCCTCACAAAAATGGTTACGTTGATGATAAATATTGAAGAAACCCGCCTGGTAATAAAATAATTTAAGGCAAGAGTCAGCACGCTACAGTCCACCGACTAATTTTATTTATCTCACAAAATATTTAGCAAACAGACAATTTATTCAAAAAATTGACTTAATAACTAATTACTACATGAGAAATTTAAAATTGATTTTTTTTGCTCTAATTTTTTCTTTCAAATTGGCCCAACAATTTTTTTTAAAAACCATATAGCCCACAATATAAAAAAAGTTGCCAACCTCTGGTCTCTGGCATTATTCTCGTAATAGACTGGACTGCTGATGACAGGAAGATAGAAGTTCGATTCCGGTTGGGTGCACTGAGGGTGGTTTTTCCTAAGCTGTTACACTCTCGTTTCAAATAAGCACGGGTGCACTTCCTCTAAAATCAACCATCTTCATCCCTAACACATTAGCATAATTAGCACATATGCGTACAGACCGAACGGGCATTAGACGTGGTGCTAAAAAAAATTAGGCTGGGAGTAGGTAGGAATATAGTGACCGTGACAAAAAGGAGCAGGTAAAAGGAACCGGTCCAGTGTTGGAACAGTAGCAGATTGCTCCTGCTCCACTAAAGGAGCATTTTTTCCCATCCTTAATCAGAGAATAGACTGAACGGCGTGTCCATTCTTCAAATCGAAGCCGGTCTCTTGACTGATGACCGTCTCAATTATGATGAAAGCGTTTAGCCCGAACGGGTAGTAAGACGCAGTGCTAAATAATAATAATAATAATAGTAATACAAACAACTATAATGAAGATTTGATCAACGAGTTTGAAACCATAAAAGTGAGACGCAAACTTCTATGAGGGGTGAGTTTTTCCTTCGTCTTTAATTTTAAAGCTTTCAGGTTCAGATACGCTCTTTTTTAAAAAAAAAAATCTATTAACAATTTATATTGCATATCCAAAGTTATTTTAAAACCATTTATTTTATTTTATTTTGGGGGGGGGGGGGGGGGCACATATTATAATTGTGCCTAGGAGTGCAAATATTTTAAATCCGCCACTGGTTACAGCGGTGTTCTAAATATGTCAATATGATAATCATTTACTTTATTGAGACATGACACGAAGAAACTATTATTACTAAAGCTACTATGACACATCATTTGCTTGTACTAGAAATCAAGTGTGCTAGCTAGCGTCTAGATATCTGTGTACTAGCTAGTACAATGGAAATGGGACTAGAGTATTCACACGCTGCTAGTTTGGTACTAGGTTATAGTGTAAATATTTATCGAACATCAGAGATTAATTTTGGGTGAAGCAGCTGCATTAATTACTAATAAAGATATTGAAAATTATGAGAGGAAGTGTAGAAAAAAGAATATAGACACGGGACTGGTTGGGAAAGACGAAATAATGGTCGCAGGATGCTAAATATGATACATTTGGAGGTTAGGTAATATGCATTCGGGGTGACACAAACGTTTAGTATCTCCCTAAATTTATATTCATTTATTTACAATGTGGTCAGACGCCCCTAAACCCATGGGTGTCCAAGTACAGTAAGTAGTGTTCTCGATCTGTCATCACACCGCGAGATAGTATTGTGATGCTCATTGACCTACTTTCCGCATCCGTTTGATTTACCGTTATTCCCTCCCTGCCCCTTCCCTCCACCTGACCTCTTTTCCCAAGTGATGATTACAAAATTTCCTCCTCCTACAACCCCTCGCCTACCACCCCAGACTTGTTGGTTCTTGATGATTAGTTATTAATGATTGTTAATTGATTATTGCTAATTAATTATTGGCTAGGATTGAGGTGTTGGAGTTTTTTATTCATTGATTGGGGCGTTGTAATTTATTTGGGGGAGCATGAGTCTGTGGCACAAACCTCGCGCTATGGTTGTCGGGGCTAGAATGAACATTGGTTTCTCCGTCACAAGACTCTGTTGGACTGCCCGGGACAAACAGCACGAACTTCTCCTGACCACCGTTTGGGCTAGAAGGGGGTCATCTTCACTACTCGCCCTCTTACAGAGTAGTGACCACTGCGCATCAGTGGTGCGCACTTCCCCCCAACCCCCGCACAGCTCTACTGCCATACCTTTCACTTCATGGACTTAGAAATATCGGGGAAATCCCGAGAGGTAATTACCCACCCCATCCTACCATACCCCTGTGAAAGTCATTAACTGCAACTCACGGGAATGGATGACCTGAGCCCATTACCGTGTCGTTGAATCGTCTTTGTGATATTTTTGGAAGGTATAGTTAGAACGCTTTCAAACAAGAGCAGCCAGTGAATATGGAAGCCAATTGCTGATTTAGAGATTGCCACGATACCTGTTACCGAAAAAAGTAACACTGAAGCTGGCACTCGTACTATGCGAGAGTGAAATAAGTGCTGATTTGTGTGAGAGTATTTACCAGATAGTTTCAAATTTGTCTAGAATTAAACAAGTAATAATCAAGTAGTTTGCGTCCATCAACCAATTGCTAAACCAGACTTATTCATTCTGCGCCAAAGTGTACCCACCTTTGCATGAACAGAGCATCTACCAGGTACGTCAATCCTCATCGGTAGACAAATAATAAACAAAATTGATCAGTAGTAAAAGTTATAAACTATTACTTTTAAAACGAAGACAAGTTTAATTAAGAGGAGTCTCATATGTTTGTTTAAGTTGTGATTTTATTATCCTTGTTTAGCAAAATTTTTAAATCTAAAAAATATATATTTATCACCGCATCTTACTAATTATTACTATTAGCACCGCGTATTACTAACCATTCAGGTTTTTATACATACTTACACGAATGTGTAATGGTAGGGTGATTGTGAGATGAAATGGAGGACCTACAGTTTAACGGTGGAGGCCTGGCATTCCCCCCACATTCACAAGTTGGAATTAATACACATATTGTCACAGGTGTCTTGCTAATAGTCTGGGTTATAAGCATGTATGATGATGTATTACTTACTCTAATGGGGTGGGGGGATGTGTAAATAAGTATTTTAGAGGTACATAAACTACCCACATTTGCTTGGAAGGAGATTGGGAAACACAATTAGTAGACCCAACTGGCATTTGAACTCCCATCTCCTCCATCACCAACAACCAGTCAAACATGAGAGTGACGCCTTAGATCATTCGTACAAATGAAGCGGGTATCTTGTAGTGTTTACGCTTAGATATTCTATTGTTGTACATTTATATGTCAAATACCGATAGAGCGCAAAGTGTATAAAGCGAAGTCTAGATACATCAATCACAAGCATAAATTGTAATAAAACATTAATGTTTATCTAAAATTACAACTACGAGAGAGAGAGAGAGAGAGAGAGATAGAAGTCCCCCATTTGCTAAACCAGACTTATTCATTCTGCGCCATGGGGTACCCACAACCCGTGTGTACCTGCCCTTGTTATTCATTTTGCGCCAAAATGTACCCACATTTGCACGAACAGGACTAGCAGAGCAGCGACCCAGTTCGTCCATCCTCATTGAGTGCTAGAAGATTTATGACGAATAATGGTACTTACAAGGATCTGATACGCATTGTGCAGTCACAGATGTTTATTACAAAGCCTCGACAATTACATGCGGCAAGCCCTTTGAGACGGGTATAGATAGACCTCAAATCATTACAGTCGGTCATTTCAATTTATGATTGCGCCATATAAGTATCAAAATGAGTTTCGACGCACTGGAAAATTGGATAAATTCAGGTATGTTTTAAAACTGTTTTATATATTTTAATGGTTTCTATTTTGTTTATTATGTCTTGATGTACAGCGGTATTCTCTTCTTCTTTGTTAGATAACGAGCCCCAGAAGTTTGGCGAGGCGGCTCAACCTGTGGGTCCCAATAGCCCTGACCAGTTGCTGTAGTTTACCAAAGACGGGATTTGCTTGGCTGAAAATGACTGGTCCATGGGTAATTAGCGGCCTACGGTAGATTTTCCTGTGTTTTTTTTTATTTCCTGTAAATGGTAATTAATATGTATTTATTTAATTTAAGACTACTGGGATCCCTGTGGATTGGATGAGGACCTGCGGGACAACATAGCGACGTGCGGGCCGGTACCTGCCCACCCGGAGGTGGACCCTGTGGGCGGTGCTCGGCGCAGCGTCGCCGGCGTCCTCATGCCAGCCCCCGCCGACCTCATACCAACCCCTGGCATCCTCTTTCCGGTGCCCTTCTCGCCTGCGCTCACAGAAGGTGGCGGAAATTCGCCCCCCGATGTAGGAGTGATTTGGACACGATCGACCACCTAATGTGTAAGTAACATCTACAAGTAACCATACTATAGCCACTAGTTTGAAAATAGACTATTTGTGTATGCTCTGTTTCTACTAAACCACCGTTATCTTGCCAACATACCAAAACCTCTTGTTAGCTGCGCGTTTCGGGAAGGTTGTAAGCTTGTTCACTTTCGGAATATTAGATAGCGTTTGCATACAGTTTAGAGCAGGGGAAAAAAGTGTTCAAATATATATATATATATGTATGCATTATGATTAACAGGGAAACTTAGTTACTAAAAAAAAAGAGAAAAATTCTACCTAATTTAGCGTCTCGTCTTACTACCCGTTCGATTTATACACTTAAAAAACCTATTGGGCCTGTGGGGGAATCCTGGGTTCGATTCCCTGGCATAAACGAAAATGCTGGTTTAGTCTTTAATAGCGAAAAAAATAACTGCCCTGACCGTTATTTGGTACATGTTCCAGTAATTGATTTAAAGGGTCCCGGGCTCATTTCCCGTACAAAATTCAATGGCAGAAAATTATAATTGTCGCTTTACAATGTGCCGGATAAAATATTAAGCCATCACCTTAGCACCTTCAATAGCGTGTCTGGGTGAAAATGAGGGTTTAACTGCCATGGACTAATTTTGTAG
Source organism: Timema cristinae (assembly GCA_039000515.1). Lineage (NCBI taxonomy): Eukaryota > Metazoa > Arthropoda > Insecta > Phasmatodea > Timematidae > Timema > Timema cristinae. The sequence continues at coordinate 22,460,012 of JBCFYV010000935.1, forward strand.
TTGTACTAGGGTGTATTATTTTACAAACACTTTGCGATAGGTCCTGGGTTAGATTCCCTACATGGGTGAAAATGTAGGTTTAACACTTCATAGTGTTAAATTAACTGCCCTGGACTAATTTAATAGTTGTACAAGGGTTAAAGTGTATTTATTACAAACACTTTGTGAAAGGTCCGAGTTCGATTCCCTACATGGGTGAAAATGTAGGTTTAACCCTTCATAGTGTTAAATTAACTTCCTGGGACTAATTTTGTAGTTGTACTAGGGTTAAAGTGTATTTATTACAAACACTTTGTGAATGTTGGTTTCAGTTAAAGCAATTATGTATAGTAAAAATTGTAAGATATTATATTAATACCAAAAGTAGATTAAAATTGAAAGTATTATACATTTTAAAGAGAAAAAAATTACGCGCATGTATGGAACAATTTTATTTAAAGTGATTACTTTGACACGTGCTTTTGTGTTATAGTTCAAATGGAGGCAGCAAATGGCCACACGACTCCGCCACCACCAACGGCAACTAGTCCCACTCACCATACCGCAGAAGCACCGCCTCCGAGCCGGGGAGACGGTGCTCGAGCACAAGCTGTGGTGCGGCAGATGGGGATCACGGCCTCCCTTCAAGGCGATGATATGGGGGGGGGGGGAGTACAATCTTCGGCCCGCAATCGGGATATAGGTAGGTCCGGCCTTGTCGAATGGCGTCCCTCTTCGGATCGTCGAAGAGAAAATTGAGCAATTAAAACTTTTTTTTTATGTCGGGCGTGAATTGATCATACAATTAGGGACGGCAGAGAGTGATCGTGACGCTCAAACCTCGCTCGAGGAGCAAATCAATGCTTTGCTAGGACGTCTCCAGGATCATGGAGTTAGTGCCGAGGATCACGTAGGTCTACTATTAGAGAGCACAGACTCCACGTCAAGACCTATATTTATTAATTTAGACGTGAAGATCAGCTTGACGCGCAGGCTGTGCTCTTTAATGTAGAACGAGTGTTACAAAGCAATGCTTTGTTCCTCTCTTCGTCGCCCTTGTATATCAAGTTACACCACTTTAAAGAGCCGTGCGTGAGGGGTAATCATAAATGTGATAAAATCACTCCCACTAGCACATATAGCCGTAATAACAAAGGGATATGCGAAGTCTCGGAAAATACAACGACTTGCAGTGTACGGTACTTGCTCACCGTCATCGACATGTTTAGCAATGACCTGGGTGAGGACGCTCCCATCCAAGACGGGGAGCGTCGTGAGAGACGCATTTCACGACATTTTCAAACAAAGCGGCTGTAAACCTCTAAGTTTACAGACGGACAAGGGGACAGAGTTCACGGCATGTCTATTCCAGAAATTTCTCAAGCAAGAAGGTGTGCATTACTACACCACTCATAATCTGGACGTAAAAACAAGCATCGTGGAACGATTCAATAGAACTCTGAAAGGACGCATGTGGCTCTACTTTACCAAAAACAACACGTATCGGTATGTGGACGTCCTCCAAGATCTAGTCGACGTTTACAACGGCGCAAAACATTCCAGTATCAAGATGGTGCCTACCGACGTTTCAGAAACTACTGTGCTTCAAGTCAGAGATAATCTGTACGGCAAAAGGCGTCCAAACAGGAATAGAAAGCCGAAAATAAAAGTAGGTGACACGGTGCGTATTAGAAAATCCTAAATGTTGTTTGAAAAGGGCTACGAAAGCAATTGGAGTGAAGAGATTTTCAACGTCAGCAGTGTCGTGTTGCGACAACCTGTCGTCTACAGACTCACCGATCTTGACGGCGAAGAGGTGGAGGGGACGTTTTACTAACCTGAATTGCAACGCGTACGTCTTACCGAAACTTTTAAAGTTGATAAAATACTACGTTCAAGGGTAAAGGCACCAGAAAGAAAGTGTATGTTCAGTGGAAAAGTTACCCCGCCATGTTTAATTCCTGGATTCCTGCCAGTTACGTCAGCGCCTTACCATGAAGGACAAGTTTTACATCACTTTGCCGAATGACAGCTTTATGGGATATTTCCCGAAAAATACCCTCACGAATTTCACCACGCAACTTCCTTACCGTCTTACACTCGAAGGCCAGTGAATTTCAATATCCGTGTTCTTTCACCACCGTACCCGAGGGTCTAAATAATGTATGGTACAACTGGGTGGACGCTAACGGCGTGGAACAAATATTCAAGGATCATATGCCTCCTGGAAACTACAGCACTATCCATGAATTGATCAAAGCTCTAAATGACGTAGAGGCGTTTAAAGGGGATTCCGGAGTTGTATTCAAGTATACAAACCCAACAAAAAAAAGTGGACGATCTACCACGGTGTTCCCTATCAACGAGGGCAGGGGATAGGAAGTTTTTTCAGCGGCCTTTTCAAAAGCTTCGTACCTTTGCTGAGAAGCGGCACTAAAGCCATTGGAAAACAGGCGCTTCATACGGGTATCGACGTGCTCTCCGACGTTGCCAATCAACGGCGTCCTTTCAAAGAGGCCCTACGGCAACGTGTCGGTGAGACTGGAACAAAACTGAAACGCAAGGCTGAACAGAAGATCAACACGCTGATAACCAGCTCATGCTATAAAATGCGTCGTAAGAAGCAACGACGTCAGTCTTCTATCGTCGTCCGACGTAAAAAGTTCAAGAAAGAAGCTATAGATATTTTCAGTTAAAATGTCGTTTCTACACCCCAAGTCCTGCGAGTGTGTCAGCAGTGAACTCGATCTATTTTCCGTGCCACCCACTCAAACCAGTCTTGAAAGTGGGCAATGGCCCCATTACAAACCTGTATCTTCCCTCACTGATGATTCGCCCATAGATTTTACCGTTATTGGACAAGGCGATTTCTATATCGATCTTTCCCAGACTATGCTCTATCTCAGAGTGGCCAACATAAAACCCGACGGTGGCGCTTTCACAGAGGTGGATCAGATCGCTCCCGTCATCAACTGGTTGCTTTCGCTATTCACACAGGTGTATGTGTTTTTAAACCAAAAACTAGCATCATCGCCCATCAACACGTATGCCTATAGAACGTACATTGAGACGCTGCTCAATTACAACAGTGAGGCCAAAAGAACGCATTTGACTTGCAGTCTGTGGTTCACAGACAGCCCCGGAACCTTTGAGGAGGCTAATGCTGGTAACAGGGGATTTGAGGCCCGTCGCAGTCTTACCACAAAAAGTAAGACGGTGGATCTTTTGGGGTATTTACACGGTGACGTGTTTAACCAAGAGAAATACCTTTTGAACGGCACCGAACTCAGAGTCAAGTGTGTCCGTTCCCGAAATGGGTTTAGTCTTATGGTCATACCTGAACTCCCTCACTTTAATGTTCTCATCGCTGAAGCCAGCCCTCTAGTGTGACGTGTCAAAGTAGCACCTTCTATACTATTGGCACATGTCAAAGCATTAAACGTCAGTCTCGCAAAGTATCCCAACACCCGTGTGGAAGTAAAACATCACTATTACTACGGGTGTGCAAGGGAAGTCACAGGACAACGTATTCACCGGACAGTTACCCATACAATGCATCGTGGGATTTGTATCAAATGGAGACGCCACCAACAACCCGTTCAACTTTCAAACCTATGGCATGAACCATTTCTCGCTGTACGTGGACGGGGAACAAGTGCCGTCGAAACCGCTACAGTCCGATTTTTCAAACGGACACTATTCATGTCCTATCACAAACTGTTTTCTGGAACGGGTACCCATTTCATGAACGAAGGTAGTGACATCACACGAGAAGCCTTCCCCCAGGGATATCATCTATTGGTTTTCGACCTCACACCAAATCTGTCCACCCACATGACATCGCATTGGAATTTGACGAGTTACGGCTCTCTGAGCATCTAAGTGAGCTTCACCAGAGCTCTAACCGAAACTGTCAACTGTATCGTGTACGGGGAGTTTGCCAACACCATCCCTATTGACAAGGACAGAAACGTCGTGACCGATTATGGAAGTTAATATAAACGGCTTCCCACCCCTTACCCCCTCATTTAAGCCATGGACGTAATTGTGGATTTCCAGAGCATCATCAATGACAACAAAGAGTTTATCGTAAGGAACTGAGTGTTTTATTTGTATGTGGTACATTACTTCAACATTGGCTGTTAAAACCCCCATACGCTATCGAGGAACTTTCCACCTATGCCAGAAAGAAAGCCGACTATATTGTCAACAATCTTCACAGTATCTCCTGGGATAGCGGTGATGTGGATTACAGCCTGCTCGAATCCCTCATCTCCCGTGCCACAACGCGTGTAGAAACCGTCTACGTCAAGGGGGCAGAAAAGAAAATGTTTCAACTCAAATACACGTCTACACACATCGTAGATCTGTACAACAGAGGTTTTTCGTCACTGAAAACAATTAAATTGGGGCACTACATGTGTATGGCACATAGTTCTGTGTGGAATTTCTGTTCGGCCTCTATCGTTTGGGTACTTCGATATTGGATGATTGAAGATGGACACGCACACCATAAGACGTGCGCTGAAAACAAGCCCGTGATTCCGTTCTGTACTGTCGGGTGATCTCCCTGCTGGTCAATTACCCGCAAGAATAGCTCGACCTGCCGCTCTACTAACCAACACTGATCCACACACCAAGCCTGGGATGCATTGGGTCGCCATCTTTATAGACTAGAACGGCGTGGGAGAATCTTTGACAGTTATGATTTTCCACTCCCTATACAGTCACATCTGCCGTTTATACGCAAAAACACTTCCCGCACGTCCCATAGCACGCTACAACTTCAAAGCATCGCCTCAGACGTTTACGGCAATTTCTGTCTCATGTACCTTCTCTATCGAGCCCAGAACATTCCGATGAAAACTTTCCAAAGCCTATTCTCGCCCACCAATCATACAGGCAACGAAGCTAAGGTGGTTAGATATTACAACACATTTTTCAAGACTGTAGGGTCCTACCGCCCTTCAAGAGGTTGCGTCCCAGCAGCGTGCGCCTATAAAAGGGGCGTACCGGCAGCGTGCCGCCCTTAACCGCTAAACATATTGGAAGGTCAAGACGTTTGCGCCCGCAAAGCAAAGCCTGTGAAGCCAATCGCCATCACCAGTATTTTCAACACGTTGTTCCCGCTGGATGGAGTCGACGCAAAGCGAGTCATCGTAGGCATGAGCGTCAGGAACAACTTTACGCCCTATGTCCAGATAGAAAAATGCGGAGGGAACTTTGCTGTGTTTAACCGTACAGAGGGGCAAGAACTGGGCAGCTACAAGTCTGTCATATCAAAGTTTTTCAGCAACACGCAACCTCTTCAGAAGATTAGCCTGACTAATCATGAAATCTCTCTGAGACGAATGTGCGGTGACCGTATGGTTGTCATCAGCGTGAAACAAGACGCCATACTCAAACGGGCCGCCTATCTAGCACCTAGCTGGGTGCGTCTTTGTGATGTATGGGATCTCATCGACGTTGCCGTCGACCGAAGGGACATGTGGTCGACACCCGTCGCACGCTATTGCAACGATTTGATCGACACACTCGTAGTGGATGTATGCGACACGCTAACAGAATCGACGGATGTCATCGACCTAGAACAGCCTACGTTGGAAACGCACATCAAAAACATGTATCTTATCAGTACTACCTACTATACACGTCAAATCGTCGGTTTGGACTATTACATGGTGGATTGTGAACTAAAAAAAATTTTACTAATGCATTTAAGAGACACTGTAGAAAAACGTATGAACTAATATATGAGGCATTCCTGTAAAAATGTATAATACATATTATGTATGATTGCTTTAATGTTTAATAAATATATATATATATATATATTTGTAATATCTGTGTTTATTCACTGTTTGTTCCTTACGAGTCCCAACTTGTCTTGTCTGCCCGCCAAACAGGCGCCATGGTTGCGATGACGTCATAGGGAAAACCCGTTGCCAGGGTCAATGACCTCAATATCTATTCTTGTCTCAACTCGTCTTGTCGGGCCGCCATGCTGGCGCCAGGGTTGCGATGACGTTATCGGAAAACCCAGGTTGGTGAGGAAAATGCCCTATTCTTGTCCTGACTTGTCTTGTCGACCCGCCAGACTGGTGCCAGGGTTGCGACATAACACGCAATGATTACGTCATTGGAAAACCCATTACCACATAAGGGGTGTCTCCACATACCTCTAAGGAGGGGGAAGTGAAAGGGGTATCAAGGCAGGTGAACCATTTATCACACTCTACCCCAAATGGTCGTTAGGACAGGTTCGTGCTGCTTGTTGGGGTCAGTCCGACAGAGTCTTGTGATGGAGGAGTCAATGTTCATTCTACCCAAGACAGCCATAGCGTGAGGTTCGTGCCGCGGCCTCATGCTCCCCTAAAATAGACTACAACGCCCCAATCAATGAATAAAAAACTCCAACACCTCAATCTTAGCCAATAATTAATTATTAATAATCAATTAACAATCATTAATAATTATTCATCAAGAACCAACATGTCCGGGGTGGTAGGCGAGAGGGTTGTAGGGGGATGTGTTTGTTGGTGTGGAGGTGTAGGGGGAGGAAATTTTGTAATCATCACTTGGAAAAAGAGGTCAGAAGAGTGATGATAGAGGGGGGGGGGGGGGTAATAATGGTAAATCAAACGGATGTGGAAAGTAGGTCAATGAGCATCACAATACTATCCCACGGTATGATGACAGGCCGAGAACTACAGTATCCTTGATATACAAATTTTCTTTTTTAGGCCTACGCACACTTTATATTCTAAAAAAAACACCCAAGATTGGCATGCTATCAAGTTTATTTAGATTAAAATTGGGTCTGGAACACAGTTTGTCATATTTAAATGACAAGTTTTAAATTAAATTTATATATATTAAATATATTGTTATATTGTGTCAATTTGGTATTATATAAACAAGGATGTTTAGAATAATTTTCTGCCAACAACAAAATCACATCCGATGACCATGTTGGCGTCATTTATACCATTTCTCTACTCAACAGTCTCAGCGCGCATTGATTGGTTGAATTACACAGACTAGTGTCGAAACTTGTACGAAAATAACGCGTGTTCTATCCTTACAACTAGTATGGTAGCCAGTACCAAGTGGCAGAACCAGTATACTTTTTTCTGTTCCAGATGATGCTAGATGATGACGTGCTAGCTAGCACACTGGATTTCAAGTACGAGCTAGTGTCGTGTGATACGGGCTTAACAAACTGGCATTGTTACAACGAACTCATTGAAGCTAACATAAACATATCAAATAGTATCAATAAATAAACGGAAACGGTCTCATTGATATCAATCATATATTCTTTATCTATGATATCAATATAAACTAAGATAACAATGAAATGTTTTTACATTAACAATTATCATCATCATCATCAATGAAGATTCAATAAAAAAGCACAAGTAGTATATCTTTCTTGAGAAAAATGATGAGTATTAATTTATCTTTATTGACATCAAAACGTCATGCTGCAATATGCGAGCGGCCAAAACGTGAGAAAAATAACGAGTGAGTGTGGTAGCCTTGAATCTATCTTCTCTCTGTGTGAAAAGTGAGGCAATAATGACGTATTTACGATTTAATTATTTACATATTATTGTTTGGTAATTTGTAATACATTAAACATATCTAAATCAACACGATATCTGGAGGCTATACTCCCTCTATAGATTTCAATATTTAATGTGAACAATTAAAAGGTCAGTTTCAGTCATGAATGCTGGTGATAGTGTCACAGAACCTTCCCAAGTATTTTCAAACATTTCGGAAACTAATCATCTTACTAAGTCGAATTCCAAAGTAAGTGAGCCAAAACTACCACTTGTGGTAGTATTAATTCCATTAATTGTATTTTTTTACTTTGCTTTCTTTGGTTATATCCGTTAACTTGTTTGTATTCATTTTCAGCTTGTAGATAAAGATAATCTAACAGAAGTGTCATTAGGCAAAGCACCAAGAAAAGTTTTGCATTTCAGCGATGGTACATTGGAAGAATACAGCACAGATGAAGACGAATCAGATATTGTACCCACTACTGCTGTCCTCAATGAAATAAATCCGGTAACTTTTTAAAACTATTACAAAAAAACACTACCTAATCACCTTGTCATTATAATGCACTAACTAAAGATGGCAGATAATTAAAAATTATAGATAGGCCGAATCCAGATATTAAGTCTTTTTTCAAATCCAAATTTCAACCATCGAATCCTTAAAAAACTTTTGTTACACTAACATTATTATGCTATTTTGCTAGCCATATTCTATTACATCAACAATAACAAAGATAACATCTTTTTAGTAAATTTATCATACTAATACATTTTTGTGATTTTTATTCCTCCAACTATTTGACAACTTGCCAAAATTTAAGTCCAGATTTAGTCTAAATATACATAAACACATGGTTTGATCTATAATTTCTTATGATATGTCATCTAATAGGCCTCTATCTACTGTGAAGGTAAAATCCTTTATTTGTGCATATTAATTGAGATTCTAATTTGTTAGCGAATTGAACGGTATTAAGATTAGGGCTGTATCAGAATAGTCGAAGTACACTTGACTTGATGCAGACTTGATCAAATTTACACTTTACACGCACTTGGGTTCGAAGACTGCAACATACTATTTGGACAGCAAAATATCCTTTTCATACCCTTAAGTCCGTAGTGCTACTTCCTACCAATTATCTTAGAAACTATTTTAAATACCATCTATGAGCCCGAATTAGTGTAGGCTACCTAGAGATTTGTGGTGACTTATTTTCACTGCTCATGACAAATTATCCTTAATTATCCAACTCAATACAATACAACTCTACAACACTACAACACAATCAGCATATTTAACATATGTTATCAAAGATCACATTACTCTACGAGGTCTACCTCTGGCAGACTAAAAATTAAACAATTGCCGGTCAAACATCGCATCGACGGCGTGTCAAGGGTAACTTGCTGTCACCCTTGGACTCAAGGGCTTGTGAGGGGCGCATTACCACACTTTGTGACTATTCAGACGAATCTGCACTTGATCACGTGATTGCTAATGCAACTATCAAGTGAACGTCAAGGGTCGATGGCGCGTAAAGTAGACTATTTGGATACAGTCTAGATCAAGTCATCTAAGTGATTAACCTTATAATATGTACCGTAGAGTGGGGTGACTTTCCTAAATTCTTTACATTAGTGTAGTTATTTTGGAGACAAAGTTGAAATAAAAATGGATTATTAATTGTGCCGCATTAGCTTACATATATTCAGAATCGATTTTATCAAAAGTTTAACAAGAAGGCCAGAAATAATAAATAAATGGTATATTAAAGTCATCTTATAGAATGGGGTCACTTTGATACACCACTTGGTATGGCTTAAAAACTAAAGGAACTTAAGACCAAAAGAGTCAATATCACCCCATTTTGAAATCCATTTGTTGGTTTTTAATACACAGCAACTTTAATTCAACTAAACTTTGGGGTGACTTTGATCACTATAGAGTTTCACACATAAAGTTTTATTTTGTTTAGATACAATACTATTTAAAATTTACTGTTCATATTTAACTATATTTTTTACAATAAAATGGTAGTACATTTTTATTTTATAATTTTTATCATCAATGTCTAGGGCAAATAAATTTATTGAATAAATTTAGGTAGTAAGTTAATGTAACTTGAACAGGTTTTAAAAACAATACTGTTCCAAACTAAGGATGTAATATTGACCCTGCAGCAGTAACTAACCAGCAGTGCAGAATATGTCCAAACGCGCGAACGAGGTATGGGGGAGATTAAAGCAGTCCTGTGGAAATTTGGGGAAAGGAAAATTCCAACAATTTTGTTGACATTTTTAGTGCATTCTGGTTCTGATATGTTAGTTTCATTTGTATGAAAAACAAAGGCAGATGACACTCAACACCAACACTATCAGTATGTGCCATAGTGGGGCAGTGTCGGTGTAAGCACAAAGAGTTTCAGTATCTAGGGGCTAAGATAATGTGTCAGAGTTCTAGATAAAAAGTCAGAGGTTGAGATAAGGGGCAGAGGAAAAATCCAATAATTCAACTTGGCTAAAGGCGTGATTGAGGGATGGGTCATAAGTCACCTACCCTACCGCAGGTGTTTGGTAACTATGGAGGGCAGGCGGGGGAGGGAAGTGTGAGCGATGTTTTGTTTTAGTTTGAATTCAGTCACCCGTTATATCAGGGCCTAATTACATGGCGATGTGCGTGCAGTTTATTTAAACTTGTGACATGTGTATTGTAATAATTGTATAGCCATGAAATTGTTGTTTTTATTGGACCTATAAAGGTTTGTACAGTGTACAATTTATAAAAGTTTATAAAAAAAATTAGACGTTTAGTGAAACAAATGTTTATTATATCAACTTTTAAGAGCAAACAAGACGTCAACTATGCTTATTGTGAATGGCGTGGCAGACGTGATAAACTCTGGTATCACTCATCTAATAAACATCCCCAAGAAAAACCTAAAAGTAAGGATCAAGGGAGTATTGCAAGTTTTGTAAAACATAAATTAGGTGATCAAGAAAAACTCAGTCGTAAATAGCAATAGTATTTCCCCCAGTGTGGTTGATATTGATAGACCTAGCAGTAGTGGCGAGTCTACGAAAATTCTATGAAAATCAACAATTAAACCAAGGCCTCTCGGAATTACACTCCATTGCCTCTTACTACCAAGATGTAAAATTAAATATTGGTACCGGTAAGCCTACTGGTATCAAAGAACAATTAATAATAATATGTAATGCACACAAGAAGATGGGAAGGTTGCCATTTCTGGGAGACAACCAAATTTTGTATAAGGTAGATACTATAAAAATGACTTCTCACTCTTTGGTATTAATTTGTTTAAATTTTTAGTTTCCATTGAACGGGTGGATCCGTTTGAATTTTACCAAGTTTTTCAGTCAAGTTCTATTGGAGCTTTGTTTGAGTTAGGTAGGCCTAGATGTTAAATAGTTAGTGGCTGTTCAATAGTGTTTTCAATTAGTTAAGAACAGTAGGCCTACCATTTACAAGAAAAATTAGTTTGTTGCGAAAAAGAGAAAAATGTTGTCTTTGCAGATGATAATTGCCTGTCAATCATCTTTATATTAATTAGGCTCTTAATGTAAAGTGTTGGTCATGCAATTTTACAGGTTTATCAATGATATTTAACTATGTAAAACACAAAAGTAAGTTTAGTTTTTGAATTGTTCATTACAACAAAATTGATAAAATTGCTTATAGGCCTAGGTATGCTATGCAAACTAACCTGACCTAACCTACATATGAGAAAATTAAATTAGTAATAGTTGAGATGGCTATACATTAATTTAGGTGGAAATAATGTATGTTGGTTTGGATATTGAAGTATTTTAGGAAATATTGAGGGATATGGTTATTGATATAGGCTACAGCAGTGGTTCCTAAACTGTTTCGTTTGACGACACCCTTAGTGTATTTGGATTTTTCCACAACAACCAAAGTCAGAACACATACCTACTTAACAGTTGCAATGCACAGTTGGTGTGATTATATTGATTAAGTTAAAAAAAAAAAATGAAACCCATTTCAAATTCACAAACAATGTATGTTATGTAAAGAATATTCTATTAAACAAACTTACATATTTTGAACAATCAAATCATTGACTAAATAAATCATTATAATTGGGATGACTGAGCCTATTTTCACTGCCCATCCTCTCATATCTTGGAATAAAACTGGACACAGCCCCCTCATTTCCTCTTTCACTTTGATTTTCACACAATACTTGCTTTAAATCACAGCAACTGCTGAAAACCCACCTTTGCATGAATATGATGTCACAAATGGAACTAAGATTCACTAAGCTTTACCACTTATTAGCGGATATTCATCTTTTAATGATATCCAAAAGTCACTTAGTTTCATGCTGCCAAATTTGGTCTTCAGTGTGTATTGTTGGAAATTAGTTCAATAAGATTTTCTTCTTAGTACAGAAGTAAATTTAGATGGAGTTTTGGCTGTGAATGTGTATTGAATCCATCCAAACTTGGCAATAATATTTTTTTGAAAGTATTTTCAAACAATTCGTTAAGCTGTAATAGGTGCTCTTCAAAAACAGATATATTGCGAAATAAATCAACTTCATTGGAGAAAACAAACTGCTGCAACAAGGGAAAACAATCCTTGCCACCATCTTCATTCATTTTTCTTCTCCATTCCTAGCTGAATTCTCCTCAACCAATTTCAAAATGTGTATGTTGCCTCCCTTTTGGGAGAGATTTAATACATCTAACTTTTCAAAGCTATCACACAAGTATGCCAGTTTGACCAAAAAATTTGTTTTCACAAAGTGTTTGGCATACTGGTGTTTCTCATCTTCAAGAAAAGTGTATCTTTCCTGCTGTAATTCAAATGTATGGGACAATATCTTGCCACAAGAGAGTCATCTTGAGGGGCAATAGTATAACAAAGATGTGTATTCGCTACCATATCCACAACAAATTAAAAAAAAAACTTGCTTTCACTGATTGAGTTTTTATAAAGTTTCACATTCACACACATTCTAAGACCAAATTTATTGGAGGACTTGGATACTTTAATGCGAGTACTACTCTGTGATTAATGCAATGGATCCACAGCGAATCGGGAGCTTTTCTTCGAACACGCGCCTACATTCCTCCATAATGGCCGGACATCTAATGACCACCATCAGTACAGAAACCAATTCACTTTGTCCCCTCCATATTATTTTCAACCATAAATATGTCCTGATCTTGAACAAGTCTTTATTTAACCTTTGTACTTACAATGATACTTTTAAGAAAGAAAAGGTATTACACAATTTAATTACCATACCTAGCAAATAAAATGTGCATCCTTATTACTGTCTGTGGCTTCATCCAGCTGCAACCCAAATTACTTCCTTCTTATTTTTTAAATAAATAAATAATTATTGATATACTTCATGTGCTGGATTCTGCGACTGATATAGTATTGTTGGGCAAAGGCATCTTTGAAAGAAGTTTCCTCGCAGACTCTTTAATCATAAAGCTCATCAAATCTACAGCAGCTAGTAGAATAGTTTGGTTCTGCAATGATATGGGACATTTTATACTTCATGACAATAAATGCAACCTTGTATGATTGCATTGCTTGGTATTGACACCTGGTGAAAAAAAGTACCTTTTTATTGTTTTAGTTCTTTTATTTTTCTGGTAAAAATAGTTGAGAGGTTTACTAACCATGTTTTGATTATTGGTTTATAAATTGTGTTTTAGTTTACTTGGAAGCATGCACTCTGATGCCAAAACTTTCATACACAGTACACACTGTGGTCTCTCGTCATCGTTGACATTTGTCGATGTAAAGCCAAAATACATATAACTGTCATATTTATGACATTTCCTCTTCTTCACACTTCCACCATTAGTTTGTAGTGCATCCTCTTTGTAGCATTTATTGGCATAAAGCTACAATAAATAATAAACCTACAAGACAGAATTAACTAAAAGATTCAACTCACCAAGCCCCATTCATCAGTAGCCCCTCCCCAGTGAACTTCACGCACAACATTCAGCGAACAATAACAACATCAAACTAACCAAGCGAGCAATGTGTAGACTCGCACCAGGAATTAGCGTGAGGCATGCTGGGAAAGCATGACGTATAAAGTGGTGATGTGGCCGGGAAACTATTGTTCGAAAGTCATCCACAATATGCTCGAACCTTCGACGTCCGTCTGGTTACCCCTTCCCACCCCTCTTTGTGTATGTTCACCTCTGTGTTGTCTTCCCCTCTTCCCCTTTCCGAGCTAGAATAGAAATCGTATATAATCATGTAACATGTATTGGCTTTTTTACTCTTGTCAGGATAGCGTCCTTGGACACATCAGGTGTCGAGGATGAACAGAAGGTATAAAATTATATTTCGGCCTTTATACTGTCAAAATTACGTTTCGGTTATTATTGCTGTTAGTTAAAATTAAATTATATAATAATGGTTAGGGACAGCATATTTAACTTTGGTTTTGATTAGCGATAGTAAATCATTTTTGCAAGTTGTTAAGTTGGCAAAATAAATACATAGTTCTATTTTCCGGGGAACTCACATCCATGCCTAGATCACAAAATAATATTCCACTGTATTGTGTAACTGCCTAGAATGTGTAAATTAAAGAAATCACACACACGCACGCATGCACACAACACACACATACATATATATATAAAAAAAATTTAAAGGAATATTAGGAATGGAGGGCAGTAGTTAATATGTTTGTAATTAAAAAACTATCTCAACCCAACAAAGCTTAACCTTCCATTTGTAGAAAAAAAGGTTAGTTGGGGTGGGTAAGTAAAAAGGTTAAAAAAAAACTGATTAGGGTTTTTGGAACTATTGTTTTAGTGAGAAATAATAGAATAGAACCCAGGATCAAGATGGCGTGCCTGTGAATACAATATTTTAGAGTGCAATTGTTTAATCACTATGGGGAAGGGTGGGGATAATTTTATTATCGGTTTGATACAATTTTTTTTAAAGTCTAAAAGCTATACACCAAGTCTTTTAATTAGACCTACCTAATTTATTAACTACTACATTGTTCAGTAAATTCTGAAAGTAATGGATGGGCTTGATGAACTGATAGGTCCCTTTCCCTATGTCTGGTTTAAAGTAATTTAGCAAGAGTCTAAAATCATCCTTAAGTGACCCCTGTGGACTCGTAGGTAAGCTCTCTGTCCTGAGTGGTATACAGTCCACTTTGTATGTATCATTGTACTAAAACATAAGATAATCAGGTAGGCATAAGCCAATTTAAATATATCTATGACCTCGTTGGTCTTCTGGTAAAGTCTTTTCCTCAGGACCCAATGTTTGTGGGTTTAAAACCAGCCAGGGTCGACGGATTTTCCTTGAGCGATAAACATCTGTAGCACAACTTCCTTCAGAGGAGAAGTAAAGCCGTCGGTCTTATGTTGATTGTAGCATGTAAAATAACTCTGGAAGGTATGTGAAAATACCTTTCTCAGCAAAATTGGTAGGCCCTTTTGCTCTCGCGCATAGAAATGATTGTGTGTTGATATAATCAGTAGGTTCAGAAAGTGTACGATAGATACCTCAAATAAATAAATTAGATCTGCACATGCTACGCCTTGAATAAAAACATGATCAGTAATTAATAATATATTTTAATTTAAATATACCTGATTGTGAAACTGACCTTTAACAAAATATAATTTCGATCAAGTTGGCTAAAGGGAAGAATACTTCATAGGTTGGTAACTGTTGATTAAGACTTTTTGAGAAATTGTATTATGTCGATTTCTAGATAGTTTAAAATTAAATAGTATGGTACCTAATTGAAAAGTCAGATAATATAGCAACGTCATGAAATATGTTGTATTAAGGAAAAAGGCTACTCTATCAAAACACTGAACTTAATATTTTACGCACACAGTATACTTGTAACTTGGTTAGATACAGGACATTTTAAAATTCAGCATCGGTTATAAGATAGTTAGATAGTCTCTTGACCGCCTCTTTGCTTTAGGGTTAGAGTTCCCGGCTACAGATTTAGAGGTCCCGGGTTTGATACCAGGCACCTCAAAAATTGATCTGTGAAGCAATATGTATGAGACGAGGTCATTAAAGTAGCAGCTTCTGTTTATAAAATTGAGAGTAACGGCCAGAGAGCTCGTACTGACCACATGACACCCTCTATCCGCAAATGTTGACACTATTACCGCTAACAGCGATGAGGGCTCGATCGGTCAGGATAGCTTGCTTGTGGGTTTACACCATTGAGTGATATTCACAAAGTGAATTGTGTACATTTGTTATATAAATGTTATATATAATTCAAAACTATGATGTAACATATATTTGAATCACAGCTAAGTTTGGTATAAGCTAGACCAGTAGTGTCAATATATGATTTGTCATCTTGGACATTTACGGTCTTGTGAAACATCCAAACTTAATAGGTGAGTATTTTGTAGAGGTCGGCTGTCGTGACATTAATTTATTTACTTTCCATTGTGTTCCAGAAAACTTTAACTTGGGGGCCATGGACTTTATACCATGTTGCTACAGCAGGCTCCAAAACCTTGCAAGTATGCGACTATCTTGGAGAATCTTTGGCCAACTTCTTCGGTATCACAACTCCCAAATATCAGTATGAAATTGATGAGTACCATCGAATGTTGGCAGAAGTATGTACGACTAGTAATTTTTTTAGCATAGCATAGCATCTTACTATCCATTTGGATTATACACTTATGTACTAATTATGCTAATGGGTCAAATATGAAGGTTGAATTTAGATTAAATGTACTTGCATTTGCCTGGAGATAGAGTGGGGAACCATTTAGGGAAAACCACCCTCAATTCACTTGACCAGGATCAAACCACAATCTCCCCTTCATCTGCAGTCGAGTCTATTGCGAGAGTAGTGCCTTAGACCATGCGACCACTGTAGTGAGATTCATCTAGTAATTAAATCCATACATTACTTAAGTAGAACATTGAGGCCTCTAGGATAGTAATTAAATCTGAAAATAACCGTACCAAAACCTATTTTTAATTTTACTCGACTCAACATAAGTTATTAATTACTTTTTTTATGGCCTGTCATAAGGTTTAAAAATGTTTGCCACCTACCTAATATGTATAATTTATCTCTTTCCTGTTGAAAAAGGCAAACTTTCGTTCAAAGCTTGTACATGAAAAGACTGTGTTAGGTAATCCTAATGTAAAAGTGGAATAATCATGAAACAAATCTTTTTTAGTACTCAAGAAAAAATACATATATTAATGAATGTAAAACAAAAAAATATAATTTTTAAACAAGAATGGAAGGGTTTTAAATTGAAATAAACATTATGCTTGATACAATCATTTAGCTTACATATTGAATGATTGAGTACATATAATGTATATTTACTGAAATGTGTTTTAATTTTTTTTAAATGTTTACAAGTAGACAAGTTTAATAAGGTTAAAAACAAGTTTAAAAGTCAATGTGATTTATGGCATTGTTTTGCACGAACGAGAGTATATCAAGGTTGAAACTTGATATTTTTAGCTTCAAATCGTTTTCCACACAAAGTCTGTATGACTGTTTAATAAAACACTGTATTTGTATGTACCTAGTTGTTTATTTTATATGTTTTCATGATTTTTTTCTTTAAAGTATCATGCAAAGAAACATGTGTTTGTTATATTTTCACAGCAGACAAAAATATTAATATATTTATTGTAGACCTGACTTGTCATTCCGCGGCCCACCAAAACATTACCCACAACCCACCAGTGGGTCATGACCCATATTTTAGGAATCGCTGTCTTAGACCCATTATTTGATCCAATAAGCAACATTGTTAAATTTTAATTCCTAACCTGCCCCTCTGTCAGACAAGGGAATGGGTATATTAACACAGGAAACAAATGTTGCATTTCAACATACTACAAGCACTATTATTATTTCTTCTTTGAAGTACCTCGTGAATGAACATTGATTCTCTTACATGTGTATTATTAGGCACATTTCAGACTGATAATTTAGAACCACAGTTTGGACAGTACCGACAAATGAATATTAGTAATTATCATCAATAGACTCAATAAATATTAGAATCTATAAGAAAATCGAAACTTATAAGTTTGGTCGAATTAAAATCATCAACATCTGGGGAATTTGAAAGTAATTTCTTTCAAATCTGAACAACCATTAATTAGTTATAATATTAACAGAATAGTCTATAGAACATATCTATTTGCATGTTAACACAACAGAGTATAGAATGTATTTGCTTTAGTAGAGTAGGCCTACATATTTATATTACGTTGAATTTTCTTAAAACTTTACAATTTTGTTGAAATTAAAACATGCTTTAGTTAAAGAACTTTCAAAATCTTCATTTCCAAAGGTAATTACTAACATAAAAATTCGAACATTTTACTTTTAGATCTATTTAGCTATTCAAATTTTTCTCATAATTTTATTTAAAGAGTTTGGAAGCATTTGCAAGTCGACTACATCATTTAAACTATGATTAATAACACATATCAAATTCACTTAACAATTAATTTAATCTTCAAGTGCAGTAAGCAAGCTTTTGTTGGAACTAAATAAGATTTCGTTCTTGACCAGGAGGAAGAACGTCAGAGGCAACTAGACCTAGAGATGGGTGGTTGGACTGACAAGTGTTCACAGCAGGTCATCTCTTTACAAGAAGTCACGCAGCCCTCTTCTACGAACGAGATCCAGCAAGCTGGAGACAGCAATAGGTACTGACACCTGCTAGTCTAGCTTTCATCTACACATGGTTCTGACTTTGAATCATAGCACTAATATTAGTTGCTCTACTTTGCATAATATGTTGGATATATTATTTTGGTACATTGTATTAAAAACTATAAATGCCATGAATTTATGTATTTGTTTCAGTAGGTTATACTTTATCATCACTAATTGTTAGATAAAATTGCTACAAAGTTATGCATTTATTTACCTTCAAATCAATATATTTACTTTTTAATCACTATACACTTTATTGGAAAATCGTCTGTTCATTTATTACAAATAAAATAAATTAGATATTGTATCTTAGAATTTCTATTTTTTTAGAGGCCAACATTTTTGTTGCTCTCTTTAGCTTTTGTTATAATCATTACAATATCTTATCTCATAGTCTTCTTAATCTCTCTAACTTATTTTACATTATAGCTATAGGTTTTATGAGTATTAATTAATTATGTATGTCCTGGTTATTGAAGTTTTCATCAACTTATAGAAATGTGTACCTACTCAGCAATAATAATATTTTTTCTATTTGCTAATGCTGGGATCACCATCAACTTAATGTTCACTTAAGTTCATGAAGTGTAATAGGTATCCTCAGTTTTTCAAAATGGAAGCCATATCACGATGCACTGAACTCAAGAACTCAATGTTGACGTGACATTCAATTTATTTACTGGACAGATACCCATAATCAACAAAGACAATATATGTATGAATTTGGAAAATAAATAAATTGGAAGATACAAATTTGTGAGAATAATTAAGAATTGTAACATTACATCGTGTATTGTGTGCAGACACCTTCATTCTAGTTTGCTCATATCTTGTGAACATAACAAACTGGTTTCTTCTTACACTTTATTTTGTAAATCCATCGAGCCTCTATTGCAAGTACTTAAAGCATAATCAACACCAACTGATCGGGTTTTATATTAGAGAAGAATTTGGTTTCAAACAGTTCAAATTCATTACCTTTGTGTTGGTAGAGTTGATATGTTAAGTGAATCCTGACCACACATTATGTATCTTTATTTTACGTGAATGTTGAGTTGAATGTGGTGCCCAGTTTAAATAAATTGTATTATACTTTAATTTCATGATATAACACTTTAAGCTGTTTCTTTATTTGCCATTAAGCTAATTTAATATTGCTTTCTTAATTCTTTTGCTAAGATATATTTTACAACCACTTTTTGCACTTATTAAACAAAGTTGCGCATGTTGAAATTTTTTATATATATTATATATGTATATATATTTATTTGTTTAAGAATATGCTCCAAGAGAACTTGATATATTTATTTATCAATATATTGTAAACTTGTGATATATGAAAGGCCTTATGATCATGTATATACATCTTTGTACAAAGCTAAGATTTAGACTTGGTCAAGAGTAATATTGCCAAGTTTTGAAAAACTATTTCTTAACCACAATTTTAGGTAACATATGAAAACAGAGAAATAAAGAATTACTACTAAACTAAAACTCTGGGAATGAAGGCAAAGCATACACACTTAATAGAATACATTGCAGCACCATGAGAGAACAAACACACTCATGTTCGTTGCCACTTGGTTTAAGACTGTCTGAGTTTAAATCAAGCCTGGTAGACTGAGGATTCTTTTCCACAAGCAATTTATCAGTGTTCTTTCCCTATTCTCTTCCCACACTTCTCTCCCTCTGTCACTGCTGTGTTAAATGTAATTACAGTAGGGATGCGCATCTATTGATTCAGTATATGCGGTTTACCGCTGCCCAATTTTATTGATTTTTTATTAAAGAAAAAAAATGGTTAAAAGTCCCAATGCCTACACCATCAATCATCATTGCAATAAAAATAATGGAGCATAGTAAGTACAGTATATATTATTTCTTTATTTAATGTTGCTCTCTCTATAAGGAAACCCTCTTTTTTCACTTTATGAGGTAATTGTATTATATTTGGAAGAAGGTACAGTAAAGGTGGATAGAAACATATAAAAGGGACACTCACAATATGGTTTTTACAATGAAAAGAACACAGTTCCCACTTTACACCCTTGCAGTTGGACAAAGAGGTAATGGTTGCATCTTGAAGAAAATCGATCGTCACTGCCCAATCCCCAACCTAGGTTTCATTCTATTGGAGCTCCCTGACGAGTTCCGATAGAATGAAACCTAGGTCGGGGGATTGGGCGGTGAAGATCAATGTTCTTTAAGAGGCAACCATTACGTCTTTGATCCAATGGCAGCGTTGTAACCTGTGAACTGTGTTCTTCATTATATTATAAAAGCCATATTGTGTTTGTCCCCTTTTATATGTTTCCATCCACCTTTACTGTACCTTCTTCCAGATATAATACAATTTATTTAATGTTGGTAATGCCTCACTGTGAATAATCTATCAATTAAACTTTACTGTATTTGTGTATGTTACATGAATTTCACGTTATATAATAGTTTGGTATTAGCTGTGGTTTCATGTAACCGCGGTAGATCTATAAATGTATTACCCACGGATATAGGGGCCAAACTATATTTACAAAAACAAGATGTCACAAACTTTTGTGAACATAAATTATTAATCATTTACTTATTTCTATCTCTTTAGCATTATGAACTTGAAAGTTCTTTGTCACACTTACAAAAGTACACCACCTGTTCCTATCTTATTCTAGTTCTATCCAGCCTGGCTCATTACACCCTATCTCTTTCAGACTCATTCTAATATTATCCTCCAATCTGCGTCTAATATTCCCAATGGTCTCTCCAAATAGGGTTTGTCAGTCACTACCCTGAACAAGGTTCTAGAATCTCCCATTCATACTATATGTCCTGCCCACTGTAATCTATGAAACTTAATTATCCTAATGTATTTTGATTAGTACAAGGTATGTAACTCAGCATTATGTAACCTCCACCACTCTCCAGTAGCCTCATCTTATGTTGGACCCAATATCTTCCTAAGCACCTTGGTTTTAAATATTATAATCATTTATAATAATGATTTCAAAACTAGCGCAAATTTATTCAAAGGCTAAGAGTCTGTTAATCTGTTTTTATATTTTCCATGAAGAGTATCTAACATTTATTACTATTCATATTTTAATAATATACTTTAACATAGCCTGCCTCTGTGATCTAGTAGTCGGATATTCTGGCCGCAGATCCAAAGCTCTCAAATTCGAACCCAGGCGCTTATAGATTTTACTGTTAAGGGTCTGGAACAAGGTCAACTCAGCCTCGTGAAGACAAATGAGGAGCTATTTGAATGAAAGAGTAGTGACTAGATTATAGAAAACTGAGATTAATGGCCAGAGGGTTTGTTGTGGTGACCACATGATGCCCTCTTATAAACAGAAGTAGGTGGTACTATCTTTGCAAAAAGATGGCCACTTGACCGGTATAGATTTATTACGGGCTTACACCATGAAATTGTATTTTAACTGACCAATAATGATAAATGATAAAATATTTTAAAGTAATTAAATATAGTAGTCAGTTAATATTTATGAATAATAAAATGTGTTGAATTATTACTGTTCAAATACAAGCATACCAGCTTTTACCGCTTCACCGTACCGTTATTCATTTTATCAGCCATTAAAAGAGCATACACCACTGATTGACTTTTGGTTAATAACTACCGAAATCAATCACCTTGGATACAACAAAGACACAACAAACATTACATTATAAGTCTGTTAAACGCAACTGAACTAAAAAAAAAAAACACGCATGCGCAACAACACAAGAGGATAGAAACAAAACAACAACTACATATGTCTCATCATAGTCAAGAACTAAATAATGTCAACACTCCCACTTATTTAGATCTGTCTCTCAAACCAACCTTGCTTCGCAAGTAATTAAACTGATGCTTTGGCAGAGGCTTTGTAAGAACATCTGCAAGTTGTTCTTTGGATTCAATGTACTTATATCAATGTCTGCACGTTCATAGACATCTCGTACAAAGTGGAAACGAACATCAATATGCTTAGTTTTTCGGTGGTACTTCAGATTATTCGTCAATTTAATTGCTGATTGGTTATCTACGTATATTGGGACCTTATCACATTTCAAACCCAATTCACAAATTATCCTAATAATGTATTTTAATTAGTACAAGGTATGTAACTCGGCATTATGTAACCTCCACCACTCTCCAGTAGCCTCATATTATGTTGGACTACGTAGCCATATAGCGTCCTTTGTTCCATTAGACAATGCAATGTACTCAGCCTCTGTTGATGAAAGTGCTACTACTCTTTGTCTCTCAGAGGACCAAGAAATAGCAACCCCATTAAACATAAATACAAATCCGCTAGTTGATTTTCGGGTATCTACATTACCAGCATAATCTGCATCTGTAAAACCTCTCAGTGTGGCGTTACTCCCACTGTCTCCGTAAACAATCCCATAATCCATTGTCCCCCTTAAATAACGGAGAATCTTCTTAACCGCCTGCCAGTGATCATGCCCATAGTTAGTTAAAAATTGACTGGCTTGATTAACTGCACATTCAATATCAGGGCGACTGACTTTTGCAGCGAAAAGAAGAGAACCAATTTCCTCACGGTATGGCACATGTTGTAGTTTCTTCTTTTCTTCTTCACCTCTTGAACTCTGCCATTGGCTTAAGTGTAAGCCAGGTTCAGCTGGAACAGTTGACGGCTTTGCATCTTCCATGCAGAATCTTCGTAGAATTTTTTGGATGTATGCACTCTGACTAATTTTTATAGTGCGTTTTTCCCCGATTTTGTTCAATTTCAAGGCCGATGAAATGCTTAGCGTCACCAATTGTGATCTGAAAACACTATTCCAAATTTTGCAGAACTTCATCAATTGCTTCTTGAGAAGCTGACATCAAAAGTCCATCATCAACATAGAGAGCTAAGTATACAGTTGCTCCTTTGACCTTGCCAGCAAACACGCAATGGTCACACTCAGTTTGTTGGAAAACAAATTTTTCTAAAAATTTCACGAATTTTATGTTCCAGCAACGTGGCGATTGCTTGAGTCCATACAGGCTCCTTTGAAGTCTACATACTGTTTCAGGGTGTGCTTTGTCTTCAAATCCGGGTGGTTGCTGCATATAGATCTCTTCTTTCAATTCACCATAGAGGAAAGCAGTTTTCACATCAAATTGGGCAATTTCAAGATCTTCTACTGCTACAATGTCTAGAAGCAATCGAATTGATTCATAACGAACTACAGGCGCAAAAGTCTCAAAATAATCGGCACCTTCTCGCTGAGCAAACTCCTTTGCAACAAGTCTGGCCTTGTATCTAAGACCCCCACTTGGATTTGATTTCTCATTAAACACCCACTTACAACCGATCACGTGCTTCCTTTCTGGGAGTTTCACAAGTTCCCACGTTTTGTTTTGTTGATGCACACTCATTTCATCATTCATAGCGAGTAACCACTTTTTAGCTTCAGCACTCATGACAGCCTCTTCAAAAGTAGTAGGTACAGTATCCACCACTAGAGCAGAATCATTGTAGCGACTTGGTCTGCGCAGCAGGTCTCGATCACGAAGTTGTCTTCCTGGACCTGATGCTAGTTGAATCTCTTCCAATTGTGGTTCTACTCGTTCATCTACTTGCTGCTGGACTACTGGTCTTAGCTCCACTGCTGCTTCTAAGTCTGATTGACCTTGATGATCAAAGTCAAGTTTTACCTGAGTTACTGGTAGTGGGTTTACATCATTTTCTGTGTATGGTTGATTTTCATAACCAATATCAAGTTTCCCCTCTTTTTTTATGACAACCTTGCTCTGCCATTTCAGTTCTATCATTTAAGATTACCTAACAGCTTACATGTATTTTTCGATTCTTAAGATCCCATAGTCGATAATTCCTTGACTCTCCCTGATAGCCAACAAAAATCATTTTCTTGCTCTTTGGATCAAACTTCTTGCGTGTCTCCTTGGGTATATGCATGTATGCATCACAACCAAATACTCGCACATGTTTGATTTCTGGCTTTTCATTAAACCATCTCTTATAGGAAGTCATTCCGTCAGATTGTTTTGAGAGGGTTCGATTCAAAACATACACAGCTATTTGAACAGCTTCAGCCCATAATTCTTCTGGAAGGTTTCTGGCAAGTAACATAGATCTGGCACTTTCACAAAGGGTACGCATTTCATGCTCAGCCCGACCATTCTGCTCATGAACATACGGTGTTGACAGCTCATGAACAATTCCTTTGCTTTTCAGAAAAGCATTGAATTCATTTGACCGGTACTCTCTGCCATTGTCTGTATGTAGAATTTTTATGTTGTTGCCGGTCTGCTTTGTCACAAAAGCTTCATAATCTTTGAACTTTGCAAACACTTCATGTTTGTGATGCATGAAAAATACAGAGCAGTATCCTGAGTATTCATCCTTACACAATAAAAAATACTTTGAACCACCTGGTGACTGTAATTTAACTGGATCGCAGACATCCAAATGAATCTTTTCACCGGGATTATTAGCTTTTGGTCTCTTGCTAGATGGGTGTGGGTGTGGCTTGCAAGCATGCTTTCCCATAGTACACGCTTCACAGAAAAAATTGGATTTGTCTTTGATTACTAAACCATTAGCTGTGTCAAATTTTTCCGTTGCATTAATTGAACTGACATTAATGTGACCCAACCTTTCGTGCCACAGTTTCAGGGAGTTAACTTCTGCAACATTACACTTTGAAGAAACTTGTACCTCAAAAAGCATTCGGAACAGCGATCCATGACACACCCCTTTTGCTGATAAGGCCCCACTTCTTTCTTGGACCTCGCAGTGATTATGGTAACTATGGAATGAGAAATTTTTGTCATTGATCGCTCCCACTGAAAATAAATTTCGTTTCAAATCTGGAACTAAAAGCACATTGGTCAATTTCCGGTTGACCTGCTTTCCATGCACTTCTGCAAGAATATATATTGTGCCAATACCTGCTACAGGTAACACCATGTCACTTGCAATTTGAACTAACTTTATCTTACCAACTGGTCTGAGTTCACTGAAAAAATCGCGGTGGAAAGTCATATGGAGGCTTGCACCCGAATCTGCCAACCACACAGATTTGTCCTCATCCGTTGTTTCTGAGAAGAAAGCTGAAATGTCACACACATATGCAGATGCAGAATCATCACTCATTTTTCTTCCTTTTCCTTCATCTGCCATTCACTTTTCACATTCACGATACCAGTGACCAAGCTCGTTGCAGTACTTACAAGGATGTTTTCTTTTCAACTCTTCAATACTCTTGGAATTTTTTCTTCCGCTTGTCTTTGGAATCATTAACCTTCTGATAATTGGATGAAATTTTTTCTTGTTCATCTATTTTTAGCTGCAGGGCTCTTACTTGCAGCGCAAGTGATGAAGACTCCTCTTCTATTGATGTCAATCTTTTGTACTCACAAATTATCCTCGCAATTAAATTCTCCTTTTTTCGCTCATCTTTTGCAGTGCACTCCCATGCCATGGTAAATGCTGGAAATCTTGATGGCAAACTGTTCAGCAGTTTAGACATCATGGCTGAATCAGGTGGTTTTTCACCTGCATCATCAAGCTTCTTACAGATGGTTTCAAATTTTTCTAGCTGTGTTGCGACAGGCACGCCATTCTTGATCCGAAAATCGTAAAATTGTTGCCAACAATCTTGTTTCACATCTTCACTTGTGTCTCCATACAAAGAATGTAGTTTATCCCAGATCTCTTTCAGTGTCCTACAGTTTATTAAATTCACATGAAATGTCCGATCCACTGATCACAATAAGATCACTGCTGTTTTTGACTTAAATTTTTTCCATACTTTCCACTCGTCGAGTTTTGCTGCTTTGTCGGGCTCTGTATCTGTCCCTTCCACAAATTCTACCAAATCTTGAGCATCAAGTAAGAATGACACACTAACTTTCCACAATGCGAAATTTGTGTGAGATCGTATGTGTCCTTTTCCGTCATTGCTGCAAGCAGAGAAAAGAAAATATACTGGACGCAATATACACCTACCGACGTCACGAGCAAAACGTACAAACGACACGAACAACAAGATGTGTAGCGACAACACGAACAAAAGTTTCTCAACTTACACTTCGATATAATGGCGGCGCAGAGAAAGCGTGACTGGGCCCATAACCTGTTGAATTATTACTGTTCAAATACAAGCATACCAGCTTTTACCGCTTCACCGTACCGTTATTCATTTGATCAGCCATTAAAAGAGCATACACCACTGATTGACTTTTGGTTAATAACTACCGAAATCAATCACCTTGGATACAACAAAGACACGACAAACATTACATTATAAGTCTGTTAAACGCAACTGAACTAAAAAAACAACGTGCATGCGCAACAACACAAGAGGCTAGAAACAAAACAACAACTACATATGTCTCATCATAGTCAAGAACTAAATAATGTCAACAATAAGAAAGAGGAAAAATTATCTGAGCAGTCCAGTAGTCATGAAATAGTGTTGAATTTTTTATTTAGCACCCCTTATTTCTACCATCTCATTTTTTTTCACACTTTCTCTTTCAATTGTCTGTTGCTCACAAAGTGTTAACCTTGAAATCTACCATTGAGTTAGATGTGAGTTTTCATGGTTGATTGATTGGGTTACATCATGGTAAACTCACATATACTGCAAATTGATGGAAAATGCCCTATTTAATTTAATTATTTGTTAGTTTGGTGCTTTTTATTGACTAGGCCTAATATTCACACAACATATCAAGATAAACTTATTTTCCCAAAAAATAACCTACAGAAAACATGAAGTATGTATGTAAGAGTAAACAGGCCCACATCAACTCCATTTATTTTATTCATAACTAAAATAGTTCTCAAATACCTTACGCAAATAATATATTATTATAGATACACAATGTTAGCTTTTAAAAAAATACACAAAAGAATATATGAGAACAAATGACAATCTTATTTTTGTGTTTACTTATGACTATTAAATACTAGGCCTACTTACTCTCATATATTTCTAGCTAGTAATGATTGTTCAATTTAATTTAAATCTGTTAAAATCCATTGACTACAAAGTTATATTTGTTTGTATCTAACATAAAGAGTCATGCTGTTTTGAAATTGGTGCAGCTGATTGGTACTAGGCTAATTAGTTTGGTCCAGGAAAGCGTTACCAAACTGATGTTTGGTATCATCTCATTCATAAACACACTAACCAGCCGCAATACCAGGAGCGTGAAAACACTCTGGTCATCTCATAAACATTGATACCAGGTCAACCACAAAGATACACCTAATATCTTGCTCTAACTCACTGTCTCACTTGCAAGCAGCCAATTATGAGTCACCACAGACATCCTTTAATTTGTTTCTCCCTAACCAGTAAAAAAAACCACACCTCCCCTCCCAATTGATAAGACAATCAATCACTTCCCTGTGTCAAGTAATAGTACAAAGACCATGTTATCTGATACCTTAAAACTGAGAGTCATCACTTCTGACTTCTAGCCTACACAGTTCAAAATATCCTTGAACATCATCAAACCTAATCATTTGCTTACAAATCTTGCCATAGTCTGCATCTGCCCAGCCCTTCTTAGAAATAAACCAAAACTTCAATAAATTATATATAATATTTTACAGTCTACATTTAGTTAATCAAAACCTTTTTAACTTTTAACATCATGAAATATAAATAAAAGTGTTAACATCAGATGCCATATGAAACAGAAATTACACCTTGCAACATTTCAAAATAAAAAGTTTGACTTATTCTTTAACTTTAAAAGTAAGTATATTAAAATTAAATTTAAAGATAATATTGCAGGACATTAATTTTAAGAGTCCATCTCACCCATAACTTAGATAAGGATTACAGTTCGAATTGGGTCTATCCATTATCATATTATCACTTTTATGTAAGAATTGATATGAGTAAAATAATTTTAATATAATTTATAAATACAAAGATAAAAAGATGGCTCCTAATTTTACTTTTGTCAGAGGATACATGCATAAAATCAGTCTTCATTGTAATTTCCAGTTCAAGTGTAATCATGTATCTAATGTTCTGACCAATCACCACGATATAGGGAAGCAGGTGACAAAACATATATGCTTAAGTTAGAAGTTCAACTTTTACTTTGCAGCAACATGTGCCTTAAACACATTTAAATGACACAAATATAATTGGAGAGATAAACACTAGTCTACTTGCAAATACACAAAGACTGTGTGCCTTTTAAAGATGGAACCTTTACATATT
The DNA here is from genome assembly GCA_039000515.1 of Timema cristinae. Classification (NCBI taxonomy): domain Eukaryota; kingdom Metazoa; phylum Arthropoda; class Insecta; order Phasmatodea; family Timematidae; genus Timema; species Timema cristinae. Next base: position 22,488,525 of record JBCFYV010000935.1, read on the forward strand.
CTTGACCTGAAGAGGTAGTAAGACACAGTGATAAAAAATAAAATAAAAGGATATTTTATATACAGTTTATTTAAGAAAAATACACCTCATCCATGACTCTTTAACATATGAGAGGGGTCCAAAACAGTATAATTACTGGAATATTTGTAAATTTGGTATATTCAATTACAAACTTTAAAGTTTAAATAGTCCACATTTGCATAGAATAAAAAGGCAAATAAAGAACTGAGCACATTGATTCAAACACATCTATTACTTCCCTCCTCCCCTTCACCTCCTTCAAAATACTGGGTTGTTTAACGATGGCACATATTTCCTAATTACAAGGTCAAATCACCTCATTTCAAACACCATTGACACAATTTCACTCCTGTATGCTATTCTCTAAAATATCTTGAAATATGGTAATTTTTTCTGGAATACGCGGAGAATTTAGTATTAATAAAATAGTGGTAGCCCTGACCAGTGGTCCACCCAAGTATGTTTGGTCACTAGCCAAGGGTTCACTGTATCACATGAAACATACACATTTTTGAAGTGTTTTATTCCTTTAAACATATCACATCCTCCTTGAGTTTTGGTAGATTTTCGTATAAAGTCGGCCAGTAAATTTTTTTGGCAGTAGTGTAAAGTGTGAACTAAGCTCTTTTTTCATAATGAAACACATAGTGTTTATAGCTTTGTTTCAACTCATTTTACCTGCACAAAACTCATTTCCGCACAAACATAAAGATGAAAAATGTGTTTTCAATCTATTTAAAGATTGAAAAAAATGGTAAATATAATTTATTTCCCTTGCTGAAGGCCTATGATTTGTTTAAAATTACACTCTTTGTCCATCACTTCTGCCTAAGTATTTATTTTTGTTAATTATTATTAAAAAACCAGTCAACTACTAATGTATGAAATTTGATAATAAATGTTTATTGAAAAATTGTATGTTTTTTATTCCAGTTCTTTATATATTTTATATGTTTACAAAGAGACAACATATTTTAAGTTACTTTAAATGTCTGAAGTGTCCGTCTAAAATAATATTTTTTGGACTCGAATCTCTTTTGATCCAACCTTTTACCTTTTTATTTCCAAACCTTTTCTACATATAGTGATTTACATTAAATCTGTCTATAAGTTACAAAACATATGTGAATATTACTCTTACCCTTTACTTCTAATTAGATACACTATTTACACTACAAATAAAGAATGAAAGAGGAAGACACTTTCTTCCTCTTTTTTCTTACCCCCTCCTTCGAGGGGGGTTGTCTTATGAGAGTCTGCCTTGGTCATCCTAACTTAGACCTGGTGCGCAGATAATAGCGGTACAAGTTGGCGTGAGCCAAGTCGGCTTTGATTCCTATGTTGTAGACTTGATGGAGCAACTGTCCTGGTTGGATGGGGGTACGGGGTGCCATAGCAAACTATTGGTCATGCTCATAGAAAAGAGATAAATGACACTCTAATGTTGGCAAGTAGAACCACATCGCTATCGATCACAGTGTTAGTGCCACGAACTAAAAGATTTGAAGCAAGACGTTACACTTAGAACACAATGCATTTTCTATTGTGGAATGTTAATAAATTCTTATATCAAATTCAATCAAATGTAACTAAATCCATTATTTTATAAATAAACCATGTTATAAAGTGTAAAATCCAGCCAAACTCTTTCCTTAAAATAAAAAAAATTGCTAACAAAAGAGTAATGGTGAATTTAACATAGACTTCACACTTTCTTTTCTATGGACTTCACGTCCACGGGGATTAGTTAGTCCCATAAGAGTGCCCACCCCATGGTCCTGCTCTTCTTCGTTATTAAAATAAACTAAACATATACATACTTAAGATGTGTTTAGTCAAAAAGCATAAAATTGCCACAATCTTAAATATTATTTGCATTAACATGCACATCAATCCTGTATGCATGCATGCATACATGTAATAAATTGTTATCGGGAAAAAATACACTATACATACTTAATCACGCTACTCCCTTATGTGGTAGGCAATAGTCTGTGCATATGGCTAAAAAAAATAACTAGATACTTAATCCATCCTCACTTCCCTATCTTTGCATACTCCCTTCGCTTCAACAACATTCATACATCGAGTCATACATGCTCTTTTATTCTTAGAACTCCCAAGGTTTCTATTTTCCACACATTCATCTACAACATTTAGCCACATCTTACATGACTTACCCCTTATGATCCACACTCATTTTCTTAACATGCTCAAACCAATGTAAGACAGTTTTTCACATTAACCTATTGGATAACCTTTCAAACCACACTCCTTCAGCACCCATATATTACTGACTCTGTCCATACAAGTTATTCCATATATATTTATTAAATATCTCATTCCAACCACACTCACCTTGCTCTTGTGTTTCTCCTGACAAACCCATGCTTTACATGATCCATAAAACAATGTTGGCACTAGCCCACTTTTATATACTGCCATTTTAGCCTCTTTCATTACTATATTATTTGTAATGGTTCACATACATCCAACTACTCTCTCAGATGCATTCACCACTTTGTCGATTTCACCAATTATCTTTCCATTTATACAGAAGTTCTGCCCAAATACACAAAATCATTCACTTGTTTTAACAGTTTTTTGTTTATACTAAGCTAACAATCATTTCCTGATCCATCCTTATCAAAAACTATTACCTTAGTTTTGGAGACATTTATACGAAAATTCATTCTGCCTGTCGCCACATTCAAATGCTTTAATTAATTCTGCAAGTCACTTTCATTCTTAGCCATTAATAAATAATAAGGCATAAGCTGCATCTAGCAGCACACTCACATTGACCATTTGTACATCAACCATGTCCTTACAAGCATCTCTCACACTTATCCATGGAGACATAACACAGCCTTGTCTAATATCCTATTCAATGTCAAACCATTTGCTCAACGTTCCATGCACCCTAACAAACGCTTATTAGTCATTACTTTTTTTTATACGCTAAGGAAGTGTTACTTTTAGAAATATTTAGGACAAGGATTAGAGAGACTGTTATACCAGGATTGCAACAGCTCAATCAGGAAGATTTTTGCTCTAAGCAACACGGCACAAAAACCCATACTGCATGTGAAACAGCTGATCATTTAGAAGGTATTTCCCTGGACCGATATTAATTATGTAATATATTATGCGTCCGGAAATTTGATGATTGTAATAGAAAATGTGGAAAGAGAAAGAATATGTGAACATTGCGGCAGAGGCCATTTCAAACTATAAATTTCTACAAATAATATACATAAATTTCCATAATAATATAAGGAATTAAATAGTGTTTTTATTCTTTCTTTCCTACAACACACAAGTTGTTAGCAAAATAAATCAAAAAATAACTTCTAGCCCACCTGTATTTATAATACAAAAAGTATTTTGAGAGATTGTTGATCCCAAACAGCAAAGAAGATTTATGAGCTGAAGAAGAAAAAAAGGAAGGAGATAGAAGATTCTTTGAAAAGGTCGAGGAAGGTAAAGGCACCAGGAGTGATGAACTTAAAAGGGTGAATGATAACAGAAGCAGGGGAAATGGGAATGCACTGGGGGTATGAAGTATTAAGGGTAGTGTGGAAGGAGAACAAAGCGCCAATTGATTAGAAAAAAGGTACTATACTACCAATATTTAAGAAAGAGGATAGGAATATGTGCAAACATTATAGGGGAATAACTCTGATGTGTCAATGTGCAAACAATTTTTAAAAGATTTTGTAAAGAAGGATGAGGAAAAGTATTTTAAAAAAAAGGTGGAGGAATAAACAACATGGGTTAAGAAAGAAGAGGTAGATGACAGATTTAATATTTGCAATTATACAACTGATGAAGAAAAGATAATATTTATATGGAAAAGATCTGGTAATGTCGTTCATGAATGTGGAAAATACATATTATGGTTTGGATTTAAATAAAGTCTGGAAAGCGAAGATGAGGATGGAGTAGAAAGAGGAGTGTCGATGAGGAGTAAAGAGTATGAATGATGATATTGTAAGTTGTGTTAAGGTGTAGAAAGGGTGGCCAGAGTAGTTTCAACTAAACATTGGAGTGAAGCAGGGGAGTGCTTTATCACCACTACTAATTGTAATAGTAATGTAAATGGTTATGAATATAGTGGCAAGGATACTGGGCTAGGATGAGAGGGATGCAATGAAGTGTGCGGAAGACTTAATGGTATTGGGTTAAAAGAAAGTACAGGAAGTTACAGGAATGGAATTAGGAAGTGAAAGAGTGTGAGATGAATTTTAGCATGATGAAGAATAAAGTGATGATAAGGAAGACAGTAAGGTCTAAAAAAAATATAAAACTGGGTGAAGAAGATTTAAGTATTAAAAGAGTGTAAACATCTTGGAAGCATGCTTCAGGCAAGGGTGGTAAAAGAGAAGATCTAATTAGAAGAGGTCAGCAGGTGGTTTATAGGGTGCATTTCCTACTCATAATTAGGCATGCAGCAGAAACCTGTACATTGAATACAAGAGAGACAAGGGAGGTTCAGGCGATGGAGATAAAGTTTTTAAGGAGTATGTTAGGTGTCACCAGGAGAAATAGGATTATAAATAAAGATTTTAGGGCAAGAGTTGGGCTACAGGGGGTACATAAGATAGTAGTGGAAGCAAGGGTGAGATAGTATAGACACGTATTGAGAATGGAAAAGGAAAGAATCCCAAGGAGGATGGAGATGAAGTTTGGAGGGAAAAGACTGCAAAGGAGACCAAGGAAGAGATGGGAGGAACAGATAACACTAAGTGTGTGATTGAGAGGAGAAGAATGGTCTTTAGAGTAAGGATAGAAGGACAGACGAAGATGGAGGCAAATTACTAAACTGACAAACAGTTCATGATGATGATGATGATGATCATACTGTATTTATAGTGAAATAAGTTTTAATTTTATTTATTATTATTATTTAGCATCGCGTCTTACTACCCGTTCGGGTTATACGCTTTAAGTACTAATTACGCTAATAGATTAGGAATTGGGAAGGTTGAGTTAGAGAAAGTGAACCCACATTTGTGTGGAGGGAGAGTGGAAAGCCATTTAGGAAAAACCACCCCCAGTTCACCTGACTGAGATTCGAACCTCGATCTCCCCGTCCTCAGCAGTCGAGCTCAACACGACTAGCGTGTTAGCCAACTACGCCACCGAGGCGGGTTTCGTTTTATTAACATTTATACAATGTTTTTTTTTTCTATTTGGCAATATGATGTATTTACTCAAACCAAATAATTAACTTAACTTGGTGTTACTTAGTTAAAAAAAAAGATTATCTTATTGTATTTACCATGAACGTTTTGTAAATATTTACTCAAATTAGACAAGAGTAAAAAATCACGGCTGTGAACAGACCCATAAAACTGTTTGATGGCATGTCCTTTCGTTAAAATACTTTTTTACTTTGTAAGTTTCTTACTGTCAAAAACAAAATAAGTGTTTACTCTCAATCTACTTGACCCGATAGTGTTTTACTTCTTCAAGATCCTCTTTATCAATTGTTACTGCATGGACATTATGCAGAGGAATTTCTTCTACCCATTGAGATAAATCAATGCCAGCCTGAAAAAATAAAGTTAATATAATTGTTATCATTCCAGACACTTGACCAAATTATTAACCAACAAGGTTGAGTCAATAATTATTATCTGAAGTCGGGCTATTTAAGGATCAGGGAGACCAAGGCATTTCATAATGCTCTTAATAAAGTTGTAAATAATGTTAGGTGTGGCTATGAAATTAAGAAGTTTCCAAAGTATTATCAGTAATATCACGTTAAAATAATTAACTAATAATTATGAATACTAAGTATAACAGTATAAATTGGATGAATAATCACAAACACAGCTAACACCTGATCTAATATAAGGACCTGATGTAAGGTTGCTATAGTTCACACTAATATAGCTAACACCCGATCTAAAATGAGGAACCAATTCAAGGCCACCATAGTTAACACACTAATATAGCTAATACCTGATCTAATATGATAACATGATGCAGGGCTGCTATAGTTCAAACTAATCTAACTAAAACCTGATCTAAAATTAGGAACCAATGCAAGGCCACCATAGTTAACAAACTAATATAGCGCTAATATGATAACATGATGCAAGGCCGCTATAGTTCACACTAATATAGCTAACACCTGATCTAATATAAGGCTGCCATAGTTTTCACACTAATATACCTAATAACTGATATAATATAAGGACCTGATGCAAGGCTGCCATAGTTAACACACTAATATAGCTAATACCTTATTTAATATGAGAACCTTATGCAATACCTTATCTAATATGAGAACCTGATGCAAGGCTGCCATAGTTAACACACTAATATAGCTAACACCAGATCTAATGAGGACCTGATATAAGGCTTGCCATAGTTAACACAAACTAACATAGCTAATACCGGATCTATTACGATGACCTGATGTCAAGGCCACCATAGTTAACACAAACATAGCTAACACCAGATCTAATATGAAGACCTGATATAAGACTTGCCATAGTTAACACAAACTAACATAGCTGTTATCTTATCCAATATGATGAGTTGATACAAGGCTACCATAGTTAACACAAACATAGATAATACCCGATCTAATACGAGGACCTCATGTCAAGGCCACCATAGTTAACAAACTAACATAGCTAACACCAGATCTAATATGAAGACCTGATATAAGACTTGCCATAGTTAACACAAACTAACATAGCTGTTATCTTATCCAATATGAGCTGATACAAGGCTATCATAGTTAACACAAACTAACATAGCTAATACTGGATCTATTACGAGGACCTCATGTCAAGGCCACCATAGTTAACATAAACTAACATAGCTAATACCTGATCTATTACGAGGACCTGATGTCAAAGCCGCCATATTTAACACAAACTAACATAGCTAATACCTGGTCTATTACGAGGACCTGATGTCAAGGCCGCCATATTTAACACAAACTAACATAGCTAATACATGATCTAATATGCGGACCTGATGCAAAGCTGCCAAAGTTAACACAAACTAACATAGTTAATACCTTATCTACTATGAGGACTTGATGCCAAGGCTGCCATAGTTAACATAGCTAATACCTGATCCAATACGAGGACCTGATGCAAGGCAGGTATAGTGACAAGGATAGCACCCGGCTTCACAGTGCTTCGGAGAAACCTCCACATGTCTGCCTGCTTATCTAGCTCCAAGAAGAACTGGAACACGTTATTTAGAACTACGACATCGGCTGAACTGACCAGCTCTGGTTGACACACAATATCGCTGTTCATCACTTGTACACGATCCTAAACAGGTCAGAATAAAAATATAATTATAATAGAAAAAGATCACTCTTGGTCTAAAAATGGGTACCCAGCAAACATATAGAGTAAATGTAAGTGCCTTATTGGGTCCAGACCTCGTGTATACAATGGCCAGACTACCAGACAATTTGAAACAATTTTATAAAACTGTAAAATTAATAAAAGGAATTAATATGATATATTATTAATAAAAGTGACTACTCCCCCTTCCTCGTTTATATCTAATGTTGTAGTGATGACTGACAAGTCAAATGCACTGTAGCTAGCCAAGCGAATTGACAAATAAAGCACACACGCACACATATATATAAACAGCGCACTCTGTCTAGTTCCCTTCTTGTTTAACACGTATGAAGTCAGTAGGGGGATTAGAAGGGACAAGCGGGAGCATAAGTGAAAGAAAAGGCACACACCTGGAAGAGTCTGGGTTCATTTTATTCCAAAACACACACAGTCAGCGATAGCCATGCAGCTACAGTCCGGATCAAAGCTAGACAAGTGAGTGGGCCACTGTGCACAGTGGGTGGGACAGAATGTTCAGTGAGTGTGAGATAATGTGTCCAGTGGGTGGGCCAGTATGCCCAGTGAGTGTGAGATAGTGTGTCCATTGGGTAGGACAGAATGTTCAGTGAGTGTGAGATAATGTGTCCAGTGGGTGGGCCAGTATGTCCAGTGAGTGTGAGATAATGTGTCCAGTGGGTGGGCCAGTATGTCTAATGAGTTTGAGATAATGTGTCCAGTGTGTAGGCCAGTATGTCCAGTGAGTGTGAGATAATGTGTCCAGTGGGTGGGCCAGTATGTCTAATGAGTTTGAGATAATGTGTCCAGTGTGTAGGCCAGTATGTCCAGTGAGTGTGAGATAATGTGTCCAGTGGGTGGGCCAGTATGCCCAGTGAGTGTGAGATAGTGTGTCCATTGGGTAGGACAGAATGTTCAGTGAGTGTGAGATAATGTGTCCAGTGAGTGGGCCAGTATGTCCAGTGAGTGTGAGATAATGTGTCCAGTGGGTGGGCCAGTATGCCCAGTGAGTGTGAGATAGTGTGTCCATTGGGTAGGACAGAATGTTCAGTGAGTGTGAGATAATGTGTCCAGTGGGTGGGCCAGTATGCCCAGTGAGTGTGAGATAGTGTGTCCATTGGGTAGGACAGAATGTTCAGTGAGTGTGAGATAATGTGTCCAGTGGGTGGGCCAGTATGTCCAGTGAGTGTGAGATAATGTGTCCAGTGGGTGGGCCAGTATGTCTAATGAGTTTGAGATAATGTGTCCAGTTGGTGTAGGCCAGTATGTCCAGTGAGTGTGAGATAATGTGTCCAGTGGGTGGGCCAGTATGTCTAATGAGTTTGAGATAATGTGTCCAGTGTGTAGGCCAGTATGTTCCAGTGAGTGTGAGATAATGTGTCCAGTGGTGGGCCAGTATGCCCAGTGAGTGTGAGATAGTGTGTCCATTGGGTAGGACAGAATGTTCAGTGAGTGTGAGATAATGTTCCAGTGGGTGGCCAGTATGTCCAGTGAGTGGGCCAGTATGCCCAGTGAGTGTGAGATAATGTGTCCAGTGGGTGGGCCAGTATGTCCAGTGAGTGTGAGATAATGTGTCCAGTGGATGGGCCAGTATGCCCAGTGAGTGTGAGATAATGTATCCAGTGGGTGGGCCAGTATATCCAGTGAGTGTGAGATAATATGTCCAGTGTGTAGGCCAATGTCAGGTGGGTGGGTAAATAATAAACTTACCTGATGATGCTGAGTTGAAAATTGATACTATTATTATAATTTGTGGTAGGGTAACATATACTTTCTGAGCTGGCTGAGTGTATTAGCACACAAGCATTTCTATAATCAAGAATAAAAGGGCGTACCCATTTTGCAGGGAAAGGTATTTTTACACATACCTTTTAGGATTCTTTTACATGCCACGATTGAAATAGGTCCAACGGCTTTACTATTCCAAAGGAAGCTTTGCTATGGATTTTTACTGCTCAAGAAAAATTTGCCAGGTCCGCATGGGTATGAACCTAAGAACATTGGGTCTTGAGATTAGCATTTTACCCCAAGAACACTGAGGTCGACTTGAAAATTGCTGAACCAATTTATTAACACAAACAAACCCTATGTGGATGGCAAAAGCTAGTGTTTAACTTAATAATAAAGTAATTAAACCTTGTGGCAAACAAATATTGCACTACAGTCGACTTTCAACTGTCCTTTTGTTAGACTATCAAGTTTTCAGATTCACGATTATTTATTTCGCAAGACATTAGGATTTTGGCAGAAATATACTTTGAGAAAATTCTACTTTTCTTTCTTCTTGTGGTCAGTATTGATAACATTTTAAATTATTATCTAAGTAGGTGGACATGCTACTAACTGAGCTAAGGTGTCGGACTATCATTATTTAATTAAGCTAATGGGAAAGGTAAAATTTAGAGGAAATGTATCCATATATGTGTGGGAAAGAGTGGAAAATCATTTAAGGAAATCCGAACCTCATCACTGTCAAATCAAACTGGGTGAGTCTAACATTTGGTCTGATTGCTCACAGAAATGTATTTTTTAGAAATAGTTGAATTTAAGTGAGGTAAAAGTAATATAGTAGACCTTGACAAATATCTCGGTTTAAATTTGGGAAATCTAAGTGCATCAATAAGAATTTTCAATAAAAACTGGGTGGGAAATGTATTTTTATAGTCTTTACTAACATGAAATATATTAAATTTTCAAGATAAAAGTATAATTTGAAATATTTGCCTACATTTTAAAGTCTTCATTAACCTTCAGTAAATTGACTTTCAAAATTTTGCCTAATTGACTGAATTAGGCTTACTAAAACTAAAGAAAAATCAAAGTTAACTTTTGATGAAACCACACTGATCACATTGAATGAGGCTAAAAATGTATATTCAGGGAATGTCTCATCTATGGCAAAACAAAAATATAATAATCAACTCCTGCCAATATAAATACCAAAGTTCGTCTCTAATTCAATAGAGCAACTCAGTCAGATTTAGTGTTATTTATTGTTATTGAAGTAGTTGATGTTTCTATCACTAAAGAGCAGCAAAAATAGTCAACCCCCCCATTCTTAAAAATGAAATTTTTAATATTCCTAAGAGTAAATATGTAACAATAAAAAATACACAGTGCAAAACTTCTTGGTTTGAATTTTATTTAAAACTACAAATTAGCATGTGTAAAATAAATTATTAATCTTAACAAATATTTTTGGAAATTAATATTCTCTTTTAGATTGTTATAGTACTCTCTTATGAGGATTTTTTTTAAACCAAATTTTGAGATATTTTCAGAAATCCTGCATAGGAATACGAACTAGTTGTCACTTTTTTTTTTAAATCTTTTCTTACTTTTCAAAGAAATAAATTCAGCACCAAATATTGTGTTAAATGTATGTAAATAGATTGTGCATGGTTTAAATTTAGGAACTTGGTTCTAATTGAGTTAATATGGGGTGTCACAATCTATATAGGTACTATTATTAGACAATGCATATCTAACCGGGTGCCCTAGTATCTAGTATAAATTGGTTAAGGGCCAAAACATGACAGGAAACAATCGACTTGTCCACTCCACAAAGGGCCCATAGGGAGTGTAATGTCCACAGAGGCAGAGGGCCATGAGGCACCACCTTGGGACCATAGGGAGTGTAATGTCACAGAGGCAGAGGGCCATGAGGCACCACCTTGGGACCATAGGGAGTGTAATGTCACAGAAGCACCACCTTGGGACCATAGGGAGTGTAATGTCACAGAGGCACCACCTTGGGACCATAGGGAGTGTAATGTCACAGAGGCAAAGGGCCATGAGACACCACCTTGGGACCATAGGGAGTGTAATGTCACAGAGGCAACCACCTTGGGACCATAGGGAGTGTAATGTCACAGAGGCAAAGGGCATGAGGAGCACACCACCTTGGGACCATAGGGAGTGTAATGTCACAGAGGCACCACCTTGGGACCATAGGGAGTGTAATGTCACAGAGGCAAAGGAAAAGGACTTTGAGGATTATAATGAAACAATGTTTTAATTTGTCTGGAAAGTGACCCAACAATAATATTGTCTGTTGCAGTGCACCACACTTTGGCCGTCACTATGTCCACAGGGAGGGCAGTGTGGAGGAGCGCAACAGTCTGCTGTGAAACACAACATACATGCTCACAAAAATGTGATCATTAGTAGTGAACATTTAAATTACTATGTCTCTGTCAGATTAGTGCACCATAAGCTTTTAGTTAGGTACAGTGACATTTGCAGATATAAAGTGGGAACTTATCTAGGAGAAAAACTTCAGTATGTCCCTACATAATTCAAACCTTGGCCACCTAATTAATGGAAAACTAGGTTAGTCGAGCTCAACTTTTAGTCTTTGTTCCCATCAGTGGGGTACTACCTTTTAATCTTTTGAATTAAACAACCCTATAATAATTGTATGTAAGTGTATAATGAGAGGAGGTAGAAACTCTGTATAGTAATAAAAGCCAACCTGAAAATAGAGCTAAATAAATAACACATAAAACACAAAGAAATATATATACAGGCCTCATAGCATATTTTGGGTGTCAAAAAGTAGGAAAAGTAGGACATGTTAAAAACAATATTTTAACTAAGAACAATGTTTTTATATTATTGGGCCTGTATCAAAAATAAGAAAAAGTATTTTATAAAAGAAGGAGGAATGCTATACCATCAACCCCAGGTAATCCCCCCCACCCCTATTTAATTTCTCTTTAGTACTGTATATATTTTACTTTGTCATTTCATTACAAATCCAAATTTGGAAATGAAAGTGAAACAAAATAGTAATAATGATGTTCTTCAACCTAAAAATAAAATATATAAGAAAAAATCTGTGAAACATCATAATAAAAAATATAATTTCTTACTACCAGTTAGGGTTATATGGAAAAAAAATTAATTAATCACTCTTTCAGCTGTTTTTGGGTTTCTTTGATTCATATTGACTTGCACAGAAGTAGTCCAACATTGTTGTCTTCGTCTTTTGAATTTGATTTTGTTTGTTTCTTATTTTCTCAAAAGCAGTCACTTTCTTCCCAGTTTTTGCCCGGCGCTTTTAGAGTAGTTTGAGCTATTTGCAAACCTTTCCGATCATTGCATTATTATTTCTTTTATTCACTTCTTCCACTAATGACTTGTAAGATTGAACTTTTTCTTAAGCTTCTGATTCTTGCTTTTCTAACAGGTTCTCTTTTTGCATTGCCTCTTTAGTTTCCTGCAATTTCTTTTCCAAAACTTTCCTATTTGCTTGATACTCTTCACTTTAGTTTTTATTTTCTCTTTATCTTCTTACTCGTGTTTCTTTCGTTCAGCCTCAATCTCTTCTGTTCTACAAGTACAACTTATGGGCCCCACGTCCTTTCTTGATGAAATTTTTTGTGAATGATACTGTGTTGCACTGATAGTTGTAATGTTTAAGACCATCCTTGGTAGACTGCATGCCTCTGAGAGACAGGTCCTGTAGCCAGTAAGATGGATTGATGTTTGTGAGACTCCTCACTCAACATCAGTATTTCCATGGAGTAACACAAGGATAGCTTAACAAGCCTTTTAATTTAGCCAAAGATACCGTACACGTATTCGGGCATATATTCAAACAGTGTGACACATTATGATGTGAAATTTTGTTTTGCTAACTTAGCAGCAAAAAGGAAGATCCACACTTAAACCTCTACAAACCAAAAGGTTTCTTTCTTATGGAGGTCAAAAAGTAGGAAAAGCAGGATTTTTTCCTCAAAAGTAGGACATTTCCTACTTTCCTACTGGGAAGTAGGAAAAGCAGGACAAAAATGAGGCCTTAATATAAGACTATGTTTGTAAGCATGTATTACTGTAATTAAAAAAAAAAATGTATTGTTATAATTTTGTATATTGTATAAATTATTATAATTCTTTGTGTCTAATATTATTGTCCTCTGCATCTTGTTAACATCAAGATGTATAAGGACTGTGTTTTTGTTGGGCGCCACCCCTAGTATCTAGGAGAAAAATAATAATTAAAAGAAAAAAAGAAAAATTTTGCCTCGGTTAATTAAATCATTGGCACTATGACTCAATACTCGAGACCACTGGGTAAACTTAAAAACTAAAACATTAACAATTCAGATAAAATGGTTTGTTGGAACAAAATGTAATTTAGACAATAAAAAAATAAATGCATAAAATAACAATTGTTGGCACTTTTGTGGATTTATTATTGTTTTCCCTCAACAATGCTGTTCTATACTTTTGTTAACTTAGATTTATATTTACCCGGAATTCCTTAGGTAGGCTTGGGATGTGGTAAAGTGGAAAACAATAATAAATCCACAAAAGTGCCAACAATAATTGTTATTTTATGCATTTTTTTTATTGTCTAAATTACATTTTGTTCCAACAAACCATTTTATCTGAATTGTTCATGTTTTAGTTTTTAAGTTTACCCAGTGGTCTCGAGTATTGAGTCATAGTGCCAATGATTTAATTAACCGAGGCAAAATTTTTCTTTTTTTCTTTTAATTATTATTTTTTCTCCTAGATACTAGGGTGGCGCCCAACAAAAACACAGTCCTTATACATCTTGATGTTAACTATTGTTGTTATGTTAACAAGATGCAGAGGACAATAATATTAGACACAAAGAATTATAATAATTTATACAATATACAAAATTATAACAATACATATTTTTTTTTATTACAGTAGGAAAAGTAGGACAAAAATAAGGCCTGTATAAGACTATGTTTGTAAGCATGTATTATTATTATTAGCACTGTGTCTTACTACCCATTGGGTTGAACGCACTTACGCTACTGTGTAATGGTAGAGTGTCTGTGAGATGAAATAAGGACCTACAGTTTAGTGTGGGATCCGAACCACGGTGGAGACCTGGCATTCCACACATTCACAATTAGTGATTAGTACACATCTTGTCAGAGATGAAGGGTTGAGCAATCAGACGAATTTGTGCCGGGACCAAGGATTGAACCCCGGACCCCCAGCAAAGAAGTCCGATGACACCTTACCCCTAGACCACCAGGTCACCTTTTAAGAATGTAGTCTCATATATCTTTGTTTGTGTTTTATGTGTTATGTATGTTTCTCTTTATATGAAAAAAGAATTTCTCCGAAAATTCAAAACAATGTCTAACTGTAATATGTGATGATGTTGGAAAGTGAAAGAAGAAATTAAGAGAGACGTGTGTTTGTTCCTTTCTAAGCACAACCTTTTAGTAAAATGCCGTCATCTTCCTCCTTTATTTGCTTCAATTCTCCTCCTCTCACTTATACACTTTCTGTTATCTGCTTCTCCCATCTCTTTCTTGGCCTCCCTTGCGTTCTATTTCCTACATTACTTCATTTCCATCATTTTATTTAGCATTCTCTCCTTCTCCATCGTCATTACATGCCCATACCATCTCACTCTTGCTTCCTCTACTATCTTGTATACTCCCTGTGCCCCCATTCTTTCTCGAATAACTTAATTCCTATTCTTATTTCTCCTTGTGACAGCTAACATGGTCCTCACAAACTCCATTCCCATGGTCTCCACTTACCTAGTCTCTCTTACATTCATTGTCCATGTTTCTGCTGCATATGTGACAATGGGTACACTTCCTTACATTTCAAGTCAAGGTCACTTCTCTTCTCCATAGAACTCTTACACACCTACAGAACTTTCTCTGCTGTCCTCTTCTCATTAAATCCCACACTTCTAAGATATTTTAAATTCTGTACATTTCTCAGCTCTACTCCATTCAACGTTATTGCTTTACTAGGCCTTATCCTCTTCTTTGTCACTACCATCACTTCACACTTTGCATTGCTAAATTTCATTCCACACTTTCACTTCCACATTTCTGTAGCTGTTCCTGTACTTCTTCCTTCTCCCCATACCATCAAGTCATCAACAAACATCATGGCTTTCATTCTTTCCCTTCTGAGTTTTCCTGCCACTTTGTGCCTGACCATTTCCATTTCCATTTCCATAATCATTACAAATAGTAGTGGTGAGAAGGCACTGCCCTGCTTCACTCAAATTTCTATTTGGAACCACTCCATTTTTCCATTCTCCATCTTAGCACAGCTACCGTTATCTTCATAAATGCTTTACACTCTCATTAAAACTACTCTTTCCACTTCGGCCTCCTCCATTGTTTTACAAACTTTATTTCTATCCATGCTACCATATGCCTTCTCCACATCCATAAACACCATTACCAAGTCTTTCCCCAATTTCATATCTTTTACCCACCAGTTGTTGTATGGAAAATATCATGTCTATTGTAGACCGCTTGTTTCCTAAATCCATGAGGTTCATCTCTCCACCATGCTTTCATTTTATTTCTTACTATATTTCCCAGTAACTTCTCATATATGTATGTACAATGGCACATCAGCGTTATTCCCCTATAAATTGTACACCTCTTCTAATTTAAACTTCCAAATCCCTAACACATCATTGTGATTGGTAGATCGGCATTTAACTCGTACATGTAGTAAGACTTGGTGCTAAAAAAATATTATTCTATTATATTTGCACTTTCTATTATATTCATAATTTTCTTCGAGATTTGAAGATAAATTGAAGTTTCAGATTCGTAGAATAGTGTATTCAACCCAACTCTAGTCATAGTGTAATCAGTCAAGGTAAGAAGAATGCTGCCGTACAGCAGAGGCGACTTTTCATTGAACGTGCGGGTGAGAGTCCACCACTTATAATTTCATTAAAAATAATAACTATAAATTAGTATTATTATATAGACTATATTGCTTGCAGTACATTGTAGTATTGGCTTAACTGCCAGAGCTCCCTCTGACAGCTTTCTCAACGGTGCATGAAACCACATGAGCCGTGAGGCATGCACATTGGGGGAACAAAAAAAAAAGAGAGAAAAAAAAGGAGAGAAGTTGTTGATATATCTTCAAGTTTTAAGGTGTCCCTTAATACATGACCTGGTGCACAACTGCATTGCGAACTTGGCAATTTGTTTTGGAATTATGAGTTAAACTAAAGCGTTGCTAACAAACTATTATAATTTTTTATTTGCAATTGTTACTCAGTTCTCCCAAAATGAATATGTGCAAACATGTGTAGATCTAAATGATTTTTATTGAGCTTATAATCATTGTTAAATCGATTTTCTTTCTAATAAAATTAATGACGTGCAAAATATTTAGTTAAATATCTTTTCAGACTTGAACTTTAAAATTAATTGAGAGGTTTACAAGATCCGTAGAAAGAAGAGTGGCATTTTTATTTAAAATACCCCAATGCTTTTAATTTGAGTATTTTGCAATCTTTTTTTTTTCATACACAAAAAAGATTAACACAAGTTGCTATTTTGAAAAAAATTGTCTATGCATTAATTTGGTACTGGTTTTATATTAAGGTATTCAATTATGTGTTTGCTTTTATTAGGTTGCAAAGTATAAGATTAAGATATTTAATGCTGTAGTAAAATTATAAAATAAGTATAATAAAAGGTTACTTAAAAAGTGTGTATATCATAGTTTATAATATTTTGATTAGTGCACTACCTATTTTTAATAGTTATCATATGCCACCCTCTTACAGGGTAGAAGGATTGCATATAATTAAAACAAAGTAAATGAAAATGTGGGTGCAAGAACCAATATTCTCTTTTGATTTCTGCCCTGTTATGTTTAAAATAAATAGTAATAAAAACATGTAGTTTTAGAGATGCTACATAAAGAGCTACTTTCCATATTTATTAGAGGTCTACAAGTTCAAGATTTTTGAGTTAAGTCAATCTTAATCAAGCTTCTAATTAAATAACATTCCTGAGTATAGAGTCAAGTTTGGGTGTATCATTTTTTTAAATTAAACAAATCACAAATATTTTTAAAAAAATAGTTAAAAGAGTCAAGCCATAATAATGAGTAATTTTTAAATATAATGTGGTAGTAACCGAGAAATTAGTTATAATTCAATTTCCATTTTCTCCCCCCTCCCCTCTTTAAGGAAGTTGCGTTGCAAGTTTCACACTCCTCCCTGATGAGTTTCGATAGAATGGAACCTAGGTCAAGGGATTGGGCGGTGACTATCGATTTTCTCTAAGAGGCAACCATTATTACCTCTTCCTCCAATGGCAACAATGTAAAGTGTGAACTGTGTTCTTATTTTCATTGTAAAAGACATATTATGTTCATCCTGTTTATGTTTCTATTCACCTTTCCTGTATCTTCTTCCAAATATAATACAATTATAATTCAATTTAATACTCCATTGTAATGTTTTTTAAGAAAAGGCATTTGTTATGTTTGGATATGCAGAACTAGCAAATTTTTTAAAAATCTAAATTAATAACCTCATTAATTTTCTTTCTACCTGGAGCACAGCTATTCACTTAGTGCCACCTACTACTATAGAGAGAAGTTGGAACATTAATAAGTTTTACTATGTGCATAGTACACTTTGGCATCAATGTGAACTTGGTAATAGGGCTGTAGAGTTGGTACATCAAGCATTCGACCCCTCTATTTTTCTATTGTCCAACTTTGACTCCTCTAGAAATTGCTAATGTAGATGAATTAGTAATAACAAATTTACTGCTGTAAAATGCTTCAATTAGGGGTGTGAGAAGCTTCAAAATTTCAACTTGGTTTCGAAACAAACATCTTCTTTGACTTCATTTTGAAACAAATTCTGACTTCGAAACTTCACCAATAAAAATATTGAAAGCTAAAATACTCCATTTATGTTCAACTAATGCTATCCTGAGATTACAAATTAATATTTACGTGGAAAAAATCTTGAGAAATTGATTTGCATGTTATCATAACTTGATTTGTTAGAGTAACACAGATTACAAACAATTATGCAATAAAATATTTTCCAAGTAATTTTAGTGCATAAAGTAATATAAATAGCAACTATATAATAATTTTTAAAGCAAGAAATAACCTTTTTCAGGGGGCTCAAAATTTGTGAACCCATAAATATGTCCTGGAACATCTATTATAAGCTACGCTCTAAGCTTTAAATTAAAAATTCAAATAATCAGAGATTCATATTATTTAAACCTGTGTGATTCCATAGTATTCAATTTCAAATCTCATTCCTAAATTTTTTTTAAGTCAAATCAAAACTGTATCAGTGTTTTTAAGTCGAATCCGAAACAAATCTCAAGCTAAATTTATTTTATTGAATCAAAATCCTAGTTTAATCTCATGCTAAAAAAAATGGGATCAAATATTTTATGTTAGGCTTCCTTTATTAATGTTTCAAATAAAATCTATGTTGAATATTTTTATATATTAAGTTTCCGAATCCAATCCATTAATAAATTATTTTTAAAAAATGTTGATAAAATTTTATAAACATTTTAGGTTTATTAAAAAATCTGTAATCTCAAAAGGTGAAAATCAATATTTACAAAAAAGGTGGACTAAGCTCCTTTTTTTAAATAATTATTCAAAGGAACGCCTAATAAAAGCAGTATAGAAAAGGATCTAATTAAAAAATTAAAAGATAATAAGATGAAATAAGAAAAGTTAAAAAAAAAGACAGGATGGAAATTAATTTAAAAAACAGATTGAGTATTTAAGACAAGAACCTTTAAAAAATTAAAAATATAGAATAAAGAGTCAGATTATAATATATGGTTACATCAATATAGAAGAGAAGATGGATTGATCGACAGAATAATAGTAAGACTAGTAATAATAAAAACTTATGTAGCAATTATTGCCACAAGTTAACCAAAGTTGGGCTAGTCAATCAAAACATCACTTACCCAATTTCACCGAACCAGACTAGGCAGCGGGAAGAACACACGTCACCACGCAATAACCATACCCAAACATCTGAGAGCTCCATGGCTAGTTGCGGATCATGCCACTAGACACCGCCACCCGTTTCAATAACAACATGGACGTGTAGAAGAAGATAGAAACTGCCAGAAGACTCTAGACGCGTCCAGTACCGCGCACATCCCCTCTAACCGTGTGTTTGAACTCAGTGATCCCCACCCTTGTGTAATCCCGTCTCGAGTGTTCGATGAGTTGTGCTCCATATAAAAGACCGTCCATCAAGAATGAGACCACTCTTGGATTAGGCTCGGACACTAGAACGAAGCGTAGGCTTCGAGGACATACCTATACAAATGTAAGGAGAAATTATTTTTGGCGTAAATTAATAAATATGGTAACTTTTCTAAATTCCATTTTGGTCATTTTTACGTTTAAATATTGTTGTTGATAATCTTATATGAATCTTCGGTCTTTTACAGAATATAGAGTAACTTTCTTATTTTGCAAAAGGATTGTAGTAAAATATGACTTTGGTTAAAAGAAAGTAATGTGGGGAAGTTTTTTCTAAAAGTTAGGTCTGAATTTTTCCAATTGTTAATTAACTTATGCGTTTCAAAATAAATATATTTATTGTTAGTTAACTTATGCGTTTCAAAATAAATATATTTAGTTAATGTTGAAAGTGTGTTGCGATGCAAAATTGAGTAATATTTATAGGGAAATGTAGTTCTAACTTTAGGGCTTATTTTTTAAATGTTTAATATAATTATGCATTACGTTGATAGCTACTCTTATCTAGTTAATGTTGTTTATCTAACTTATGAGTTAAGTTTCAATGTCAGTCAAATGTTGACAGAGTTGGTTAATAATATTTAGGCTAGACGATTAGACTAGTCGTTTGTTGTGTAACCACGGAACTTTAAAGTTGTTGGCTAAGGTTTTGTATTACTTTTTCACAACTAGCACTGAAATATGTTAGATGTTGTCATACGCCATTTTAATAACGTACGTTCATAAATATTTTTTTGTGAACAACATAGTGTTATTGTTGCACTTTAGCTTTTGCTGATATTGTATATATACAAAACTTTCTAAGATTCGTTAAAAGGAGGGCATTGTTCTCTAATAAGATTTTGTCTGAAATAAAATCAAAGTTTTCTTTAAGACTGTTTACTATTCTAGTTACGCCATTTATCCCTAGGTTTTAGTTATGTGTAATTTCCCAGTCTTTTTAACTTAGTCTCCGACTTCGTCATATGAAACATAATTTGATCTTTGAAGTTGGACAGTGTTTTTTCACGCTTCTAGGAGTGAGTGGCGTGCGTTGGAGATGGGTTGTATACCCTGCTAATCTTGGGCTCAAAACATAATGTTAGTTACACTGCGCACTCCTATTAGTCTAAAGGTTTGGTAATGTTAATTTATTTAATTGTATTGAATCCCTCTAGTTCTAGAGCTTGGATTACACTTATAACAATCCTATTTAAGAGTATAAATAGAGTAGAAAATAAGAAACAATTAAATGAGGTAAACTACAGGAAACATTAAAATTAAGACAAGAAACAATACACACCTTTGGAGTGACAGGGATAACATCCACCCCTAATTTTAGACCTGAAAGATGATGTTTGTACGTTGAAACATGTAGTCAAGTCAACCTGCCTTTTGGCGTTCAAGGCTTAAGGAGTGGAACTAAATATCGACTAAGGAATGTTTATATAGTCAACAACTTTTTATTTAACATTTATTTCACTATTCTATATAATTCGTTTTTTCTTCCAAGTTCTAATCTTATAATTAACTTCTCTAACCTCTATTAAATTAATTTTCTGCATATTATTCCCTGTTCACTTTTATTACAGTTTAACTCTTCTTAAGTTAACAGTTTATCTATCAGCATTTTTACCTTAAACTGTTAATTATTTTTATTCATTAATATACTTAATATATTTTTCTTTATATAATGTTTTAATCTTTTAACCTGTAACCTTATAGTATGTGATTTTTCATTTGTATTGTTTCTTGTCTTAATTTTAATTTTAATCCGTTTCCTGTATTTTACCAAATTTAATTGTTTCTTTTTTTCTACTCTATTTATACTCTTTAATAGGATCGTTATAAGTTTTTATTATTATTACTATTATTATTATTATTATTATTAGCACCGCTTCTTACTACCCGTTCGGGTTATACGCACTTACGCTAATGTGTAATGGTAGGGTGATTGTGAGATGAAATGAAGGAACTACAGTTTAACGTGGAATCCGAACCACGGTGGAGGCCTGGCATTCCCCACATTCACAAGATGTCTTGTCAGAGGTGAAGGAAGGGTTTGGTAATCAGATAAATCTGTGCCGGGACCGAGGATTGAACCCCGGCCGCCAGCACAGAAGTCTGACACCTTACCCCTAGACCACCAGGTCACCTTTTTTATTATTACTAGTCTTACTATTATTCTGTCGGTCAATCCATCTTCTTTTCTATATTGATGTAACCATATTTTATATTCTGACTCTTTATTCTATATTTTTAATTTTTTAAAGGTTCTTGTCTTAAATACTCATTATGTTTTTTAAATTAATTTCCATGCTGTCGTTTTAACTTTTACTTCTTATTTCATCTTATTATCTTTTAATATTTTAATTAGATCCTTTTGTATACTGCTTTTATTAGGCGTTCCTTTGAATAATTATTAATATAATTCTCCTTACTAAATTACTATGAATATAACTAATATTATTTAAATACAAGATATTCCCAGTTACAGACAACTCTACCCCACGTCATTCCTGTATGACCTGAAACTCAAGTTAATTTCTCTGTTATTTCTACCAGGCAACTGGTTTCCGGTCTGATTATATTAAGTTGTTGAATAGGTCCGGATTATTATAGATTTGAATTTTGAACTAAGCCCATCAAATCTGAAGCCAAGATTTATTTGGATTCAAAATTTTTAATAAAATCCAAATCATCCAGTATTTAGATTCAAAATATCAAATTCGAATATAGTAGGATTTAGATCAAAAATTTTGCAGGGGCTTGATAATATATATTTTAAAATATTGCCTGAATATTTATTTTTTGCAATATTTTAATATGATTAATAATTGTTTATTTGTATCAGATTATTTCCAAATAGAATAAATGAGTTAGTTTTGAAGATTATGCACTATCTTGGCAATATTCAATAAAATAAACACATTCTGCAAACCCAAATATTAAAAAAAAAATCTATCTAGTTTAAGTCCAAGAGAGAACAGATTAACATAAAGGACAAATACAGGATTCCTCTTTTTTGTAACTTTTCCCATATGCAACAAAATGTATCTCAAAATGTGAAAAGAAAGGGGTTTTCCTTAAAGAGCTGTATTAAATATTCAAATCCAATGTAATTTCCTTTGTTTAACTGTTATCGTTACATGTTCCTATCTATATGTCCTCTCATTCTATATCAATTTCCTTTTGGTTTTTTGATTTACTTTTTAAGAGGTCTCACACTCCCTTCTGATGAATTTTGAGAGAATGAAACTTAAGTCAAGGGATTGCGCAGTAATCATTGATTTTATTTAACCCATTCCCTGGCGTATGTTTAGCACGGTGATCTATGCACGGCCAACAGCCATTTATTCTACTCGTAAACTCTTAGCCGACACATATTTAGCTATTCGTTTATTTTCTCATTTATTGCTTTACTCATCATTCATGGTCATAGTATAGCATTGAACTGGTAGCCACATCTATTAGCTTCACTATGAAGTATTCAGACTGGTTAAAAGTACAGTGGTTCATTGATGGATGGCATTGCAATAACTTATTGCGATAAATGCCTGCGCAAGGGAACGTTTGGGCAAATAAAGATGTTCAACATCTGCACCAGAGAATGAGTTAAGAGGCAGCCATTACCTGTTCATCCAGGGTTAATAATTCAAAGTAAATAGGTAGTCAAATGCAGTCATGGATTTAAAAAAACATGTAAAATGTGTTATTTTAGTGGACAAGCCAAATTTAGTTGTTTTTTTAATTTGGTTTTCATCCTTCTAACCAGAGGAATAATCTTTTAAGTCTTAGAAAATCAAGAAATATTTTGTCATACTAATACTTCTCATTCCTCTGATGCAGGAACAATTTGTGTGTATCGAAACAATTGTCATGTTTGTAATATTAAGAGGGAATTTTGATTCAATTAAGCTCCTCCCCAGCTTTATTTAAAATCTCAAGATTTACCCTGCAGGCTGTGGGAATTTAGGTTTCGGAGACTACTTTCAAAATTAATTTGCTGTTAACTACTCAATGGCCTTGAAGTACACAAAGTTCTACTCCCCAGGATTTGAAATTAGTACCCTTTTTAAACCCTGACAACTTCAAATTCAAGTTAGCAAAAGTAACAAACCTGCATGCTATGTTTCCTGATGGTTTTTGTTTGTAGTTTACAAAAGTCACTGTTGATTTCAACTCCAATTATTTTAGCAGCATTGGTGTACAAGAAGGCCTGGAACACAAGTAAACTATAGAGATAAGAATAATCTAAGTATCGACAATCAAATATATTTATTTAAAAAAAATGTTTCCAATTAATCTGGGCTTTAATATATTTGGAATATTCTGAAAATTGAAAAATGACACCTTGACATGGGAATTGAACCCAGGACCAGGTGTCAATTTTCAATATATGATATCTAGATGGAGTAATCCTCACTAAAAGCATAAATAATAGCTTTGACTATTTGATTATATTTAGAATATATTTAACGAGATAAACAACTAAACAGACATACAACGTTTTACTATGCTTTTTTAATTCCTCCCCTCCTATCTTGAATTACTGGTAACACACATTAACTGAAAGTAAATTTTAGGGTTGGACCACTCAGCTATGATCACATGACTTGACATATGACTACATGAAAGTTGATAACTAGTAGCTTTACTAGCTAGCTGTCAGATAAGGCTCTGCCTATAAAAGTTGGACTGTATATTTAGTTGTTTGTATGTTATGGTCAAAGCCTGAAATTGGGCCACTTTGTGAAATGGCTGACTCTTCGCACAATGGTCAGCTGTTCCAACCAAATCACAAAATATTTATCGAGGAAAATTTTAATTCATGTTCTGGCAGCCAAAGCACAAATTGACCACAAAGGCCTGACCAGTGCCCGAAGTGCTGAAAAGTATGACCCAATATAATTCCATCCTAACCTAACCGCTGGGGCTAGGAAGTCACCCCTCGGATAGGGATCCCCATGAGGGCTGAATGTGGATGTGTATGGGGGACCCCCCCCTCCCCCAAGACAGAACATAATTTAAATTGTAAACTTGGTAATATATAAAATATACTATAAAGGAAATAACCGAAATCATTCCTGATAAAGAAATATAATTTATTAAATATTTCGTGCTTTGGCCAGATTCCTATGGACATATCTAGAACTGCTGGTAAATTACTATATATTTAGTGATTTGGCTAATTTCGGTGACCAAAGCTAGAAGTGGCCGGTCATTTTGCGAGCTGGCTAGACTTCGAGCTTCGACCATGATATATTGACAATATTTCACATATTTTATGTGTGATGACTGGTGTATTCAACTTGCACACCTGAATTTGCCTCAAGAGTTTGGGTCTCTAGTTTGAATACTAGCCAGGTAAAATATGTTGTTTGCCATTCTCTCTCAATGCAAATTTTGGTGCATCTCATTATTTACTTATCTCATCCCTAATCCATTAGTGTAATTAGTAACCAGTGTTAAACATATATCAAAATAGAAAGTACAAGTGAAAAAAATAAATATATCGAACCAAAAATAAACACAAACCGAGAATAGATATTTTGATTAAAAATTTGTTTTATGGATATTATTTTAAAGTCACTGGCTGAAAGTTTAAAGGTTACAAACAAATGTGATCTATTTAAAGCAACACATCACAATGCTATTTTAATTCCTAAATGTAACACCCAACATTTGCGATGTAAACTAAAAGCTAGTGTGAAACAGTTCAACTCTATTATTCCTAGTTACTCTGGGTGTGCGAAGCTCCAAACTTCGACTTGGCTTCAAAACAAATATTAACTTGGGGGGGGATTTACATCTTCAACAATTAATAAGCTTTGCCAATCAAAATATTCAATGTATGGTCAATTATTGCCATTCTGAGCTGTTAAAGCATAAAACAACTGGGGCCTACAAAAAATATTATAAATTTGATTCAGCTTCAAGAATATTTGATATGAGTTTGCTTCAGATTGAAAAAGTGGCCTTGGCACACTCCTACTAGTAATGTTGAATTTCCCACGATATGCCGCCTGTTGGCCTATAGCGAGTGTATTACCCCATACAGTATAGCTCCGAGCCGAGAGCCCACGTCGAGTAGAGTGAGATATTCCAGAGGAGGGAGCATTGCTTGGAAGATGTACTTGAGTCTCGTTCTTGACAAAGAATGGGAGATCACCTCTGTAACACACAATAAGTGACTTTTAAATAATAACACATGTGTTAGAGGGAAAGATGAATCTCAGTGAATGTCCAGAGTGACTAGTCAGTGTCAACATTCACTGAAAAGGCTCGTCAAAGTTGATGATAAGCATGAGCGCTCAACTTTCACTAGTTACTGTCGACTTTCACTAGTCCTGCGCAGTGCTGACAATTTCCACACATCCATCACAAACTCTGGCTTAAGATATGAGTGAAGAATGACCCTGGGCACGGGTCGATTCTTGGTTAGCTCAGTGGTTATAGCATTGGCGTACCAAGCCAAATGTCCCGGATTTGATTCCTATGTCTGGGTCTCATTTTTCAATTCAATGAATATGATATTTAGATGCAACTATAACCATAGTAATTAATAAATATGATAGCTTAGTTATTTAATCCATCATTAGCATTTATTTTGACATTCCATTCATGCTCTTGTAAAGTTGATTTTTCACCCAGCAATCTTTCCTGTTGCACTCTCACACCTTTATCCTGCAACTTTTTCCACCTTAATGCTTACTTGCTTGCTACTCTTTCGCTGCTTCCTCACAAAATTCCTAATTCAACTAATGAGATCACTAGGAAGGGGTGTTTCCACATTCGGTTCCACGCACAGCCTTAGTATCCTTTACCAAACTAAGTCTTTCATCATACACCACAAAATCAATCATCATTCTCAGATCATCCCTTTGCCATGTATTCAAGTGAATATATTTGTGTTTAAACCATGTGTTTGACAAAAAAAATAATTTTTTTTTAAACACACGACAAACTAACTCATTACCGTCCTCGTTTACTAAGGAACCCAAATGATGGAAATTTATAAAGTTCCAAAAAATAGCCAAGCAAGTTGGATCTATCTTAGAAGAGAACATTGCCGAAGGTCATCAGCTGGGACCACCAGTGGGATAGTAGTCTTTAACAGGACTTTTCAGGAGAAGAAAAATATATTATCTGCAGATCTAAGAGTATTATCAAGATACCAAAAAGATTAGATCTTTGAACGTTATTAGAAGATAGTTAAAAATTGATTTACTTTTGATTTTAAAAGGAACTTATTATGTTGATTTTTTAAATTTGGGGGGGATTTGTTATAGTGAATATACTTTTGGAGAAAACCATGGTAAGGAAATTGTGAGAGTATGATGCTGGCCATAGTGGAAATTGGACTTGTGAGTTGAAAAGGAGAAAGAATTGTTATTCAGGCATCGAGATCTTGCAAGAGACCATGTAATAATTCATGTTAGAGTTCATATTAGTCCAGGAATAAATATGTTATGTTATACAGGATACAACAACTAACATTTTACCAAGCATATTCATTTATATTTTATTAGTAACCAAGAAATTAGGCCATATTCATTTATCCAAATTAAACAAACTTTGTGGTTTTGAATTAAATCGACAACAAATTCCCCAAAATGAAATATTTTTTTTGTTATATTTTTGGAAAAAACAAAAACAAATTACACATGTAGACCTTCCATTTTTCAATTAACTTATTTTTTGTAATATTCTTACTATTCAAATTAATCATACCGAGTGGTTCAATATTGCGAGAGTCACAGTCTTTACAGAAGAACCTAGGCACCTTCCCATCAGAACACATATCATCTAAATCGTCGTCATCATAAAGGAAACTGTCAACATGAATGCAATGCTGCATGTCATAGCTAGAGTCCTGAGACAAATAAGAAATAAGACATTAAACAGATTAGTCTCAGAGAACTACAAAACAATATTTCACCCACTATCTTGGGTCACTTAAAATAAAATTTGTATAAATACAAATCACATTGTTAGTTATTATTACTATGCAATCTCAAGAGTATGACAATATACATTTTATGTTCAATAATACTAGTAGGTAGGTATGGGTCAAATTTACAAAATGGGACAATTTGCTGAGAGTAAAAGGAGAAATTAAAACACTAATAAGCAACCTTCTTACCATGGAATTAAATCAAGAATATATTCAGGAATAGTGAAATATATGTAGCTAAGTTAAATTTCTAGTTTTTAAATTTAAAACAAAAACAAATTCTGAACAAAGGGTTAAAAAAATAACAATTCTGTCACACTCATTAAAGAGGCTAAAAAACACATAATATTTTATGAAATGTTATATAAAATAAGTGTATCTATTAGATGTAACTTATTTATTTTCTATGCATAAAAATTATAAAATATTGATTTAAAATAATAATAACAGGTATATTCTAGAATTTACACTACTTTTAAAGTTTTGTAGCTATTTATTTTACAAAAGTTTTCTATAAAATCTTCAACACACGAATGAGGAATCTTTTAACCATGGAATTAAATAATATTATATCCAGGAATTGTGAAATATATGTAGCTGAGCTGAATTTCGTGTCTAAATATTCATTTTTAAATCAAGGCATGTTGCAAAAAATAACATTTTGGTCACACTCATCAAAGTTTTAATTTTGCCTATTATTAATTATTATTTCTAAAGGAAAACCAAGTGCATTTAATAATCTATATAAGTTTAAAATATATATTTTTCCTTGAACCTGCTACATGAACTTGTTAATGGACAATTCGGTCAAGCTAAAATGAAGCTGGTAGCGTGACCTAATTGTTATTTTAAGACATTGTGTAAACTAGACTCAAAACAAGGCTCTATGCTATCGTTTCAGTTTGAGGCGAGTTGTTAGAGTGAAACATGTGTTTAAGATCTCATGTATTTTTCACCACACTATAATTAGTCGCTGAGTAATCATTGTGACTGAATTGTTATATAATTAAGGTATTCAATGTTTATTACCTTCTTTAATGATCTTTTCTGCGTTAATTAAAAAAAACTCTGGTATTTATATCACTCATTTGTAAAGAACCAACATGGCGACTCCAGTGACCTTTTCGCATTAAACGAGGGTGGTCTTATTGTAATGGTGTCCGTTTTACATTTTTGCCGCCTTTTATGGTGTAATTAAAGGGTCAAGTCTTATTAGTTTTTAAACTATCATTTATTGTTTAATATATTTTATTGACAATGTAATCCAATAATTGTTTATTTAAAAAAAAAAGTTTGTTTTCCATAGATCATCGTGTGTTTGAAGGTGGGGACAGTAACTGAATTGTCATTTTGGTCAGATTTCTTTTTTTTAAATATAGTTTGTAGACATTATTATGTAATACAATTTTTACTTATATAAGTAATAGAAACACAACATTTGACTAAAAAAGATATTTATGATTTTCCCCACTAAGAGGACTTAAATTGTCCCATTTTGTGAATTTGACCTATAAATTATTTTAATGTGCTCTCTATGAACACAAGATTACATAGCATATAACATTGAATAAATCCTCATTTATGTTGGAGGAAAAGTTAAGAAAATTCAAACACATTTATTTGCGCCCTAATAACATTTAACTGTATTATTTGTATTATTTAATAGGTATTGATAATATACAACAAAAGTGACCCCTGCAAATAACATGACTTGATGTATGAATTTGTTAAAATTGTTTTAGTAACAAACTAGTAGTTAGCAGATACTGTTATTCCTACACAACTCAAGTTATAGGGTTGGATTTGTTTAGCTTAGGACAGCTCACAACACCACTAACACTGGTAAAAAAATGAAACCATGTGCACAGAAACTAAACTAGGGCCTAATTCAAGCACCTACAATTTATCTCTTTAAGGAAAACTTTTTCACCATTTTGAGGTAGGTAACGATATGTTGGGTTATATATTGAAGAAGGCACCTACAAGTGGGATCGAGTCAGGGGCCTCAAGACTTGTAGTTAAGTGCTTTATTCCTTGACTATGAGAACAATCAAAATTAAATGACCGTAATTAAAATACACACTTCTGAAAGAAATTTGTAAATTCCCAGTAAATCGTACACTAGGTACTCTAAATTAGTTAAATCTATATAATAATAAGGTGGTTTGAATTAGACTGGCTATCTAACTTATGAATTTGCATCAGGGTGGTTCAACATCTTACGTCAGCCAGGAGTGTTTATGTCTACTGAGTTAAGGGTCTCAGGTTTGATTCCTGGCATGGCTGAGTAATTTATTATTTGTGATAAATGGATGGATTAATGTCTGAGGGCTGGATGTTGTATCTATTCTAGATTTAAATCAGTATATAGGTAATGTGCTGATGTAATCGATTGGTTCATAAAATGTATGATAAATACCTCAAACTAATGGGGGGAAAAGTGTGTCAGGGTGAGACTATGAGGTAAAAATGTATCTCTTGTTTTTTGTATCAAATATTTTGTGGACAGCACTGAACCTACCTCAAAAGGTTCCCTTATGTGTTCTGAAGGAAGAATAGCTTCTAGTGGCACCATGCTACGGAGTTCAATTGCAATACTTTCAAGAATTATATCTGGATTCTGTGTGGATGATTCTGGTGAAGACAAGTCTATCAAACAAAGGAGAACTTCTTTTAAAACAATATCACTGCACTACCAATTTAAGGTGGAGATTTAGGGAACACAAGTCAGTGTTTTTGCAGTTTTTATAGCAAAACTTTTTTTGGACAAATTAAACAAAATATTGGTTCAGTAAAAACATAAAGTTTAATTTTCTACACATGGTGATAGAAACAGTTCTTTAATAGCTGTCATGTGCATTGCAGAATTATATGATAAACTTTTTAAATAGAGAAAATGTTGTCATTAAACTTCATGACACCCTTGAAAGGTATTAAAAAGAACTGTTGAGGTGTTATGAAAATTAAACAAGCTATATTTCCACAGAAAAAATATGTAATCTATATTGAACAAAAATATATTTAGATATAAAATGTGCAAATCAATTACCATTTCTCACGTCCCCTACATTCCCACCTTAATCTAAAACAATATATCAGTTCCTACAGGTGGTTAAACTATGTTAAGATTAATATTTTCAATTCCTATTAATATGCACTAGTTAAAGATGAAATGAAATATTAAATTTTGTACAAAATGGAGGAGTATGCTTTTCTTATAAATGTTAACAAATATGTATTTATATTTGTTTTATTTGTCACCTAACAACAGAAAATGTATCCTTGTTATTAAACATAACAAGAATAATAAGTTTTGATCATTATACATATATTTAGCTTTTCTAGTATTAAAATGTTAAAAATATACTTACCTAAAGCATGGAAAAAAAAAAGTGTGTTAAGGATAATTAATTCAATGAAAAATGCATCTTATACACACAACAAAAATAAGGTGATTCAAATAATACCAATATGTGTTGGGAGCCGAAAGGTGACCAACAGATTTAACTGGATATTCTCAAGATACAGAGATGTATAGTTGCAACTGGTAATTTTTGGAAGTCTTATTATGGCTTAGCTTACAATTTGACATTCCTGGTCGTGCAACAATGGCTTCTGTACGTTGAGCATTTAAAGTCCAGATAGAGCTGAATGGCCAGGTCATGATCTGGAGTGCATCTAGGGACAAACTGACTGAGTAGCGGTTCAGTTGTGTCCAGTACTTCATCAGAGGATGTAGCTACACATAGTAACTCTGCAATGCAGGTCTAGTAATATTTTAGAGTTGGAATATTTTACCCATAGACAGTTAAAAGGTTCAAACTATTAGTTTTTTGTAAATAATTATATATTATAGTCCTTGTAATTAAATTAGTTTATAGAATCATGTTTATTTAAATGTGTTCATTTTCCCATCTCAATAAACTGGCAACTGGCCATAACTAGAGATAGGGTAAATTCGCTTTTGCGAAAAACGCAAAAACAATAAAAGGGTCGAAAATATGGTATTTATAAGTTTTCTTTGAGTTTCATGGCATTTGAAAGTGTATAAAGTGATTTTTATTTCACGAATTAATGCGAAAAACATGATTTTGAGAGTATTTTAGCTAAATTATTCTATTTAGCGAAATAGACGCGAATTTCCTGAAAATGCTGTGCATTTTAAAAAATGCTGAGAATTTCTATAAAACGATGTTTTTCAGCGGAAACTAAGTGATTAAAAAATCATTGAGTTTCACTCGTCTGTGTGCTTCAGCTCGGTTTTACTCGCATCTTGTGCCTTCCACAGCTCATCCGGCTAATCGCCACATTTCGTTAGTCTTTGCTTAGCAACCCCCCCCCCCCCCCCCCCACCCTCCGCCAATCCTTACGAAAGCCCAACCTCTGTCTTTACGTGACAGCACTTTCTCTGGAAAGACAATTTTACATATTTTGCTACAAAATGCTAAATTATGCCACAAAACGCTAAATTTCCATAATTAATGCTAAAAAAACTGAAAATTAATGCTATTTTACCCTATCTCTAGGCATAACATTAGTGTTGTTTGTATGTTTTCTATAGTTAAAAAGTTAAAAATGTATTTGTATGTAGGCTACAATTCAATTTTAATTATTGGAACGAAAATTATGTCTATGATTAACAGTAAAGTTAGCCTATGGTGACAAACATACTACCAATATCTTAAAGCAAAATAGTTTTCCAGAAAACTTAAACATTTCTGTCCCGGGCAAAATGTGTTTTTGTAACAACATTTGCCGGTAATATATTTAAGAAATAAGATATTTTATCCTGAATTTGTTTATTATTATAAACTATTCAACATAAAAAGCATAGCCATTATTCAATAAAATATCTAATTAAGTTAGAAACTTAATGTTTTAATTCAATAGATATAAGATCATAGATCAAAATAGTATGTTGATGAAGACAATAACTTATATTTCATGTGTCACCAACGGTCTCATTTGGAAGGCGTGTTGTCATAAACATGTGTATGTTGTAAACAGCAAAGTGATCCTAACAGTCATCATTTAGGTATATACCTAAATTTTGACTGTCAGAAGTGACAATTGCTAAACACATGTTTTTGCAGATCATGTGGTTCGGCGTAGGGATACATAATTTGGTCTGGTAACTTTTCAAAGCCGTCAGCTCTCAGCTGTGAGCTGTCAGTTGGCACCAAAGAAGTCATGGGGCTACTGTAGAAGCACCGACATGAAAAGGAGGTGTCAGCAAGCCATAGCTAGAAACGAGGTCCTTCGCCGGTTTAAATAAGAGGGGTTTAAAGCCCTCGGGGCTGGTTGATTATAGGAGATTGTAAGCTAGGAGGTCATACTGCCTGTCACGGGTTGCGCAAGCTAAGTCGTCAGGTTTACAAGTACCAGTCGGGGCTGCTGCTCGAGTCCAGGGAACCAGGTTTTATGTCTGTACAGGGACCATAGGTAAAACCACATAACACCTTGTTCTGTCACTCGCTTCTTTATCGATATTCACTAAGTTCTTCATTTTAACTCCACATCTAACATCATATTTTGTATTAGAATAGTAGTGTTAGTAAACCTTTAAAAACCAACTCTAATGTCAATCCCAAACCCATACAAGTAATCATATTATCCCCCTCTTTATCCTCGGCCAAAGATATCCTGACAGATTGGTAGGCCCACACACATAGGAACAAACAGAAGGGGAGGTAACAAATGCAGAAAAAAAAAAAGTTGTTGATGCATGGTTGGTCAGGTGTTATTGGGTTGGGATAGTTAATAATGATAAACAAATTAGCTATTGTGAACTAAAATACCTTTGTGCCATACTACAACTGTTATATTTCTAATAATCCTCCACAAAATGTACGTTATTATGTGATTTAGGTGAGTAAATTTTTAATTTCCTAATCATTTAAAACCTATAGGCCTGATAAAACCATACAACAATAAACAATAAAAAAATCAACATAAATAATGGTAAATATTTATTCAAATAGGGGGATGGTAAGCAAAATATTGATTAAGACACCTCAAACTATATCCTTACAAATAGTTATCTTTTCACAAACATGCATTAATTATCTTCAACAACCACATTTAACCTATTTTCATAGCAAACACAAAACTTGCAAATGAGACACGATTTTCTTTTCCTCTTGTTTGAAGAAATCTTTAGCATCTGCAGGTAAAATTACACAATTTAAGCTCAAACAAGACTACATCCCAGCTAAACTGCTTACAAATGCCACATTTATGTGTAAAAGTTATATGATCTCACAAATAAATAAAGCCTAAATCAATGTTTAAAATAATTATTTGTATATAAACCCAATTAATTATATATTATTATGGTTCTTATAAAAACTAAATTTACCTCCTCTTGTATGCATTAATAAACTAAAATTTTTAATAATAGTAATAAAAAAATTATTAAAAAAAAAGACAATGCAAAGGATCAAGGGCCAGAACACGAATTTGTCAATATTTACATCCCTACTTTTTTTTTTTACGAATTTAGCCAGTTTTGTTTTATTTGTATAATTATTCAAAAGGATCAAACTTTATAAATCTTGGTATTATATTATTCACTGTCTTTTTATGTACTATATAAAAATAATGATAGACACATTGTTACACTTTTAAAATATGCTCCATATAAGCTAAGGTACTATTCTCATTAAGGCCCTGACACAGACTCTGTATCCATAGTATGTACTTCGTGGACCAGATCCTCAAGAAATTCTATTCACAATTACACAGTCCATATCCGTTATCATGTGACCGTTCCAACCAATGAGATAGGCAGATTTCATACACTTGAAAACTTAAAAAAAAAAATCGTCTACAGCAAGGAGTGAGTGCCTATCAATCAGATGATCAATAAAAGAAACAAAAAAAAAAATTTGTTGAGGAAAATTCCAGGATAAGCTTAAAATGTAGTACAATCACAATAAATAAATCTACAACACGATTTTAACTATCAAATTAAAATAAATTAGCTTGAAAATTCAAAACAAATGTAGGTACTAGTATTCTGAATGTAAACAAAGCAAGAACTTTTAATATTATGGCCGTGTGAATAGTCCGTCTAAGGGCCCTTGGAAGCCATGTGCACTTTAAAGTTGCAATGGCGTCGGCTTAAAGGCCGGAAGTGATTTTTGATGGTGTCTGAATTCTCTTAAAGTGTACACACTTTACTAAGGGGCACATACGACTTGCCCTTTGTTGTGCACTTTAGTTAAACTATCTTTTAATAATGAATGAAAGTATTATTTATTTTGTGAAAATGGAATAAAACATTCACATAATGTTAAATAAAACTAGTATGGTATGCTATTTGTTTATATACACGATGTTAAAACAATTAAATTTATCTTTCTAGTGTGAAAAATCTCTCTCAAAAGGAAATTTATTCACGAGTTAAAAGATCTTCACTAAAATTTGTTTGAGAATACTTTACTTTACAGATATAAGTAAATTAACTAGGGCAATAAATATATATATATATAAAATATAAAATATATGTGGGTTATTGTCTACAAACTGGGTATTTTGAGGGTGAAAAATGGAGAAATTCAAATGTGAAAAAAAAAAATTTTCAATTTTATAATTAAGTTCTAAACATTATTAAAATGATGACATTTAAAGGAACACTTTTAATTTTTATTATTTTAGTATTTATTTGCAAATATTAATATATAGGTTAACAGGGGAATGATGCCATAAGCAGGGGAATGACTTTAAGTATAAAATATTTTCAACTAATGTTGCTAACTTTCAATTTTAGCTTAAAATATGTTTCATAACAACATTTTGTAAACATTAAATACTAAATCAATAATTGTAAAGAAAGTGAAATTAAAAAACATTTAGCTCTAATGTTGTTCAAATACATCAACTGCAGTTGGAAATTTATAAAACACTCTGTTCCCACGTAACACAAGGGATGGTTCTGGAAGAATTGAAACTATTTGTTCAAATGAAATGTATGAAACATCATCTTCATCGCGTTTGAAGAGCTGAATTCCTCTTTGGTCACTAACTCTAAAGTACATTACTTTGATGTCACCATCTTCCTCTACTTGGTTCTGGCAAACTGCAACATACCTATATTTACGATTTTGTTTAGAAAATTTGTTACCAGTTAATTGAATGAGTACAAATGTTCCAGTTTTTAAATTTTCTACACTTAAAGGGAGCCTATTTACTGAAACATTGTTTTCATTGCCTTCATCATTTTCACTACTCGAGTAAACATCTTCGTAACGCAATTCTTTGCCGTGTTTTGGCTGATGACCGACAGCAAGTTCATCTTCCGAAAAACATGATATTTTAGATTCATATCTCAGTGTGCCAATTTCGTAATGTATGCACCTTTGACACTTAAAACAACTAAGATTTCGTAAGCTCAGAATACCAGATTTTGCATCCCCAACTACTTGATGTACTTGCATGGTACCATAAAAACGTTTCAAGCATTTTTGTTCTAACTGTAATGATACACTTTCAATTTGGTCATTGGCTATTGCAATAATATCTATCCCAAGAACATTTTCAGTTAGAGTTGTTATTAAAGTTTCAAATGAGGCTACATCATTTCCTTCCGCCACAAGCCTGTCTGCTGTCCTTTTACATACTGCCCCAACACCATCGGGAGCACCTTTCCCATGGCCAGCTTCCAAATAATTCCAAGTAAATTTCTTTAATTTGGGATAGAATTTATCAAGTTTTGTTGCCAAAACATAAAACATGGTCTTGTTGCGATATTGTGTAGCTGGACTATCACTTAAAAAGTGAAGTGTGTCAACCTCATAATTATTTTCAATGTAGTTCAAAACTGGTTGGAGGTGAGCCCAGATAGCTGGTACATTGTGCTGGAGTGATTCTGATAGTGTACTAAAGCATTTAGTCGTCAACTCTCCATTAGATTCTCTCGAGTAAACAACAACCGTATGCAGTGATATCTGTTGTCGTGATCCCCCAAAGTGGAAGCTTTGAGTTTCCTCAGCATATTTTAAAGAGTAGTTTTCGCTGAAGTCCATATGAACTAGAGCTTCATTTTCTGCAAGTTTTGTTTTCAATGTTACTATCTCATTATATTGATGTAGTGCTCTCCCTTCATGTTTTAAGAAACATATTATATGCTTCTCAAATTCTTGCACCATATCAAAGATTGTGGTTTCGATCAAACCTTTAGTCATTTTGATAACAGTTTTTTCTTTTAGGATTTTTGTGTCAAAGAAACTTTCTTTCTTTGGCATCCATTTGAAATAATGTCCAGCTTTATTGGCAATAAAGTCACTATATGAAGATTTACAACCCATGCAAATGTCACATTCACGTAAAAGACATTTTTCAGTTTTGTAGACACAACAGAATTCTTCACACAACACCAGCAGTTGTATTTTTCCCTAAAACGCCTACCTTGAACAATCCCTTGATCAATAGTTCCATGTTTATATGTGTGATACACTTACAAGTATCTCGATCACTCACTCTCATTGGTTTCACCCAAAATGGACGGTGTCTGCAGAAAAATTCATAGCTAACCAATTTATCTGGATAATCCTTCAAAAACTTCTTATGAAGGTTTCTCAATGTGTCATTCAGATACCGTTTTTGTTTTGTCACTTTTTTTTTTGTGATGAAGTCTTTCTTTCCAGGACAAATTCGACTGTTGCTGTCCAATTCTAAAAAGTTTTCTATCTCATCCTTTCTTATGTTCATTAATTGGAAATATTTTTTCGTCTTTCTCTCATATTTCAAATCAAAAGGTTTGCTTCCAATTGTTGATAGTGCCTTATGACATTTCAAAACATTTGAACACTGCCTGTAAAGACGATACTTCTTAATTACTTTCCCTGCAATAATCTTTTTAAATAATTGCTTTTCTTTGTCTGGATCTACCTTCTTGTAGTTTTCATTAAGTTGATCTTTGATAGCTTCAGCAAACAGAAGTGTCTTAACAACTTGAGGACTTGGTCTTACTTCTTTTCTTAGCATTTGTTTAACACGGGTGCTGGGAGTAGGTGGGCATTGGCTTTTATTTTTCTGTAAACGTTCACATCTTTTCCTGTATTTTTGGACATCCCTTCTTAGTTTGTTTATCAACTCGTCCTTTTTCTTAAACTCTCTATTACGTCTTTTTCTAAATCTCATAGCTCTTTTCATTGCAGATTTTGTTCTTTTTGTTGTTGAAGCACCTATTTCAGAAACAGAGTCTGGTTGATCTATATCTTGCAGGTTAGTGTTTTGATTCTCTTTTGCTTTGAGGTTAGTTCTGTAATTTTTAGAATTAACCCTCCATTGTTTCCGTTTCTTCCTTTGTTCACGTGGGGTTTGATCTTTGATAGGTTTTACAATTTTCTTCTCTTTCTTCTTCAAATATTTCAGTCGTTCCTTTTGCCTTTGCTCTTCTCTCTTCACTGGATCATTTTTAATATTTTTATAACGCTCCTGTTCTGCTTTTCTTTTCCTATTTAACTTCTCTTCCTCACTAACTATATTTTTCCTACTCTTCTTCATGATGTTTTAAAAGTACCTAAAAAATAATAAATCAATTAATCTTAAGTAGGCTAGGATATTAAAATGACTAGCTGACCACAATTTAAAAACAAAGTACCTATTAGACCTATTTGTTAAAAAAAAAGAATCATCATTGATGGCTAAATACAGATATTTTAGCTAATTTTTTTGAGTCAAATTACTCAATTTATAGGCCTAGTTTCTTAATAACTACTTTCCTAAATGTATTACTAAAATAAATAATCCTCTCAAATTGTGACTACTATATCATTTAATCATTAAATTATATAAGCATTTTAGGCTAGTTATGTATTATTTATATTTAATAAAATAGGTAAACATTAATAGAAACATGATAATTTGAAGAATATTGTTTATAATACATGAAAGTTCTAGTTAATCATTCCCCTGGCTTACCAGTCATTCCCCTGCCCAAAGAAAGTACAGGGAATGACTCCAGGGGAATGATGATTATGAGGTTATGAGCTTGAATTATCCATGTGGCTTATTCTAAAATACTTAAAAATGTGTCTATGGAAACATATTATTATTGTTTCTATTGTTGATAACATATAAACTTTATAATACAATAAATAAGCCATTTTAAACTCACCAGGGAATGATGCTTTCATTAGTGACAGTGCAACATTTAAGAGCAACAATGAACACAGAAAAGAATATTCACATACAAAGACAATTATTAGAATAGAAATGTCAACTGCACAACTTCTTTTAATTATTTATTCCAATAATAATGCAGCTAGCTCTATCTCTTAGTTGGGAAATTAACTAATGATCTACCATAGAAATTACAAATGAAAACTGGAGACATGATATAAAACTCAAATTAAGATGTTATGGAAGGTTTTTTTTAATAAACACTAATTATTTAAGATACATATATGTATTAGTACTTTTATATTGTCTAAAGTTTAAAAAAATGTGCTGTATTTATTTGAGTATTTAATCAATTAGTTACTGAATCTGTAGTTAGGACAATACAGGGGAATGATGTTTTACATATACATATTTTTTTAAATTTAAATGTAGAACTAGTAGAAAGAAATTAATGTTAGCATTAAATCAACATTACAACAACTTAATAAACTTTCAAGTATAAAACATCTACATAGCTATTATATATAATAAGAGTTTAGGGACATTAAAAGACCCAGTTTGTAGACAATCACCCATGTATATATTTAATAATCTCTCTACATATGCAAAAATGTTTGACATGCTCACTGGTATCCCTGTGTAGATCGCGCTGCTTTTGGCGCGTAGCTGTAATTTCTTTGTTTATTAATCAGTCAATGTTTCTGGCAAAATGTTTCAAAACAAGAGATGAACATGTAACTTAAATAATTTATTTTGGAATTCCTATAGGCCTATGTATTAATCTGGCAATACTTCTACATGCTTTAAAACAACTTGATATTAATATAAGCTAGGCCTAGTTTGTCAGATTCCCCAAAATTTTAAAATTTATAAAACTGTGATAGGATTGACCATTTTTGACGCATGTTTTCCAAATACGTTTTTTTAACAAGAACAAACCCTAAGGTTCATAGAATTAAGGAAGATAAATGATAAATATGAATTTGCGCCTTAACCATTGACGAATGACGCCATTGACAAAACACTATCAAATTTTAATATTATTATTATTATTAGCACCGCGTCTTACTACCCGTTCGGGTTATACGCACTTACGCTAATGTGTAATGGTAGGGTGATTGTGAGATGAAATGAAGGACCTACAGTTTAACGTGGAATCCGAACCACGGTGGAGGCCTGGCATTCCCCACATTCACAAGATGTCTTGTCAGAGGTGAAGGAAGGGTTTGGCAATCAGATAAATCTTTGCCGGGACAGAGGATTGAACCCCGGCCGCCAGCATAGAAGTCTGACACCTTACCCCTAGACCACCAGGTCACCAAATTTTAATATTGTTACCATGAAAATGCATGTTTCAGAATTAGCCACTTGATGGCTCTAGCTTTACTTTGCTGTCCAAAAACTATCATGCACCCTATGTACTCAGGGGCGCCAGATGTGTTATATTAAAGCGTAGAGTAAAGCGCACAAGTGCGTAGGGGTCAAACTATTCAGACACGGCCTATTTTTGTGCTTCCTTTACATGCCTTATGTTTATATGGGTTTTGATCTTAACCAATTTTGATCCCAACGCGCATGCACATATTTACTCAGCTGTGATTGGTAGTCCAAATAAATTAGTACTTAGAAAGTTAAAGTTGATCAACTTCTATGGGGTACAGATTTACGGATAAGGACTCTGTGGCCAGATCAATCTAATACTGTGGCATCGATTTCTTATGGACCACGGGCCTAGGAATAAGGAGTTTGTGTCAGGGTCTTTAAATACAGGCCTATAAAATTGTTTCTAAAAATTAAATGTAATTTTGAACTTAGGCCTAAAAATTAAACAGCTGTACTGACAATAACTAAAAAAATAAACTAATGTAATAATAATTATTAGAATTATAATGTATTAATATTACCACTGGACCAATTATGCTGAATCCACTTAAGGAATTCATTAAGGTTAGTTTTATCCAGCTTTTTCATAATACCGGTGAAACTATCTTGAGCTTCTGACAAAGAGAGCCGATCCATCAAATTCGAACCAATTAACATATTATTGTATTGCTCCATGAAAAATATCAAAATATGCTTTTTCAGACTGTATTTCCAGTTACAAGTATATATATCGATAAACGTGAGAGATAACGTTACACATCTTCACACATTTGAAATACTTATCCCTTTTCTATGAATAGTAAACACCAAAGGCATAGATAGAAGTATATTAGATCAGCATCTCCAATGGATTAAGCACTAACAGTTTTCAGCGCTAATGTAACAGTGGTTGTATCGGGTACTAAAATCTCAAACTAACCAAATAGCACTAATTAATTATTAAAGGAACACCCAATAAACAATAACAAAAGGATCTAATTCTAAATGAAAAGATATAATTGATATGAAATATAAGGAAAAATTAAAGATTGAAAAAATTTTAATTAGTAAAAGACATACTGAGATTATAAGAGTTTGAATAGTTATATATAATAACAAGTCTGAATAAAGATATATTACATTATATAGAAGAAAAGATATTGAATAGAATAGTGGCAAACCTTTAGCAAAAAACCCTTTAACTTGTAATTCTTATTAAGGTATGTGAAATAAAGTAGAATAAGAACAAGTTAAATACGGTAGGTTAAACTACAAAAAAAACACATTAAAATTAGACAATAAATAAAATAAAAATCACATATTCCAAGGTTAAATGTTAATGAGTAAAACATTACTACGTACAATATATTAATTATAGTAAAACAGTTGAATTAAGTTAAAGGTAATATTATGATGGATCCAGAGTTGTCAAAAGGAAAAGTTAAAATTTAACCTATGGTAGTAAACAGGGAAATTAAGCAAAGAATTGTATAATAGAGGTTAGAACGATAATTATAGGTGAGGGCTCGAAACATAGTCTAAATTAGGTAGATTATGAAAATTGATACAGAAAAGTTGATGAATATATAAGTGTTCCTTAGCTGGTTTTAATTCCTCTCCTTAAGCCATGGATGCCAGAGGGCTGGTTGACTGACTACATGTTTCGACGTACAAACGCCATCATCAGGGTCTAAATTAGGGTTAGATGTTGTCCATGTTACTCCACATCTATCACATGAAAAAATTTGTAGAATTCTTACAAGTTGTTAGTGTTAAAACAAGATGGAAAAGAGAGTTTAGAAAATACATTATTTTTTAGTCAATATTGATAACATTCTTCTATATTATAATGATTAGTATTGGTGCCACGTTTTATCCGTCCTATTCAGTGGCGTCGCGTCAGGGCAAGCAAGCCAAGTGCTGCTTGCCTTTGCTTGAAGATTAGTTATTATTATTATTATTATTATTATTATTATTATTTATTATTATTATTATTATTATTATTATTATTATTATTATTATTATTATTTATTATTATAAAATATTCTTCAAGAATCAATGTGTTTGAAATAAATCTTCACCCACATGCCAGTGACCGTAACATGAATGAAAGACGTTCACTAGTCCATCATATCGTGGTTGAAAGTCTATATTTTTCCGTCTTTCACCCCATAGCTCTACCTAGTGTATTTCTTAATTGTGACATCATAGATCTCGGGGGGAATAAGGGAAGAGCTGTGGGACTCCGGTAAGAATGCAAGCAACCAAGTTGCGACTTTTCAACAACCAGAGCTATGCCCGAAGGTTAACGACTATAACCGAAGAAACTGAAAGATACCATCACATACCTCTCACTTCCTATTTCATAACAAAAAACTGACCCGGCACGTACTTGCACATCTTTTGTGAAGTTTGTTGCACCGAGTGCTTTTATTTTGATGTGTGTCAGTGAAAGCTAACAAACATGAGTTAATCTTTTATATACATATAATAATAATAATACAATAATGAGTGGAGTTAAAGTAGTGAGCGGCTATAGTAATATGTGCAAGTGCGTTATTTGTAGTATAAAACAAACATCTTTAGTCGTAAGAAGTTTTGAAGAACGTGACAAAATAATGAGTATTGGAAGATCCATTCCTAAGTTAAATATAACCACATTAAGAAAAAATGATTGCTTTATTAGGCATTTTAATAAAAACATTTATTCAAAACATTCTTGGCTAACTGGGTGTGGTTCAGAAAATAAATTGTACCTTTGGCCTTGTTTGCGGTTTGCCAAAACGGACAAAACTAGGTGGACAAAGAGTTGCTACGATGATCTAAACAATCTTTGCAATGCAGTTCAAAGGCACAAAGGATCAGAATCACATATAAATAAATGTATTGCCTTAAAAGAATTTGAAAAAAATAGGGTAGATCTTTCCCTGACAAACATAAAAAAAAAGCATTGAACAACACAATGCTAAGTTTAAAATAAAATCGTGAAGTTTTGAAGCGTCTAATAGATGCTGTATGTTATTTAAGCACTCAAGAATTAGCATTTCGTGGTCATGTTGAGTCATTTAATTCTAAAGATAAGGGGAAGTTATGTTGAGCTCCTAAAATTGATTTCTGATTACGATTCAATTTTAGCTCAGCATTTAGAATCGTCTACTGTATTCACTGGGCTATCAGCTGGAATAAAAAATGACCTCATTGAATCAATTAAAACTGTTTTAATAAATGAGATCATATAAGAAATTCAAAATGCAAAATTTTTGTCTATTTTATTAGATGAAACATCAGACATCTCAAAACTTTCACAACTATCGACTATGTTTCGATATGTGTCCTCTGATGGTGAAATTATAGAACGATTTTTTTGTTTCACAGACGTTTCTGCTGACAGATCTGCCACTGCTTTGGCTAATCATGTTAAACAGGTAGTGACAGATGTAGGGTGTGGGAACAAGCTTGTTGCACAATGCTATGTGCGGCTGCAGTAATGTCTGGGGAAATAAATGGTACTCAGAAACTTGTTCGCGATAGATTTCCAAATGCATTGTTTGTTCATTGTATAGCTCATGTCCTTAATCTTGTTTTAACTCAATCAATAAATAATATTAGTGAGTGTAAGGTGTTTTTTTTTAGTACATTAAGTTAAATTTCATCATTTTTTTTCCCCATTCTAATAAACGAACTTCATTCTTAGATAAAATTGTTAGAAAAAGACTACCCAGTGTTTCACCAACTCGATGGAACTATAGTGAATTACTTGTACATACTGTGATGAACCATCGGAAAGCCTGATTGAAATGTTTGAAACTATAATAGAGTACCCACAAGAATGGGATTGTGAATCTATTTCTGTTGCTAAAGGGTTCGTCCACTTTATAGAAGATATTCAGAGCATGTATTTGTTAATTTTATTCACACAGATTTTTGACCACACTGAGCATCTTTTCATAATTTTGCAAACAAAACAAATGGACATTGTTTTCTGTAAAACTGAAGTTGAAGAAACTAAGAAGAGTTGGTCAAATCTTAGGCTTATATCTGATGACATTTATTCCAAAACACTACAAATGGGGCTAGAACCAGACAAAAGTGGACGTGAACGTAATTTAAATCAAGATCCTAAATTGAAATTAAGACAAGTTCATTATGAAGTAATTGATAACACTGCCATGCAAATACAAACACATTTTGAGAAAATTAACAATCTAAAATTTTTCGGACTGTTAAATTCATCAAAATTAA
Source organism: Timema cristinae (assembly GCA_039000515.1). Taxonomy (NCBI): domain Eukaryota; kingdom Metazoa; phylum Arthropoda; class Insecta; order Phasmatodea; family Timematidae; genus Timema; species Timema cristinae. The sequence goes on from JBCFYV010000935.1 coordinate 22,532,604, forward strand.
ATGAATACAAACAATCATTTCCTAATGAACAAATAAATTCTTTGATTGGAAAATATGGAAAATATTTTGACACAAGCAGATTGCATTCCGAACTCAACGTGGTTTACTCTAGGGAAGCAATAGAAAATAAAACTGTAGTGAATATGGTTAAGTATATCAGTGAAAATTGTCTAGATGAAGCATTACAGGAGTTTAAAAAAAAAAGTGGGAAATTGTGGCAACAATCCCGGCTACAACATCATCAGTTGAGAGATCATTTTCAACATTGAAAGAATAAAAACCTATTCCAGAAATACTATGGGACTAAATAGACTTTCTGGTTTAGTACTACTTTCAATTGAAAAGTGTCTGCTTTTTAAATTGAAGCAAGGAGTAGACTTCTATGAAAGAGTAATAGCAGAGTTCGTAAAAAAAGGAGAGGAGGATTGACTTTATTTACAAACACTGGCAAAAAATACGGTGAGAAAAAAGATCATTAATATACTTATATAAAAATTCGTTTAATATATAAAAATAATCAAATACATTAAATAAGCCACAGGTTGCAATACAAGTAATTTTTTAAATACATATTTTTATTACTTATATTTATATTTAACGTAGTTAATTAACATACAATATTGTTGGTGTACATTTAGTTATAAATATAAAATGTTTTTATGTATACTTAAGGTAAACATGGTCAGCTTTAGGCGTAGCGGAACCATGGGGGGGGGGACACACAGGGGAATTTCTACTCACTTGTTGAAATAAAAAGGAATCAAGATTTGTTCCCCCTCTCCCTAGCCCCCAAATAGCTCCTTGAAGGATATAATACTTTAAAAAAAAATCGTAGGGGGACCCTAGACCCCTTCCAAGCCCCCTTCCCATCTTGCCTAAGAGTTTTCATCACGAGACGCTATTGGTCCTATTTTAGTCTCTCGTAATTTTTCTATCATACAATAAGTCAATATTTTATTTGCTTTATTTGACACACAAGAATTTTGGAATTGAATGACACCAAGACTTTATTATTTTGAAAACTTTTAATAAATATTACATTTAATTAATACTCACCAACAACTTTCCTATATGTTGACCTCTGTGATCTTGGGTTAAAGTGCTCGCCACATAATCCGATGTTTGTGGGTTAAAACTCAAATAAGATCGATACATTTTTATCATAAAACTTCCTTGTGGAATGTAAAAGATCCTGAAAGGCATGTGAGAGTATCTTTCTGGCAAAACTTGAAGGCTCTTTCGCGCTCGTAGAAATGACATTATCAATTATGTGTTCCATTTGTGATTTTAATTATTAAAAACAAAATTACTACAAGGAATGTATTTTATCTACTATAGATATATATTTTTTTAGCATCACATTTACTACCCGTTAGGGTTATACACCATTTTAAATTTATTAATACAAGAAAGGTTAGCTTAAGATTGCTTAGAAAAGTATCATATTAATGAATATATTTATAGCTATGTTTGCTTATTATTTTCATGACATCATCAATATGTATTACTCCAAGACTTTTTTTAGCGGTTTCTTTTTTTTAACTTAGTTGGAATGTGCACCTGTTTGTGATGGCTTATGCAAATTTAGGGAAGACAATAAATGTACTTTGAATTTTAACTTAATTTGTGCAAAGTGTTTTAGAACAAAGTCAATAATGAAAGGGAATTTTTTCAAGAACATATATGTAGACAAAGCTATACATATAGTTAGGTATTACTTTATGTGGATGGACATATTCAAGAAATCTCAAGTTACAGTTTTCAAGACCACGTTTAACAATATCACCACTTAGGTGGATTGATCTTTTTCTTATATTTAATTCAATTTTTTTAAATTTGACTCTCTATGTTTTTATGTTTGCAAACATTTAGGACAAATAACAATATTTTATTTATATTGAAAAAAACAACAAAAAATTGTTTAAGGCACAGACTATCAAAGATGTGGAAGGAATATTGATCTACAGTTCCCCCATGATGCTGGCTGACAGCTGACAACTCTGAAAAGTTACTAGACCAAATTATATATCCCTACGCCAAACCAAATGATCTGCAAAACCATGTGTTTAGCAACTGTCACTTCTGACAGTCAAATTTTAGGTCTGTACCAGAAACCTATATGACTGGTTTATTTATTTACATTTATTGTTGACCTTAATATGTTGATAGCCTAGTATTAGTTTTTTTTTTCTATAATATGATTTTTTTTAATGTGGCATTTAATCCCATATTAGTTTATATTATTATAAATAAATAGTTTTAAATCAATATTTATTTTTGCAAATAATTTTTTGCTTATAGTATTATTAACAACATTATAAATGTGAAAAAATCTGAATGTGCAATATTACACATATAAAAAATACCCACTGTCATAAACCTTCTTAACAGTATTACAACATATAGTTGACTTGGTGGTCTAGGGTTAAGGTGTCAGACTTCTGTGCTGGGGGTCTGGGCTCAATCCTTGGTTATGAGTACTAACGATGAAAATCGAGCACCAACCAGCACTAACGTAGCACAAACGATGGGCGTTTTCAAAAACCGGGTGGCTAAAAGTAGGATGGTCAAAGGTGACACATATGCTAAACGATGATTTTATGATATCAGTGATTACAGTGACTGTGATTTTAAAATATCAGTGATTTTTCACTGTGACTGGCATTCACAGTGTTTTGATGGACCGCTATTTTTTCACTTTCACAATTTGTTTCTACTTAGTATAAGTCATTCACGAGCTAAGCTTACCTGGATGACAGCTCGAAATGTTACTACCAGTAATCCCTAATATATCACTACGACAACAGCTGACAGCTATCACTTTGGATTACTGTAATGAAAACAGATAGTAATATATTAATCTGATAGTTAACCACAGTAATTTAGTCCAATATTATTTATATATTTATTAGAGGTCCGACACAGAGCTTATTTATCATTTTATTCCCCTTAAAAAAAATATTAACACCACTTTCACAAAAACTTCTAACGAACATAGGTTCAAAATGGCCACTGACAAATCTAAACCATATGATTGAACATAACAGTAAACAAGTTTTTTACAATGATTCAGACACACAATTGATTAAAATATTTCATTCAGTTAAATATTACAAAATACGATAAAATAATCATAAACTCATTTATTGTTTGTAAAAAAATGACAACAATTTTCTTTTTTCCAAGAAATACGATGCCTGTATTAAAAGGTATTGATATGTGCACTATATTACACAAAATCAGTAATGTTCCAAAACGAAAAATAAGTACTTTTAATTATGTTTAAAATATTGTTTCGAGTTGGATGAAAAGAAATTATTAAAAAAATTAAATAGTATGAGAAAACTTAAGTTTTCGTTATTTTAAATGTAATATACAACAGGTAATTAAAGATCTTTACATTTATAACAAAACTGTGATATTTTACTAGTGTTGGCAACCCAAAACCTAAACATATGATTTTCGAACTGTCATCCAGGTAAAACTATCGTGAACGGAGTATAGGTACCCGTGAACGTGAATTGTTATTTTGTCAACCACAGTCAAAACTAGTATTAGCTGCTTTCCGAGTAGGCTAGTACAATCGAAAATCGAGTATTTCTGAGAATTGGATATATACTTGAATAGTTTCATGACAATCAGTTGGAAAGAAAACTAATTACTCGGGTATTTGGCTGCCTGCAATGGAATTCGATACTTAAAGGCCTAATAAAAGCTCTTCCTGATGGCACTAAACATAAAGACGCTTCAGCTGTAAACGTGCATACCAATTTTCTAGCGTAAGCTTGTCCAAGCTTTATCACCTTAAAATGTATAATTATGGTATCCACGATAACTGTGACCAACACAATCATGTTAAATTTAATGCAAAATGGGAGTGACATTCATATAAAGTGATATTTCCAGTAATAGTAAATTAATAAATCATTATTGTTATTTTTGTGCATTCGGATTTAATTCTTATTTGATTGATATTTATTATTAATTGATATTGACACACATTAAAGAGAATTTTTGTTTATAATTTGTTGCAATAAATGGACGTCTCGCATAGACTTTGTAAGTAGTTTATTTTCATTTTTATTTGTTAGAAATTCAGTGAAGTAGTTTTTTCAATATCAGCATTGTATTTTGCACTCTCATCATTATGAAAACGTGCTGGTATATGCATTAATTTTAATTAAGAAACATGAACATTTGCCGGCATTATACACAAACAAAGGCAAATATGGTTGCCGAAAGCTTTCGTAAACATTTTCCAAAGAAGTAATAGCTAGATTTTTGATAGCTCAACTATGACTAACAAAAGCAGCTGTGATCTTTATTTTTCTCGGGTGTGCCATTATTTACGCTGATCAATTTGAGCGTGCCACTCCCGCCTCAAACCTCTGCTTCATAATCTTTCCCTATAATTACCATTACCCGGAAAAAAAGTCAATAAAAATGTACTAATCCTATATCATTTTTTTTTTACTTCAGAGTTATTTATATTTACTCTGGGTAGTATAATAAAAACAAAGTAATCTAAACAAAACCATACTGGCGAAAAATACTTCAAAATCGGAAATAAATAAACTTAATGCATGTGTCCAAAATACACAATGAAGACATAATTTAAGATTATTTTTAAAAACATGTATTATACTATGTAACCTAATTGTATAGTTACACTAAGGTTTTATCGATAGTAACAGTATTAATTTTTATTAAATAGCAAAATTACTAGAAGATAACTGGTTTTTAATAATAAAGTATTAAAATACACATAACTAAGAGTCATTTTAGTTAGTGAGGGTTTTTAAATACTATCAAGAAGAATAAACCTTAAATGAGTGTCAATGAAGCGTGTTTTGGCATGCATGACGCAGATTGTCCATCTCCGAGTTATAGTATTGACAGTGTCCACATCTACCCCATATGGCTGTTCACATGTACCCTATTGACACAATTTCATTTTTTTATATTTCTTGAATATATGGTTTGACTTGAAGGTTAAAATAATACATGGAAAGCAAGAGTATTAGATACCCTTTATATTATCAACCTTGATAGAGAAACCAATGGTAAATAAAGTAGAGGCTTACAAATAATAGTTTAAAAACTTACTTTTTGTATTTAAATTAACTCAAAGTTCATATACTTCAGTCCCAGACCTTCAATCACTTTCAAACCACAACCGAGCATCAGTTATATGGCAGTAATTTTTTAATATAGAGATAAATCTCATAGGGAAAAAAGGAGGGAAATTCAAACTGTCCATTTCTACACCGTGTCCACATCCACTCCTCCTTCCCTAGATGTGGGAAAACAATAAATCGAGGAATGATTGATCCCAATTTTTTTAATTGTTTGAATAGGATTTCTTCAGGGACCATAGAAATTGAACGATGGATTTAAGAAAACAATAAGTCTGTAATCGATAGAGATTTCACTATTTTTTGGACAGTATGAAAGTTTATATGATGAATAACTGAATTTAAAGTATGGTATATTTTTTTAATTTGTATAGGTGAAGCCTGAAAACAAATTAATAAAAAAAAAAAATCAATTTTACGTATTTGATAGTGTCGTAGGTGACCTAGTGGTCTAGGGGTAAGGTGTCAGACTTCTGTGCTGGCGGCCGGGGTTCAATCCTCGGTCCCGGCACAGATTTATCTGATTTACAAACCCTTCCTTCACCTCTGACAAGACATCTTGTGAATGTGGGGAATGCCAGGCCTCCACCGTGGTTCGGATTCCACATTAAACTATAGGTCCTTCATTTCATCTCACAATCACCCTACCATTACACATTAGCGTAAGTGCGTATAACCCGAATGGGTAGTAAGACTCGGTGCTAATAATAATATAATAATAATATTTTTTAGTGAACATAAGCCCAGAATTGCCGAATATGTTCAGAGATCCAATATTTACCCAGAACATAACATTTTAAAAAAATCCCCGAAAACCACAGCTATCAAAATAAAACATTGAATTTTTTACCTGAAGGAGATAAGGATTATTACCTACTACATAGTGTAAAAATTCAAATTTAAACATATTTTTAATCATAGTTATTTTTATAACCTACTTTCTATAAAAATTTAATTTTCTTCCCTCTCCTTGTGTGCATTACATACCAGTACCAACTTTTAATATTACATCTTGGTAGTAAGAGGCAATGGAGTGTAATTCTTGGAGGCCTTGGTTTAATTGTAGATTTTCATAGACTTTTCATAGACTTGCCTCTACTGCAAGGTCTATCAATATCAACCACGCTAGGGGAAATACCATCACTATTTACGACTGAGTTTTTCCTGATCACATAAATTACGTTTTACTAAACTTGCAATACTCCTTTGATCCTTACTTTTAGGTTTTTCTTGCGGATGTTTATTAAATATGTGATATCCAAGTTTATCACATCTGCCACATCATTCACAATAAGCACAGTTGACATAATAAACATTTGTTTCACTAAACCATCTAATTTTTTTTATAAACATTTATAAATTGTACACTGTACAAACCTTAATAGGTCCACTAAAAATAACATTTTCATGGCAACACAATTATTACAATACGCATGTCACGAATAAATAAATTGCATGCACATTGCCATGTAATTAGGCACTGATATAACGGGTGATTGAATTCAAACTAAAACAAAACATTGCTCACACTCCCCTCTCCCGCCTGCCCTCCATAGCTACCAAACACCTGCGGTAGGGTAGGTGACTTATGACCCATCCCTCAATCATGCCATTAGCCAGGTTGAATTATTAGATTTTTCCTCTGCCCCTTATCTCAACCTCTGACTTTTTATCTAGAACTCTGACACATTATCTTAGCCCCTAGACACCGCAACTCTTTGTGCTTACACCAACACTGCTTCACTATGGTCCATACTGATAGTGTGGGTGTTGAGTGTCATCTGCCTTTGTTTTTCATACAAATGAAACTAACATATCAGAACCAGAATGTACTAAAAATGTCAACAAAATTGTTGGACTTTTCCCTTCCCCAAATTTCCCCAGAACTGCTTTAATCTCCCCTGTACCTCGTTTGCGCATTCATACATATTCTGCACCCCTGCGTAGGCCTATATTAATTTTTAATTAAATTTTAAATAATATTGAGTTTAGATTTTTTTGGAGTAAAATAACAAAATATTACATTTGGTGTATTACTTGGATTAAAATAATTTAATCTAGACAAGCGTTAGAATGCAGTGATAAGATAACATTGATTTAGTCGGCTTAATTATTTATACAGTTTTTATAGAATGACTGAAGTTTCAGAGTCTTATATGTTAAAATTCCCTTTCTCCTTGGGGACCAGCAGCTAGATGTCTGAAGGGGTATATTAGCTTTTTCTACGTGTTTCGGAAACAAAATCCCATCATCATGAAAAAGTTTGTATTAAGCTGATGTGTCACAACAACCAAAGGTGGCTCAAGGTAAATTTGGCGTTGGGCAGGTTTGCTTTTTGGCGCCCCCATATATAAAACAGAGGATAAAAGGATAATATGAAAATAGTCCCAAAAATTAACTACTCTAAACCTAACGTAGCCTGTACATTATATGGGGGGAAAAACTAGGTAAGGCCCATTCCAAATAGCTTCTAAGGGCATCCAATTTAAAAAAATTTGTTGATGGAAAACCATTTCAAACAGCCCCAAGAGAAATATAAATAAATAAAAAAACGGGCAAAGAACATTCTAAATTGCTTTTGGAGCATTCCAAATTAAAAAAAAAAACCATGCTGGGTAAGCACCACTTCAAATAGATTCTAGGGAAGCTAATTTATAAAAATATATATCTTAAAATAGTTTTCAGGGGCATCCAGTTTTCAAAAATTTGCCAAAATTGGAATACTTCAAATATTCTTTAGGAGCATTAACATTTCAAAATATTTCGAGGGAGCAACATTCTAAATAACTATTAAAATGAACGATTTTCAAAAATTCTCTTAACGAGGACTAGGCCTATTTATAATAGCTTCTAGGAGCATTCAATTTTCTAACATTAACTGGGGGAGAGGGGGTGAAAAGTCCAGAAAAAACTTTTTTTTTTGTTCTTGCCGCCCCCTCCCCCTCTCACATAAATAAAGTTCCACCACTATTGTATAAAATAACAATGGTCTTAATTCTTAGGGTTTAATAGTACCATAAGTCTTAACATCATGTCGTAAGCTTACAGTTTTGAACAACCCCCCTCACCCATCCAAAAAAAATTAAATTTTCCTTATGCCCATATAAAACCTAGCAACTCCGAACCTAATGCAACCTAGGTGTGTAATGTAACCTAGGTCTGAAGGCGAAACTCCATAAATGGTTATAATACAGTAGGCCTATTACAAACGTTTCACTGTGAGATTGTATGAAAATATTTAGGATTACAAAGAAAACTATTAGAACATTTTTTCAGAAAATGTTTGCCTCTTTAATTTGGATATAATGAACAATTTAAGAAATAATTACAAAATAACATTTTAAGGCACCATTTTTTTTATAATGGTGGATGTAAAATAACTTTTAAGAGTGGCACTATACTTCATTTTATTTACCACAAAAAACTATATCACTATATTCCCAAATGAACGCTAAATACCAAACAGATATATTGAAAATCTTAAATAAGAACTATGAAAAAGGATAGATATAATTTAATTAAAAGAAAGTAAGTTGAATATAAAAAATGAAGATGAAAAATTGACGAAGACAACAAAGAATATTTATTCACTAAAAATGCTATTAATAAGTGGTTAATACTTGGATTACCTTTTAACACAACCAATTAGATGAAATACAGTCAATAAGGAGTTTAAATAAGAATAACTGTTAAACATTAAACAAAGAAGAAGTTAAATTGGTACATGGATAATACATAGAATTGTCAGAATAATTCGAAGAATGTTGATGAACATTTCGGATCTCGGATTATTCTGACAATTCTATATATTATCCGTGTACCAATTTAACTTCTCTCCTTTTGTTTAATGTTTAACAATTATTCTTATTTAGACTCCTTATTGCCTGTATTTCATATAATTGGTTGTGTTAAAAGGTCATTCAAGTATTAAACACTTATTAATAGCATTTTTTACTGAATAAATAAATATTCCCTGCTGTCTTCGTCAATTTTTCATCTTCATTTTTTTATCTTCAACTTACTTTCTTTTTATTATATCTATCCTTTTTCATAGTTCTTATTTAAGATTTTCAATATATCTGTTTGGTATTGAGTGTTCCTTTGAGAATATGTATTATACTCCTCCTTACTAATTTAATATAGATATAATTAATACTATACCACTATGTCAAATTTCATGTTAGTATCAAAAATTAAATGAATGTTATGCTTAGCAACTCCACTATTACACCCAGGTTACGTTAGGTTTGGAGTTTAAAAGTTCGGGAATTATTTTCATATAATTTCTAAGTTAGGTTAGGTTAGGTTAGGTTGGTGCTCTCTTTGGTGTCCTCCTCGAGCTGGCGCCCTGGGCAGCCACCCGGCCCTTAAACCGCCCCTGACTACAATTGTATGATGTTATACTAATACTACTTGAACTTTTATTATTGTTTTACAATATAGTTTTACTCAATAATTAACAACATCTAATCTTTGACAATTAATATATATTCTACAAAAGATAATATTGAACATCTTATATAACGGTACCTAGTGACACAGTAAAATAACATATCCATACAATGTGAGTTTATAAAACCAAATGAATAAATATAAAGTAATGAAAAAAAGGGGTTTATGTTTATAATGTAGGAATATAAAGTCAAAAAGTTTGGTACAGTTAGCAAACAAATTGATAAGGTTTATGAACTTCAACTATCAATTTGTTTGATAATTGTACAAAACTTTTCCATTTTATATTCCTACATTAATGCATAACCCCACTTTTTTCATCCCTTTATATTTATTCATTTGGTTTTATAGACTCTCACATTATATGGATATGTTATTTAACTGTGTCATTACTGTTATATAAGATGTTCAATATTATCTTTTGTAGAATAGATATCAATATTACTAAAATTTGTCTAGATTCTAATAACTTATAAACATTATTTTTGAGAATCCACATCTTCTCTTATATTTAAATTACACTTCTCACTAAAATTGGGTTTTTTAGAATGTTTTCTAAAATGTTTTACTATATTTTTTGTTTCAGAAAACAAGATTATCAAGTAGAAAAAAATAATCTTATTATCGTGAATTATATTTGAACACATTGAAATATGTGGCTTAAAAATATTTTTTATCATTCAAATAATTTCATAATTATATAATTAATATCAATAAAAAAATACAATCATGGACATTGATGAAGGAAGGTTTGAAAATCAATATACAGAGTTGATTGACCTTGAAGAAGACTTATTTCTTGATGATGTAGACAAACGCCCGCTCTGGGAACCTACTGTCACACGTGGGCGAGGACGAGGAAAAGGAAAGGGACGTGGCCGTGGTAAGGGGAGAGGAAGAGGTCGTGGTAGAGGATCACTGTTTGGAAAAGACGACCCGCTTTTTGAAGCAGATATGGACCTTGACGATTTTCTTATGGATAGGCCTGATGAAAGTATGGGGCTTGAAATAGGGGATCAACCATCTAGAGGTGGAAAGACAGAAGGCCTTTATGATGCTCATGACTCCTTTCACAGAAATATTTCGTGGGAACGACAACGTGAACATAGTCCAAGTAATCGAGACAAGTCTATTTACTCTGCATCCAGAAGAGACCCAAGATTGGTGGAAAGAGAAGAAGTAGAGGGACGGTTTGGGCCTTCAAGAAATGACCCAAGATTAAAACAGATTGATTCTCAGAGCTTTGCCAATGAATGGAAAGAACCTAAAGATACCAGGTCTACCATAGGGCGAGATCAAAAACTTGGGGATCCAAGGATTGGGGAGTTAAAGAACCCCAAAACTATGTCACCCAGACTTGTTCCACAGAAAGAAGACACAAAATCGGTTGCTGATTCACAGAGGAATGATCCTAAAAACACCACCCCTAAGAGAGCAGACTCCAATGATAATCTTGCAGACAAGCAACAAAGTGGTAGTTCACGGTTCACAACTAAACCAATAGCAAAGATTCCCTCAGAACCCATCAAGAAAGACCCTAAGTTTCTTCAGTCACTTCAAGAGGTTCTAAAAAAAGTAAACATGAGTATCACAGCTAGGCAAGCAGAGAGGGAAATACAAATTAGAGAACAAAAAATGTTTGAGAAAATTTCGGCCACACCTAAGCAGGAAAATCAAATTTCGACTATAGCCTCGGAAGAACAATCAAACACAAAGACTCACAACTCAGAGTCCAAACGGGGAATACAAGTGAAAAATTAGAAAAGGTGTTAGTAGTGATAAAACAAAGCCAATAAGCAAATCATCCTTACCTTCTGATCGTGGAAGACGATTTGGAAATCCAAATGAAAATATAGAGAACAGTAATAGCAGTGGTAAAATAGCACTACCATACCAATCACTTTTGCCTTCTGATCGTGGAAAACGAGCTGGCAATACAAGTGAAAAAATTGAGAAAGGTGTAGGCAGTGGTAGAACAGAGCCAATAAGCCAATCGCCGTTGCCTTCTGATCGTGGAAGGCGAGGTGTGATTGTAAGTGAAAGGATTTTCAAAGGTGTTAACACTGGTAGAACAGAGACAATAAGTCAATCACCCTTGACTTCAGACCGTGAAAGACGAGGAATTGCAAATGAAAAAATTGAAAAAGGTGTTGGTAGTGGTAGAGCAGAGTCTACAAGCCAACCACCTTTATCTTCCAATCGTGGAAGACGAGGTGGATTTACAAATGAAAAAACTGACAAATTTGTTACCGGAGCTAGAACAGAACTAAGTACACAATCCCCTTTGCTTTCTGACCGAGGAAGGCGAGAGCGTAGTCACTTTACCTTCTTTTGATCATGCAAGACAACGAAGTTCACCTTAGCTTCTGATCATGCAAGACGAGAACGAAGTTCACCTTTAGCTCTGATCATGCAAGACGAGAACGAAGTTCACCTTTAGCGTCTGATCATACAAGGCGAGAGCGTAGTCCGCTCTTGAGCAGAAAACGAGAGCACAGTGGTGGAAACACATATGAGTGGGAGCGTGGGGAACGTTTACGCAGCCCTCAAAGGGGAAGGAATAGATGGGAGCGCAGTCCTCCCTCACCCAATCATAGCCGCAGGGAGAGAGACAGGAGCCCAGATTACAGGAGGGAAGGGTATTATGACAAACACAGACGAGAACTCAACCAGACTTCTCCTGGCAGGGAGAGGTTCCGGCGAGAAGCCAGTTACTCTCCACGCAGGTAATTCATAGACACACTACACTTAGCTTATTTGTTTCCAATTGTTGGCCTTAACATTAATTAAATAGGGGTCTGTAAGCTTTGGTTTCATTTTTCGAATTGAGTCTTTAAAAAAGCTTCCAAGTTTGAGTATATTCATAATTTTAAAATGTTAAAATATATATTTGTTAATTTAGAACTAAAACAATATACCGTATTTAAAATGTCACCATTCAAAACAATCATAAAATATAAATATCATTAAAACACATTTTATTAAAATAAAAATGACACTCAATTTTATAAACCGTAAATACTTTTGGGGAAAAGTTTAAAAATGGAAATATTGGCTTTTAAATTATAAATAACTTTTGAAAAAACAAGATTTAAAAATAACAACAAAACTAAAATAAAACTCCCATAAAAATATTAATCAAAATGGTTTTAACACTCATGTCCTTAGACATTGTAATTACACTTTCAATTACAAAAAATAATTAGGGATGTCAAACTTGATTCTTAGATACCTCAATATTCTCGATTCTTATAAGTATCGAAATAATCAAGAATCGATATTAATATTCGATTCTATATAATTCGATTCTTAGCTCTCAATGAAATTACTGGCAACTAATAAAATGACAAAATTCAGAACAAGTAGTAATCAAATATGTCTGCTATTAGTTTATTTGCCATAATTCGCTATAAGATTTTGGCTTAGTTAACAACCCTATTTGGTGAATTTAAAAGACTTGTGCTTTCCACAATAATTGTTTGTTATACCTTTTTTTAATTATTTGACTCATGAGGCTTTACTTTAAGGTAAAAAATACATGTTTTTTAATGTAATTACTAATTATTTTATTAATTTTGTAAAATAGGCTTTAATACTTGTTAAACGGATATTTTTCTTTGTTAAAAAAATTAACTTTTGTATTGTTTACATTTTTTGTTTCTTTGCTTTTCCATAAAGTCTAATAAATATGGTTTTAAATGAGGTTGCATGCTTGGAAATATAATTAAATAGTAAGTGTTCAAGAATAGAGGTTGAACTTAATAATCTGGATTGAAAAAAAGAAGGTATCATGACATCTCTAAAAATAATAATAAAATTGACCTTTTAATGAGGTAATATTTCCCCAAAACAAGCCTCCATAGCTTTAATTACCCTATAAGAAAACACAAAAATCACATGCAGTTAGAAATTGGAAATGCTTCATATTTCGTTTATTAGTTCTTAATGTTATAATCACGCATGATCACTTCTTCAGTTCCAATTCCATTATACTATGTGGAGTTGCGCGTGCACCTTATATGGGCTTTTACTAGAAATTATCTTATAACATTTATTTCAATTAAACTTATATAATGATTATAAACATTAATATTCATTTCTAATAAGGTTCATGCTTATTTGGTAAGGAATATTAATAATTGATAATACTTTAAAATACTTTTACACTTTAAAATTAAAACTAAGATGGTTAAAATAACATTCCTAATAGACAATATTAAAAAGTAAATGCTTTTTTAAATTTAAATGTATAATTTCCTTCCTTTAGTACCTTGCTCTCCTTCCATATCACTCTCAGCACCCTGATTAACCATTGTAAAGTAGTTCTTCCACACCTGGTGCCTTTTCCTGTTTTATACATATCTTTCCATGTGGGACACATTTTCTCCTCTTCTATTAGCTCTTCATACTCCTCTGTTTCACTCGCATCCATTTCCTAGTGCAGGTTGAACGTCTTCTAAAAGTATCTAATCCTCAGCGCCTTTTACTTCATCTATCTTCATTGTTCTTTCATCATTCTAAATTTTTGTCATTTCTCTCCTCATGTTTCTTACCAATATATATAACACCTTTTTAAGTCCCCCCCCCCCCCCCATATCCTTTTCCAACCTCTCTATTCATTTTTGAATCTGATCCTTTCTGACTTCCCTTAACACCAACTTTGCTCTTCTCTTCTTCTCTCTATATTCATTCTATATCTCCTCATTCCTATCCCTAAAACTCCTTATGAATGCATTATTCTCCTCCACTGCTTCCTTAAGGGAGCGCGAGTAATTTCACAGTTTTTATAGCATTCAATCTTTTTTTGGCCAAAATAAATATATATTTTCTCCAGTAGCAACATAGAATTTAGTTTTCTGCACATGCTAATATCAACATATCTTGAATATCTATCAAGGGTGTCCTGGAATGTTGTCAAAACATTTTAAATAAAGAGAAAAAGTTTTGACAAAATTCCAGGACACCCTTGATAGATATTCAAGATTGTTGATACTATCATGGCAGAAAAACAAACTCTACATTGCTACTAGCGAAATATTTGATTAATTTTTGCCAAAAAATGTATATTCTATAAAAACTGAAAAATACTTGCACTTTCTTCTGCCGCATCTTAACCCATTTGTCCCATTATGGTGTTTCCTTCCACTTCTTTTATCACTTGGCCTCCCATAATCTTTTCTTAAACCTTTCCCATTTCACCTTTACACTTTGAATCTCATTCTTGATCATTAAACTTCTCGTCTTTCTTAGACACAGTTCTCTTTCCTTTTCATTTTTAAGCCTCCACTCCTCTTTTAATCTTTTTTTTTTTTTTTTGCTACTTTTCTCCTATATCATCCCTTTATGTCTGCCATCAGCAGCCTGTAGTCACTATATAAGAACACACTTGGTATTACTGTGGTGTTTACAGTCTGCCTTTTAAATTCTTTGCGCATGAGGAACTGGTTTATCACCGACCTTTGCTCGTCACTCTAAGTGTATCTAGTGATTTTATGGCTTTATTTTTTCTTCTTATACCAGCTGTTTTGCTACTTTTATCTTATTTTTTTGCACAAAACTCCCAACAGCTTACTGAGCCTTCTGCCTGGCTCATTCCTATATACTCATCATTCATTTCCTAACACATTCTTGAACCCTCTTCTCTCTTTTTCTACTTTTATGTTAAAATCCCCCATTACTACCTGCCATATGCCTTTCTGATTATCCCTCAAACTTGTTCTGTTACTCTTATTCTGCTGGGCACCTCACTTGTGGTGCATACACTTGTATCACCTCACCTCTATCTCCTTTTCCTCTATTCATTATCGCCATATTTATCATCCAGTAACTCATCCGCTCTACCCCCACCTACAGCCCTTCTCTCAATACACATACTACTCTGTTTCTACCCTTTATCGCTTTCAATCCAATGTAAAAATATCCCTTCCTTTATACCTTCATAACTCTCTCTCTCCACTTGATCTCATTCCATTCCAGGTCATCCATTCTCCTCTTCTCCATGATGTCCACAATTTACTCAATTTTTCCATTCTATGTACCAATATTCAAAGTTCCTATTCATATTTTATTGTCACATGTGTTATCAACCCAGCATTTCACTTTTATTTTTCCAAATGTTTTTGTTTGCCCCTTTTTTTAGTAATACAATTAAATATTTGTTTTTCTGAAAGTACATACAAAATTTATATTTATTTCCAAATGTTTGAATTATTTAAACTTGTTTCACATTAACTTTATGAGCCTTGAAATATATAGAAGTTTCTCATGTTGGAGGCTTATGCTGAAATTACATTCAATTTAACGTTCATTTAATGCAAGCTGGGAGAACTTTCACATATCATTTGATTAAAGTGAAGTATACTATCATTGCCTGTCAACCATTTGTGTTTTGAGCAATTTCAATACTATTATATAGTATTATGTTTGTTTGTTCATGGTGTGCAAACACCCTCTTCGGTGTAGTTTCTTTGTTCATATCTTGTAAAAAAAACACACTGGTCTCTTCTTCATTGGTAATGACCATGTTTTACTGCCATGCTTGCTGGGCTATTTACATTAGGTTGTGTGGGTTTTAGCAGTCAGTGACGATACTGTACTGTCGTTAGGTGGTTTTCGCGCATGTGCAGATTGTAATTGTGTCAGGAACATTCAGTTGGTTTGTTTCCAGCCCTAGTAACATTTCAAGGTCAAACCTTCCAGGGTAGGTGTAAGAGTGAGCAATAGCTTTCAATAGCCTACTTGAGTATTTGTTTTGTATTTTCAAAATATAGTTTTGCTTTTGCTAGTTAGAACTCAGCAGCTTTCGGCGATCAATGTAATTAAAAGCCAGGTAGTTGGTGTTGTTCATTTCTTGCATTGTTGATTCTGGGTTCTGACTGAGGATTTACATATGGAGAAACGCATGTGCAATTATGGCAATTTCTTTATTATATTAATCTGTGAAGCCAATTTAAAACAGAGACTTTCTCGATTATTAAATAAAACATAAGTTCTAATAATTTCTAGATAACATTCTGTGAAAATACAGTATATAAAAAGTGCCTCAAATACACACCAACTACTTAATAACTGACCTCATCCGACCTGTGTTGAGAAGATCGTATCGTGGCAAATTGATTTCGCACATCCATTGAGCCTCTATTGCAAGTATTAGAAGCCTAATTAACACCAACTGATAGAGTTTTATATTAGATAACAATTTGTTTTCACACAGCTTCAAATTCACTAGCTGTTCAGGATTTGAAAAGAAATTAATTATAAAATCAAAAACTTTTATATATACTTTTGACTCATATAACTACATTGGCTCTGATCTCATCTGGATACACCAAAGGGGATCTTCCTGATTGTAATTTTCAACGTGATATTTATTTCTGATGCACAGACAAATACACTATTGGATTTACTTAAATTAACCTTCACCACTCTATTTCCCTATATGCTGTGAATATCCAAATGAGCATAAAATATGATTTTAATAACATTTTATTTGTAAAACTAGATGTTCTCTAAACTTTCTCTCCTTCAATTGTGAATACTCTGACAGTTTTTGAATGTTTTATCTAGACACTACTCCCATGGTTCTCGAGAACGCAGTTATTCTCCTCCAGCAGCAGAGCACCGCAGTCGCAGTCGCAGTCGTAGTCGTAGTCGTAGTCGTAGTCGTAGTCACAGTCGCAGTCGCAGCCTGACTCACAGGGCATCTCCCCACTCCTCCCGAATGAGTGACATGAGTCTCTCCCGGGAGGAGTGGAAGCACAAATCTCCCCATCAGTATCCTCTCTTACCTACGCCAAGCTACGACTCAACCCCAGTCAGCCAACTATGTATGCAAAGGTAAGTTCCAGTTCCTCATTCTTCTTGGCGATTCAAAACTTTTTGAACAAAATTCACCAGACTACAACAACTAAACACTTTGATTTTGATTCTAAATCTAAATTCATGTAGTATATTAGTTAAAATATTGTACAGTCTGTATTTATCGTTTGGCTCTACATACCTCACTAAATTGTTTCTTCCTCTCATATTTACTTAAACACCACCATTGTGATAGGTTGCGTTTAAATGATGTATTCAACATTAGAACATGATCAGTTATACTATTAACATATTCGGCCCCAGTAATTGATACTCCTGCCACACTGTTGGCTCGACAATTTGTAATGGAGTTTGTTTTGATCACAGGAGTTTTAACACTGTAGCTGTAAACAATCAAGATCATTTATGTAAGGGAAGGTGACCTGGTGGTCTAGGGGTAAGGTGTCAGACTTCTGTGCTGGCGGCTAGGGTTCAATCCTCGGTCCCGGCACAGATTTATCTGATTTCCAAACCCTTCCTTCACCTCTGACACGACATCTTGTGAATGTGAAGAATGCCAGGCCTCCACCGTGGTTCGGATCCCACGTTAAACTGTAGGTCCTTCATTTCATCTCACAATCACCCTACCATTTTACACATTAGCGTAAGTGCGTATAACCCGAACGGTAGTAAGACGCGTAATAATAATAATAATAATAACAACAACAACAACAACAACAAGAACAACAACAACAGATCACAACAGAACAAGAAGAAAACAAGAACAAGAAGAAGAACAAGAAGAGAACAAGAAGAAGAACAATAATAATTATTATGTAAGGGAATGTGTATTAATTAGCACAGTGATTATATAACTTCTCTTAATATGTTTACTTACCCCAAGGATAATAATGACTTCTGTGAAACAGCTGGACTTAGGCGTCACACATTAATGCCCTAATATGGAGTTTTTACCTAATTAACAGTGGAATTGAGACCAGTGCAACTATTTCACTATTTTGCTATTTATGGTTTTATCATAATCTTTTACCTAACACCTCAGATGATCGGCCATGAGATAGGTTCTTAAGAGAGCACATTCTTATCAAATAAATGACACAACCTTAACAAAATATACCTACCTAAGTATGGGCTGACCCAGGCCTGTATCCAAGATTTATGTTCGGGTGGGGGGAGGACAGCAAAATTTATATAAAAATATTTTACAGCACAAGGATTAATATTTTATTCCACTATCATATTTTGTAAAAAGAATTACAATACTAAGTTATCACAGCAAGGCCTTTGTCTCGCAAAATGTGTGTTAACGTCTTGTGGATCAATATATATCTCGTGCTGAACAGACATGAGAGAAAATCCTGTCAACCGGTCTTCCCCTGTTGAATTCCGAAGGTATGTCTTCAATCTCCTTAATGTCAAGAAAGAGCGTTCTGGGGTTGCTGTTGAAACAGGAAGTGTTGCAAAAATGCGGAGAAGAATTTTTAAATTAAGGAAGAAGTTATCATTGGATTCAGCATAACCTACTATGCAGTTGTGGGTCTTAAGCTTGTTTCTAGTTTTCCCATTTTTTCTTCCAGAATGAGAATTATGCTGGAAATGCTGATACATTGGGAAGAATATCTTTATATGATTGGAGATCGTTATAAAAAAATTAGTACGGTACCTATGCAAGAGTTGGGAAGAATTTTATG
Source organism: Timema cristinae (assembly GCA_039000515.1). NCBI lineage: Eukaryota > Metazoa > Arthropoda > Insecta > Phasmatodea > Timematidae > Timema > Timema cristinae. Next base: position 22,551,700 of record JBCFYV010000935.1, read on the forward strand.
GAAGGCCAAAAACAGACTTTTGTATTTTGAAATACGAGTCCTCAGCTCAGAAATTATGTGGTCTATAAAACCATCAAGTGGCGGTCACCGGTGAGAGGACAACCAGGTGGGGAGGGTGGGGAGGTAGAAGGAAGGAGTCCCGGCAACATGGGTGTTGCGCTGGGAGGTAGGAATGAAGTCTCAGCAACGTGAGTCGCGGTGGGAGGAAGGGATGAAGTCCCTGCACCCTGAGTCGTGGTGGGAGGTAAAGGATGACGGCGGAAGGAGAGGGAGATAAGGCAAAAATGCTCTTTATGAAAACAACTATTTACTCGTGCTATTTCGAACAGGTGGTTCCCCAGGGTTGGGTCACCACTGAATCTGCTCCAGAAATCACCGTATTATGTACCCTCCACTGTTGCATCGCCTTGTCCAATGGGGGAAAAGGGGGCTTCCCATTAGTGCGTGCAAACGTAAGAGATGGTGCTCATCACACGAGCCAATAGAGAGAGGAGTTCTCTTTAGTGCTGAGTACAGAAGGGAAATTGTCATGGGCGGCTCAGAGAACATGGCCTGTAGGGGTCCAAGGAGTAGAGAGGGTGGGTGACCCGGCCTGTGCAAGTGCAGAGGAAAGATACAAGTGCCAACTGAACAATGAGGCACAATATGCTAACTAAAATTAAAAATTAAATACCTTGAAAAGTAATTAAAGGTTTTAAAATTTCTCAAAGGTTTGACAAACATTTTTAAAATACAAATTAAAACATTTTAAAATAAATAATTATTTTACTTACCGATGAATGTTTTACAGCCTAACAGGTGAAATAAAGCAAAATTACTAAACAAAATTATTTTCAAATGTCCCCAATAGTTGTCTATAAAACTGGCTTCAAGTTAAAAGACAGACAAAAACATTAACACGTCTTATATGCCAACAAGTCTAGACAACCATCTTCTTTGCCAACAACATTAACAAGGAAAGTGGGTGGAAATACACGTTGTGACTTGCATAATAAATGCACACTCACACTAAGTCACACCTTCATCCTATTGACAGATTTCCCCCCTCATTTTCTGACCCAAACTCATCCATTCCAATAGGATAGGTGCACACTAACAGTTATTCTTTCTTAAAACTTTATTTCTTCTTCAATAGCATACTCTTAAGGCTAAATTAAAAAATAACGGGGGAAGTGCATTTCCTTGTATAAGCCCATCATGTGTTTTGAAAGTATCTGTCAAGTGAAATCTAACCCACACCTTGCCACGCCTATCAGCAAACATATCTCAATTAACTTTGACATGTTTTTTTGGGTACTCATGCTAAACTAAAATTTAATATAAATTATTTCTTATTTATGTACCACCCATGTTATTTTCCCACTTTTTTTCTAATATTTGTCAAATAGTACAAATCTAATCTGTTGATATATTTTGTTAAAATCCACACTGATAATTCCCAATTATTTCCTCCGTAGATGGTATCAATCTCATTAGAATTGTGTTGGATAAAATGTTATAACATGTTGGTATTAGTGAGAGAGACCTATATAGTTATTACACTTTGTTTTATCTACCTTTTTGAAAATGGGTATTATAATACCTTCCTTCCATTCTTATGGTAATACTTCATGGTTCTAATGGAACATAGCCATTTATGAATTTCTATTAGTGGCCATACATGTATTACACAATGCACATGAGGGGTGGGTGGGGTGGGGGAGGGGTTTTGGCTAGCGAAACATTGTGAAGTTTTAGTTTATAAAACAAACAATAAAAAAAAAGGTTTAGAATCTATTAAATTAAATTCAATTAAATAGATATGCTACTAAAATTACATCCTTTATTAAAAATCCTATTTATTTTAAACTCATAAGATCCAATGTGAAAATAACAAGTCTATTAAAAATAACAGCCCATTCAAAAATGGCATGAGGAAAAGGTGCTTTTTATATATAGTTGAAACTAGAAGCGTTACATAACTTAATGTGGGAAGGGGGGTTCGCCAAATCATTACGGAGCATGACATGGGGATAGGGGGCTCAAAAAGGCCTAAAATTGCATTACATAATACATGTATGGCCCCTTACTAACTTTTCACCACCTCCATTCATTAACTCTGCTGGAATTGAATGTATTTATACATGATATTTATGTTTCTTAATGTACACCTACAAGATTCATATTTAAATGTGTTAGTTAATTTAGTGAAACTTATCGTGGCTGGGTCAGTTTAGTAAAATGCCTTCATCTGGCTGGCTCCTTCTTTATTCCTTCTCCTTTATTTGCTTCCATTCTTATCCTTTCATTCACACACTTGCTTTTATTTCCCTTGTGATCTTTTTACTACTTCATCTCCATCACTCTCCTTGGATTCTTTCCTTTTCCACGTTCATTACATGTGCATACCATCTCACCCATAATTCCTTTACTATATAATAGACTCCCTGTACCTCACTTCTTTGCCAGACATCTTTATTTCTGATCCTCTTTCTCCTTGTGACAGCAACAGGCTCCTCAAAAACTTCCTTACCCCTGGCCACACTTTCCTGGTTTCTCTTACATCCAATACCCATGTGTCTGCTTCATTTGTAACTATGGGTACAAAGTGAAACTAAGGAAGGAAATTTCACAATACATGTGATTAATTTTTGAAAGTTTTACTTAATGTTTTCAATAATAGACTATCTTGTTGACTATTGAAACTTACTGGAACAATTCATGTGAATGTTGACTACATTTTTGTTGCTTTCCCAAAATCACCTTGCTTACTCAAGATTGCTGCGTATAAATTGTACTCTATAGCAGATATTAATTTAACATGATTAATCAATACAAGAAGATAATATTAACTATGCTAGAAAATTGTTAATCCCTCATAATCACTTAAAACTTTTTTAATACCACTAAGGTCAGATATTTAAATACATTTTAACTTGGTTATAAATAGCACTAGGGAGTTGACAAAATTTCCTTGTTATAATCATTAGGTATTCATTACATCAGTGATGAGTTAAATCCACCTTTTAAAAAAGATTCTCGGTAACCTGATAAAAAGATATTTAAAAAATAACAGAAAGAGTAGAGAAATAAATAATATAATTACATACCAGTACTTACATATTATTTGTCTTAATATGCTTGCATAAATTACAATATACTTAATCTTTGAAGTGTGACATCAGTTACTGAAACCCTTTCTGGTGGTAACATAATTTTTGTAGTGCAAATAATAGTTCAAGCATGGTGTTACACAAAACATTTTGTAACTTAAAAACTAGTAATAGGAAAAATCTGAGAAAAAAAACCCCAATAGATATACAAAATATATTAGCCTATTTCAACAAAAACAAACTGAACATTCCAGTTGTCTTTGTGATAAATAAGGTTCTCAATGCATTCATTCTTAGATGCTCGTTTCTGTGTGGTACTTTTCAAAACAAGTCACTACAGACATTGCTGGCTTCCTTGGACACACCTTACATCTGGCAGGTTGTCAACCAATACTGGAAATACTGGAAATATACTTGATTTTATTTTTGATACTGGAAATACTGGAGTTTTGAATCAGATACTGGAAAAATATTCAGCCATTTTACATTGAGTGAAATGTTGGATTAAGCATTTTGAGACCCCTGATATTATTTTGACTACTGATAGTTTTCTTTTGACCACCCCTCATTTACTTTTGGTCTATCTTTTTGCCACACAATTAGTTGGCCTTGTAGATGACCTTGCAGTGGGGATGTTTGCCTCACTTGCTGACCTTTCTATTCTCAGTTTCTACACTAAGCCCTACCTCATCCCTCCCCCTTACATACTATAGAAATAAACATGTGACTCAAGATGGCCCGCCACATTGCTGAATATTTTTTTTGTGTAATTCTTTGTCCTCTATTTGTGCTCATATGTGCCCGAACATGAACATTTGTGCTGCGAAACTAGCCCATTTAGAAAATATTTAATGTGGCAGGCCAACTTGAGCTCAAGCTAGCCCGCCATGTATTGAAAAACACAACTTAACAAAATTTTATGTATGTCACTCTATTGTGCTCCGTTTGTGCTTATATGTGCCCGAAAATGAACATTTGCACTTAAAAATTATAAAATCTAGAGAACATTTAATGTGACGGGCTAACTTGAACCTTCCCTATATCATAACCTGTATAAAATTTGAGTTCAAGCTAGCCCGCCACATTTTTAAATATCAATGTAACAAAATTCAGTTTACACCATATGTTTAAGCTTCGTTCGTGCTCATATGTGCCCGAAAATTAATATTTGTGCTCTAAAATTAGCTATGCTATATAACATTTAGTGTGTTGAACTGTTGAATATTCCCATACCATAACATGTAGAATAATTGTGTTCAAGCTGGCCCACCACATTTTGAGACATCAATGTAACAAAATTCTGTTTTCACCATTCGTTTGTTCTTTGTTTGTGCTCATATGTGCCCGAACATAAACATTAGTGCTGTGAAACTAGGCCTTTTAGATAACATTTAATGAAGGTGATCCAACTAGAGCTCAAGCTAGCCCGCCACATATTGAAAACAAAACATAAAATTCTGTTTTCACCATTATTTTGTGCTTCGTTTGTGCTCATATGTGCCCAAAAATGAACATTTGTGTTCTAAAATTATAAAATATAGAGAACAATTAATGTGGTGGGCTAGATTGAGCTTTAGTAGGATCACCTTCTTTAAATGTTGTTTAAAAGGCCTAGTTTTATAGCATAAAAGTTCATGTTCGAGCACAAATGAAGAACAAACGAATGGTGAAAACAGAATTTTGTTACATTGATATTTCAAAATGTAGTGAGCCAGCTTGAACTCAATTTTTTTACAGGATACGTATAGGGAAGACTCAAGTTAGCCCACCACATTAATTGTTCTTCAGATTTTCTAATTTTAGAGCACAAATATTCATTTTCGGGCACATATGAGCACAAACGAAGCCCAAACTAATGGTGAAAACAGAATCTTGTTATGTTTTGTTTTCAATATGTGGCGGGCTAGCTTGAGCTCTAGTTGGATCGCCTTCATTAAATGTTATCTAAAAGGCCTAGTTTCACAGCACTAACGTTCATGTTCGGGCACATATGAGCACAAAGAACAAAAGAATGGTGAAAACAGAATCTTGTTATGTTTGTTTTCAATATGTGGTGGGCTAGCTTGATCTCTAGTTGGATCGCCTTCATTAAATGTTATCTAAAAGGCCTAGTTTCACAGCACTAACGTTCATTTTTGGGCACATATGAGCACAAATAGAGCACAAACGATTAGACAAAAAAAATTATTTTCAGAAATATGGCGGGCCAACTTGAGTCACGTGAAATAGACAAATAACTGTTTTGACTACACTAGCAGCCAACCTTCCCCCGCTTCCTCCCCCCCCCCCCTCCTCACCCCCTCCCCAAACTTTTTCCCAGCTGTAACCATTATGAGTGATGAGTTGCTAGTAACTGCTCAAGTTCAAACACCACATCAAACAGTGTGTCTGCCTGACCTTGACATTCCAATGGCACAGTACAGTATTGGTTGTATTCTTCACTTCATACCCCCTTCCCTCTCTCGCTCCTCCCCCTCCCCCTATCCAACCTAAAAGACAAACTACTGTTCTTAAGGAGATTGATCCCCATGAGAGATGAGGGCAGCCGGTTTTTAAGCAATTTATTTGTACCCGATTACTAAGAAAATTATTTTATACATTTGAATCAGAGTTTTAATACTGTAAATATCAATTCACTTACATGGTTTATGGTTTATTCATATCTACCCAGTCAATTCAAATTTAATTTAAAAAAAATAATTTAAAGAACACTGCATAAAACAAACTGGCTTGTCATTGAAATGTGGGAAGACTTAGGCTAAAACGGTTTTCATTTAATACAATTTAACGCCAATTAAAAGTTAAATATTTGCAAGCAGCTTTGTTTATATGATTTTTACATGATCATATTTTCTTGGTTTAATGTTGTTTTTTTATCTGCAGACAAAGCATAAACCTAGTAAATATGATTGAAAATATCTATCCTTTCATTTTTCAACATACATATTGTTCTAAACCAAAATAAAGTGTTACAATTTTATTTTAATTAATAAAAAAGTGTTGTGGTGCTGCATGCTGCAACCTATCAATGTAAGGTTGAACAAGATGAGCCTCTCATGAAAACTTAAGGCAGTGATGCCAAGCGTTGCAATGTGTTTCCAAGATGTTCGCAGGAATAATATCAACTCAACTATGTTTATTTATGAAATCAGTTGTGTGAATACGATGTGTTTTGCAATGGAAGCCGTTTCTGTAAAAAGAGATCAAATAAAATAAAAAACGACTCTCTCAACCAGATGAAATAAAAAGAAATGTTCTGCCCTTGTGAATTAGATTAAAGAAAAGGGTGAATTTATTATTGTTTCTGCATGGAAAATACCATTTTAATATTGTAATTTAGAATTCATCCATTAATTTCAAATCATGTGCGTAGAGTACCTAATTAATATAACTACGGCATCTGCTTTGGTGACCGCATGATCTAAGGCACTACTGTTGCAATAAACTGGACGGACAGGGATCGGTGTATGTCATCAAAAAGCAACCTTACTCTTCTATAACACATTAGCTTAATTAGTACAGGGGCGTAAAACCCACACGGGCTTGGTTCACTTAGGTGTACCAATCAAACACTTTGGCCCTACTTTTGATAATCTGATCTGTAAACAGACAATAATTTGTTATTGATAATACAGGGTTATCTAAATCATTATGGACTATTGGCAATTTTAACAAGAAATACACTTGTCACAATAAATAAATGTCTCGAGACTATTTTGCTAGTGATTGTAAAGGTGGATAATGAAAGGGGAGTGGGGGCACTAGTGAACATGCCTTGACCACCACTCTTTTGAAATTAATAAAATTAACACAGTTCCATATTTTATTTTGACAATTATTATTTGATAACATAAATTAATCGCAAATATCATTTTTACTCTCTCACACCCTTCGGGTGCCATAGCATGCTAAGTCAAAGAAATGGAAATAATGTGGGTTTTAGAAAGGAGGGCGGGAGAGGCGGGGGACACAAATAATAAGATTAGGATGTTACTCAACACACATAAGAGTGTATTTTAAAGATTATTTCCATGCCTTTTTTTTTTCCTTGTGATATTAGAAATGCTTCACTTCTTATTATCTTCAACGTTATCTGTAAATTTACAATAATGAAGTAGGGTGGATATGAAATACGGTAATTTAGAGAAAGTATTTCTACATTTGTGTGGAGGGAATGAGCAATCATGAGGAAAAACACCTCAGTTCATGCGGCCGAGATTCAACCAGAATTTTAGCACAGGTCCCTGATCAATAAAAATTAAAAACATAATTTTAATTGTGTTCATTGCAGAAGTTTTGATGAAGGACTTTGAATTTATAAAGCTGTAGAATGCATGTATTATTATATACTACGTGTAGCAAAAATTATAAAATAGCTAGTGATGTGTAGATATTATGAACACCCCTGACACAAAAGTTATTGATAAGGGACACATAGATTATAAAATTATCTTGCTTCAATGTAAAACTTGTGTGTAAGCCTATCATATTTGGTCAAAATAGATACATAAGATATTTTCCACACAATTGGCTGAAAAACCTTTTCTTGCAGTATATTTCTATATGTTTTATTGTAATTTTAAATACTTTACTGCACAATCCAATACAGGTGGTCATAAAAGCTAAGTCATCTCTTTTATTTTTATGTATTTCAAGAATGGGATATTTCCGACAATGTGAGTGTTTGTATGCGAGTATGTGTACATCAAAATAATTGACATTTTGCCCATTATAGCTGTGGTCTCACCATTTCTGTGCCCCTTACAACCAAGTTTGACTATACTTTAAAATTGATCTCTTTTATAAATATGTTGTGTGGTGTCTATGATAATATCTTTAAAAAGGAATTATCTTACACTTTATCATTTGCAATCTTTCTATTATTGTGTTCTAAATTTAATAAAAAAGCTAACATAAATGGCATAAGTTTTAGAAGTGTCATCAATTAGCAGATGATTGGAAATGATGTAATTTTTTTGCTTTGATTTTTAATCTTAAAACTCGTATAGATCACATATTTTCTCCGATAAGCTACAACAGCAAGCCAATAGTGGAAAATATATGGCTTGAATAAAAACACTGACCCAGGCCACAGGCAGGAAACATTAATGGATGTAAGAAATAATAATTCTTTGTTGGGAGAATGATTACAGGCAAATGACAAATGGGGCAAACAAATAAGAGGTTCCACAATAATTAGCTGTGTTTCTTCAAATATCATTGATTTCATTTAAAGTAAAAAGTAAATTTTTCATAGCTGCAATTCATAAAAGTTAGGAGTAAAGAAGGAGGAGTTTTATCTTATTTTAGAAGGTAATACATTTTCCACATTCTTTAAAATCTCCCTAGAAGTTGTATCTCCCGCCCATGCCCAGTTGTTTTCATTCATAATAAGCTCTTGTGTTGCTCAGGCTCCTAGCAGCTACCCTGCAGCACACGTGCCCACGGCCCAGTATCTGCCCACCATTACAGAGGCCCCACTACCTGTTGCAAACTACCATCAGGGCTATCAGCAGTACAACTACGACGCTTACTACCAGCAACCTGCAGCCTACCCTGCGGTGAGCATATTTCTTCATGTTAAACTGCACCCAATAAACAATGCTGATGTACACTCAAACTGTGCTAAACAAAAGAAATCAGAGTCTGTTCATGATAGGTTTTAACATGGATGACAGTTCAAAAATCAAATGTTTAGGTTTTGGGTTGCCAACACTTTTAAAAGATCACTGTTTTTTTATAAATGTTAAGTTTTTTTTAGTTACATGTTATATTTTACATTAAAAATAACATAAACTTAAGTTTTATTATACTGTTTAATAACTTATAATAGTTTCTCTTTACTCAATCCAAAACAATGTTTTAAACATAACTAAAAGTCTTTATTCTCACTTTTGGAATGTTATCTTTGGTGTGTAATATAATGCATACATTAATACCTTTTAATATAGGCATTGTATTTACTTGGACAAGAGAAAATGCTTGTCATTTTATATATATTAAATTATTTTATGATTATTTTATCGTATTTCGAAATATTTAACTGAATAAAATATTTTTATCTCCTGCGTGGGTGCATCATTGTAAAGGACTTGTTTCCGTCATGTTCAATCACATGGTTTAAATTTGTCGGTCGCTATTTTGAAGCTAAATTAGATAGACCTTTTGTGAAAGTGGCGTGAAAAATAATTTTTTTAAATGTTTAAATGTTATAAAACTATAAATAAGCTTTGTGCCGACCTCAAATAAATATAAAAAATACTGTCCTAAATTACTTTGGTTAACTATCAAATTCATCCATTACCATACATTTTCATTACAGTTATTCAAAGTGACAAATGTCAGCTGTTGGGGTAGGAATATATTTGGGATTATTTCTATTAACTTTTTGAGCTGTCATCCAAGTAAACCAAGGCCGTGAATATATTATATATATCCTTTAACTGAACTAGATTTAGTATTTTATTTGTGCATTGTTCTTTTCCTAATCAAACTTTGAAATATTCAAAATGAGTTTTATTCTAAACCATACATAGGTCTAAGCAAAAGATTTATTTTGTTTTCCCTTATAAATATGTATTTGTATGATTTTTGGATATATCATTTCTTTTCTTTTAATGACCAGAAATTGTTTTTTTTTAAAGAGAAACCGAAGCTTGCTCGGTTTACTGTGACCTTGAAAATCTAGTAGAAAAATCTGATCACACATTTTTCTTCAAGCTTTCATTAGATATCCCATGGAACGTGGCAAGGGCAGAGTAAACTTTGTTCCTCTTGCTCTTTCCTGCATCTTTTATGTAGAAAAAGCTACATTTCAGTTGGGAAAGTAGGTTTTCCTTAAAGACTTTGTTGAAAATGAAATTGATATGATTCATTAAAAGTTTCAATGTTTAAAAAATGTTTCCAATTTTATTAAAGTTAGTGATTTGCACCACTCCAAACCAATGGTGGTTTCTATCGACCTTTTGACATGTATCACCCCATTTGAAATATTTTTTTCAGTAATTTATTGTAAAAAATAAAATCTAGTCTTGACACAGTTCCGAATTAAATATATTTAATATTTTAATTATATATGGAAATTCTATAATTAAGTGAATTAAAAACAACTTCTATGATTAAATCAACCAAAGCTATGATGAAGTTGTCAAGAAAACTACAAATAATAATCTACAAATCTTGGTTCTCGGACAAACCGTAAAGCAACCTACTTTTCCTTTATTCCAGTGCTATATGCGGTTTTATCTCTTTTTATTGAATAGAAAATTTTAGGTTTTAGATATAAATAAACAGAATTTAACATCAGGCGACAGTTGGAAACCACTGCTCTAGACTAAAAAATAACACTTGTCGCCGTATAATATTGTAGATATCTCAATGAAAGAGCGCTAAGCCAAAGGCCTTACATATCACTTTATATTGATGAGTGTTAAGTGTCGGTTTTCATCGTGTCTGTCTGGATGTATTGACTTGGCTGCACCTTCCAAATATCAAGTGTTCGCCAACAATAAACATCAAGAATACAACAATTTTCATGGATTTTTTTACTATACATGCGCTGCTGTACTCATTATAAAGGTAAGTTGTATTACAAATTTTCAATTAGTTATATATTGAATTAAATTCAGCTGTGGAATTTAAAAATGATCCATTTTGCTTTCACTTTTTATTATATAATTTACAAAATATACAAAATTTATTTTTCATACTTTTATGTCATAGGTATTTTCTAAATTCAGACCCATGCTCGTTTAAAAACAAGTATACAACAATAAAATGTATTGATAAATTTATTTGCAATAATTTATTTATGTAAAAAAAAGCACCAAATATAAGACATATTCCTTTGTGTATGTTGATATTTTAATGTCCACTGTAAGCTAAGATTTTAGCAGATTTATTGAAGTATTCTATTGATTTTTTCAAGTAAATGTAAAGTTGACAATTTTTGGTCAAATTAATCTTTACACTATTACAGTTATTATTTTAAAGAGCAATGAATATAACAACTATAGATAAAAAGATTTACTAGTCTTTTCCACTGTGATAGTAAATACTAATTTAATTTTCATGTCTTTCAAACTGTATTTGTACCTTTTAACTTTCTCAAACAGATTTCAATCACATTTGATACAAACACTGTCTTCTCAATTATACATGCAGTGCTACTTAAATAGCAATGACACCCTAAACAAAAATTGTCTCTCTATTAACAAATATAGTTGAACATCTATTCATAAAAAATTCTGGCCTAAACAGAGCATTTGTCTTTGTGTTCTCATATTATTAATCATTCATTCAGTTTCTTCATCACCACGTCTTTTTACCTCTTTATGCCATGCACGTGGGGTGGGGATGAGGAAGTAAACACTCTAAAGGAATTGTAGCCGCATTTATATGGAAGGAAAGTGATAAACCATTAAGGAAAAAACCCCACATTAGTCCCGGCTGGGATTAAAACACCTTTCTCCCTGTCTTCACTGGGCCAGTCTTAACACAATAGTGACGCCTGAAGCGGGGCATACATTCAGTTAGTAGATAAATTAATATACTGGGTTCTTACTGTCGAGTTTGTCCTATTTATCATATTGGACTAAATTACTATACCAAGTAGTCAGTATCAGAGTTCTAAAACTAATTTCAATTTGAAATCAAAGATTTTTCTAGTTCTCAAATTCAAAATCTTTTTAAATCTTTGAATCTCAAGTATTCTTATTAATTTAAATATCTTACATTACATTTTAAAACTAAAGTTTTCATAATTTTTGAACATGTTGGACTAAGCAAGATGGTAAAAAAAAAACTGCTTTCTTAAATAATGTTTGATTAAAATTGGTTAAAACTACTCAGTTTTTAAACTATTTATAACAATTTCAACATATAATTTTATAATATATAATATATAATCTTATGTTTTACAAGATTTAGGGTCGATCTTATGACTACCGGATAAATATTGCTATTGGGAGGTTAAAGTTATCTACCAGATAAAAGTTATCAGCCACTTTAATGTTTCACGCGTCTCATGAACTGAATTTATCTGCCAGATAGCCATCTGTAGGATAAATATATGTTAATTCAGAACACGCAAGGTTGGTACTGTTTTTACTGTTGTGCACATGCGTATAAGCCCTGTGGATAGCACTACAACCTAGCGAGTGGTGAGAATGCTCAACCGCAGAAGCTAAGTTTGTCTTGCAAGTACTAATTTTGGTGTCTGCCAAAATGTGGCCAATAGTTGGGTACAACGTTAACAAAATTTCATTTATTCAAGTGATTGAATATAAAAAAAACTGATATTTCAAAATTCTAAAATAAAAATACATTTGAATGAAATAAGTTCCCCAAATTATCATATGCCCAAATACATGTTTGACTCTATCATGGACATTTTTTTATATTTCACTTTTATTTATTAGAAAGAAAAATATTCTTAAAATCCTTTCTAATAGTATTTCTTATAAATATTGTGAAAATGGTAGTCAGAACTTGCAGTTATTGATATAAAAATGTTAACATTGTACCTAATCAAGATATTTCCCAAATCAAAATCTACTTCTTAAAAAGAATAATTAATTTCTTAATTAATTCCACCATATTTGTTAAACTATAGGGCTATACTTTTAATATAAATCAGTGCAGAAAAAAAAAACTATTTTTAATTGTATTTGTGCTGGATTGTATGTCACTGTTTTTAGTTTTTACTTTGTTAGCTTAATATTCTCATACCTCTAATAGTTAAAACTATGTGTAGATTTCTATTTTAACTAAGTGAAAGCTGTTAGTGACAAGACTGATGTTCAGTGTCAGTTTATTTGCCGGTGTTGCAGGAGTATGCCTCTGCAACTGTTGCACCCACACTTACAGCAGCACCTTGGCCAGAGTACCAGGATATGACTATACCTCCACCAACACATCAAATGGTTTCTGGTATGTGTCGATATTTATCACAACTTTATGTTACTAGAACGACTACAGGTTTCTACAACCTGTGCAAATGTTGACTGGCTACCCACTTAACCATCTTACACGTTCATATTTCTCTCTCCACTCTTTATTCACATGTAAAAAACTATGTAAATAGTTAAAATTCTACTATATTTTGCTCTTGCAATCGCCACCTTCCATTACATAAACTCGTATAAAATTTTTTACATTGAACCTTAGCCATGTTGCTATAGTCCAGTTAGTGTTTTACTCTTTTCCTGAAGAAGGGCACTGATGCACCCTGAAAATTTCATAATTATATATTTTGTTGTGTTTTTAATTGTGAACTTTGAGGCCTATCGTTGTCTGGTAAGTTTGTAGGCCTGGCTCTTCTGTCCTACTTTCAATGTTTAATTTATTCCTTGATAGCTATATCCACAAACAAAAACCTTGGTTTTCATCAATGATCTTTCCTACTGTTGTTTTACACCTTAAGCTTACTACCTATATCCCAATTCAAATCTGTTTTTTTCTATTATTACTACATAGATTTCACAACTCTTCATACTCCACATTGTATCCTCATGACTCTGACAACTCTTCATACTCCACATTGTATCCTCATGACTCTGACAACTCTTCATACTCCACATTGTATCCTCATGACTCTGACAACTCTTCATACTCCACATTGTATCCTCATGACTCTGACAACTCTTCATACTCCACATTGTATCCTCATGACTCCCACAACTCTTCATACTCCACATTGTATCCTCATGACTCCCACAACTCTTCATACTCCACATTGTATCCTCATAACTCTGACAACTCTTCATACTCCACATTGTATCCTCATGACTCCCACAACTCTTCATACTCCACATTGTATCCTCATGACTCCCACAACTCTTCATACTCCACATTGTATCCTCATGACTCCCACAACTCTTCATACTCCACATTGTATCCTCATAACTCTGACAACTCTTCATACTCCACATTGTATCCTCATGACTCCCACAACTCTTCATACTCCACATTGTATCCTCATGACTCTGACAACTCTTCATACTCCACATTGTATCCTCATGACTCCCACAACTCTTCATACTCCACATTGTATCCTCATGACTCCCACAACTCTTCATACTCCACATTGTATCCTCATGACTCTGACAACTCTTCATACTCCACATTGTATCCTCATGACTCTGACAACTCTTCATACTCCACATTGTATCCTCATGACTCTGACAACTCTTCATACTCCACATTGTATCCTCATGACTCTGACAACTCTTCATACTCCACATTGTATCCTCATGACTCCCACAACTCTTCATACTCCACATTGTATCCTCATAACTCTGACAACTCTTCATACTCCACATTGTATCCTCATGACTCCCACAACTCTTCATACTCCACATTGTATCCTCATGACTCCCACAACTCTTCATACTCCACATTGTATCCTCATGACTCCCACAACTCTTCATACTCCACATTGTATCCTCATGACTCCCACAACTCTTCATACTCCACATTGTATCCTCATGACTCCCACAACTCTTCATACTCCACATTGTATCCTCATGACTCCCACAACTCTTCATACTCCACATTGTATCCTCATGACTCCCACAACTCTTCATACTCCACATTGTATCCTCATGACTCCCACAACTCTTCATACTCCACATTGTATCCTCATGACTCCCACAACTCTTCATACTCCACATTGTATCCTCATGACTCCCACAACTCTTCATACTCCACATTGTATCCTCATGACTCCCACAACTCTTCATACTCCACATTGTATCCTCATGACTCCCACAACTCTTCATACTCCACATTGTATCCTCATGACTCCCACAACTCTTCATACTCCACATTGTATCCTCATGACTCCCACAACTCTTCATACTCCACATTGTATCCTCATGACTCCCACAAACTCTTCATACTCCACATTGTATCCTCATAACTCTGACAACTCTTCATACTCCACATTGTATCCTCATGACTCCCACAACTCTTCATACTCCACATTGTATCCTCATGACTCTGACAACTCTTCATACTCCACATTGTATCCTCATGACTCCCACAACTCTTCATACTCCACATTGTATCCTCATGACTCCCACAACTCTTCATACTCCACATTGTATCCTCATAACTCTGACAACTCTTCATACTCCACATTGTATCCTCATGACTCCCACAACTCTTCATACTCCACATTGTATCCTCATGACTCCCACAACTCTTCCAGTACCTCATTAGGGCTGTTTACTCTCTGTGCACTTCTCTCTTTCTCCCCCTTACAATAACATTCCTGGCTACTAGGCTTTAACTTTCTCAAGCCTTTTAAAAACAATTTTCTAGTTTTATTAAGGAACGAATTGATTAAGAACTTATGAAAATCATTATATACACAGAAAATATGTGTTAAAACAAATTAAAAGATTAAAGCTTGCTAAAAAAAAGGGGGCATAAATCCAACAATCAGTCATTAGAAACTAAAATAATACAATAATAGTCTTACTAGCTTCATATATAAAATGTTCTCCTATCTGATTTTCACATTTATTGCTGGCTTGGCACATATTCTTTTATACTCTGCATTTTATTCTTTTCTGCCTTATCAAATTTTAGCTGCAATTGTAATGATAGTAATTTCTCATCCTTTCAACTAATCATTTCCCCTCTCCTTTTCCCACACCACTATCCCCCCTCCCCCATAGTGTCTTAGTAGTAACCATCCAGGCTATGTGCATACATTACTTATGCTACTGCAATAGGGAAGAGGACGGTAGAGTTTTAGTTTAAATGTACCTGTATTTGTGTGGTGGGTGGGTGGGAAACCATTAGGTAAACCACCCTAATTACAGTTGACCAAACTCTTATTTTCCTGTCATTGGTAATCCTGTCTAACATAAGAGCCATTCGACCAGCAATGTGGCTACCTTCTTCTTTCCTTATTTCCATCCCCTCTTAGTGCTGTTCAGTCGTATTTAGTCACTTCACTGTATACTTCCATCTAACTAGCACTCGTTATGTTTGTTGTATATCAACACTCAAAGATGCTCTGCCATTACTTTGTGACATTATTCCCATCCAATCAATATGCCATAGTCTCTGCTCTTATTATTTTGTCCTGCTAAATATAATTTTTTCCAACTATGATCTTGAGTTATTTGACTTTTGCGTGTGTATTCTGGAACCCACTATTTATGAAAGTCATGGGAACTCCTTTAATAGAAGACAGTAAAAAGAAAGTTGTGTTTTATTTGTATGACAACATTTTTCCATTTCAACATGCAGGCTCTTGTTAGCTCTTCTTCGTTTTCTAATGTTTTAAAAAACTTTTTTTTATTATTTTTTATTATTTTTTTAAGCAAGCTAGCCTCAATTTGATTTAGAAGAAACCAAAAGTTTTATTTCAAAAAGAAACCACAGGTGAATAGATATCACTACTGGGTAAAATATTTTTACAATTAGGATTCAAATCCTTAAAGTTAAATCTTGACAATAATTGTTGAATTGTTTGCAAGAATAAAATGTACACTTTGTTTGTGAATGTGGGGAATGCCAGGCTGCCACCGTGGTTCGGATTCCACGTTAAACTGTAGGTCCTTCATTTCATCTCACAATCACCCTACCATTACACATTAGCGTAAGTGCGTATAACCCGAACGGGTAGTAAGACGCGGTGCTAATAATAATAATAATAATAATAATAATAATAATAATAATAATAATAATAATAATAATAATACACTTTGTTTATTCTGAAAGGTAGCAAGTAGGAGTCTGTGAGCTCATGTTTTTTAAATTTTATTCGATCTTAAGTTTGCTTTTCATAAACCTCCCAAGTATCAAGTCGTGTTGAGCTTAGGTCGAATAAACTTATAATTTTAGAACTTAATTATGTTAGTAAAAATAAAATAATCTAAGTTTTAAACTTTTATTTAAATAGGGAAAAAAAAATCAAATCATAGTATATTATAGAATTAACTTGAAGGTATCCTTTAATAGTAAATAAACATTAATTATTCAACATTCCTTTGTACAATTTAAAAAAAGGCATATTATTTTGTGAACATGAGTTTGGGTGTGGAGAGCTAGCAATGTAAATCCCCCTTCCCCTGTTTGAATTCCCTGCCTGTCTGGAGCACAGCTCTACACTTCCACCAGATATATTATTTCATAAAATACATCCCCAAAATGTAGAGAGAATAGTAATGAATAAGTCATTCCTCACCAGACACACAATACAAGGCAAAGAAATAACTCCCCAAGGGTGACCTGTTGGTCTAGGGTTAAGGTATCGAACTTCTGTGCTGGAGTCCGCAGTTCAATCCTCGGCCCCGGCACATTTATCTGATTACCAAACCCTTCCTTCACCTCTGACAAGACATGTATTTATCACAACTTGTGAATGTGGGGAATGCCATGTCTCCACCGTGGTTCAGATCCACGTTAAACTTTAGGTCCTTCATTTCATCTCACAATCACCCTACCATTACACATTAGCGTAAGTGCGTATAACCCGAACGGGTAGTAAGACGCGGTACTAATAATAATAAATAACTCCCCCCCAAGAAATTTGAAATTGCTGGGTCATAAATCTGTCGATCCCGATCTCTCTCAACTGAGGATAAGTATCTATTTTAAGTTTGGCTGGAGAATCGAAATCTTCTCAAATCCCTAGTTGCAAGCTTATCTAGCATGTTTACACTATGGCGTAGCTTATAAAACAGGGCCATATTGTAATCCATCAAGGTAATATTTAAATCTTTTAGGATAGACACAATTATGTCAAAGATAGAAAAATACATACACATCCTTACTTTAATTTACATCTATTACTGTTTTAAGCCCATGGTCCTGGTAACTTTTTTATTCAAGTCATATATTTCCAACTACTGGCTTGCTAGGCTGGTCGTAGCCTTGTATGGCTTATAATCTAACTTAAGGGCTAGGACAGACACAACATACAGTCCCTGGCCGTTAATTTATCACTATTAAAAGATAAACCCACATCTCACCAATGATAAATTTTTGGCCATGCCGAGAATCGAACCTGGGACCTTAGCTCAGTAGACAGACATGCTATAAACTGAGCTAAGGTTTCAAATACATTCACATTTTGTTTTAAAAAGTAAAGTGTTATCCATTTTAACAAAAGGTAGTCGTAATGGTTGGGTATTCCTTTAATTGCATTAGTGATATTTAAATGTATAACAAGTTTCTCTTTGTATTAAAAATACATTTTATTTATAGTTTATAGAGTGAAATAATTTAATAAATACATTGGATGCTTTTGTTGGGGCTAATAGAAAAGTGTTTGCTTTATCAGGTGGGGCCCAGTCAGCAGCTATTAGTCCATCTGTGGTATCCACACATGTTGATCCAAAGATCGAGGAAGCAAAGAAAGAAGGTAACTCTCCAATTATTCCAGGCAGGCATCAAATATATTATTGAGCTGAGATTTAAAATAATTTAAGCTGCAATGACTTGTGTGATTATGTTTTACAGCTTGTATGATACCTTAAAATACTTTGGACAGTGTTAAAAAATAATTTACTGATTATTGCTAAAGATTGACTCATTTGTAGTCTCGTGTTTCTGGTAGACTTCGTAAGCAAAGCTTGGTTAATGTGTTTAGATACATTTGCAATCTATTTCTTGTTTTGGGAGTACAGATAGATATTTTAAAAAAATTCTAAACTATGTGGGCTATTATTTTAAAATCTATGTCTACTGGTGAGGTGACCTGGTGGTCTAGGGTAAGGTGTCAGACTTCTATGCTGGCGGCCGGGTTCAGTCCTCGGTCCCGGCAAAGATTTATCTGATTACCAAACCCTTCCTTCACCTCTGACAAGACACCTTGTGAATGTGGGAATGCCAGGCCTCCACCGTGGTTCGGATTCCACGTTAAACTGTAGGTCCTTCATTTCATCTCACAATCACCCTACCACTACACATTAGCGTAAGGGCGTATAACCCGAATGGTAGTAAGACGCGGTGTTAATAATAATATGTCTACTGGCAGGGTAATATATACTTATTTTATAAAATATTATGTAATCTCATAATTCATTAAAAAACAATTTATTCTTCTTTATGATAATTGTTTCTACAAGTTCTCATAAAGGTAATTTAATGATTCACTCCCCATGGCAAGTTTATTAAAAATAGGATGAAACTGGTGATTAATTTAACAATCTAGATATTGTCTGTGGAAAATTGAATAATTATAATTAAATGTGTTATACACAATAAAATAGTTTAAGTGGTAGAAGAAAGAAATATTCTCCACATATATATTTTCATTTAATTGGCCTGAAATGAAATTTTAGAAATCAATATAGACACATTGATTTTTTATTATAATATCTCAATCATACAGACTTAGCTATTAACACAAGTACTTGGCAAGTTCATTAATTGCAGGATAATTTGTAAGACTAGAAATACTCTTTATCATCATCTCTATTTACATTTTATTTCTAAATCCAATGCCCAGAATGAAAAGGGCTCACTTGTGACCTCTTAATCATTATTTGCTACTATGAAGTTATCAAGAATTTTCAGGCACTGTGTGCTATAAAGCACAAAGTTACATTTGTTTTCTTCTAAGCATAGCAGCATGTTTTTTTGAAAGTATAGTTTATATATATGTGTGTGTATGTGTGTTTACCTGTGATTCAGCCGCTATACAAAACGAGAAACAACAGCAGAAGGAGACATTGTCACAACAGAGAGAGGAATACATGAAGAAAAAGGTGGTTATCACACTCGAGCTGGAACTGCTTAAGGAGCAAGAGAAGGATTTACTTGAAGAAAACTCCAAGGACAATGATAAGATCCTCAAAGAAAATGGGAAACTTCAGGTGAGTTTGTAACTCTGCTGTTGCGCTGATTCACTTTGTTTGGTGAATTTCAAGAAAATTATACAATCTTGTCAAGGGTGGTCACAGCCATTAAGTTTATTTTCAAAATTAAAATCAAATTTCTAATTAAAAAAGGGAGTAGGGGCCTTTAATAGTACTTTCTAGTTTTAGTTACTTTATGAGTTAGTTATATGATACATTTCTTCTCTGCATGATAATATATAAATCTCTAAATGAATTCTCTTTCAGGCTTCATGTTTTGGCGGATTCCGGTGAACAAGACTTTTTTTTATAGTCCTCAATGTATGAATTGTAGACTTTTGTAACCAAGGAAGCTACACTGCCTCTCATGGTCATCATCTGTAAAACTCATGATGTTGCTAAACCATTTGTAAATTATTGTATTTTGAGAACAAACAAAATTCGCTGTGCTATTTTTGTATGTTTTCAGTGTTGTATTTGTTTTACTTGATTGTGGTTGTAGCTGGAAATTCAGAACAGGCTGAAAGCAATCGACAATGTCATTGACATGTTGACGGGCATTATTGGTGATGACAAGGAAGTAGAAAAGAAACCAATTAAAGCTGAAAAAGAAGAATCAAAGTCCTCTAAGGTAAGGGGAATTATGTTAAAAATTATAATTTGTTTATTGTTATGGTTTGTGAATATTTATAACTTTATTTACTCTCACTGCTCTAGTAAATATAATTAATTTTTTTGGGGTATAATTATCTCACTTGAAAAATGATATATAACTATTTAAAAACTATAGTGGTTTAATTTTCTTATAGATTATTCATGTTAATATTACTTGCATATTGAAACCTCTACCCTTATAATTTTCAAATACTTGCGTACCTATATCTTGAAATGTTTACTGTCAAGGTTTAAAAAAAAAAATGGTACGTACTTTATTTTTACTCTAATTTAAGAAAGGTAAAAAAAATTATTACCTAATATGATACTTGATACAATGAAAATTATAGCTAAACATTCTTACCTGTTATTTAATTGCTGAAAGTCGATTAAATTTTCCTATTATTAAATTGTGCTTATTTAAGTAATTGGTAGGTGTAAACATGGCAGTTGGTAACTTTAATCATGATCCATTGTACTGATTTTTCTTGACATGTGATCATGTATGTAAAGGGTATATGGATTTTAAAAGATAAAATGAGTAAGTTTACGTATAGTATAGACATTTACTGCGAGTTTGTAAACATCATAAAAACTACAAGAATTTTGAGTTGGGACCACCTTGTATATTCCCCTCCTTTGAATGTTCTAGAAGCGCCCAAAGACCCCGCCTAATACGCCCCCAAAGTCAACTTCACGTTCATCGTCCTCTTCCCCAGAGCGCCCATCAAAAAGGGCTGCAAAACGGGAGAGGAGGGAAAGAAAAGAGGAGAAAAAAGAAAAGAGAGAAGAAAGGAAAGAAAAAGAAAAGAGAGAGGAAAAAGAAAGAAGAGAAGAAAAAGAAAGACGAGAAGAGAAAGAGTTGAAAGAAAGAGATAAGAAAGAACTGGTGAGGCTACCATAAAGTATTTAACTTATTAAGTATGAAACATGAATACATTTGTGTACTGGCTATATTTCAGGTTGAGTATTTTAATTACATAAATCATTTTAATTTTTAGTTGATATTAAATTTAGTTTAATATTTGTCCACCAGTGAAATAATCATTTCTTGTTCTCCTTATAAAAAAACAAAATCTTTATTACTTTATTATTATTTTTGGTTGTATCTTTAAAAAAAAAAGTAATCCAAATATTTAATTGTTTCTACATGCAAGAGGATAGGAATTCAATGTTGCACCAAATTTTTACCTAAACCATTTAGGAAAAATGTGTACTAAATATAAGCATACAGATTAATCTTTGAGGCAAACATGAGTTTACACACTAAAAAAAAGCATGCTAAAAACCTTTATTACCCTTTGTTTCAATAAAATAACAATTTAATTGATTTATTTTTCTAAGGTTCACAGACCTAAGGCTGCCTTATTCTTGTACACAAGTTTCTTATCTTAATTTAGTTAAGTAGTTGCTTTCCTTCCACCAGAAGGAACAAGAAGACCAGGATGAAGACCCCTTACAGCCACCAGGCACCGAGATACGAGATTCATCGGGTAAGCCTGTGTTCAACTATGTCCATTACGATCCTGAGATGCACTGGTGCCGGATATGTGATGTGTTCCCCAGGACTGCTAAAGAGTTCCTCAATCATCTCCACTGCCTGGAACACAAGAATGTTATGCAGGTTAGTACCCTCTTGGAACCCTCACGTTTCTAATTGAATAACTAACTGGAGCAAGGAAAAACACTCTGCAAACGCATAATTAATTCTATATCAGAAATAACTCTTGGGGAAACCTTTTTCACTTTTTGAGGTACATTTACTCTATTTGAAAGAGGGCTATAAACAAATAAAAGGAACGATCACAAAATTATTATTTTTACACTGAAAAGAGGAAACAGTTTACTCGTTAAATTGCTGGTACTGGACAAAGAGATAATGATTTTCTCCTGAGGATAATAAGGCTCAATCCCTCAATCTAGGATTCATTCTATTAGAACTCGCAGGATGAATTGTAAAACGAGCAACAAATTTTGTGTACAAACTGAATATTGATAATGTAATAATATATTTTGTCCACTCCTCTGGCCCGTGTGCAGGTGTCATTTTTGTCGGTGTCCTGGTGGTCTAGGTCTAAGGTGTCAGACTTCTGTGCTGGCGGCCGGGGTTCAATCCTTGGTCACGGCACAGATTTATCTGATTTCCAAACCCTTCCTTCACCTCTGACAAGACATCTTGTGAACAGGCCGCCACTGTGGTTCGGATTCCACGTTAAACTGGAGGTCCTTCATTTCATCTCACAATCACCCTAGCATTACACATTAGCGTAATTGCGTATAACCCGAACGGGTAGTAAGACGCGGTGCATAATAATAATAAACACTCCTCTGGCATTTTCTCCTCCTCCACTCTGCCCTTACTACTCCATACCACCACTGTAGGAGCATTTCTCCTGCTGCCGTTATCATTTCCACCGTGAATTTGTCCACTCCTGGTGCCTTTCCCTTCCTCATCCTTTTCAAGGCCTCTTCTACCTCCTTCCAGACTAGGTCTGCTATTTCCTCCATCTATCCGTCAATTTCCTTCTATTCTTCTTCCTTCCATACCATTTCGTCTCCCTCTGGGTTCAACAATCTCTCAAAATATGATTTCCACAACTTTTACCTCCTCATCCCTCTTCATTATCCTTTCTCTTTTTCATCCATCATTCAGACCTCTTTCCTATTTTCCCTCCTTTGGCTCTCTTAACTATACAATATTTTCTTGTTCTCTTCCCCATCAGTCTGTAGCACTTTTGTCCACTCTTCAATCCATGTTGTTCCCTTCTCTTACTATCTGCTTTGCATTTCTCTTTTTCTCCCTATACTTATCCTCAGTGTCACTCTTTTTTTCTCTTTTTTTTAACCATTCCCTAAATCTTTGTTCTTGGCATTCACTGCTTTTGTTTCACCATGGAGTTTCTTTCATCTTCTCTTTCCACTAGTTCTTCTGCATATCTCCTCTACTGCTTCCACCATCACTTTTTGAACCTTTGCCACTCCTGTTTTCCTCCTTTTATGTCGTCCTTTAGTAGTACTCCTCTTACTCTTGCTTGGAAGCTCATTCTCTCCGCTTGGCTGAGCTTCCATATCCTTATCTTCTTTTCCTGCAATAGTGTTCAATGTTAATTAAAGTGCACAAATTTCAAGATAAACTTTATAAAAGTAATTGAATTAAAACCAAATTTTGGAAATAGTTTATTAATATGACAAAATATACATGAAATACAAATTAAAAATTGAACCCATTGCTATTAACTTAAAGATAATAATTCATACAAATAAACAGTAAAAGGACTTAAACAGAGTAAAAATTAGTTAAATAGTCTCAACAAATCCTTGTGAATATTAATACTTTAAATCTGATTGAAAATAATAATTTTAAATAACTTAGTAAATGATTGAAATGAACTATTTTGCAAAAATATGCCATGCAGATGATTGTGAATATATGACACTTTAGTTCAGTCGGTAGCATGTCTACTTACTAAGCTAAGGGTCCCGTGTTCAATTCCCGACATGGTCGAAAAATTAATCATTGTTGAACATATGGGTTTACCCTTTCATGTTGATAAATTAACGACTGGGGACTTGATGTTGTGTCTGTTCTAGAGTTAAGTTACATTGTAAAGAATATGAAGCAACAACGGGCCTAGCAAGTCGGTAGTGGAAAATATATGGCTTAATTTAAAAAAACTGATCCAAATCACATCACAGGATGGAAACAGTAATGGGTGTAAAAAGATTATTGTAAATTAAAATAAATACAAAGAAAAGGACATTATAAACAAAAGTAATTGACAGTTAAGTTTATATTTGAACTAAATACCAAAATATAAAACTTAAATAGCATCAAAAATGAAGGAAACTTATTACTACTAGATTGCTCAAGTCTGGATATTGCCACAGGGAATGCAACCAACAATACATATTAAATGTGTACATATTTGATGCACAGTCTTAGAGTACTGTTAATTTTATTACCTAAACAACACTTTTATCTGCCATATAACAAGACACAGCTCAATGTGAGAGGGGAAGCAAAAGAACACACAAGATGTTTGTGAGGCACAATACACAAATCATGGGTCGTGCCATCATCACAGAGATGGTGTCACTAACACAAACAGTGTAACAGAACGCTAGTTTGATAGTTAAGACTGGATGTTTATTTACTACACACATATAGTGGTTTAGTCCGAACAGGTGCTATCATCTAGTTTGTTGGAATGTACTTCATGTTGATTTCGCCTTGCTCAAAAATTTCATGCACTTATTAATGCTGAAAGTATGTTTAGTATACAAGTGGTACACTGGATTCTGCATGATATTTTCTGCTCCTTGGCTGTCACAATAAACAAGGGTTGATTTTGCATCAACACTCAAAAAACCAATTTCTTTTAACAGGTTTAGCAAGTAAACTGCCTCTTTTGCTGTGTTTGTGAAAGCCATGTAGGCCTTCTCTGCTTCAGTGCTCTTAAGAGCCATGATGGATTGTTTTATTCCTCTCGTGTCACAGCAGAACCTCCCAATTGAAAATGTAACCTCCTGTTGTCAGGAGCTCCTCCCTAATCTGTGTCCACATATCCCATCAGTTAAGTTGTAGACTAATCCATGGTATTGCAGAACTTGTTTTGCTGCAACTGTTTTTCACTGTCCACTGCTTTGGTTCATACATATATATGAGAGAGATGGCGTATTTGATAATTAAGACTCATTGTTTATTTACTATACACAACAAGTGCTAAATCTACAAATGAACAATTAAGATGGACACTGACTTGATGGAAAATTTATCACTTCAAATAATAGTTGTTTGATATATACAAACGTTTACTGGTATTGCAATGAACCCAATATCTCTGTTTAGGTATTTAAAAATGTGGAAATTATTTAAGGATGGATGGGAATGACTTTTTTTTATTTCGGGACAGGAACAAGGCGGGAAATAAGTCAAAATATCGGGATTCAGGACGGGAACGGGAAATTTTAAAATACTCTTAGAACAATCTTAGACTAAAATATATGGATTTCTAAACTAATATGATAAGACTTGTTAAAGTTATAATATTAAAACCAGCTTCAGTGGATGCATGGTCTTAGGCATAGACTAGACTGCCAATGATGGGAATATTTAGTTTGATCTTGGCCAGGTGTACAAAGGGTGATTATTCCGAAATGGTTTCCCACTCTATCCACGCAAATGCAGGCACACCTTTCTTTTCTTTAGTGATTTATTTATACTTCTTAATATCTATTTACAAACATATTTACAAAACATAAACGAAATAATAATATTTTCCAACCCCTTGGGGTTCATTAATATAGCATGTCCATCGAAAAAAATAAAAATTAAAAGTTTTTATATCCCCCAAATAGGGCACAGTTCACATTAATGGCGGTGGGGTTAAGTGACCCCACCGCACGACACATTTCACATGGTCGGTGTCATCACCATGGGTGCCCGTTGCGTCACTGGGCGACCCGCGCACTCTCTGTTGAACTCGGCCTATATGGCCGGCATACCCCGCTGTCTGGCCACCCCTCCCAGTCTCACACGACTAGAAGGGGGGTCACGACTCCCCAAATTCGACTCCGAGTCACCTGCCGACGTCGACGGAGGGATTCACTACGCCGTCCCTGATTCAGCGGTAGGGATGGCCAGGAGCATCGTAATCGCCGATGCCCCTGACGATCATGTTGGAGCTGGCTTGCGCTCGGGTGAAAAATCTTTCCGCCAGCCCGGGATACGGCTGTCCAGGGATGGGAGGCCTGACATAGTTAGGAGAACGCGGTTTGGGACGCGGGGCGGAGCCCCGAGGATCAAGCGAAGGAACCGGTATTATACAGAATGGAAATGATTGTATCTGTATCTAGGTAGATAGGAAAATACGGGAGCGGAATAGAGAAGGATGGACATCACACAGAGCAGGAAAAGCCTGATCTTGTGACCGTATTCCAACGGACTGACCGGGCGCAAAAGTAGAGCCAGCTTCAACATGACGGCCCTGGCCCTACCCGCCGCCGAACGCAGGTGCGGGTCCCAACTGCATTTCGCATCCAGGGTCACCCCAACCACCGGACTGACGGCGACCACTGGACCGTGGTACTCTCCACGCGAAGTGGCTGCAGGGGGACCGTTCCCCAACGTGTGAACATAATAGCCTGTGTCTTTTGGGATTGGATGGCAAGGGACCGAGTACGAAGGTAGGCCAATAGTCCCCGCAACGCGAAGGTAAGTTTGGCCCAGACCACCTTAGCGTCCGGGGACTGCGCCAGGATAGCGGTGTCGTCGACGAACTGGAACAGGGCTGTATCGTGCGAGACGGGCATGTCCCGCACGAACAGGGAATACAAGATCGGTGAAAGGCAGGAGCTCTGGGGGACCCCTGCCCGGACCGGTCGAGGGGAAGAAAGGGCTCCCTCGACTCCCACTCTGAAGGAGCGGTCGGCGGGAAGGAACCGAGGAGACGAAGGATCGGAGGGGGATACCCGCCCGGAGATCGCGGTGAGAAGCCCACAGTGGCTGATGCTGTCGAACGCCCCTTTGACGTCCAACACGACAAAGCCCGTCCGAGCACCGGTGTTGAACACGCCGGTCACCAGGTCGACTACCTTAGCGACTGCGTGGGTCATCGACAGGCCCTTCCGAAAGCGAATTGGTGATCCGGCAGGAGGGGGTTCACCTCCAGCCAGGATCATTCTCTCCGCCACCTTTCCGACGCAATAAAGGAGGGAGATGGTCTGTAGGACGCCGGGTAGGCGGGGGCTTACCCGGCTTATGGATCGGAACGACGTACGCCGCCTTCCACTGGTCCGGAAAGTAGAGCAGCCTCAGGACGGCGTTGAGGATACGGAGGAGAAGTACGAACTCCTTGCGGGGTAGGTGTGTAAGGAGTAGGGGGAAACCCGGTCGAGCCCCGGGGCGAACGAGGTTTTGAGCCTCGCCAGGACCCGAGACAGCTCGCGGGGGGTGACCAGTCGTAGGGAGGGGTAGGGAGGGTCTCCCTCGACTGGGGGAAGGAAGGGGTGTTCGGGGAGCTCTAACGCAGGAGGCTCCGGATCTCTCGCCGGCGAGTCCGGTTGTCGCGTGAAGCTGGCCTCGAACGCCATCGCCAAGGCCTCCGCTCGATCTGAGGTGGCGGACGCCAACTGCCTGCCACGCGCAACTTCAGGATAAGATCGGGCCTGCGACGCATCCCCTTCAGATGGCGCCACAGGGAGAGATCCTTGGTATCTAGGTTAAAACTGTCTCCACTTTTCGTTCATATTATGAATTTTAACTATTTACTAACATATTCGGAGAAAAATAAAATATAAATACACACACAAATTTAACTATTAGTAATATCAAATATCTCAATAACATTACCTCAAGTCTGACGAATAGCAATATCAAAATAATCAATTATCAATTTAGGTTTAGATCAAAAAATAATATTACTGAAACAAGTCATTATAGAAGATTTAATTAAACTTCTATCAAATAAAGGGAAGGGAATACAAATTAAGAAGATATAATTCTGCCAAACATGATTGCCTGTAGCAGATCCATATAAATTAATGTCCTTGCTTGGACCTAGCAGGAAATCTTTTGAAGACTGAAAACAAAAAATTGATCTATCGAAACTTAAGTATCGTAATGTGTAAAAGTAGAATTCGTGATTTTTAATGATAACCTCAAATAAAAAAGCCTACATAACTGAAAACACTCATTTTTCCTGTGATCCATTTTATACCTTTAAAATAAGAAAAAACATATACTCTCTGTATAAACGGCAGCCCTGGCATAGCACTATCGCCAGTGCTACTACATTGCAAATTATATTTTATGATGTAGTTTTTCCCAAATTACAAAGAAACTGAGTTTGTTTAGAAAAAAGCTTAAATTTGTGTTATTCTCATGAAAACAGTAGAATTTGTGTTAAAATTCATGTTATTAGTTCATCTCTCATCCACCTTAGCACTTAAATTCCTGTACAAGCCATACTACAATATATACTGACTCTAGAAAGACTGCGCTAACCAATAAACCAAGGAGAGTGAATGACAGCAAAGTTAGATTACTATTTTTATTGTCCTATCTGTTCATTAAATTGACTGAAAGTTGTCACTTTCCATCTATTTAAAATTGTGTATAGTTTATAGTCTTTTATTGACGTGTTTAGCTTTTGGCAGTACAAGAACTAGCAGTTTTAGGGCTGTATGCAAGAATTTGACAAAGTGAATGCTTTTTAGATGCTTGCGTCATCATAGGTTAAAAGGTGGAGCAATATGTGCTCGGTGACACACTATCGGTCCACTAAACATTCACTATACATTCTAGCATACCACGCTTAGTCCTTAAACTGATGTTTCATTTGTCTGTAAGTACCCTGAAAAACGGCAAAAACACTGGCTTTTCTCACCTTCCCAACACCCCAACCTTAACAATCAAATTTAGTGGGTAAACTTTAAGTTGTTGGTTTCAACAATATGTTCAGTAGATTACTAATTTAAAATTAATTAAATTGAAGGAATTCTAAATCTTACTAACACTCCTATATCCTAATAAATTTAATATTACAAATCTTATTAAAAACAACATGGTAACAAATGGGTATAGGATCTATTTATTATTTAGACACTCAACTCCTATGATATTTTATAAGTGGTGTGTCAAGTACAAGGCAAGTTTTTTAAATTATTGGTACACTTTGTTTAGCAATATCCTCCTATATTGGTGTCTGACCAAGACTAAAATATTGACTCAAAAAGTGCAACTATAATATACATTTATCTCTCATTATTTCCATTTCATTCCAGGAGCGAAACGTTTCGGATGTGCCGTGGCACAAAGTCCAAGGTGATCCAGTCATCCCATATTATGACGGAGCTCCCACCAAGAGAACTCCAATTAAAGGTAGCTTCTATAAAACAGTTACTAGTCTCTCAATTATAGAAAATTATTGCTATTGTGTACATCCTATAATTGCTTAAATCGAACCACAAACAATGTGTGAGTTAGTATGACATTCCACACTTATTCACTACAGATTCTAAAGACTCAGCGGTCACCAACATCCGTGATGCATTTTATTTTTATGTTTTTCTACTTGAAGATATTTGACATCCCAATAATGTTGTCATGAAAACGTTTTGTATTAAGTGAAAAGGAGTAAGTTTGCTAATAACAATTGATTTTTTTTTTGTAAGGTGTCATTTCTGAACTCGATCATCTGTTCAAGATATTAGTCCAGCGATTGACTTCTTTGAGTGAATTCATTTGTAGTTGAACTTCTACGTGTAGACAACATGGGAAAATATTTACCAGAAGATTATTCCAGTTGAATTAAACTTTGTTTCAGAGGGAAAAAATTTCTAATATAGGAATTTAGAAATCCTGTTTAAAAGGGCATAAATCTCTATCATCCATTCCTCTTTAGATTGCTGTTGCAATCGAAAACAGTTCTCATTGTCTGCTGAGTCGAGTGCTTGGATATAATTGTTGAAAAAATACATATTTAAATTGGAGGTGTAAAAATCAAATCCAATTTAAATTAGATTTGGATTTCATTATATTATTTTGGTTAAAGAGTCACAATACAAAGTATTTTCCTCAAAATAATTATTACCAAATAACCACAACTTCAAATAGGACATGTTTACGATGTAAACACAATTTAATTGGCCAGAAATACACACTCTTTCTCAAAATGAAATATCTCAACAAAAGTACACCAAACAATAATATTAGTGGGGGATTGATCAGCCCTTTTGCCGACCAACCTGATGACGATCTTGCCGATCTCTGATGCAAGTCATTTGGTTTATTTTCTTTACAATATTACAAAGGTAATATACATCATGACATATATTTTTTAACATAGTTGTTCATTAAATTTTTAATAAAACCATTGATAATCATAATAAAAAAAACTTAAATATGCTGTGACAACTATTTGGAGAAAGAGGGGCAGTACACGGTAGATAAATGTTTCAGGCCAAAAAAATGTTAACTAAATATTATAATCTTTTTGGAGCTATCCCTTAATATAATTATTAATTGTTGTTTCGACTACAAGTCATGACTATATTTATGTTTAAACCAACACCCATCTTTTTAAGACAGTAAAACCATTTATGTGAGAAGAATTGTGGAGAGCAGGGGGACTCCATTCACACAATAACAGTCCTTTATGTTAAATTATTTTAAAATAATGTTGATTTTGTTCTTGTTATTCAACACAGAATCTTCACGATTTATTTTAACCAATTCATATTTCTTATTAGTTGGAGATGTCACAATACGGTTTTTCTCGATTCCGGTTTTTAAGTTCAGCCTCGATCCTTCTATTCTCGATTCTGATTCTTGAACATTTCCTTTTTAGTTATTTTTCCACGCATTATTGCATAGAAAATCTAACATGCCTGATACCCTACTCCCCCCTCAGTGGGAAATTTTTACTTGACCATTACAACACATGATCGCTTGAAACTTTAATCTCACAATCTTATAGATATTTAATAAACACACAAAAGTCTTCAAAACTAAAAATTCAAATAAACCCAAAATTATTTCAATAAATTGCAGATTTTATTACGGAAAGAACACATTTCACACGTTACAAAAATTTCAAGTTGCCCACCTTAACTGATCCTACACACGTTAGCTCACCAGAAATTAGTGATGAAGTTTTGGCAATGATATATCAATAATCTATTGAATTGAAAATAAATCTAACTTCTTTCGCTCCTTTTTTATTAATGTCTATTTTTGTTCCATTTTTATAAAACTTGTCTTATTCAAATAGCCAAATAAAACATAAAAATTGAAAAGCGGTAAAGAATATAATTACAGGAGAAAGGCCATTTTGGTCGCAAAATAAATTGAGAATTCATAACTAAGCCAAAGAAATCGTGTAACTTGCACTCGATGCAATAATAGTGTTTTCTTTAATGTACATATTTTGTACAATAGCACATGTATCATTTATTCAGATTTTGGATATGTCACTGGCCTTCCAGTATTGTCAGATTGAAAACTCGGTTGCTTGCAAGTATTTGACATTCCGTAGCACAGCAAGTCACAATCAATATATATATTTAAAAATTAGCAACTTGCTTGCATCCTGCACGCTTGGAATAAAGTTTTTTTTCATTTGCTTGCCCTGAGTGCTATTGCCTTTCCAAACCCCTCGTTGGCATGTTTTAGAGTTTAGCACTTGTGTTAGACTGGATTGCTAGTAACGGGATGATCACGTTTCAAATTGTGGTTAGGTGTACTGAGGCTAGTTTTTCCTAAAAGGTTTACTACTCTCCCTCTGAGTAAATGCAGGTACATTTACTCTAAAACTCTCCCTCTCTCATCCATCTTAGTGAATATAACCCATAAAAAGGTAGCTACTAAGGCTGAGCGAAAAATAAAGTCAACTTGGAGACAGCTAATGAAACTTGGGAGCAATGGATTTGTGGGATGGGTGAAGGATGGGGGTTGAGCTATTGTTTTTATCTCTAATTTCTTAATCTAAAACATTATAAAGATCCATGTCTTTTGATAACACAATACTCTAGTCTTCAGATTCAGACAAACCATCCAAAATCTCACCCAGCAAGTTTCAAACATGAAGTCGCTCAGTTGTAATAAGACCTTAGTGCCCAAGTCTATAATTAATTTTATTCATAACAATGGTTTGAGCATTTATACATGTCACAATGTCTACAAAGTCCCCCCCCCCCTACCCCACCAAAGTGTTCTGAGCATATTACAATGAAGATACTCTTACAATTGTGGACAAAGTCTTATTGTAGTTGATATGTATGTTATTTTTGTGGTAAATTAACAATTATTTTCTATGTTTACAAAATTTAGGGGGAGGGTGTTCTAATTTTAATAAATAGATACCTGAAACCATTAAATGTTAACTTAGTGGTTTACACTCTACAATGTTTGAATTGAGTACATGATACACTATGTGACAACCCTAGAGTTTTATGGCTTCAATGTATGATCACATGGACCAAAGAGTAACAGACCCATATATCTTAGACCTTGGGTAGTGCAGTAGTAGCTTTAAAAAAAGACTACAGGTATTTGGAAACTAGAGTAAATACAATTTAACTAAATATAACACACCTCACCATCTAGTAATATCACAACATACCATAACAAATGTTTCCAAAGACAACATGAAGATACTTTAAAATAAATGATCTAAAAATTAATTTCATGAAAAGTCGACCTAAAGTCATTTGGCCTAGAAATTAACTTCACTGAAAGCCATTTGGCCTAAAGTAATTTAACCTAAAAATTAACTTCAGAGAAAGGCATTTAGCCTAAAGTGTTTATGTTTATCAATATTTTTACTAGGAATTTAATGAACAAAAATTATTACTATTCAAAAATGTATGTGTTGTTTTGAATAATACCTTTGTAATATTGTAAAGAAAATAATCCCAATCATCGGCATCGATAAGATCTGCAATAAATGTTAGACATCGGCAAAGGGGATAATCAGCCCAACACTAAAGATACTTTCATTTGCTTACCTACTTGCTTTATCTATATTTAATCTATAAATATTGGTCGTTTTTAAAATAATGTGTAATAGCGGTTCTAAACATTATTGAATGTTAAAATATGTCATATTTAGTGAACTATTTCAAATATTTTCTCAGTATATCGAAGTTTTCTTTGTTCTTCAGAATGTTTTGAAGATACAAAGGGTATCGTTCGTGTCAGATTTTAAATAAAGGAAATTTGAGAAATATATTTAATTAAATAAAACCCTGGTCTAAATAATTGAAAATTGTTGGGAATTAATATTATAGGAGCTCAGCTTATTTAGTTATCTTTGTTCATTCGTCTTGAAAATTTAGTAGAACACACAATATTTACACAAACATATTCCTCAAGCTGTCACAGACAGCTTTATTGGGTAGAAGATGAACATGATGAGTATGCTTTACCAACTTAATAATCAAAATGGTTGGTCTCATTGTCATTTATGAATTACGCAAAGGGATCATACAGTTTAAAAGCCATCCTCAAATTGAAGTGGAAGAAAGAAGAGTTGAGTTGGTTCACCTTACTATAGTTATGTAAACAAGCAATGTGCTTTATTTTTTTATATTATGTATATTGAAACATTTGTATCAATAGTGTGTAATAATTATGATAATGTAATATACCATACATGATATTATTTCTGTAACACTTTCTTAATTGTGTGTACTCAATATCTTTTTAATGTGAATAAATTAAAAATTGTCTCTTTGATTTATTTAAAAATGTACCTGCAATTTAAGCTCTTTCTTTTAACTTATTTTTATGTTCTCAAATAAAACCAATAAAGTGAAGTTCATTTGTTTTTATTTTCTGTGTATATATATAATAGTCATGGTAAGTAGCTTTATTTATGTTTCCATCCAAACAAAAAAAAAACCATTTCATGCTTATATTTATATTTTATTTATACATATTGTCTAGAAAACTGAGATTAGCGACTAGAGGGTTTGTTCTGCAGACTACATGACATCCTTTACCTGAAGAAGTTGGCACTATCTTTTCCAACAGATGGGGGCAGCTCGGTCAGCATGGCTCGACTGCAGGCTGATACCGTGGAGTTTTTGTACATTTTGTATTGAAGTTGATTTTCTTAATGGATTTCCCACTACCTACATGTAAATGAGAGTACTTTTCTCTAAATTCCATGCTTCTTATAAATTTAAGGGATTTTCAAACATATGGCTATTGACTTGCTTGATAATAGTACAATGGCCAAATTATATAAATTTATAAAAATAAGGGGGAAAATATTTTACTTCAACAAAGGCAGTGTTTTAAACTGTTTTTGCTAATGGTGTAGTGTTTATTCAAATCGTTTTATTTCTCTTATTTCCCCATTTATTTATTAATTAAGGAATTAATGATGGCATATAAAAACTTGTGTTTCAATGTGCATTTGTGAGTGCGTGTGCGTGTGACTTTATCTACTATAAAGTCGAAAGAAAGATTTCAGCTTTGTGCTTTGGATTCTACTCACATTTTTTCAACTTTCTCTTGGTGGGCTTTGTTTACGCAATTTTAACATAATTTGTTTAATTTATCAAATATTTTTCTTGTGAAATTCCCTCACTTTTATTCTGAACACATTTTGTACCAAACTTTAAGTCAATTAAACTATTAAATTATTCTACTCATCATGAACTGTTTCCAGCCTGCAGCAAGGGCAGTTTAGTAAAATGCTTCCTCTATCCTTTCACCTCTCTTCCTCTTTTAATTCATTCCATTCTTCTCCTCTCAATTGTACACTTTCTGTTATCTGCTTCTCCCATATCTTTCTTGGCCTCTCTTGTGGTCTTTTTCCTACATATTTCCTCTCCATAATTCTCTTGGTATTCTTTTCCATCATTGCATGGTAATAACACTTGAGCCTCGCTTCCTCTACTATCTCGGGTACACTCTGTGCTTGACAAAACATCTTCAGTTCTGATCCTCTTTCTCCTCATGACATCTAAAATGCTCTTCACAAACTTCATTCCCATGGCCTTCGGCTTTACTGGTTTCTCTTAATTTCTGTAGATATAATTTTGGGTACAAAGTTTTCCCTATATTCCTTACACTTTAAGGACACTTCTCTTCTCCAACGCAGGTTTTTTCACACCTCTAGGACAACTCCCTTCGCTGCCCTCTTATTAGATCCTCTTTATTCCCACCCTTCACCTCACTCCCTACGCCGAACCATATGATCTGCAAAAACATGTGTTTAGCAGCTGTACTTCTGACAGTCCAAAATTTAGGTACATACTTAAATGTTGACTGTCAGCTGTGAGCTGTCAGTCAGCACCAAAGAAAATACAATATTCAATTTCGTAAATGTCTTAGTGCTAGTTTAACTTGTGGTGAAGCAAGTGTACTTTATAATTTCAGGTCTCCAGTTCTTTGTCTCGGCCACGTCTTGGTTCTGTAAACTGTGCTCCGTGTGGATAGGAGACCTGCACTGTGCCTCACTTCATCTCAAGTCCAAGAGGCATTCAGAGAACTATGCTGTGAGTTGAGTAGATACTCTTTAGTAGGCATGGGCCCTCGAATCATCAAGGAGATTTTAGTAAATTTAGGATTCGAGACTCAAATCCTTAAAAATATATTATTTTCAATTTTTTAAGTGAAATTTATCTTACAGCTCTAATACAGCTTATTGGTGGTTAAGAACAATTTATAAAGGATGAACTCAACCAACTAAGCCCTGGATCAGTAATTTAACACTTAAATGAATGTATGAATATTATACTGAATGTATTATAATAAAGAATGTTAACATTTATTTACTATTTCTATTTATATTATTTCATTTGAATTATATTTCCTCTAATGTTTATAATTATTTCCAAGATTCGGATTCAAGATTGGGATTTGTAAAATAGTGGTTTTTTGCTCAACTCTACTTTTTAGTATTGTAGTGGACTTTTTTACTTTGATATTATAATGTATCATACCATTTTATGTGTCTCCGAACTTAAAACTGGATCTTATAATTCTGTACGTATATAACTGGGGATACAGCCAGAATAGTTTGCTGGATTTTCTTCTTGTATAATTGTGATTTTAAATATAGCCTTAAAATTAAGAATAGGCCTTATTCCAAATAATGTATCATCATTATCATGATTTCCCAACTCCTCTTAACCCGAATTCACGTTTTTTTTGTTTTTTTGTCTTTGTAATTTTGTTCAAAATGGAAATCTAGAGAATGTTTCACATTACACACTGCATACTTTTATCTCCAAGAAAAATTGATTCAAGGCTAATTTACTGTCTGAAGTTTTGAAAATTTGAAATTGATTGAAAATGGCTCTAATTGAGTTTGTTCAAAATGAGGATTGAGAGAGTGTTTAACATGATAAAATACATAGTTGGCTAACGCGCTAGTTTTGTGTTGAGCTTGACTGCCGAGGATAGGGAGATGGAGGTTCGAATCTCGTTTGAGTGAACTGGGGGGTCTAAATTATTTTCCACATTACTCCACGCAAATGTGGGTCCACTTTCTCTAAATTTGACCTTCCCAATTTCTAATCCATTAGCATATTAGTACTTAAGCGTATAACTCGAACGGGTAGTAAGACGCGGTGCTAAATAAAATAAATAACAATAAGTTTGTTTTTCTACCATATTTGAGGATATCACTAATGATTAATTTTTTAAAATAAGTTGCCTCTGACAATTTTGTTCAGTGCTTATATCTTAAGATTGTTTCATATAATTATTAAAATAAAGATTTTCTAGGATAGCACAAAACCTTGTTCTTTGTTTTATCTCTCGAAGAAAGGAAAGAGATTGCTTGGTTTAAAGAAATAGGGGGGGGGGGTTGAGGGGGTTACTTAAGCTGGCTTGACATGGCCCGAGTAGGCCCAGACCAAGTGCACTCAGACAAATTTATTAAGTTAAAAGTTAAGACTTAAATAGATTGCTCTAGTAAAATATATATATCAAAGAAATAAATTCTATAGATTAAACAGTTGCTAAATTTGTAGATGACTAAGTAGAATTACACGTCAAAATGTTATAATTAGAATTTACTTCTGGTGAAATAACATATTGTCAGATATGAACATTCATATATAATTAATAATGCATCATCAACTAGAGCATACACAAATCGATGACAGGTCTAAAATATATGTTGACATGTTAAAATGTTATTACTAAAACTTAAAGATATACAATATAGTATGATACAAAGCAATGTTTAAAGTTCAAATCTGTAGTAAAATAAAATAATTAAATTTTAAGGTTAACATCTGCCAAACAAAATTAATTAAACCAACATGTCGGAATAAAGTAATCCAGCATCTTTCCAATATCGTAAAGAAGTTGGGACAAGGAAACAAATAAGACCTAGATTATTCCACATCACTTAATTACTGGTACTTCATTAATTTTGTTTGGCCCCCGTCCCCCACCTGCACCCCCGACATTAAACTTTTTTTAAAAAAAACATTAAAACTTCTGATTGACTTTGGAAATACTTAATATTATTTGATTAGACTTTCTATTTTAATTGAAAAAAATAGACCCCTGAATTTAAGTAACCATATTACATGCATAGTACTTACATATCCACATGAATTTATATTCCTGCAAAAATACCATAATTATATATTAAACATTATATCATATATATATTTCCTTTTATAGAACTTCACAGAAAGGAACCCTCACTGGGAAACGGACTGGATGGCTGATAGAGAGAAGGCCTACGAACGTGTATCTGAGAAACGTCGCTTGAAAAAACAGGAGTTTGAATCTCAGACAACTTCAACTCTAAAACTAGCAGAGTTGGATGGGAAGCTTATCAAAGAGGAAAAACCAGAGGTGAATATAAAATCTTTACTTTCACATACAGATATTTCCAAAGTCTTGAACTTATTGAGATCTATTTAAAATACATTCACCACTTGAGTTTACTTGGGTGACAGCTCAAAAAGTTACTAGAAATATTCCCTAATGTATCCCTACGCCAACAGCTGACATGTCACTTTGGATAGCTGTATGAAAACATATGGTAATGTATGAATATGATAATTACCCACAGTAATTTAGGCCAATATTATTTATATTTATTTGAGGTCTGGCACAAAGTTTTTTTACCATTTGATTTCACTTTTTTTTTTAATAGACAGCACTTTCACAAAAGGTCTAACAAATATTGCTTTAAAATAGCAATCGACAAATTTAAACCATGTAATTTTTTTTTTTTAATTGACAGGACTTTCACAAAAGATATAGCAAACAGTTCTTTAAAATTGCAACCTATGAATTTAAACCATGATGCAATGACACAAACAATTTCTTTACATTGGTGCACCCACGGTTCTACGCAATGGATACAAATATTTTATTTAGTTAAATATTTTGAAAGCTGTTATTGTTTACTGGTGAAATTGGTTATTTCAACCATTTGAAAAAAACATAAAATTGTGTTCTAACAACCAAATATATCCACAAAATCATCAAATGGTCAAAAAATAGATTTAATTAATGGGGATTACTTTAGTTTAGTGAATAAAACAAGTTATTTGGAATAGAGCAGTAGGTTAATTCATGCTTTAAATTATGAGGCAAAGCAAGCACACCTAACTGAGTGGTGGTGGAGTAGCAAAGGTTTTGTATTTCTAGCATAAATTTAAACAATTTCTACTTTAGCTTCATTCAGTTGAGTGTGCAGGCTATCTTTTCTAATTTAAACATAATAGTTTAGTAAAGTTCTTTTTTTTTAAATTTAGAATTAGCTTCATTCAGTGAGTGTGTAGGCTATCTTTTCTAATTTAAAACATAATAGTTTAGTAAAAGTTCTTTTTTTTTTAAATTTGAATTAGCTTCATTCAGGTGAGTGTGTAGGCTATCTTTTCTAATTTAAAACATAATAGTTTAGTAAAAGTTCTTTTTTTTTAAATTTAGAATTTACTATTCAGATTTTAAACCTATATGGTTCGTCATTTAAGATTCATACTTATTTAAATGTTCGCACACCCTTCATAAATATTCATGCTTAGTATAAACACTGTTTTTCAACCTTTTCTAGGTCAAACCCAAAGTCGAGAAACTCCATAAAAAAGACAAGAAACTTATAGCAACCGAGAAAGATAAAAAGAAGAGCCAAAAGAAAAAGAAACGTAAGAAGAAGCACGCAAAAGCTTCTTCTGATAGCAGCTCGTCTAGTAGCAGCTCCAGCTCTAGTTCTTCCAGTTCATCAAGTAGCGGTGGCGAGGAAGAGTTAGTTCCTAAAGATAAACTCGCAGAGAAATCCGTAGTATCCATGTTACTATGAGAAACAAAGCAAAGCAGAGCACCCAGAAGGAGCCAAACACACAAAGAGAGCAGAGTGTACAGAAGACTCAATCTACTCAGAAAGAGCAGAACACACAGAAGGAGCAAACTATCCAGAAGGTACCAGAACCTATTGTCAAAATGCCCCGCAGCAAGTGGGATTCTCCTGAAAAGGAAGAAGGAGGAACTACAACCAAGCAAGAGAAAAATGAAGCAAAACCTCCAGTTAAACTGCCGATGCCTAAGACAACCTCTGTCGATGACAAGATGCTAAAGGAGTGGATGTCAGACAGCAAACAAGAAGTATCCGAAGGAGATAAAAAGATGATCAGCAACTTAAAAGATCGTGTGAAACAGAGGCAAGAGGCTGACAAATACAACAAAGATGACAAATATAGGGATGGACACCAGTATGACAAGGATCACTATGATTCCCGCAGAGGATTCAGGTCACCAACAAACCAAGGGGGGCGAAGAAGGGATGATAGGTCTCGCTGGGACTCCCAGGACCGCAATAAAACATCCCGTTCAGATCGACGTAGTAGTAGATCTTCAAGGTTTGACCCTTTAAGCAGGGACAAAACTCCCCCTAGGCGAGATAGTTCCACAGGCAATAAGAGTGACAAAGGAACACCAATTAGATCAAAGGAGGAACCAGAGGTAAAGTCTCTCGAGAAAAAGGTTGTTCAGAAGGTACCAGAAGTGGAGGAGGGGAAAAAAATTGAAGAAAACACAAGTGGAAACTAAGGTTGGTGTTCAGGATCAAGAAGATGAAAATGATGAGGAAACACAGTTTGAGAAACAAGCAGCGGAATCGGCTGCAAAGAAGGTTAAGAAACCACCTATAATGACCCTAACTAAATCAAAGCTTCCATTCATTGGACGAATGCCTATTCTGAAACATATGCAGACAAAGAAGAAACCTGCAGTGGAAACTAAGTCTGATTCAAACCAGGAGAATGCTAAAGAAGTGTTAGACATACCAGAACCTCCCCCACCACCCACACAAAACTTATTATCCCTTTCTTTAGTGCAATCTAAAGACATGAAGGGTGTGGAAATCTCAAAACAATCATTTGGGTTAACCTTTCAGCAGTTGCCCATTGTCAAGGACACCATTGACTCTGCAGAATCTATCACAAATTTGGTAACTCCAACAATAAAAAAGAAAAAGATAAAGAAAAAAATAACCAATGACTCTGACAAAACTGAAGCACTGGAAAAAACTATAGAAGAGAAACCAATGGAGCAGTCCAGTAGTAAAATTCTGCCTAAAGACTTCCAAGAAGCTCTAAACATATTGTACCCAGGACAAGCACCAATGGAATCCAACATGTCTACAAAAGAGGGAACTGAACCCATGGAAAGTGGAGTTGGTGAGTGGCAGCCTGTAATTCCAGGCTCGAATCCATCTACTATGGGCGTGAGTCAGTGGCAAACTGCGAATCAGAGCTCGGCACCCATGGGTGGTGGCACAGTTCAATGGCAGACAACTAACCATTCCATGGAACCTGATACCACAATGATAGGAGAGTGGCAAACTGTGGAATCTCAAGCCAATGTTATGAACGCTGGCACAAATGTAATGCAAACTCAACAGCATATCATGAAAGGCTTCGGACCTCCTCGAGGTCCACTCTTGATGACTCCTGGAGCACCATTGCATGGAATGGGCCCGTTTGGCCCTGGACCAGACATGCACGGAATGGGACCCATGCATAATATGGGGCCTCCAGGACCATGCGTGGGCCAGGGCCAGACATTCATGGAATGGGTCCGATGCACGGACCTGGGCCTGATATGCATGGCATGAACCCACGTGGTCCCATGCATGGACCTGGGCCTGATATGCATGGCATGAACCCACTTGGTCCGATGCACGGTCCTGGGCCTGATATGCATGGCATGGACCCACGTGGTCCTATGCACGGTCCTGGGCCTGATATGCATGGCATGGACCCACGTGGTCCTATGCACGGTCCTGGGCCTGATATGCATGGCATGGACCCACGCGGTCCTATCCATGGTCCTGGGCCTGATATGCATGGCATGGACCCACGTGGTCCCATGCATGGTCCTGGGCCTGATATGCATGGCATGGACCCACGCGGTCCCATGCATGGTCCTGGGCCTGATATGCATGGCATGGACCCACGCGGTCCTATGCATGGTCCTGGGCCTGATATGCATGGCATGGACCCACGCGGTCCCATGCATGGACCCCCAATGGGGCACGCAGATATGGAAGGTAGGTATGATATGATAGGTCCACAAGGTTCAGGTCCATGGCATGGCCCACCTGATATGATGGGGCCTCCTCAACTGCATGATAAAGGGAGGGGCCCACGTTCACCTCGCGGATACATAAAAAAGAAGAAACGGCCTGTTATAATAGAAAAACAAGATAAGATAGAAGTGCAGGCCAAGAAAGTGGAGAGTAAATCAAAATCGTCTAGTGACGATTTGGACCTGGCCATGTTAGGTATTGATGCAAGTGATATGGCAGCCCAAAGTTTCTAGTTTTTTTGGTCTATTATTTGTGTGATGAAGTATGTGGTGAAAGCAATAGATGTATGTAATGTTTATTGAGTAACCATACAAATTAAATTGTACTATCTTTTTGTCATTAGTTTAAAATAATTGTTGTGTTTTAATTTCTATATGAATCCTATCCCACCACTTCTGAATATCAACCTAGCTTTTAGAACTGTTATTTTTTTTCTAGGTACATGTCTTGAAGTAAATAATATAAGTTAAAAAAAACTTTATATAAAATACAATTATATTTATCATGTGACTTAAGGTTGAGCCTACCCTAAATGCACGGTTATAAACAAAAAAATGTTTTAAAAAAATCTAATAATTCAACATTGTTGTTTTTTATTTATTTTAGTAACATATCTGGGCATCTTTCATAATTCTTATGGAATTTTCAAACCATGCTAAAAATAGTTATTGAAATATTTTCATTAAAATGTTTCCATTTCAATGCATTTTAAATGGGAAAACAAAAATTATTAATAGATTTATTTTCTTTGTACAATTAAGCTAGAGTGTTTGTTTATAACATATTATTTAATGAATAATTTCTTTTTTGATGTATTTTTAAATTTGGGTTGGCTTCAATAATCACGACAATATTGAACTCTTAACGACTCGCAAGTCGTTTAAATACAATTTCTCCTACAAATAGTTATCTTAGTTGATAATAGGTGCCATATGATCATTACCCGTTTACAAGCTAGTATCGTTTTGCAAGCATTGGCTAACCTGCTGTATCGGAATTCAGGCGGCAATGGAGGGTTAAGCTAATCTCTGTGACTGTCTTGAGTCAAGAAACTACCATGTGCATTGGGATAAGAAGGGCCAATCTCCAATTATGAAAATTTGTGTAATTAAATATAAACATCTTAATATATTCAGTAACTAAAATACTCACAAAGTCTTAACTGTTGTGTGAACAAATATAGTTGGTCCCTACTTCAATTAGAGTATTACTCTAGTGATACATTATTTTCAAAGGAAAAACCACACACTTCTCCATACTCTATTGAGGGTAGTTTTTCCTAGATTGTTTCCCCATCTCTCAAAATAAAAATGCTGGTAAATAACCTCTCAAATGCTTCCTTCCTCTTTAATACCCAATTATATTATATATGCGTATGACATGGTGATACCAGTAATAAAATAACATATTTATAGTCAAATTGTTCTAGTCTTCAAAATGAAACTGCTTTTTAAATATTTTATTGTCTCGCCTTTAAAGTTTAAAATTAATCAAAGCACAGTGGCCAAATTTAGCACATATTTTATTTATTTTTTATTTTACCTGCTTACTAATACACTCAAATAAATGGTATGACAAAATTGTAAGCTACATACTCTCTCGTTTGTTATTATAGTTAGTGACAAAATCTTCCAAAATAAGTTATCTCTCATTTTACCTTAAATAATTTTTTCTCTGATAAATAAGTATACAGTATTATTTATCACTACCCTCCCCAGATATTTATTTGAAAAAAATAGTTAGAGACTTTTTTAAAAAGGTGATTTATAAAGCAATCACCTGAGTTCGTTTCTACTCTGCTCAATAACATGACCCGGCTGCTAGGCCTTTATCAATGGCCCATAGTTTTTAAGGGGCCCATTCTTAAATTATGTAAGGCTTTTTGACATGATTTTAGATCCTCCTCCCTCATGTAAGCTCCCTCCCATCTCTCTAGCTTAGGTAATTTTTAAAGATTTTGTAAGTCATGTTATTTTTAGATATGAGGATGGGTAATATCCCATTTTGGTGGCCACATGGTCTAAGGCGTCACTCTCCCAATAGACTAGTCTGCCAATGACTGGGAAATCGTGGCTCAATCATGATCAAGTGATATTTCCTAAATATTTTCCCACTCTCTCTCCACACGAATGCGGGTACACTTCCTCTAAATTGAAACATATTCATCCCTAACCCACTGGCGTAATTAGTTCATACCTAAACAAGCAGAATTAATTAAGGAAATGTACCCACATTTGCATGGGAGAGTAGAAGGAAACGATTGACTA
This sequence comes from Timema cristinae, assembly GCA_039000515.1. Taxonomy (NCBI): domain Eukaryota; kingdom Metazoa; phylum Arthropoda; class Insecta; order Phasmatodea; family Timematidae; genus Timema; species Timema cristinae. Next base: position 22,595,607 of record JBCFYV010000935.1, read on the forward strand.
AGATCTCCCCAAAATACCCTCAGCAGGGATTTGAACCTCCAGAGAGAAGCGTCTAACTGGCTGGGATGGATAAGCTAATTTTTCTGCTGGAGAGCATCATTGCATCTTGACGTTTTATCTCCCCACGTTTAGTCCAACTTGGTCGCCTACACACTTGACGGTTGGCACTACACTTCTTATCTCTATCAGTTCTAGGAAAAGTCTGCTTGTGGCCTCGCTGATTACTGGTCAGCCAGCCTCCCAATTGTTTAAACAAACCAGTTACTCTGCCAACCTGATGGCTGGAATCCACCAGTTTGTATAACGTTAGCAACGCCATCTATTTTGAGAGCTAAAAGCTCAACACACCGCCAGAGAGGGTAGGCCGGCCTTAACCCAAGGAATCTATAAATTATCGATTGTTCATATTTAGAAAAAAAATTACAAAATTAGTAAAACTGGGAATTATGCTTGATTTTTGAGCATAAGGAACAAACCTTGGAAATGCGCTTGAATCTTGTCGGTAATTTTAAAATAATGAGATACTTTATTCAAGGCTTAGTAAGCTATTGGCCCAAAGCAATCAAGCAAATAAAGTAAAATGCCCGATTGGAAAATTTGTTGACAGCCATAAGCTACCAATAGGGACTCTGAACATTAACACATTGACAGGAAGAGAGGAGGAGAAAGGATGTCCTGGGCCTAGCAAGACCAAGTGGAGAGGAAGCGGCATAAGGGAATTAAGGAAAAGCTACATTTTGCATTGAATGGGAAACGATGAAGGTAAAAGAGAGTAGACTTTGTGGGGAGAGAAGGTCTGCAGGTGTAGGTTGCAGGGATGAATTACAGGATATTAAAGATGGCAATAACAAGATTGAGGCATAAAGGTGGAGGTGATACAAGTAGGGTGCCCAGCAGAAGAAAAAGACACATGAGAAACTAGGGGAAGGTAATAATGGCATATCTTAACACAAAATTAGGAAAAAAGAGGAGGATTTTAGGAGGTGTTAGGGAAACAAGGATGGGGGGAGAGAAATAAGGGGAGGTTCAAGGCTTTTAAAGTTATGTGCAAGAAATAAAATGAAAGTGACAAACAGCTGGTATAAGAAGGCTGGGTTTATATTCATGCTTAGTGCAAATAGTAAATATTGTATAGCGCACAGTGCTCAGTTCATAAATAAAATACATTGGTTTATAATGCAATAGTATATAACACCTGAATCTGATTGCCTTTTATTAGTATAAAATGGCCTAACCTCTTTTCACTTAGACAATGTCTCTAAAAAATATGTCAATAAAAGGTTCATTTGAATTAATAACGTTAAACAGTATTTTTTGAAACATGAATTCAACTACATTTAAATGTTGATTGTACTATTAAATAAAACTAGATTATTTGTTTCCTATTTGATTATTATCATGAATATTATAGTATCCATAATTCTCATCAAAGTGAAAAATGTAATATTTCTCCTTTTTTCAATCATATATACAATCAATTTCATAATCATTGAAGCTAAAACAAAGAATACTCATTTATAATAAAGAAGTATGGCTACCAAAAGCATTTCAAACATGAATACAGAAGTTAATTATTTTCATCTTCTTGTAAACTGGCGTACAATCGACTTTATCCTCTCCTCGTATTCTCATTGGCTGATACATCTCAAGTCACATTTATACTACACGCCATGCATAACCGATAAGTTAAAGTTATATCAACTTCATACTTTGCACACTATTCATATGCATTGATTATAAACATAGGGTTCCCACTTGTTCTATATTTTTAGCATGTGTCCTGTATTATATATTTTTAAATATGTCTTATAATTTTTTAGCTAAATATTTATATCCATTGCTTTTAAAAAAAATAGATTTCTTGGTTTGTATCTATACATACACAAACATATTTTGTGAACAACACCATTTTTATGATTTTAAGCTCATTTGGGTTTCTTATATTTTTTTAAATTGTTGCTTATTTACTAAAAAAATATTTTGAAGTGGATTAAACAAATAAATATAAAACAAGTAATTTTTTTATTTGAGGTATTTAACATCCACTTTCTGAACCTACTGATTATATCAAAACACAAAAATGTCTATGAGTGAGAACGAAAGGGCCTACCAATTTTGATGGGAAAGGTATTTTCACATACCCCAGGTTTCTTTTACAGCCCATAATTGAAATGGGACCGACTGCTTTACTGCCCCTCTGAAGGAAATTGTGATACTGATTTCTATCCATCAAGAAAAATTCGCCGACCCCAGCTGGGTTTGAACCCACGAGCAGCTGGTCCTGAGGTGAGGTCGACTAAAACAAGTAAAACATGGAGGTTTGGGAATAACTATTGTGGATGTGTTGGACTGACTTATTAAATATTACAATATCTAATGATTTTCATAAATAATTTACTCCAGTATTTCTCTGTTTCTATACCTTTTATTGCTCTGTACACTTCAGTTCACTGCATTCTCAATTATTTTCTCTTATAACTTATAAAGTAGACGGAGAGACAGTTCACACACATCTGCTATATGGGGAGTGGAATGGCTAAGGCTTGTTTTACTTGTATACTTTAATTAGGAAATTTTCCATACATTGTAAGGCCCCTTTCAGACAAGCTTGCGTGAGCTGGTTCACAAGAGCTAACGATATCAGTAGGACATTTGTGTCTAATGTAGACATTTACACGAGCAGCATGAGTTGTTGGCTCTAGCGAGCCATTTGCCGAATCTCCCAAACCAGTTTCTGGCTCTCCCTACCACTAGCAGGGGGTATTGAGTCACATATGCGCATTTGAGCCAAAGCTCACTACGGAAAAGCTATGTTTCAAGTTACACCTCGTGTTAACATTGTAGACATCAGCTGCAATCACTATAGTATGGTTGAAAAAAATGTTAAGCTACTTTAACTAAATGTTAGTGTCTTTTTTCTGGAGCAAACAATTTAAAATAATACACAGCTCATCAAAAGATGATACACAGAAGTCATTTTAAAAAACTACATCTTCTCTAATTTCATGAAACAGTGTGTCAAAACAGCCATTAACATCCTTAAAATTATTATTGGATATACCTACAATTTTTTCTTTTGTTTTTCTCTTTTTAATTTAAACTGCAGGAGTTAAAACATTTAACCTAAATTCTCGTTCATGCTTTGCAGAATACCAAAATTCAACTGTTTTTCTTAAAAACAAGTCGGCGGCTCTAGTGGGCTTCATCACTGCTCAAGGTGTCAGGAGGGTAGGGTGGGGGGCTTGTTGGAAGTGTCCTATACATTTTTCAAATATGTCCTATATTTTTTGTAACCTAAGGGTGGGAACCCTGTAAACGCTATCATTGAAATTAATGTATTTCAACTTCTTGTGTGCTATGTGGTATACACCATTCACTATAGAGCCATAAGATCACTAGATACAGCTTGACTTTTAGGCAAAGGTCGGTGATAGACTACTTTCTCATGAATGGAGGAATTAAAAGGTGGACTAAACATCAAGGCAATAACAAATGTGTCCTTAGATAATGACCACAGGTTGTTGGAGGCAGACATACAGGGATGAAAATGTAGGAAAAGGTAGCAAGACAAGAAAGAAGAATAAAGGTATGGAGGCTAAAAAATGAAGAGGAAAGAGCTGTACCTAAGAAAGGCAAGAAGCTTAGTGCGTAAGAATGAGTTGCAAAGTGTAAAGGTAGAATGGGAAATGTTAGAAAAGTGTGATGGGAGCTACAAAGCAGGTATGTGGGAGGGTAATAGGAAGTGGAAGGAGATACCCAGCTTGAACGACGGTGAAGGAAGCAGTGTAGAAGAAGAATAAAGCATTCCAAAGATATTTAAGTGTAGGAATGGAGGAAACAGAAGCAGAAAAGAAAGAGTGGTACGGGAAGCCAGAAAGGATTGGATACATAAATGGACGGAAATGCTTGAACCGGACATGGAAGTATTTAAGAAGGTGTTATATAGCCAGGTAAGAAACAGGAATTTAGAGAATGTGACATCTTTTTTTATTTACTGTGGAAGCTGCAGAAAGAAAGTCACACCCACATTGAAAAAGAACGTTTTTATATTTCATTAATTCCTTAATAAATAAAGCGGGGAGATAAGAGAGAGAAAAAACCACTAAGCATTATCAAAATCTGCTTATAACATTATGGTTATCCTTTGGTGAAGTAAAATATTTTCCTCCCTTATTTTCATAAATTTATATCATTTAGTCATTGATTTATTTTCAAGCAAATCATTAATTAAAAGTTGAAAATCCTTCATTATATTAGGCACCATTTTTTTGCGTGTGCATAACATATTATGATTTATCCAGATTACCTCCATTTATATACTAAGGGAGTTAAAATGAGAAGTGTAGAATTTGGATAAAAGGTATTCTCATTTACTTGTAGGTAGAGTGGGAAATAATTTAGGAAATTCCACTTCTGTACAATAGAAAAAAATATAAAACTCCATAGTGTTAGTCCGAAATCGAGTCATATCGACTGAGAAGCCACCATTTTTTGACGAAAATGGTGCCAACTTCTGCATAAAGGTGTCATATCGCCACAAAAAACCTTCAGCCGTTAATTTCAGTTTTCTAGACAACATGTATTAATAAAATATAAATAAGAGTACCATGAAATGGGTTTTTTGGATAGAAACACAAGTAAAGCTACCTAACATGGGGCTTTAGTGTTTAGAAGCTATGAGTAAGAAAACCAACTTAATTTTTTCTTTACATTAATGTTTCATTTATTTTACAGACTGAAAAAGGAAAAAAAAACTTGATTTGGTCTGTTTGGGGTGGTTAAAATATTCAAACAATTCTAGTTATTTAAATTTATGGTCATATGCATTATTTACTTTATGTTCTTTCAATTTAAAACTTATTAAGTTGTTTCATAGTTGCTTTTTTGTTTTTATTTTTTGCAAATGGGTGCAATTTTACAAATGAATTGGTTGTGCGTTGGTATTAAATGTTATTTCCTAAGTATTTCAGACCAAGTCAAAAAGTGAAAATTACTTTTGAATTGTATTTTGTAAAAAAAAGATAGTAATGTATGAGGATCTGCTTCAACATTTGTGCACTTAGAATTAATCACACTCTGCTGACTTCAGGCCATGTTTATCAGTTCATCCGCATGTTTATAGGAAAGCAATCAGCCAGGTCAGCATTAAATACTCTTACCTGAGGATGGGGTTTAAAATGCGCAAGTTTAACAATAATGTGGGGGCAATCAACAGTGACTACAGTGTTTCGTGAAATTGGGTGATGGAGAAGTGAAAAACAATTGCAGCTTATATTAAAATATCAAATGTCAGTGACGATATTGAAACATTGCTCGATAGTTAACAAAACCTCTGGAAATAGGTTGAGTCATCCAACTTTAATTTTTTCTAACATGACCAACATATGTTTAGGCCAGTGATGGGCGAGTACGACCCGCAAACATGTTCTATGTGGCCTGCAAAAATATTCAAAATTTCGATTAAAAATTGTTAAAAAATGAGGGAAAAAGAGAAAAAATTAATTCAGCACTCATTTGTTTTTATTTATATTTTATAACTTATTGACCAGTGTCCAGAGATTAAATAATATGCAAAGCATCCACGATGCTCAGCTTGAATTAAATGAATTGCAATGCAACACAATTGAAGCAGTTGTTTCTCACCGTGGCAAAACTTTAGTTCTACACGTCCTTATTGAAATCAAGTTTCCCAAATTTGATATCTCATGCCCAGAAGGTTATCACCATGTTTGCATCGTCATATTATGTATATGTGAGCAAGTGTTTTCTACCATGAAACTTTGAACAAGTAGTGTTCAAAACAAACTGACAGATGGTCGGTTATCTTCACTTCTGAGGGTCGCCTCGTCCCAGTTAGAACAACTACTATGAAAAACTTTTAGAAGAACAGTCACAGTTCCACTCATCACACACTTCTTTATTCAAGTGATGTTAAGTATTTGTTAAATAATGTAGACAACTCATATTATATTAGACTTGTATATCATTTATAATACAAATCCATTTAATAATTAATAGGACTTAATTGTACAATAGTTTGTAAAACTTTTTGTAGTGATGCTTTAGTTAACACTAAATATGCCAATTACACTAACATAGGAATACATGATGGGTTAACACTTGAAAGCATAAGATTCTAATGCATGTTGACGTAAGAGTTTAATAGAGCAAACAAAGCAAGCAATTACGATGACATCAGAGCACAATCCATCATTTTCAATGTTGAATTATTGAGTAGGCCAAAATACCTAACATGACAATAAGATTGACACACTCATAAGTAACCAATTAGTATAGCGAGGTATTGTGAATTTAACCACAGGTGCCAACCACATACCAGACAGGTTATTATCTATCAACATGGTATCATGCCACCCCTGAAGGGAGTCCGACATGCACACTTAATAGAGCGCGGGCCACGCCAGAAGGGCAGTAACAAACCCACTAGTTGTACACTGCAATCAGGTGAACAACAATGCATCAACATCTAATAGAGCGCGGGCCACACCTGAAGGGCAGTAACAAACACACTGGTTGCAGACTGCAAAAGGGGAACAACAAAGTGTGAGGTGCCAAGGTTCCACAAGAATAGCTAACCGTTACCTAACTAGGTCTTGACATCGGGCTTAGAACAACCTAAATTCCCCCCTTCCCTGCCTGATGGCACAGCAGACCACAACACAGTCATACAGGCCAAGGAGTGAGACACACGTCAATGAAACCACTGGCCCAAGTAGAAAAACAAGAGATCCGTATGATCTCTCATGACATGGCCAATGAAAACCTAACCTAATTATACATTTAAATAGTTAATAAACTCAAGAATGACAAGACACTCTCAACTGGTAAGAAAAATCCCTTTTACTTTATATGATAGAACTTAGGTCTCCTACTCTCTTCTAAAGAAAAAGTTTATAATTTGCGACAAGTTAATTCCATCTGTCCGGCAAGTCCGACGGCACCATCATCGTGACCACAATGTATTGTATTACTGTAGATCGGAGAGACGTCGGTCGTTGGATATTAGATTGGGAACTGTGTTTTGTTCCCAGCAGACCGAGGCATTTTATACTGGTTGAACAGATGAAGGGAGGGGGAGCGGGGATAGAAACACCCTCGACGTTGAGAACAGCACATAGGCATCTGGCCATGACGCACACACCTTCACAATCCACGCATAAATCGACTCAGTTTGTTAGGTAGTCTAGTGGAGTCAAGTCTAGAGTTGAATGGAGGCCCGTGTGTGCAACTCTTCTGATGGAGCCGTTCTTACCCAGCAATGCTCCTGAGGCGTGGTATGTAACAAATTATTTATAACATTAATATATATATATAATTAGATATCCATATATATTTTATTTTGTGAAATGATTTTCTCTAGCAGATTTAGACTGTACTGGTTAGCTCACTACATTATCACTGTAATCTTTTAATAAACTGTGTTAGCCTACATGACTATTTTCTTTTGGCCCACTCCCCGAAAAGTTTACCCATTATTGGTTTAGGTAATGACTTAAGTTGTTTTTCAGTTCTGTGTCTTAACCACCATTTGGGTTATACACCTGACAAGTTTTTAATATAAATGAGCAGGTATCGAGTATTTTTTAGATAGAGGTCCATTATTACATTTGTAAACTTGAGTTAACTGTGAGAATGATTAGAAAAAATACAACTATCCAGTATAGTTAAACAGACACTCTCATGTATGTTGACACACATGTTGAACTAAAAAAAATGTCAGTACAACAATGCTCTTTAGGAACTTAAATAAGTTACTAAACAGAGCCAATACAATGGAACCCGCCTATTAGTGACAAAATTGGGCAAGTCTAACCCATTCTACACTTTCAACAGTTCCATCTCAAGGCAATGTGTTTGTTACAAAAAAATTGATTTGGCACCTGTAGACTCTAACATCTCCTTTACTAACTTTGTGAGGGAGACAGTTCCCAATTAGACTGGCTTTCTTAATGGCTTAATAAGTCATTACCAGGGCTGTGGGGTCAAAAGCAGCTTTGGGTGGAGCCGGAGTAGTTAAAAATTTACCAACTGACTCTGGCTTCAAAATAAAAACTTTTAATTTGATTTGATACTTTTTTACTTTTAGGGCTAATATTTTTAATTTTTTACTGACACATTTATTCAAATATAAACTCATAATGCCAAAGAAGATTCCCATGAAGTAATCTGTATTGTGGCATTTTACTGCAGTAAATTTGTTATTAGGCTACCAACTAATAATATACATTAGTCATTTATGAAGGAGTCAGTGTTGAACAGTAGAAAAAGAGAAGACTTGAAGGTTTGGTGTTCCGACTCAACAGCCCTGGTCACAAGGTCACACTTTGGATAGAGTTGGTATTTATATCCAAGCCCATTTTCTGCCATGGCCTTGTATGTAACTTTTTTCAGAGGTTGTGGCTCAACAGACGTAAGTTTTAAAGTAGGCAAATGATCAAAGGTAAACTAATACTGAGAAATCTTAACAATATTCACAAAAACATACTAGTGTAAATAAATGTTGTAATTTATTTAATAAAAATAGACCTATATTCATTTAATCTCAATTTAACCATTCTTATTGAATAGAATTAACTGACAAATATATAGGCCAACGTTATCTTAATCTGTTAATCCAACTACCAAGGTTAGGTTGAGATTAGGTAATGTGTATTGTTGTAGCCAGCAGAATATTTCTAAAAGGCTTGATTATTTTTTTAACATCCACCCTGATATTAAGTTATATGACAGGCTTTCCACACATCTGCAAAACACATGGACTTTGATTCTGGAAAAAAACAGAAAATTTTAAGAAAACAAAAAAATACTGGCATGTTTATGAATTTGCTTTACTGCAAATAGTTAGGCCTTTGTAAGGAAGAAGAAATTAACTGAAAAGTAAGCCTACCTACTTTAATTAATTATAATATAGCTCTTACATCCCCCCTTCTTTCCTCCTTGAAACATTGTGTGAAATCTTTCCCCATCAATAGCAAAACATCCTGTTCCCAAACATCAATAGCATGTCTTAAAAAAACCATTTTAAATAAATAGAGGCCTTATTTTCTCAACAGTGTGGAAAACACAGCAACTTTTATATAGAAAATAGTGGCAGTTCTTTATGAGTCATTTTGAACATTAGTTGAACTTAGTTGGAATCCCATTTGGTTATAATGAGGGTGTTAATTTCCATGAATAGTTTCCTACTCTCTCTCCGCGCAAAGGCAATTCTACCTTTCTCTATTTCTTTAGTAAGCCTAATGTACATGTTTATAACCTTACCATGCATGAAAATAGATGTGTATGCACTATCACACTTTAACAGCTGTCTGTGCGAGGTTAGGTTGTGACATTTGTCAGTAAGACTGCTATTTTATTATGTTAGGTAAGGATAAATTTAAAGATACAATAATGAAAGTATTGTGGATTTTAAAATAACTTTATTATAAATAACCAATATAATTAAAACTCTTTACAAAGGTAATTTATCAATGGTACCCTACAGTATCAAAATCGGCCTATTTGTTTTTATAATTCTTTTTCTTGGCCTTAGTTTTTAAATGAGTGGTTTTAAAAGATGCATGTTCTAGAGAAAGTGATTGAAATGCATTAGTTGTGTCATCAGCTATTTCCATAACCTCCTCACTTTTTTCTTCTGTACTTGTACGAACAGATGGTTGCTCTATCATCTGTCTGGCGGCGAACCTCTCTCTCACCGCAGGATCTTCTTTTGCCAGATTCATTACACGGAAGTTACTACTCTTACAGTCCCCTCCTGCGCACACTATGAACGGAAGGTCTGGGTTTGCATCCAGACACTGCAGTGCTCCCAACTTGAGTTTTTTTTCACTTATAAATACTGGTCCAGATGTGTCTATATCCCATATCTTAATAACACCTTCATTACCAGTTGATATTAACAATCCAGGACATTTACTACTCAGAACCAAACCTGTTACTTCCTTTTCATGAGCAGGTGTACTCCAAATGGGTTTATTGGAGCGTGCATCCAGGTACTCGATATATCCATTGCTTGTACCAACTAGGAAACAAAATGCACTATGATGGTCCCAAACAACACGTTCTACTTCACCACTAACTTTCCACTCCTTTACCTGCTGAGAACGACATTCAATCAGACGTGCATAACCATCACAGGAACCAGTCAATAAAGCACACATTTCTTTAGGATGCCATTGTAATGTCTGAACTTTCTCTTGAAATTGAGTGAAGCTCGACGTCATTTTACCTGTGTCCAAGTCCCATAATATCACAGTTTGATCGACAGAACCACTTGCCAACATGTGTGTTAAAGATTCATTCCAAGCTATGTCCAAAACTGCATCTCTATGTCCAATGCATTTTGTTTTCTTATTTTTAACACGTTTTTGACCTAGTTCAAAGACTGGTTCGAGACAATTCACAAGGTCCAAGTCCCATATGCCAATGATTGGATCCATAGAACCAATCGCAACCAAATTGCTTTCTGTTTTGGAACCCAAATCTTTACTTAGCCACTCCAGGCACAGGGGAATTGAAGGTAGCATTACATCATGGTGAACATAAAGTGAATCTTCTTCTTCATTAAAGACATAAACCTCTAAAATACTGGCATCCCCATCAACATGTCCAACCACAATCAAGTTGTCATCTGGTTTAATAACATCATCTTCTTCTTCGCTATCTTCATCTTCAGAGTCTGCAATTGTCACATAAGGGTCCTTATGATTGCTAGCAAATACAGTCACATTGCCAATACCAAAAATAGAATTGGGGTTATCATTGTCTTCGTCATAATTATCAAAATTATACTCATCTGTACTATTATTAATAGTCATCTCTTGTTTAGCCTTAAACTCACACTTGACTTTATTTTCAGTAGTATCGTTAGTGGACTGTAAATCATCTAAGCCATCTTCTGCTTCTTGTAAATCTTCTTTAGCACTACTGATTATCCCTTCCATTTCATCTGGAGACAGCTGAATTATATCAGGATTGGCCTTGGCTACACCTCTTCTTACCCAAGAAACACATGGAATAAAATTAATTTTGGTTTTTTCCATTATTTCAAATTTTTAAATATTATTTGGATAATGACTTTAAGCCAAGCTTCGCGTGTTTCGAGGTAGAAAAATGATAGAAACATATGTACCATTTGCAAGCACAATAACCGAGCACAGATCACATTACTTATTACCATGGATCAATTTTACACGGTGTGATTACTATAGTACTGTAATAGTAGACCATAGGATACAACTATCAAAGATAAGTTAAACCTGATAAGCATTAGAGGAAATTTTGCTATTAGGTGTTTGTATCGAAGGTTAATCGACTAAACGTGCCAGACAGACAGAAGAGCAAAACCCACTTTGAGATTATCAAATCACAATGAAGTTTACATTAAACATATATCGTTTAAAAGAAACTCAGAATGCTATTCAAGCAATTTAATAGTTGTTTTAGTTTAAGTTTGATATGCATTCATAAACTTCATATGGCTGTTTATATGAACGTGTATAATACCCGAAAGATTTTAATTAAATATATAATATATTTTTGGTAGTAAAATATGAATAAATAATTAATATAAATACTGTGATGTTCCCTCAGTTCGGGATAGCAGATTAACGAATATACAATTTGCAGGAGCAAACCCGATATTAAGATCAGTTGTGTTCACGTCAACGAAACAGGTCCCTGGCCATTCGCCTTGAGCTGGCAGCTGTGACTGAAAAGAACAGCCTTTTCTAATCTATCTCTCGAGTGGGAGTGGTTATGGCAGATTTGAAAGTGCACAATAAGAATAAAAAGAGCTCAATTTTGTAATGAGCTTTAACCTAAAACTTGAATTGATTTAACAATATTAACTAATGAGGTTTAATTCAAAGAAGAGGGAGATGGTGATCACGACAAGGAAGAATGACAGGTACCGTCAACAGGGGGACTGTCCTTTTAAGGGTGTCTTTGCCCCACCACATAGAACAAAATTAAATTCATATTATACTTGAATATTTCCAAATCTATGGATAATTTTAATGTGTGACCAATAAGATACAGCATCAGCTCAAGACCAACACATAGAAATTTACAATATTTTAGGTTTAACATGTTGGTAACCCTGCTCCAAAATGTTTTCATTGTTGTGATTATAAACAGAAGCTCTCAAAATTAACTTTAATGTGTTAAATCAGTTCCAATATTCTTTACAGTTTAAGTAAGTAACTAAAATATATCTTAGTTTGTCTAGTAAACAGGGATGTGTGAAAAGAATCAACTAGTTTTGCATGTAAAGTAATATTTTAAATTTATTTTTGAACTGTCATTTTGATGTGAAGTTTGGAGTGACTTTGTCAAGTTACTCCACTGTTTTTAAAGGTTATGTTCAATTTGTATCTGACAAAATATTTGTCCTTCCTTAAATTTAAAATGACAAACATTAAGTTAAGCTAGATAATTATGATTCCTGGAGTTAATACGGTATGGTATGTCTTGCTGGTGCATATGCTGTGTGAATACAGCGAAGTAAAAATGCCATGGGCGTACAAGACTGTGGTTGGCAGTAGGAGCTATGCTAATTATTCAGATGAAACTCCTGCTCAATGTTTAAATGACACTAGCACAGGAAAATTGAGTTAAAGAAAGATGATTCTGTGGCTAAAAGGAACACGTGCAAGACGTGTATGAAAATTTCCCTTGACATGTTTTTAGACAGTTTTTTTAATAGTTTCTACTGCCCGTTCAGCCTGCCCATTACTTGAAGGGTGATATGGTGGTGTTTTCACATGTACGACTCCATTTTCCCTAAAGAATGCAGTGAACTCGGCAGACACTAACTGTGTACCATTGTCGCTAACTATTGTGACTGGGATGCCATGTCTTGGCGAAAATCTATCGCAAGTTCTTGATAAGTGATCCAGCTGTCATTGAGCTTATTGTTGTGGCTTCTACTCATTTGAAATATGCGTCCATTACCAGGTGTAGTGTGTGTCCTTCTCTGGTCCAGCAAAGTCACTGAGAATTCTGGACCATGGTTTGCTGGGGTTTGGCCAAGGATGAGTTGTAACCTTTATTGGGTTATGTTAAACTTCTAGGTAGGTATTGCATCATCATACAGTTGCTTCTACTTCCTTGTCTATGTTTGGCCACCACATTGAACTGCGTGCTGCATACTTTGTGTTTACGATTCCCAGGTGGGTGCTAAGAAGCAGATGTAGAGCGCTGGTCTTGAGGATATTGGCATGATTACTCGAGATCCTCTGATCATACACCCTCTTTAAGTGTTCAGTTCCTGGCGTAACGTCCAAAACGGTGTTAGGTCTGGGCCAGGATTACAATCTGGCCACCAAGTTCCAATCAATCTTTTAACTTTGCTCAATACAACGTTGCTTTCTGTTTTTTACTCTACTTGGAATGAAGATATAGGTCCTTCACCTGACATATCCAGAAAGTAAGCTACCAATAGCTCTGGGTAAGCTTGTTTTTCAGTGGGTTCTGGCAGTTTGCTAAGAGCATTTGCATACCCCACTTTCTTGCCCGGTCGATACTGCAGGTCGTAGTCGTAGACTGACCAGATTAATGACCATCTGAGCATGCGAGATGAAACCACTACTGGAATGGGTTTGTGAGCAGCTAAAAGTCCTAAAAGTTGTTTGTGATTTGTCACTGCTGTAAATTTGCGACAAAGGAGGCTTTGTCGAAACTGTGTCACAAAATAGACCAGAGCTAAGCCTTCATTGTCTATTTGTGAATAGTTGCGATCTGCTTTGATGAGCGTCCTAGACCAAGTGCTATTGGTGCCTCAGTCTCATTTTCCATTATGTGGGCAAGTACCACTCCAGTTCTATAAGGGCTGGCATCACAGGTAAGGACAACAGGTTCGTTTTGGTCATAGTGAACCAAGACCGGTGCTGATGTTAGTAGCATTTTAGCTATATACGTGGCTTTACTATGTTTCTGAGTCCCGTTTCCCTCACTGTGTTGGTCCAGTAGACGGTGGAGTGGTTCCAGGATGGTATTCAACAAACCTAAAAATGACTGTAATTGTGTTTTATTCACAAGTTCTGGGGTATTCTGAGTAGCACTCACTTTTTAAGACATTAGGTGTAGGCCTGAAGCATCAATTCGATTTCTCAAAAAGGTTGTTGCTGGGACTCCAAACTGACACTTTGATATTTTGACTCGAAGGCCCGCATCACTGAGTCACTGAAGCACCTGACACAGTTTGTCCTTGTGTTCTTGGAACGTTCTACTTGCCACTACTCTGTCATCCAGTAGGAATGCCACTCCCTTAATATTTGAGAACAAGTTGACCATCATTCTTTGGAAAATGCCTGTAGCCGCGTTAATCCCGAATAGCAAGTGGTGCACCCGGTAGAGTCCTCTGATTGTGTTTACTGTTAAAACGTCTGCAGTTTTGACATCTACTTTGAGCTGCGTATATGCTTGCTCTAAATAAATCTTTGAAAAATTGTTCCTCCTGCCAGTTGAGCGAAAGCGTCTTATGCTGTAGGTACGGGGTGTGTATCCGGTTTTAAGGCTTTGTTCAGTGTTGTCCACTAATCCCTACAAAGAAGAAACTCCCCATATCCTTTTTCAATTATAACTAATGGTGTGGCCCATCTAGAGAGTGTCACTGGCTCATACACCCCTAGATCAATTAGCCTTTGAATTTCCCTATCCACTCCGTCTCTTAACGCAAATGATACTTGCCTGGCCTTAGAATATTTTGGGGATATGGATGGATCCAGCTCCAGTCTCAACATAGGTGCATTAAACTCTCAAAATGTGGGGTCGGCCACCGCAGAGTAACCTTGAACCAAGATGCTTAAATCCTTAACCTCACCCGGAGTATGCAGGGTATTTTGCATTGTAACCTTATTGTTTGTCCTTTATTCATGTACCGGTAATTCTTGTTGCTATTAATGCTGTTAGGGTTTTGTTGCTCTGTGTTCGCTAAGGTGTGTCCTACAACATTTATCCCGTGAACTGTAAGCCCAAGCGGCTCAAACCACGGTCTTCCAAGTAGACTGGGTCCATGTTCTGTGGCTACTGCCAGGGTTAGGTCACTCGTCTTTCTTTAAATTGAACCTCTACACTGATTTTAGCCTGGTAGTCAAGTGGTGTGTCAGCTGCACAAGTACGCAAATCCAAGTCCTCTAACTTGGGTTGGTGGGAACACCATGTTTTATAATTTTTCTGCGAGATGAGCGTTAGGGCTGCCCCTGTGTCTAACTCCATGGTGTGAAACATATCATCTATGCGCAGGGACAGTTTTATCCCTGGCATTGTGGGTTGCCTCTTGGTGTCATTCACACTTTGTTTTGATACGTTTTTAATATTATATAGTTCTAGCCATTCTAATGATAGCTCCTCGGAATCCTGTTTATGATGCTCTATTATATCCGTTACCTGGTGTGCCCTTGCTGTATTTCTACCTTGCCTCGTCTCCGAAAGACAAACAGCCTCCTCGTGCCCTCTTTTATCTCAAGCTCTACGGTGACGTTTATTTTGATCCATCGTACAGCAGCGTGTTTGATGTTGTCCTGCACATCTCAAACACCGTCCCCGAAAGAAGTGTCGTGCTCTTCTCCCTCGGTTTTCTCGCCAGATCCTCCTCTGCTTGAGGGTGGATTTCCTACTTGCGGTTGTGACCCGTGGTTTGTGTCCTGTTGGCGCGTCCACTGGAAAGTAGATTTATATCGGGGCTGACTACCAATCCCATACACAACTCCGTGTGTTGTTGCTTCATCCCGTACATCTTCTACATATTTTCTACCAACTTCAGCCACGTTGGCAGTTTCAATTGATATTTTAAATGTCAGGTCCCGCTTGATAAAAAATTGTTGCTGTAGCTGAGTGTCAGCCAATACGCAAACAAAATGATTACGTAACATCTTTTCCATTACCACTTCACCTCCAAACTCAAAACCATCAGTGATTCGGCGAAGAACTGTGGCAAACACATTTATACCCTCCCCTATTTGATGGCGTCGGTGGGTGAAAAGGTGGTACTGCACTATTTCGTTTGGCCAAGGTGCGAACCACGTAGTCAGCCGATCAATCAGTTCTACAAATGGAATCTCACTCAAATCGCGTGCCCCAAATTCGCCACTGAGAATTTTTAACGTACCTAACTCACAACTACAAAAAAAAAAAAAAGGGCTATTTTCTGCGTATCATCAACGATGTTCTTCGATATAAAAAATCTTTAATTGTGTCATGTATAGCGGCCATGTTGATGTCTCACCCACGTTGAATTCCTGTCGTTCAGACATAATGTCCAATAATTAATAATGTTCCAACCATTATTTATTAAATTATACACGCAAACGGCTTAACTGAACACTGTAAGTGCCCATTTCCACTATTTCGTCGCCATCTTTTATGTATGTAAGTGCTAACTGAGGTCACATTATAACCGTGATTGACATAGGGTCAGTTCACGGCTGTTACATCGCAACACTGACGTTACACTCGTTTGTATGTGTGATTGCGGCTGTGTGCTTCAGTTGTTTCTCAGTTCTTTACAATGTTTACTGGCGCACAAGACTTGTATTATACATACACTACAATATTTAAAGAAAGAAGTTTAAGGCGTTCCTTCATAAAATATATGGAATTACGATGAAACGTAATGCATATTATTTTTTCAACGTACTAGATTCTTTTTTAATCCTTAAAATGTTGTTAAAACCTGTTTTATGAGAGTTTTGTATTGCAGATTTGATTAATTAATAAATATTTCCACTTATATCTTAGAACATGTGAGTTGACTTTGACATAGCATTCACACTCAGTGCAAAATACATTAGATCTTATTATGTGGGGCAAAGTCACCCAAAGTCTGGTTGACTTTGTTAACAATGTTTAAAAAACTAATTTAAAAGCTTAAGTTATAAAAAAATCTCACAAAGATATCATATTCAATAGGTTTCCAACTAATTAAATTTTAAAGTAAATATATACAAGGAGTTTTTTATATTAAATAGAAACTAATAAATTAGAGAATATTGGGACAAAGTCACCCCAGTTGATGGTATACAAATGGCGTGACAGTGCGAGGGGAGCAATTAAAGATAGTAAAAAGTTTCAAGTATCTGGGCAGTATTGTAGAGGATTGTAGAAGGAACAGGAGAGAAATAAGTGAGAGAGGAAGGAAAGTAGGGGCATTTTTTTAATGTGAGAAGCCTGATTTGGAGCAGAGATATGCTAGACAAGTGCAAGGGAGTGCTCTACAATGTTTATCACCCCCCAAATATTGACGTATGCTGCATAAACTCAGATAATGAAGGAGCAGGATGCAGGCGAGTGAAATGAAATTTCTAAGAAGGATTTGACAGGATGAGAAATGGGAGAGTAAGAGGAATAGTAAAGAAAGAGCCAGTCCAGGTCAAAATAGAGAAGGCATGACTAAGGTAGAATGACCATGTGAGAAGTATGGAGAGGTAAAGGATGTCCAAGGGGTGTTGTATATAGAGTTGAAAATTAGGAGACTGAAAGGTAGATCAAGGGTTAGATGGCTGAATGGAGTAAGGAGGAGTGTGGAGGAGAGGACTGGTCCAAGGTTGAGGGAGCCAGTTGCTGGAATCTGTTGATGATGACTAATTTGAGTTGACTACAAGAAATTGTTCTCCCTTAAAATTATAATAATATAAAATTCAAAAAAATAAACTAATTTTTGTTTTGGAGCTATAATTATATTTTCATTTTCACAAAATTTTGGACATATATGTTTTAAACATAGCTTTTCTTTTATTAGAACGTATATTTGTGATTGCATAAAGAAGTGTATTGAAAGATGAAAAAAAATTTTAAGGCTATAATGCAAATTGTAGACTTCATTTAAGTTTATTAATAATTAAATCTTATTTATAGAGAATGATCATTTTAAGTAGTCCGGGGTTGCATGGTCTAACTCGCTACTCTCGTGTTTGACTTTATTATCCCTGACACATAATATGATCAAAAATAAATGGTATAGAACTCTACACAGACTTTCTCGCTCTATTGATTAAAAATGTAGATATTTACTAAAAACTCCTAATATATGTTAAACGAAATAATATACACTAGCAAACCCGAGCATAAGTTGCACTATACTTGTGTAAAACATTTTTTGAGTCCCGGTTTTAAATTTTATAAAATTTTATTTTTAAAGAATGAATGTTCTCATTTGTATGTTTGGACTGATAAAAAAAATATCAATATTGGGTTTACAAGGGTCAACCCTTCATATTAAAATTTTGACATTTTATTAGGTGTTTCACATCTTCATGTCATCGCATTGCTATTAAATTCCTCAATTATAAATTTTGAGCAATCATAAATGTAAATATTGACTATCGAATCTAAAATGGATATAGATCATTGTTGTACAAACATTTCTCCTTAGAGTTTAAGCTAAAACAACATAACTTTTTGAGAGACTTATAAAGTGTTATTTTCATTTAACATTTTGGTGTAATTGTTAATGAAAATATTACTTATTACTGTAACACATTTTTTTACTAATACTTTCAGAGACTCACCACACCTGCACAGTTTTTCAAGATCACTAGCACCGATTTCACAAATCTGAATCCTCAATGTTACAATTGCATCTCACTGATTGTTTAGTTTCAGAAATTCAGGTTCATATTCTCTGCTGAGCAAAGTTTGAAATAACGTGTAAACATTTGAACACAGGGTAATCACAAAGGGAGAAGAACATTTCAGCCCACCACGATTATGTTCGGTGAAATATGAAAAACTTCTTTATCACAAACCAACTGCATTTCTTCATTGGACTGTAACATTAACCTACTTTAATTATATTTTCCATGTTTATTCAATTTTTCAATTATTTTCTTGCTGGTGTAACTTACCAGAATTTTCTGTATTTTTGGGATGAACTGGAACTTGAGACATGTCATATATTGTAGGTTCTAGATACTCCAGACTATCTGCTACAGTTTCTTTGCTACCTTTTTGAACTGTAGAACTAAAATCATTCAATTGTATTTCTCCAAATTTAGCTCATTTGAGTTTTAATACACTCAATACCATCAGTTTCCTTTCAGATTCAAGAACCTGTTCTGCAGACACATTATAGCTTCAGCCACTCAGTCTTCTATAGGCACCAAATCTTCTTTCTAAACTGTCAGTCTGTAATTTGGCAGTCAGAATGTAGGCCCAGCCATACGTCTTAAATACATATTTGCATAACTCAACTACTGATCGAATAGTGTGGGTTATACTAATGTACGTATCATTAGTAAGTTTTCCTTCTGTGTCTGATAAGTGCCAGATATCTAAATAAGTTCGTAAATTGTGAAGGAACGCCAGTTTTGAATCATTAATGCTAGTAATTGGAGCAGCATCAACATTTCTGGTGTATTTCCCCTTCATTGGATATTTAACATTACTAATTGTCCACCACTTGGCAATAATTTTCAAAACTGGCCATCACTGACATCTTGGTTTTTCAATGTTTCAAGCGCCACTATATTCTTTAAATCAAAAATATTAACAGCCAAGGAGACATTCTGACGTCAATAGACGAAGGGTATAGAGCTTTTATAGATAAACTTGATGCGAGTTTTAACAATATATTTTTTTCTGACTGAAATAAATCTCTTAAGATCTGAAAATTTTGCCTTGGTTGTTGTATATTCACACACAATGATTTTGCCTTCATCAGTATTCGACAGAGTATCTAAAATAAGAAACACCTGTTCCACATTTGGTATAGTAAATGTCTCATTACATATGTTCAACCAGGTATTACGGATGCACTTCAGAATATGAACAGTGTCAAACATAAGAAAAATTGTCCTTGAAGGATTAGCTGGATTTGGTATACAATTTTTAAGATACCACCACACAATTGTTCAAACTGCTTTCTATTTATTGTCAAAAACTAAACATACAACATGAAACCAAGTTCATTCATCACATTCAATACTTCAATCATGAGGTTATATAACGTATCAGCTTGTAGGCTTTTTACGGGGAAAAGACCATTTACATCTTTGTTTTGTGAATGCAAAGATGAAGACATACATACTTACATAGTCGTGGCTGCATCTGCATTACATCTACACCGTTTTCTGCCATTCCCAATATCTTTCCTCCTTTATATGTTATTTTATTACTAAGATAAATTCCATCTAACATAACAAACACCACTTTGTCCTGACTCTGAAGAAACTTACTTTTTCTTTCAAAAATGATTTATGTGAAGCTCCTATACCTGTGCTAAGGGGGACAATTTTACCTAAGAACTGTTTCAAATAAACATGATGTGGCAAATTCAAAACATTTGTCTCTCTTATAAATTGATATTCACCAGGAAATGAATAGGATATAGTTGCAGCCCAGATCAACATTTATGGGGAATATCTTATTTGTTTCACGAGTGACAGCTCCAATTGTCCCAGAACAAATATTATTTTAATAATCTTTCCTGCATCAAAACTATTTGAATTTAATGCTCATTTGAAGAAGTTTCTTAGAAGCTTAGCCCTATCACTCATATCAAAGATCTCATCACTATAACTCTGAAGATGAGTTAGCAAATCGTCTAATTTAGTCCATCTATCACACTTCAGATCTTGGCCTTCTGATTCCAAGATACTTTTGAAGCATTCTGGAGGCAAACACATAATTTTATAGCATTAGTAATTTTAAAACTTACAGTAAGAGATGGAAAGTCAGTCGATGTCTTGTCGTTTACTTTAATAAAAAGAACACTGGCTTCATTCATTACCAAAATATGTGGTTTAGTGTCTCGTATTATAATTTCGCTTTTAAAATTTTCTAAACTAGAAATGATGTCATTGTCACACCATTCTCTAAAATCCTTTTATTTTCTAATGAACAAACTTTCTGTACGAACGGCTGAATCTTTTCTATCCTTAGGGACCTTCACATTGAGATATAAAGGTTGACTTGGAAATATATTGGGGTAGGCATCATAAATGATAAATTTGTCCACGAAATGTGGTCACTGAAAACCTACCCGCAAGTGATTAGTTTTTTTGTTTTCCTTACTTTTTTTTTTATCTCATTCAGGTGTATTGTTTCATTGTGCTGTGATGTTTGTGTTTACTGGTTGACTATTTTTGTCTATTTTGCTAATCGTCCCTGGTTAGAAGACATTTTTTTAAGTCTGCTATTCAGGGCAAAGAAGCTAAATCCTTATACTCGATACTCGTTGAAAGAAAAGTCAAGGGAATTAGATTGGAAACTAAGAAATGAAGACTTGCTTTGATGGCTGGATGGTCAAAGGCAATGTTTCTCAAACCTAATGAAAATTGGACTGTACTTGTGGAACAAAGTATAATAGACTTAACGAAACTAGTCTACCAATATTGTACTATTTTGATTTACTTCACATTTTACTTTCTAATATAGAGAAAAACATTGAAAATGTGCCCCATAACCCAAACCTGTATGTCCTAGGGGTTTTGTTTTGATTTTAACCCTCAATTAAAGAATAATTAAATAAAGGAAATTTTTTTAAATCTGATAATGAATTTGTTTGAAATGTATATTTGGGTGTCTTAACATAATAATAATAATAATAATAATAATAATAATAATAATAATAATAATAATAATAATAATAATAATAATAATAATAATAATAATAATTTGAGGTTAGATTACCCATTAGGCCTATTTATTTTTGGGGCCTTAGTCTCAAACTATAATAGACTATTGAAAAAAGAAATGAGATTGTGTCATACAATTCATCTTACTGTAATCACATGTGCGGACCAGCCTGCAATCTATCATGAATCATAGTTTTAAATCCACTGGTTTAAGGTCACGGTGTCACTCTCGCAGACTAGACTGCTTATGATGATATGGTCGGAGTTCAATCTCGGTCGGGTGTATTGATGGTGGTTTTCCACTCCTCTCCCCACAAACGTGGGTACACTTCCTCTAAATTCAGATTTCCTAATCCTTAACAAATCAGACTAATAATTAGTAAAACGGCGTACAACCCGAATGGTTAGTAACTAGTAAGGTGCAAAAAATTAGATCGGATGTAATGTTCAGATGCGTGCATTTAAAACACCACCTGCTTGTGGGTTGTTTTTTACTAAGCGCATCTGGAATATGAAAGGTAGAATTAAGAAGAAATGTACTCACATTTTCATAGAAATTCTGAAACCTTATAGAAAAAGCCAAATAAGAACATGGCTGTTGATTCAAACCTCACCCGCCTTTCTTTCAATAACACATCCAACATTTTAACGCAATATCTTATGACTACGCAGTAAAAATTTAAAACAAATTGTGAAAAATTTTGTGAAATTTACATAATTTTGAAAGACAGTATCGCTAAGATATTTTTTTTCTAATATTAGTAATGTTTTTAAAGGTAATTAACCACTAAATATATTAACAAATTTAAATTGGTGGACAGTAATGAAGATCTAATATATTAAACTATATCTTTTAACATTCATAAATTACTTTTTATAAAAAAGTTAGATTTTAAAATTTGTACAGCATTGGGTGAAAGAGACATAATATTGTGCTTAAAAAATTCTTATTATTTATTTTTAAAGCCATTTTGCAAAAATTTAATCTATGAATATTTCAATGTATGTAAAAAACACTCATAGATACTAAAGTCTATAAAATGTGCCTTATATATTTCCTTGTTATTTATTGGCCGGCCTGTCATGAATTTATATTTTAATATTTTTCATGAAGCACTGTCACGATTTATATTTTAAATAATGTAATAAAAAATCAAACACACTTGATTTTAAAATAATCTACACAATGGTGATACTCTGCCCAACCTGTGGGCATACTTATCAGGATGGCTCAATGGGATGGGTAGGCAGCAGCAAATAACTATGTGAGGTATGTTTTAGAACAGGTTGAACAAGTTTAGTGAAAGGTCCTCGTTCTTTCATTGTCCCTACTCAGCAGTTCCGTGCCTTTACCTATCTTCGGTGTTATAACTCTAATTGGTGTCAAACATACGGCTGCCCAGCGTTACGCGGTTGTTATATAATCCAGACTTTCAATATAGTTTGGGGCTTCCTTGTCCCTACTGAACAGAAACTCAAGCTGTAGAGATATTCTCCTACTGTAATTCAGTAGCTGATTATGTAAAGCACTTTGAAGTAGCCTCTTAGCGACTGGCGTCCTTCCCGACCCCTCCCGCCCCTTTTGAAAAAGGTTTAAAGCACACTGTTATTTACCACAAGAAGAGAGGTGTTTCCCCTGAGTTACTGTTTATGTTGAAACTATGTTATGCTAACTGGCTAAACAATCTGTTTTAAAAACATGACCTGGTGCGCATGCATAACTGCTGATTTAGAACAAATGATGATCGTTCAGGTTTGCATGCTCTAGATTACCAAAGGCTGCAAGCTATGACACTATAATAACAGTTCCTGTGTCCAGCCAAAAAAATCTCGAAACCCAGAAAACCTTGGAAATTGGGCATACTTGTTGACCAAAAATTTATTCGGGGGCCCCTCAAAAAATGTTATTTATAAAAAAATCTTCAATTGAGGAACATTTTCACACTTCCATTAAAGTAAATGTTTTATCTACAATAGGGTCTTTAGTTGAAATGTGCCTCCCAGATTGAGGGTCACTAAAAAGGATTCCCATTCACAATCATTGTCTAATGGGACAAATTTACACAACCAGAAATTAAGCTATTGATTTTTAAACGGGTACTATGTAAATTTTATAAATTTAAAGCAGTGTTGAGGCAAATAAATATTTGTTATTGTTCCTGTATTCATCTGGTTTTAACAACTCTGGCATATTGGTTTTGGCACCTTTTAATTTTTCACTTCCAGACATCTGTTGCTAACAAAATTGGCCTTTTCTTCCCTTCCCTCGCTTCCTACTTTCTAACCAAGTCAGGTTTCACTTTATACATCTTTTAGCACCATCTTCCTCATCAGAGTATAAAATAACCAACAACAGTTTGGTGTTTAATTGAGTGTGCAGGCCGAGAGTCGTGTTATCTGTCTGTCCATAAACCAAACTACGTATTTACATTATAGTAGCTCAGCTACTATTAACAACTTTACTTTTTTTACCCCAGCTATTTTTTGTAGCTCTGCTGGCTACAAAAAAAAAGTTAATGTTTTGCAATTATCTCATTTCTTTAAGTTTTGGGATACATAATCACTTCTTTTTTAAAATGAATGAATTGTAAAGCTATATTTTCTACTTAACAAAGCTATTGTGATGTTCACGGTAGAAAAGCTTGTCGATGATTGAAGAGTAGGGCTCATACTTCTAGTTGAGTGACATAATCCTTCCAATAAGTAAAGTGCGAGATTACTATGGAACTTATGAATGCTACACAAGCTTGGCCATTGTTAGGAGATTGGTTATTATTTACAACTTTATTTTCCACCCCAGATACAATTGAAGTTCCTGGCTACTATTAGATAAATTAATATAATATGGTTAACAGATTGGCAAATTTTAATTTGGTGCAAGATAATAGGTTTTAAACTATTACTCTTAATTCAGAGAGTTAAATTGACCATATATGTAAACATTATGACAGCAGATATAAAATTTTAAATAAACAAAGGTAAATAAATAGTACGCTGTGCTACACAAACTTTCTCCTGCTTAAATCTTAATCTTAAAATAGACATTTACTAAAACCTCCTAATATTTGTGAAATGAAATAAGAGATCCATTACATTGTTGTAGAAACACTAAACCAAAGATCATAAATTAAATAATAAAACATGTCTTAAGTTTATGGCCTTATGCACTAGGAACACTATTACAGAAAAATTGACCAAAAAGAAACATCTTTGTTCACCAAAGAACATTAGAATCAAATTCATCTTCAAAGACCTGAATTAATAAGTTTATATATTTGCTTATAGCTTAGAAATTATTGGTTTTATAACAGATTTCACATAAAAGATGTTTATCTTTAATAGTAA
This sequence comes from Timema cristinae, assembly GCA_039000515.1. NCBI lineage: Eukaryota > Metazoa > Arthropoda > Insecta > Phasmatodea > Timematidae > Timema > Timema cristinae. The sequence continues at coordinate 22,620,548 of JBCFYV010000935.1, forward strand.
TAAAACTTAACAATGATAATTTATTTCATACCGCAAATAGTTGCAGAAAAATGAAAAATGGAAAATTTTCTCCATGTAAAATACCCTCAAAGACTTTTTCATGAGAAAATGAGAATAACCATCTTGTTTATGGTAATAAAACAGTGTCTAGATATGAAATTTGAACAAACTTGTTAGACTGAATTTGGAGAAAATCGATTTTTTCTTATTTCACTCTTCAGTAAGCTACCCTTAAATTTAGGGTTAGAAATCCCTCAGGGGATTTTATGAAAACCCCAGATATCAAGTTTTAACCCAATCGGTAAAATAGTTTTGGCTCCAGCCCGAGGTACAGACGGTTATGCAAAAACCACTTTTTCTGTTTAAGGAGCTCATGAAACATTAACATTTATCAAAATCTCCAAGTTAGATTTTTTTTTAATGATTACAATACTTTCCCTCTAAGGTGTCTAGAGAAAGTAAAAATACAGATTTAACTATTGTAGGAACGGGACTCTCAAATCTTCAAGAATATTTGAGATTTTATAAAAATATATATTATTTTCTCCTACTTTTTTAATTTGAATTTATGAGCTCCAATACTCATTATTAGTGGTTCCACTTCAACATAATTATAAGACATGCTTAACAAGCATACCCCATACTATTAATTTCACCCTTAACGGAATGTATAAAGGTTAAATGAATGCATCCTAATTTTATTTTTAAATTCACTTCACTTACTATTTCTAATTTCTTTATTTTTCATGTTTTCTAAGATTCGAATTTGGAATGCTTAGGTAAAATGGATCCTAGCTTGGTGGGCTGGGCGTGAGAGGGTTGGTGATGATAAGCTAAGTCATAATCAGCACTCGCCCCAATTGGGGAGGATTACCACCAAAAGCCAACCTGAGGAACTATAAGCGGCAGCCCTGCTACTCAGGTGTAGGCCACACGACAGGCTTAGTAAGTCGTTGGTCGAAACAAACCAAAACACTCTAGAAAATAACATAAAATGCCATAATGGAAAAATTGTTGACAACCATAAGCTATGATACGAATAGGAACTTTAACATTGGCACACAGAGTGGAAAAGTGGAGAGGAAGCGGCACGAGGAAATTCAAGAAAGGCTACTTTTTTTTATTGGATGGGAAATGATGAAGGAGAGACGAAATGGGGTTTGAAGTGAAAAAAGGGCTGCAAGTGGAGGTGGTATAGACAAATTAAAGGTTAATAAAGATGGAAATAATGGGTGGAGGAAAAAAGGTGGTGATACAAGTGTTTTTTATAAATCAAAAGAGTCAAACCACTCCACTTTTCAAGGCCGATCTGACATAAAAATCAATCAATAAAAAGTACACAAAGGCATGATGGACAAATTAATTGATTTTTTTTTTATTTCTCAAATTTTTATAAACTTTTTAAACTCTATAGACATTTTAGTCACATTTTGATTATTTCCTCTTTTTACTATTGACAACAACTTTATGTTTATAATTTTAGCTGTAAATTATTCTATTGTTATTTATTAGTTTACTCCACTCTTTTTATTATAAAAGTTGTGTTTTTAATTCCAATTATTCTCTATAATGAAAACCTCCTATTGCTTTATGAGGTATTGTGTTTGTTCCTTTTATATGTTTTCTCTAACCTTTCCTGTACCTTCTTCTAAATATAATATAATTACCTCATAGAGCGAAATAAGGGTTTCCTTATAGAGATAATAATATATTCACATCCAATATCATTTTCCTATGTTTGTCCTTTATTTTATTCCTTTTCCTCCATTTTGTGTGTTTAGGTTTACTCTCCTAGTAAGTTGTATTGCACGTTTCACACTCACTCTTGACAAGTTTCGATAGAATGAAACCTAGGTTGGGGAGTGAGTGGTAGTGATCGATTTTATTCAAGAGGCAGCCATTACCTCTTTGTCTAGTGCTAACAATGTAAAGTGTGAACTATGTTCTTTTCATTATAAAATCTGTATTGTGTTCATTCCTTTTATATGTTTCTATACACCTATACCTTCTTCCAAATATAATATAATTCTAATTTTTGATAATGAGTAATAGAGAGAGAAAATAAAGGAAAAATCCTCATAACCAAAAGTTGTATTTACCAATATGAAATAATCTGAATAGTTAGATTTGACCTTTATAAAAACAAAGAAACTTAGCTCTTCAACCACTCTTCGCACTTCCAAGTTTTCACTTTCACACAGTTACACATTATTTCAAATTTTTGGAAATATTCCATTATTTCTATCAAGGTCTAAACAAACTATCCTTTCAGATTAACTTCCTTCCCTATAACTTCAAAATCATTAGGCCTATCTAACACTTTTCTTACCCATAAATGTAGCAGTCTTACTTTGGCAGCCACATGTATATCTTATAAACTGCACCATATTTGAACAATACAAGGCAAGCTTGCTACCTTTCAGGGTAAACAAAGGACAAACAAGTGATCATTATTTGCATGGTTTAAATATTTTTTAATTGCTACAACCAACTAATTAATTTAAAATCAGGGTTTGGCTTGGAAAAAAAGCTTAGCTTTCTAAATCGATTCTTTGAAAATAAATAAGTATGTAATTATTTAAATGGCCTACATTATATTGAAAATATTTACAATAAATGCATTACTAAAAAAAAGTTGAGAAAGACTAAACATCTACACTTACAAAGAGTTGAAAGGTTTAGAGAGAGCTTAAGAGACCATCTTAAAGCCAGTTAACCGTGATATTAAATGCACAATTACGCTAAAAGCAGAAGTCTTGTTGAAGTGTGATTTTAGGCATTCTTTAGTTGGCAACAAAAAAAAAAGGATCAATGAATTAAATACAGCATATCCTGCTATAACATTGTGCTAAGTTCCTGAGAAACTCAATTTAATAAAACAAATATTATAAGAGTTATATTTTTTCATAAGAGTCAATGCAAAGTCAAAGGGTTAGGTTCCAAGGACTCCCCCACACCCCCAACTTTCCGAACGTAATAATAGCAGCAGTTTCAAGTAGGCTCAAAGCTGCAGCACTCTAACCAGATCCAAGACTCTTTGTAGTGTCCATTTTAATAGTGAGGCTAATAAAATGTCTGTTTTTCTTTGCAACTATAGTTGTAGATGAATTACACATACGTCTAGATGCCATTACAAATAAATACTATAACAAAACTAAAATATAAACAAAGAAAGGTAAACACGAAACATATGCGTGCTTGAACTCAACAAACAATGATGATGTTTACAACTTGAGGGGGTGGGAGGAGAGGGGCTGTTATCTGGCCTGTATGACTGATCACACATTGCGGTACAATAATCAGGTGGTGATCGCTCAACTCAAACTTGGTATGCTATTCAATCGGCTGAAAACCAACCCTGTCGCCAGTTGCGGCCAATGCTTTAGCAGGAATTACTGTGGTTTTTTAATTCTTAAATAAACCTTTTCCAATTTTGTCGTATTTTTTAAACAAACCAAATAAAATTTGTGTCTCAATTTCATTGTTTTTTAACGATGACTACAAAAAACCACACAATGATGTGATGCCTGGTTCAACCTCTAATATCTTCCTAATATTTGTATTATCTGTGCGATGTGATGGTCTCTCAAGTAGTTTTTTGCCAACCATAATATTATCAGTAAAAGTACTTTGCAACTTTTCATCCCCAACCCTGTTTTACCATCTGAACACGATTAACAAATGACTTGGTATTTGTAAAAGAGTCTTTATAATGCACCGGACATTCAAATTGTGATCACTCCCCATCAGCAGAGAAGAGCTTTATGTTGGTGGGGTTCCAGTAGAGACCAGAAGATCGACAGACCAGAGACCACACATAAGGTATGAAAAAATCTTCTGGTTGTTCTTCTTCCACATACTTGAATTTGAGATCTGGAAACTTCTAGGGGGAGAAAACCCAGAAATTGTACATTAAAAGAATTTAGTAGCAAACAATAAGATTAAAAAATTATATTTGCTATGTTTATAGTCTAATGTTGGAATTGGCGATGCCATTTAATAGACTGGCTATTAGAGTTTAAAGGAGTTTTTAGACTATGGCTTTTTTTTGCGAAACATTCCACATGCAACTAGGTGAACAGGAGGTGCAGGCACATGCCCCAAATGTAGTTGTGTGTCTAGTTGCAAGTAGGCGCAAGTGCTATCAAAATATTTGGTAAGCACAATACACTAATCTTGCCTCTTGCACTTTAGAACTGTCGAAGGTAGTGTCGTTGGCTTGTCTAATTGTTGTGTTTTCCGTGATGGAGTGGCGTACCGAAAGAACCATCAAATCCATTAATGACTATGAAAATCATCCATTATTGTGGTGGTTCAATCATACTCATCAAAATCCCTAATCACAACACCATTCCTTTTCGCGCCGTAAAATGATTATAGCTGCAGCAACGCCAGCAAGAAGTACTTTCCGCGACAACATCTCTGACGCATAGAAAGAAACGCAAAAGAGAAAACAGGTCAGTTGCATGAGGCAAGATGCATGCTGCCACTGCACATATAATGTTGCACACACAAAAAAAGCATAATCTAAAAACCCTTTAAACTACTTATCTTATGATAACAGAACTTTGAGGTTATAGTTTTAGAAACAACAATGAAACAAATATTTTATTTCAGCTTTTTGAGTTTTAATCTATTAAGTCTGGGTCACACAAGGCTAGTTTAGTGGCCGCTAGTAAAGCTGCTTTTTACTAACATGACCTACTATTGGTGGTTACAGTATTTCCTGGTTGGTTTTTGTGTTAATATGTCATCTGGAGGTGTAAGGCATGGTATTTTGAGACAAAGGTACAGTGGAACCTGGATCATTCGAACTTGAAGGGACCACGAAAAAAATTTGAATTAGATAAGTGGCTTTAGAGGAATTGAAGAGAAACAAAGTTAAGTTTGTGACCAAGTTTAAAAACTTTATATAACGTATTTGGGTATAATTTGTTCACAATTTATTTAAAAAGTCAAGAGATTTTAATCTGCTTTGCTGATTTAAGTCTCTCAGTCATAGTGTATGATTCTAATTGATTTATTGACTGAAAAATTGAATCACTTACAATGTTGCAATTTAGAAAAAAAGCCCAATTTCTTGGATATGGTCCATGGCTTCTGCCGCACTTGGGATAGGCCTTTCCTGAACTACTGAAGAATTGTTCTCTTCATCACCAGATGCTCCATCCTCAGCCAGGATGTTATTGTTGAGAACTTCTACGACGATGTCAGCATCAATAGCTTCACCACACACTGCCACATCTTCATCCACTCTGACAAAGTCCACATATGAGCTAACAGGATCAGGAGTAACTTCCTCCCAGTTGTCAATAGCTGGCGCAGCTTCAATCACAGGTTATCCATCATTTTCTTTCTTGATGAAGCCTGCTTTTTTTTAAAACAGTTCTTTCACTTGGTCCCACACTTGCTTACACATTCTTGAGGCTTGAAGAACGTCAAGTGAAATTTTCTGAGTAGACAAATCTCCAGCAAGAATTTTTTCAACCAACAATTGTCTGTAAAAATGTTTTACGTTCTTAAATTTCTCTTGGCCCATAGGTTGAATAACCGATGTCATATTTGGTAGGCAAAAAATTACCTTTAAATTTTCCAAAAGGAGAACTCTGTTATGAGCAGTGCAGTTGTCAATGCATAAAAGGATTGTCCAATTTTGTTTGCCAATTTTTAAAAGCCATTTTTCAAAGAGATCACCTGTCATCCATGCTTTTCTATTTGACTTGTATTCCAATGGCTTCGATTTTACATTTTTGAAACAACGGGGGTTAGCCGATTTTCCAATCATTAACAATGGCAGTTTTTCAGAACCATCCATATTTGCTTCAATTAACAGTGTTGTTTGAGCTTTACTAAGCTTTCTCCGACTGCACCGTTCACCTATAAATGTAAGAGTTTTGTCAAGAGTACACTTGTAAAAAAGTCCCGTCTCATCGACGTTAAAAATGTTTTTTGGTTCTATGTCGTGGATCATTTTTTTAAGTATTTCTTCCAATTATTGGCTAATCACACATCAACAGCACCACTTTCACCACATACTGCTTAGAAGGAAATTCCATTTCGTTGTTTGAATCCATCTAGCCACATTGCACTCGCTTTGAAGTCTGTTTCTCCTAATTCAGATCCGAAATGTTCAGCCTTTGCTCTAAAAAGAGGGTCGCTCACTGGGACTTTCTTGTCTCTCACTTGTTGAACCACTTCAGTACACAGTTGTCAATATGGGTTTTCCAGTCCTCTTAATATTTTCCTATGTTGTCCACTCTCATTCTCATGGCTCAAAATTTTTTGTTTGTTTTTTAAAAAATGTTGAAAGTGTGTTAGGGGGAATTCCAAAGGCCTTTGCAATTTCTGATTTCTTAGTAAGTCCCTTTTCCACGTCCCTTATCATCGCTACTTTTTTGGCCAAAGTTAATGATTTATAAGACAGTGGCTTGGACAGTGACAAATACACACACACAGACACATAGAGACACACAGACACACAGAGACACACACAGAGACACACACAGGACACACACTCACACGACACACACATCACACTCACACTCACACACACACACACACTCTACTGTACAGTAAGAACTAAACAAATCAAAATAAAGTTGCACGTCACAAAAATATTGCTACGACTGAATCACTAAGAACAGCGCATGTAACCGCTCGAGTAGTTCGACCTTGACTAATGGAGTACAAAACTACATGAGTAAACAAAGACGCACGAGTGAGCGGGGCAGGAAGAGGGGCGCAAAGAAGGGTACTGACCGCATTCCAATGTCGCTTCCACTGTTTCCAAAAAATAAAACAATACTGCACAGTACATTACAACTTACGAAAAGTTTGAACTAACCAAAACAAAATTCGAACTATTGATGATTTTTTAACATTGTTTTAGTACAGAATTTATGAGACCGGGCGAGAAATTTGAATTAAGGACAATTTTGAATTACTGAACTTTGAATTAGTCAGGTTCCACTGTATTTAATCAAGTAGGTGAGCTGGCTATCCCTCCTAATTTAAACCAAAACTTTATATTTAGTCACTTATATACTCATCAATTCATAAACTCGTTATATTGTTCAATCTCAATGCATGTCAATTTCGCTTCAAGTCACCATCATCATAGTCTTAAGACACCATATGGCACAATGGGGCAATCAACAACTCATTTAATGCCAGAACCTTCACATAATGCAAATTCTTGAATTGTTTCCTTTCTCGAGTTGGTAGATTAAACAGTTGGCATAGCTACAAATATCAAGATGAAGATATAATATAAACCAGCAATTCTACATTCCTCTCTATTTGTAAAGTGTTGATTTTATACTTCCTCGTGTTTGGTTAAACATAAACATACATTGATGAAGAGAGAAGATGATAACACTCCATACATTAAAGAATATAGAATAGATTGACACTCCATACACACTACTAACCTTGAGCCTTTCTCGGGGCCATCGCAAGGCCCCTTGTTGAATGGTAGCCAACACCTCCGTCACACTCAGGTCTGAGTTGGTTTGGTCCAACTTGCGGGAGAAAAATTGGATCACCTACACAAAAATTTACATGCATATAGGATACTACTTTTAATAAATTTTATTTAACTTTAGTATGGCAGAAGAAACCAGTTTAAGAATGTCGTGTGCTTCTTGCACCTTTCCACAAAAGCCATCATTGACCAAAATCTTCCTTCTTCAGTGTGGTGAGAGAATTTTATCCACTGTCATCAAAAGATTCATGATGGAACTTTATTGAATTTACTAGGCCATGGGCAAGACAAAAGAATTTCATCAAATGAGGGCAATTTTCTCTTAAAATTTGCCAATCCATGTTACGTGTAAAGTCAGTCACCACTGCTTGTACCTTTGAAGCATAAAATTTTTCAATTTCAATGCCTTAGAATTTGACCTATGTATTTCCCTAAATGATGTGACATTTTGGTTTCCACAGCTTTTAGGAACACTGGTTGCGTGTGAGAAATATCACAGTGATAAGGAGATTTTTACATATATGTGTCCAAACATCTGACATAAGAGTAAGGACTCCAGAGCGGCAATTTTTTGGACCCTATCAAACTCTTTGTCCAAAAGTGAAATGAATGGACGGTAATATGACAGCAGTTCTTAAGATGGGCGGATTAGTTTGTAGTGTTTTATCAAATATGGGTTTTTGGTCAAAGGGGTGCACCACTCGCACATATTGCATGTGTCGGTGATTCATAATTTATTTGCTTTTCTTCAGCAAACATTTTGTCCAAGAAATTTGATTGTCTAGAGAGCCTGGAACTTCCAGAGAAGTTTGGATTACACATGGAATCCAAAATATGTGAGGCAACTTCTTCTGGAGAGACATCATTACCTAGAACAGGATTAAACAAATATGTTCTTGGAGCTTTCCCTATGGAGGCACGTAAACACTTTTCTCGGGGCATTTCACGCACTTTGCAATATATTTTTCTATCCTAGTGGCATTGTTCGCATATCCCCTCAATAATAAACACAAATGCCTAAAAGTTTTGTTTCTTCTCCAAATTCTTTAAAATGTTTCCAAATTACGATCTTTTTGTGGTTTGGAATTTCTTAAACAATACAAATGTAATAAAAATTCAAAAATAAAAGGATGTACATATGACTATAAATTAATTACCCCCCCTCCCCCCAAAGTGTAGAAGCAAAAACTCTAGAATTCTAAGCTACTGTACAAAAATAAAACTGCACAAAATGAGACACTTGAATCACACTTACATACATTAGATAAGTGTTAAGGCCTGGAGAGTCCCGATATGTCAGAAGATGGGGGATGTCCAGAAATGAGATGAGACAGGGGAATTTGGAGACTCATGAGACATGAGGAGGCCAGTAAGGTCCAGAGAAGTAACTGGTAAAGAGATGGGGGGAACCCCAACTAAGTGACACATTCAACCACCAAGCGCTGTAGCCAATATGTGAGTGTGATGAGTGACATGGAATAGTTGTTATTGGAACTTTTTTGATATTTCTGGTGTTAGCACCCTTGATAGAAATTAAACTGAAGTATAAATGTTGAAATTTGTGATATCTATATCTCAATTAAATAAGTTTTGTTTAAATATTTAGAATATATTTCCAGATGAAATCTTTGAAAATTTTCTGGCTCACATCTCTACTCCTGATTGATACAATACTCTTCAAATTTTCTTTTTCTAAGAACCAACTTGTTTACAGTGAATTTTAGGAAGCACTATTAAGTAAATATTTGTGACGAAAAATGAGATAAACTAAACTATACCAACACTGTACTAATCTGCAAAACAGCCGCCCATCGCAAAGCACTGTTGATGAGATGCCTCATATTGCGCAGGGCGCGCGTATGCGGTCTGCTTTAAGTCCATAGCTAGCACATGAGCAGAAATCTGCACTGTACACCCATCTATTCTAGCGATGGGCAGTGGGAATTATATCTTAACAGGGAATATTATATCTTTTGTGTATTTGATCAATAATATTATTATTATTAGTACACTAGAACGTTGTTAATCCAAACTAATTGGGACCGAAGCTCGTTCAGATTAAGTGGGAGAATACAAGAATACACTATTTTCACGAATTTTAAATTACAGTTGAATAAGTTTAATCAAATTCTCATTTATTTAACAGATGTATAACATGTAATATGTACTGAATTATACAGGAAAACACATTGCGTTGACTACACATGTAAATATTAAGTATTTATTACCAGATATAACTTTTTTTTACAAATCTCTTTTAACTTTAAGCTTGTCAACCAATATATTTCATTTGACTTAATTTTTTCCCAGTTTTACAAAAAGTGTGTTAAGCTTATCTGGAATTTCGGACTACTGGGGTTCGGCCTAATAGGGTTTTACTCTATTATTAAATTTTATCAGATTTTTGTGTGCTTAGCGATATTTTCTCCATAAATTCTTTTGTTCTCAATACTAATAGAACATGATTTTAAAATACCACACTAGATTTCACTATTTGTCAATATGAATAAGCCCACGGCACACAAGTGTGCCACAGAACCCTGTTTGGCAGCCAGTGGTCTGGTTGTTAGGTTTACAATATGATGATTTAATCTCTTAATCTTGAATATCCTTACGGGCTTGACAAGTCAAAGATTATAGGTTACCCAACATCTGTTTAAACCATATATTAAGTGATCAGAGTTCTAATGAAAATTTGTCTACAAGCCATAGGTGTTGTATAAATGTACCATCAACAAACAAATATTGATCAAAATGAGTAATGATAACTTTGGGGTTTGTCTTGCACTTGAAACATACAAAATATTACTGCACAGCAACTCTTACATCATGATTAACTACAATTTGCATGATCATGAGCACATTCCTTCTGTGAGAATTTGTTTTAGTCATGTGATGGTAAGTGATGAAGTAAAAATAAATGGCTACTTTCATTTGAAATTTTTTTTTAAGATTTAAAACAGGTGGTGAAACTTTGCAGAAAAAGGCATAATGTGGGTCACTGTTGTTGGGCCATTAAATATTTGAATCTTTTACACCCAATTCTTAAGGATATTTGAGATCCCTACTATTTTATTTAAAATTGATATTTTATAAGAAATTTAATTTGAACAAAATCAGAATTTAAAGAAGAACGTCATATGAATATGATAAAATTAACTGCGAATGCTTGCATATTTTATAAGATTTGGATTCATATATTAGAACCAGTAGACACATCTATCAAAGAATAGATAAAATTGGAACGTGGTGCTGATAATCTTTCAAATTGACTTAAATTGGTCATTCAATTGCCCTGTATAGGTAAGATAAATAACCCTTTCCTGTACTGCCAAGAGTTCATACTTATTATCATAAAATGTTTACATCCTGTGGCCGGGTAGGTTAGTAAAATGCCTCCAGCTTTCTCTTTCCTTCCATCATTATTCTCCTCTCATTTGCAAAGTTTATATTATTTGCTCCTCCTATCTCTTTCTTGCTTTCTCTTGTGGTTTTTTTCCTACAAAGATCTACTTCATCTCCACCATTTTCTTTGGTATTATCTCATTTTCCATGTGTATCAGCCTTGTTCCTCTACCATGTTTCTGATGCATACGTGACTATGGGTACAAAGTACAAAGAGTTAGAGATATAAAATGATAGTCGTTTCGCATGATTCTTGTTTCATGAAACAATATGTTTGGATCACAGCTGTCCAACCTGTTTATGCCCAGGGTCACATTAAAAACCACACTAGTAAAAACTAGTAATAAAAGAGAAATTACTGTAGTTTTTACCCGTGTGGGCCACATTATATAACATTGTTAATGATAAAGAAATGTATTGTCATCGTGCATACACATTTTGTGTGATATGTATATATGGTGAAGCTAGACAGAGTATAAAGTTTGTTTTTTGTTATATTTAAACCCTCTAACCTCCAAAGTTGCTATTCAAATACATACAACTGTTTCACATTAAATAGATGAGCATTTACTCTAATTTGAAACTAAAATATTTAGTTATAAAATATGAGATAAAAGTAAGGAACTAAACTGGACATGGCAATAAATGCTTAGGGCTGACAATATCAGGATAAAATTGCAAGTTTTATGCTTTGTACTTACAGCATCGATGTTGTTGACAATGTCCTGGAAAGCTTGGTGAGTCCTGAAAGGTTCGAATATGTTTCTCTTATATAGTAGAGTATAGATAAGATTAGGATTGTGAGAAAGCTGATGAGATAGGCACGAGTTTAAAATCTCCAGAACCATCCTCAGTACTTCCTCAAGGACAGTGAGGTCTTGAGCCTATTAAACATAAACAAGAAGGGAACGGTTCCATTTCAGTGGGAGTAATCCATGACATGATAGGTTTCATTGGTGCCGACTTGTTAACATTGGGGATGTTCTATAAAAAGAAGGGTTGGTATAAAATTTGCAACTATTCAAGTGCCATATCTAAAAAATGGCCAAAATTAAGGTGCAATTTGTTAGTCTCAATGAATGTTATATAAAATAAAATAAAAATTAGTTTAATAAAAGAAATCAAACATAAACAACACAAAAATAATACATACTAACTAAACGAGTACTGCCACTAATCAAACTATAATGGAAACATGTTGACAAGTGCCAGGCTGTCAGGTCACTAATAGTGAGTGCTACAACTTAATAACGCTGGCCTACATATCAGATGTTGTTTGCTACGCTATATAACACTTTTCGCAGAGCAACCCTATATCCAAGATAATATTAAGGTTTTAAAAAGGCTGAAATATTGGGGGTGCTGAGCACCTCTGAAAATATTTATGGGTGTGCTTAGTATGCAAAGCACTTCCACAGTCAGCGCCTACGATAGGTTACATTTTCTAGATTTGAATTTTTTGGTTTAAGTTAATTGCAGATTGTTTCTATCCTCTTTAAAATAATATGTGAAATGAATTTCTAAGGAAGATCGGGATAAACAAATCTTACAGAAGCCATTAATTTGATATGTTGTTTCAACTAAAATCTGTAATTGTAATAACATGACAGGTGATCACTAGGGATGGGATCCTTGAATCCTTATGAGTATTAGAGATTTGAGGAGTTGAGAAAATTTCAGATTAAAGACTCAAATCATTTTTTTTTTTTTCCAACTCCCAATTTTAATTTGTTTTAGATCTTTAATACTGCTTATTGGTGGTTCAGAACCAATTATAATTATAGGATGAGCCAGATCCCAGACCAGTAATTTAATACTTAACTGAATGCATGTAAGTTATAATGAATGGATTATAAGAAAGAATGTTAACATTTGGTTACTATTTTATTTTTTATTCAAAGGTAAAGTAGAGATTTAGATTCAGATTTGTAAAATAGTGGATTCGTCCCAACTCTAGTGATCACACAACATAATTTGAACATATCAAAATAACATATGTGTTTCAATAAATATAAATGTGTGTGTATAAGTAAGCAGTAAAATAGTATATAGTAAAATCAATTTTACATTTATTATGCACTTTTTTCCTCTTAAGTGTCTATTCTGATGCTTAGCTAATGTATTTTAATGCCTATTTGCCTTATTATTTTAAACATTTTTGGTGCCTAAGAATCCACTCCCTAATCATTACCTTTTAGTTTATTAACTTGTGGTATTTGTAAGAACTAGACCATTAGCATTTCTCTTATTACTTCAAGATATATGTCTTTACATTATTATCTTTCCAGCCTTAAGTTACTCGAGAGTTCCTGGCCGTCATAATGTATGTTCGTCATTCAATCCAATCTTGAGATACCTCCATCCAATTCCTGACCTGTCACCCAAACTCCCTTAAATAAATTTTACAATTAGGTCTTCATGTCATTAAATCTACTGTAGATTTGATTAAAATCCACTTCGCCAAAAATCCAAATTTGGAATTCAAATCTTATAAAACATGATAAGCATAAGTATTTACATTTCCTCTATCGAAAGGATTTTTTTTAATTACAATTTTGTTCATATATGTTGGTATAGCAATTTAACATTTATTTATTATGATATCGGTAAATTTTTTATGCATATAATATTGGTAGTTCTGATGATAGTATTTGTTCTTGTCTAATCTGTATTTAGTTTTTCAATTCATATTAATATTTCAGTTAATAAACTACTTTTAATCCAGTAATGTTTGATGTTTGTAGAATAAACATTCTATAAACCTGTGGTGGCACATTTTAAGGTTATGGGCCCAGAGTCATTTAAAATGAACAAACATTTATTATTGTCTGTGTGCATCGAGAATCAACATTAACATTAACCTCTAAAAGACTTATCCTAGAAGAAGCCTTGTTAGCTGCCATGACAGATGAATAAAAGTATCATGTTACATTATTTGATGGTTCAAACTTCAATAACTGGAAGTTTAGAATGGAAGCGCTGCTTGATGAACTCAATTTGCTGGAAGTAGTTCAAAGTTATTACTGTACGAAAGTAATTTTCAATGAACCTGATTGTTCTGAAATCTTGAATAAGAAGACAAAAGAACTGGCAGAGTGGAAGGAAAAAGATTGAAAATGCAAGTCTCAATTAGTCCAGAAACTTTCAGACAACGTTCTTTAATGTGCCAAGGATAAAGAATCTGCGTTTGAGATATGGCTTTCTCTTATGAATACTTACGCAAGAAAAGGCATAGCTAACCAATTACTTCTATGTAAAAGTCTTTTATTGATGAAGTTCGAACCATCAAGTGAAACTCTGTAGGTACATTTTAATCGATTTGATAAATTGATTCGTGAATTACAGTCAACGGATGCTACATTAGAGGAATTAGATATAGTCTGCCATCTTTTAATTACCATGTTGAACAATGTAGTTGTAACTGCTCTTGAGACTCTGGCCGAAAAATTGACATTGAGCTTTGTAAAAAAATAGGTTATTAGATGAGGAACATAAACGATTTTCGGAAGGTATAACAGCAGGAGTCATAACCTCACATTCCTTTATGACCCTAGCAAATCGAAAAGTTACACAGAGCCATAATAAACAGTCACAATCTTTTTTATCAACAAACTAGGCCTAATCAAAACACTCAGCAAAGTCAACTTCAGTGCAAATTTTGTAAAAAATTTGGACATGTGATCTCAGAATGCTGTAAACTTAAGAAGAAACAAAGTGAAGAGGAAAAAAAAGCCCAAGTCACCAAAGATGAAGTAGAGTTCAGTTTGGCAGCCAACATGTCTTTGGAAGTGGATTCTGTTTTGTTTACATCCTGGTATCTAGACTCAGGAACTTCAGAACACATGATATGTGCTACTTGTTATCATCTTCTAACTAATATTCATACTCTCTCAAGTCCTGCGAATATCAAACTCGCAAAATCAAGTGAGATTTTAAAAGTGACAGAAGTTGGTGATCTCTGTGCGTCCTTTTAAATGGATGGAAAAATCAATGTGATTAAGCTTGGAAGTATTCTTATCGTGCCTGGTCTACAACACAATCTCTTATCAGTCAAACAACAGGATTCCAATGGATGCAAGGTAATTTTTGAAGAAGGTGTATCAAAAATTTTCAAGCATGATAAACTTGTAGCAGTTGCTTCTGAGTTTGCTAAAATGTATTTAGTGGCATTTTCTGTTCAAAATACCTATGCCAATGTTGCTGTGGTAGATTGTTCAAATCTATGGCATAAATGACTGATGCATATTGGCAATACCAGTTTGAAGTCTCTTTGTGATGGCATCAACGGTGTGTGTGAACAAAAACAACTCGGGAATCTCCATGTGAGCATTGTATCCAAGGTAAAATGACTAAATTGCCTCATGTAAAAACTCGCTCAAGCGCTAAGCGCCCCTTGCAGCTTGTCCACAGTGATGTCATGGGTCCGATCAGTCCTAGATCATATGACGGTAAGAGAAACATACTTACCCTAATTGAGGATTACAGTCACTTTACCTATGTTTACAGGATCAAAGAACAGTGTGTTTTAAGAAGTATGAAGCTATAGCAAATGTTCATTTTAATGAGGGAATAAGCCGCTTCAGGTGTGACCGAGGTGGTGAATACTTATCTTCAGAAATGAGTAAATAATATGAATTTAAAGGTATACAGTTTGAATATACTATCAGATACACACCTTCTCAAAACGCATGAATATAACACTAAAAGAGCATGTGTGGTGTATATTATTAAGCGCAAATGTTTCGAAAGATCTCTGGTCAGAAGCTGTGATTACACTAGTATATATTGTTAACAGAAGCCCAACAGTAACCTTGGATTGGAAAACTCCTGCTGAGGTCCGGTATAGTTAAGGTCCAAACTTGTCAAAATTGTGTGTTTGGCTGTATTGGTTATGTGCGGATCCCTAATGAGCTACTTAAAGGGAAACTGAACAATCATACCCAGAAGTGCATCATGGTCGGCTATTGCCCCAATGATTATAGGATGTGGAACCCTATCACTAGAAAGTTTGTTTTGGCATGTGATGCGTTTTTTGATTAAAATGACACTTGGAGTGGAGAAAATATGACCACATCCCCATCAGTGAAAGCACTACTACTTTGTGAAACAGTTACCATTCCGTCAGAAGGAGGCCTACCTTCAGGCAAAGCCAGTCATGAAGAGTTGGACAAAGAAACGCCTTCACTATCAGATGAAGGTGAACTTCGTCGTAGCTCACGCCCACGCATGAAACCAAGCTATTTGCAAGATTATGTAGCATTTGCTATGAATGCAGAAAGCTTTCTTGACAATTTGCCTCAAGATTTTGATAATGTTAAGGGTAGACCTGATGAGAGGAACAGGATGCTAGCTGTAGTAGAAGAAATTAATTCCCTCAAGAAAAACGACACCTGGGAACTAACTTCATTACCCCCTGGTAGGAAAGCTACCTCCTGTCGCTGGGTCTTCAGCATCAAGAGAGATCAAGATGGCAATAAGGATTGCTATAAGGCAAGGTTAGTGGTTAAAGGTTGCCAACAGAAGAAAGGTTTGGTTTTAGTGAGACCTATGCCCCAGTAGCACGTATGACTACTGTGTAAACAATGATAGCCATCATTAATCAAAGAGATTTAAATGCATTTCAGATGGATGTGAAGAATGCATTTTGGAATGGAACCTTGTCCGAAGAAGTCAACATGCAACAACCCCCTGGCTTTTCAAGTAATTTAGAACTTGTTGCAAACTCAAGAAATCATTGTATGGCCTCAAGCAGGCACCCAGAGAATGGAACAAGTGCCTTGACACTTTTCTTAGATCACTTGGTTTTAAACCAGTGCAGAATTATCCATGTCTGTAGTTACATTTTGTTGGTGATACCAAGGTCTACATACTGATTTTTGTTGACGACTTGATCAGCAGTACTCACATACAACTTCTAGTGAGGATTAAAACTGCACTTCAAGCTGAATTTGACATGAAAGATCTGGATAACTTACACTTTTTTCTCGAAATAAGAAATGAGAAAAGAAACTATGGTATATATCTTAGTCAACCATCTTATATCAAAAGATTTTTATGCAAATTTAATATGGAAACCTGCAAAATAGCTAAAACACCAATGGAGACGAAACCCCCTATTGATGATAGTGGATCAACCTCTATAATTGGCATCATGCCATGTAGAGAGCTCATAGGCAGTTTGATGCACTTAATGTTATGCACCAGACCTGACCTGAATTTTTCTGTCAATTATTTCGGCAGGTTTTAAAGCTGTGCAACTAACACTCATTGGGAGTCACTGAAGCGCATTCTTCGCTATTTACAAGGAACTTCACACCTAGATCTGCACTTTCCTAAAGAAGAAGGGACACCTCTAATTGCATATGCCGATGCAGAATGGGCCAACAATTCCAGTCGTAAGTCAACATCTGGATTTCTTCTGAAAGTTTTTGGTTCAACTGTATCTTGGACAACTAGAAAGCAGCCCACTATTGCCTTGAGTACATGTGAGGCAGAATTCATTTCACTTGTCAATGCCTGTACTGATGTCCTGGGGCTACGCTGTCTACTACTGGAGCTGGCAATCAACCCCGTAGTGCTCACTATATATGAGGACAGCCAGCCTGCCATAGAGTCTTGAGAAGTGAGAACACAAACGATTGAAACATTTGGATGTGAATTTTAATTTTGTAAGGGAGTTAGTGTGTGATAAAGTTGTAAAGATTGAATATGTCCAAAGGGAATTTCAAATCGTTGACATTTCAACCAAAAGCTTAAATGTTACTAAGTTTTAAACAACTATGCAAGTTGTTAGGATTTAATGCATCATAAAATAGGTTATGTATTCCGCCATGTTCACAACATTTACCTCCCTTCACACTCTTGTTTCTTCCACCAACAGTTAGGATTCATCCATTTTTAACACATTTGCCTCCTCTCTGTGCACATTTAAAGCATGTTAAATTGAGGCAAAGTGTTGGTATAGCAATTTAACATTTTTCATTATGATATTGGTACATTTTTATGCATATGTTGGTAGTTCTGTTGATAGTATTTATTTTTGCCTGATCATTATTTAGTTTTTCAGTTAATAAACTACTTTCAATCCACTAACGTTCAATGTTCTTAGAATAAACATTCTATAAAACTGTGGTGGCACATTTTCAACATAAAGTGGTAACTTAGTTGCCTGGGGTCTTGTTAAGGTTTATTTAAAAATTATCTTGGTATTATCCCCTAGTAAGCATTTTAATACCTTTAATAATAACCCAAAATAGTAATTGGGGGAGAATGGGAAGTTCATTGTTTTAAAATCCTCAAATTTTCAACATCCTTAAGAATTCAGGTGATGTGTTTGTTCCTATTCTTCTTTCCAGTACCATCTTACATGAATAATAAAATGAATTATTAACTAATGTATAGTAAGACAGTGTATAAACACTGTACAATAATGTAAAGTAAGTGATAGTGAAGGAAGACAACCTGAAAGGATAGCTAGGTATACATACACACCTATCTATTCATCTATTCTTACACTTTCCACACTTCCAACTTGTTGAGTTCTGGTTGCTCATAAAACGCCTGTCTACACTCCCTACTTGTAGCAAACTGTATTTTTGTGCTGGGATCAAATGTCTTAATTCTACCCCAAAGTGTTCAAATTCGGCACAGGTGGGACAAATCATCTTCATTCACCTAAAGTGTTGTTATGATATTGACATGTTCTCGTAGCTTTCTGAAAATTTAAATAATAGGGTTTACAGGAGCACTATGTCTTTGTCTTCATTGATAGCCCATTCACATTGTTTATATACCAGACTACTTGGTTCGTTGACTTGGGGATTACATAAAATACACTTTATTATTTTAAAAATCGTGTGATAAGCCCTGCTTGGTTAGATGGTTGATACTTAGTTTCACTGGTTTCATTAAGTTCTTGGCCACTGACAATTTTATTGCTAAAAGTATTTGATAATGAATAAGGGGACTTTTCCTGTTTGTGGTCGCTAGGATTTTAAATACTGGTAGAGGGAACATCAGGATGGGTCTCCCCGTTGACAGTAGCATCTTTGTTACTTCCTCAAACACACGGTTTATATCTTCCCCAAAATCATTAAACATTTATAGGATACCTCTCTGATTTCTAGCGTGAGCTCAGGTCAGGTTGGACTTGCTTGCTGGTCCACTTCTTTTTCTTCTTCTTATAACATATCTTCCCTAAAGTCTACGCCGAGTATATGGGCTCCTAAATTTACACTTAAACAATCTCCTATTTCTGCTGCCAGAGCGTATAGCACCTGCGAAAGACCTGGGAAATCTATATCACAAGTAGACAGTTTTCTTCCTTGACAACGGCATGTATATAAAAGGGCTGAGAAGTTTTGACTCTACCTCTCCGGTGTTGGGTTTTGGTTCCCTGGAGATCTATTGTCAATCCACCTACTTGGGGGTTGAAATATAATGATTGAGAAGGTTGCTGGGATTGATGTCCAAAATAGGGTTCCCTATTATTGGAATATGGATAGTTCCCATTGGAGTGAACATGTCCTGGGGGTGCCCTTATATCCCTTATTTTATGATATTTGTGGTGAAAACTCTGACCTTGTTCCTGAAAATTACCTAGTGGGGTTTCCAAACTTAAAAAACAACCTTGTTACTTCTTTGGGGCCTGTCCCTTCTCCATAGCTCTTGTTGCCGGGGATCGTCCTAATACCTAGAAGAGGTTCCTCTAAACCTATGCCTATTAGGATGTATGTGTGGTGGAGAGCCCGGAGATCCTCTGTCCTTCCTTTTAACCTTCTCGAGAGCATATAACTGCTGCAATCCTGCCCTAAACCCCTCTTACGATCTGTAGGTCATGTTGACTAACATTTCTCTGCATTTGAGGGCAGTTGCTGCGTGTCCATATTCGCAAGTTTAGAGTCAGTGAAAGCAGAATCAAAATTTCAGCTAGATATCCATCAGGCATAGCCCTGCTTTCATTGAATCTATAAGCATGAAGCTTTGCCCTCTGTTGCTCTTGTGTCTCAACATACCAAAACATATTCAAAAATTTAGTCTTAAAATTGCTCCAATTCTCTATAGGCTACTGTCCTTGATGATCCACCACCAGGGTAGAGTGTCACTGACAAGTGAGTTGCCCCCTAGTCTGATTTTTTAGTTACATCAGAGTCAGCGTCCAAAGGCCTTGTGCAAAAGATCTTCTATGGAAACATTTGACATTTTGAATCACACCTTGATCCATCAGCTGAATCAAGGGAGTGACATTTGGTGGTAGGTAAACTGCAAAAATTTTGCCGGAAAACAAATCAGAAGAAGGATGAGCAGTCTAACAACAAAAGTCCTTTGCTGTCTTCTGGCATTCCACATTTCTTAAAGTTTTCCTTTATATCTGGTACAAAATGATGGAAAAACCAGTCCTTAAACAAATCTGATGTCATCCATGCATTGCTCTGTGCATCATGATGCACAGGCAAGTTTATGATTCTGGTTAAAGCTCTAGGTTTTTTATATTTACCAATCATGGCAGATGTCAGTAGATGTACACTGCTAAAAGTGTCCTTAAATTCTTCAGCTGCATTTTCATCGGTTGATCTGCTCTCTCCAGCCACATCCAGCTTCCGTGTAGAATTTTAATCAAGAGTTTCAAGTTTAGGTTTCTTCAATGTGTGTCTTGATTCTGTATTCTTTGCTCTAACAGCTTGAGCAGCAAACTTCTTAAGTACCTCTTTTATTTTTTTATATCATAAATAGTCGAAGAACCAATAATTAAATCATGCATTATGAAGTTTTTGTTTTCACTTTTTTCGAGACGATTAATTAGTTCTAGTTTTTGCTGTATAGTGAAAGTCACGTGCTTACGCTTATTAGTTTTATTAGCACTTGAAGAACTCATGCTGTGCTTCGAGAACATTGTGAAAACGTGATTTGTAACCCGTTAAAAAAAAGAAAACACTGTACTGAAATGAACACTGAGCGAACTAAAAATTCAGGAACAAGGGTTCTAGACAACCCTGTATAACTGTGTGAAACACAGACGAACTGAAAACCCACCTAGCAAGTCAAGGCCAACGAACACACAAATCCACCCGAAAAAACCCGAACGCGGACGGTTCAATCGGTGTCGAATTACAGAATGTGCCGAACCGTAGAATGCCGGACTAAAGAGCTTCTACTGTATGAAGGTTTTGAAACATCTTTAAGTAGACGCCAAACAACAAAACAAAAATCTTGATCATTTCCTTCCATTCTTCCTAAACTCCTTCCGCCGAGAATAATAAAAAAAGTTCAAAATACACACCAAAGTAGTCTAGGCAATTTGCCGGAATAGCGAAATATAGATGAGAAACAGAATAAAAGGAGATGGTAAAGAAAAATACTTTGAAGAATTAGCGAAGATACGAGGTAAGATAGGATTTGGCTGAAAGTAACATAATTTAAATTTTCTTTAGTATATTCCGCCATACCGATATTCAGATAGTTAATTAAATATCTGTCTTGCATTGCTTTTATCGGGGGACATTCTAGTTGTGAAATCAATCAAATCATATAACTATGATTGGCTAGTTCACCTAATGTCCAAGTGCAGTGTTAGCAATTACTTGTAATAACGCTCTGTGGACTGTGGACATCAGAAGTAAATAAAAGATATGTTGAATTCAAATGAAGGTAATCATGAAAAGAAAAAGATAAGCGTTTTAAATTACATTTAATATTGTTGGATAATGCTATCAAGCCTTGATTATTTACAAAGGGATAGTACGGATTCTGTTATTTTAAAATAATCACTATGAAAAATCCTTTGGGCATCAACGCCAGTTTGGTTCAAACCAATACAACAACAAAAAAAGAAAAAAAACGTAGTTTTAGCTACCGAAGAGAAATAAAAACACAATTTAAACAATTGGTAAAAATAGTCAAACTCTTACATTGCAGTGTTACCAAATTGATGCAACAGGGTGGAGGCTTTAATAGATAGATAGCTTGACGAAAAATTAATAGTTAACAACAAAAAACTAACACACACACACACATATATATATATATATAAGTAACATAACAATAATAACTATTGTTGAGCTCACCATATCAGACAGTTCCTCAGGCCCCTCTATATTGACAGTGACTTGGGACTGTGGCTGTTGGTGAATCTGCTCCGCCAAACGAGCATGTTTCCTGGAGAGGGTTTCAAACAGGCTGACTAGCCTCTGGCTGACATATGGATGAAGGTTGCGAAACTGTCCAGACATGTTGGCTAGTGCGGCCAGGCAGTTGGTGTGGAGGTACTTGTCCTAAACATAATGTAGATATTTAGTTCATGTATGGTGAGATGGTAATGAGGATGGAAAAGACCGCAACCAAGATCAAGAAAAAGTTGGAAGGAGCATATAACAGAAAGTGTGCAAGTGAGAGGAGAAGAAGGTATTTAACTAACGTGACCCGAATACAGGCTGGAAACAGCTCATGATGGTGATGATGGTTGGTGCTTGTCTTGAAGGTTGTTTTAAAAGGTTTTTTAATGTTACTGGAAATGATTGAAAGTGAAAAGAGAAGAGTCTATATTATATTTGTGGAGGTCTTGAAAGACTTTTAGAACACACATTTAAACAAACACATCGTAAATATTAAAGTTTTCAAATAAGCAGTTTAGGAGCTCTAAAACAAGTTCCAAATCAATGTTAAAAAAGCTTAAATTATAACCCTGAATCTAATATTTTCCCTAATTACCTTAGCCCCATTAAGTATTTTGATGAGCAATGCTCTTGAGTCACAGTGTGCCAAAAATATCTTCCTCCTATGATCACTTTCAATCTTTTACTCTCACTTGCAAACTTGCTGTTATCTGCTATTCCCATCTCTTTCTTGGTCTCCCTTGCAGTATTTTTGCTACATACTTCATATCCAACATTTTCTTTGGCATCTCTCCTTCTCCATCCTCATTACATGTCTATAACATCTCAGCCTTGCTTCGTCTACTATCTCATGTACTACCTGTCCCCCACTCTTTCCCGGATAACTTCATTCCTAATCTTGTTTCTCCCCATGAAAGCTAACATGTTACCCAGCAAACTTCATTCCCATGACCTCCACTTTCCTTGTCTCTCTTACATTCAATGTTCATGTTTCTGCTGCACATGTGATTATGGGTTCAAAGTACGCCCTGTACAGCACTTCCTTACACATAAAGGGCACTTCTCTTCTACATAGCAGGTCTCTTACACACCTTTAAAACAGTTCGGCCTATTATTATTAGATCTTCTCTACCAGCAACCCTTACCTCAATGGCATTTTCAAGATACTTTACACTCTATATATTTATCAGTTATATTCCAACCAACTCTATAGTTTTTCTGGACCTTATCCTCTTCCTTTTCATAACCATCACTTGTATGGGTGTGCAAAGCTTCAAAACTTCAATATGGCTTCAACTTGGCTTCAAAAAAATGTTCAGCATCAACAATAAAGATATTGACAAAGAAAATACTCAAATTATGAACAATTATTGCCATTCGAGCAGTTAAAAATTAATATGCATAAAAAAAAACTCAAGTCCTTGTATTCTAAATTGTAATAATAATAATAATATGTATATAAGAATAAAATATTACAAACAATCGCGCAATTAGAAATTTTCCAAGTAATTTAAAGGAATAAAAGTTTATAAATAACAACAATATGATATTTTGAAAACATTAAACATAAAAAAAAAAAAAAATCAAACTTTGATTCTGCTTTGAGAATATTTCATACATTTGCTTTGAATTAAAAAAGTGAACCTCACACATCATTATCACTTGACTTCAATCTTTGCCATGATAAGTTTCATCCCAGTCTCTTTCAATTCCTCATTTTTTCCTTGTAGCTGTTCTTGTACTTCAGCTCATGTTTCCCTCCATACCATCAAATCATCAGTAAATATCATGGCTAGCATTCTTTCCTCCCTGACACACTATTCATGACCAGTTCCATAAAATACTTTTTAATTTGAGAATTTTTAAAACAAAATTTGAGGGGTTTTTTTAAGAGAAAAATCAAATATTTATTTAATTAATATAGGATACATATTTATAAAACCTTTGTAGAGCCTTGCACCCTTGAATAATATGTAACAAGTGTGTTAGCTTTGAGAACTGAAGATATAATATATTGAATTATACACTAATTCAATATATTATATCTTCAGTTCTCAAAGCTAAAACACACACACACACTTACTTTTTTAACTAGTTGTATTGGATTATTAGTTTGTTTTACACCAGTTAAATCTCTCATTGATTAAAAGGTCTTAAAATAAATGGCATTATATAACTGATTTTAGAAATCATACAAAACTACAAACTTTCAAAGAAACCTCCACTTCCTCTTTGAAAACAAGTGAATGTCAGACATCTCCAGAATTTATAAAGTCAATTTCCTAAAAAAAAAATGTTTTTGGTCTGAGGTTAAATATATGATCTCGGCATACTAGCCGATGTTAACATTACACTTACATGTATAGACATAGTTGGTCTAGTTTGCTTTTCAAAATACAGTTCTATGTGCTGTATTATTGTGACAAGACTTCAAATTACATTTCCTTGATTGATTTCATGGTTCTGTTTTCATCATTTGTTCTTTGCCTTGCCACTTTATACCCGTTTCTTCTCCCCACCAAAGAACAATGAAAAAATGAGCTAATCAGATCCAATAATTATTGTTTTTACAACTCGTCTGGTGTTTACAAACTGACACGCCGTGCGAGAGATGTGCTGCTGAGGCCCCCATATGGCAACACCACATTCTCCCCCCTTCACAGCTTGAGAAATGTTGGACAAAAAATTAAGTTAGGGAAACTGTAATCCTCTCTGATGAACAAGCACACCTGACTTGGACTATGCACCCTGTCATCCCTTCACTGGATACATTCATTAATGAAAATACGGGTTGACTGAAAATTAGTGACATTTAATTCAAAAGTATTTTCCCTGAGAAACTCATAAAAATAATACCATGATAAAATACACAATATATATAAAAATATGTTAGATTAAAATTGAAAATACTGTCCAAAACAACATAATTCACCAACATCTCACTTTTCACGTTTCTAGCTGGCAGAATTAAAATATGTGATTACATAAAAATCCAGGATCTACTTATAGGACGTTTAGAAAACATTATATAATTTTAAATCTTTAGTAAGGAGTGGATAAATATAAGATAGGACTTGAATATTGTTATTTAAAAAATTCAGAAGATTATTATTTTTTAAATAAAGTTTTTATAAATATGAATAATGAAGAAAAGATATGATACTGAAATACACTTGAAAATTATATATAATCCTTAGGATACCAATTGTAACACATTTCAGAACATTTAAAAATACTTATCGACTCAATAATTTTTCATATAAAAGAGTCAAATAGTCAAAATAATATTGATAACATATTAAGAGTTACAATACAAAATGTGAGTTGACATAAAGACAAAAGTATAAGACTTATTTGAAACAACAAATTAAAATTATGTTCATATATCCTGTAAAATTAAATTTGTTGAATAATGGTATACATGTATTGAAAAAGTTAGGTCAAGTTTAATGATAAAGTTGAGTTTGAATTGAAATCTAAGTCTTATCTGAAATTGAGATTCTTTTACTTCTTTGTTAATCCAGATCAGGTGGAGAATTCCGGAAGTTTTTAATACAACATGTTTCAGTACGTCATTTTTGTACCATATTCATTGGAAACTAAAAGAGAAATTAAAGAATCCAGTAAGAAAAGTAAATAAAAAAACAAGGTTAGATAGATAAATATGGAAAATATACATTAGGATATTATAAAAGATTATACAGGAAAAGATTTAAACAAACAAACTTATGTCATTGTATGAAACACAATGTGTTTACATGACTGCAAGATGTTAAATGACAAGGTGTGGCAGATTGAAGACCATAT
The DNA here is from genome assembly GCA_039000515.1 of Timema cristinae. Lineage (NCBI taxonomy): Eukaryota > Metazoa > Arthropoda > Insecta > Phasmatodea > Timematidae > Timema > Timema cristinae. The sequence continues at coordinate 22,646,354 of JBCFYV010000935.1, forward strand.
GTATTAGAAAAAATGAAGTATTAAAAGCGAAATAAAAGGAATAATTTGATTAAACAGGGTGTAAAAATATGATATTGTAAAATGAAAAATAGTTATTGGAGTATACGTTAACGGAAGTACGAGCTGATGGATGGATAGATAGATGGAAAAGGAATTAAGGAGGAGATATGAGGAACTAACATTCTTGGCTCCTGCTCGAAAGGGCCATTTAACTACGCTAGAGGGTAGAGCTGGATAGATAAGGTTTAGAGGATTTTAATATTTTTCATTCAAGCAGCTTTATTTCACAAAAAACCAATCATAAAATCAAATTCTGGCTAATACTTTAAAACACTAACAAAGAATATTAAAATCCTATAAACCTTATTTATATAGCTCTACACTCCAGCGTTGTTTGTTTAAATCTTTTCCTGTATAATCTTTTATAATATCCTAATGTATATTTTCCATATTTATCTATCTAACCTTGTTTTTTTATTTACTTTTCGTACTGGATTCTTTTATTTCTCTTTTAGTTTCCAATGAATATGGTACAAAAATGACGTACTGAAACATGTTGTATTAAAAACTTCCGGAATTCTCCACCTGATCTGGATTAACAAAGGAGTAAAAGGATGTCAATTTCAGATAAGGACCTAACTTTTTCAATACATATATATCATTATTCAACAAATTTAATTTTACAGGATATGTGAACATAATTTTAATTTGTTGTTTCAAATAAGTTTTATACTTTTGTCTTTATGTCAACTCACATTTTGTATTGTAACTCTTGATATGTTATCAATGTTATTTTGACTATTTTACTCTTTTATATTAAAGATTATTGAGTCGATAAGTCTTTTTAAATGTTATGAAATTTGTTACAATTGGTATCCCAAGATTATATATAATATTCAAGTGTCTTTCAGTATCATAATATCTTTTCTTCATTATTCATATTTATAAAAACTTTATTTTTAAAACATAATTACTGAATTCTTTAAATAACAACATCTAAGTCCTAACATATCTCTAATTATAAGACTAGGGTATATAACTAACCTAATTTGTTTTATAACGTGATATTCTTTGTATTTAATATAATAAGTTCAGCATATTTAACTAGTATATGATTTGATTCAATAATTATTTTAAATTCACAAATAATATCAGCTTTAATTTGAGATTCAAATCAAAACTCAAAATACCTGCTTGCTAGATGTCTATCAAAAATCCTATTGTTTAAAGCTAAGCTGAAATCGTTAGTTATATCTCAAGAAAATTTGTTTATTAATCTTTGGTTTGAGGTATTGTCATTGTTATAATGTTTTTTTAAATCGTTATTTATGTTGTTTTTTTCAAGTCTTTTGTTATAGAGCCATAAATACTTTCCAATTTATATTAAAAGAAGGGTTTTATATATCAAATTTTAATAGGTTCATTTGGATGCAGATCTGAAAGGGGGCATGGGGTGGGGATGATTTGAGGCAAGTTTTATATATGAATAGAAGGGTTTTAAAACTTGAGAGAAATAAATAAAATGAATCTTAGTAAGAGTGGAAGTTAAATGACAGACACTCACTCTCATCTTGAGCATGTTGTATTGTATTGTCCTGATGACAACCAAAACTAGAAGTCCACCAAGAGAGATCTCCGATATAGAACGCTCTGTATACCATGTCACACCTTTCAACATCTGGATAAACAAATAAAACATCAAAATAATCAATTATGTTCAATGCTTTACTTTACTTTACATCCATTACCATTTCCAGACTGTGACCTGATCAGTTTTTTAGGGGTGTGCAAAGGCCACTTTCAAATGTGAAGTGAAGTCGAAGCGAAGCTTGAAACTTGCAAAGAAAAGTCGAAGTCGAAGCTACCTATGATTTTTGTTGTTGTCACTTAATGCTACTTTTAATTTTTAGATCAACAATCATTTTGCAAACTTTACATATGCAAGTCTTTTTATCTGCATTTCTCTGATAATAATTATAAATTAAATTCTGTTTTCGCTCCCCACTTTCTGTATCAGCCATTTTGAATAATAAAGAAAATGGGAAGAAGCTATGAAAAACTTCTGTGATAAAAATGCACTTGTAAATTTGTCACAGATAATTTCAAAGAGATTGAATATAATAGACTAAACATTAGACGCAAGCTGGGATGATAGCACAACTAAAGCGCTTTCTCTACTTCATACCAGTGACCATGGTGTTATTTCTTTATAGGTATTTTTATTTTATACAAAATTATTTAGTGAAAGTGAATGTAATATATTAACATTTACTTACCGCTTTTGATCCTTGCTTACGTTATGGTAGTTAAATTACTAGTCGTGTTAAAATAATGTTTAGTGACGGTTTTAAAATTATCACATAATGAAATGTGACGCGGCACAAGAAAAGGGACCTTTCTTCACCCAGGTTAATATTGAGTTATTGATCCCTGGAAAGAGCACAAATTGATGAATAATGTGATGTAAAATGTGGCAACATATTCCAAGAATTGAGAAAATTACTGCCATTTGAACCCGCAAGTTGAAAAAAGTGTGTTTTGAGAAAACAAGGGTTAAAGTTTTGCATTATTAAAAGATGAGTACCAAAATGTTTTCTCTGCTGTCTAGGAAGTAAAATATTAACTGAAACCTATTTCTAGTAGATCTAAGAGAGTGCAGGTAGAGTTTGCTGGAATAATTTAAAAAATATGATATTTTGATCCTAATCAGTATTATCAGCTGTTACAAAATATTTGATGGGTAAAGGACCCTTTTCCTGTGCCATGTCACAAATATGTAATATTTAGCAAGATAAAATTAAATCATTTGATAATTTACCCGAGATTTATCCTTCAAAATTTTTCAAATATGGGAAGGTTATTGTAGATGTTGAAGTCGAAGGAAATTTGACCTTCAACTTCGACTTTTCAAAGCTTCACACACCATTCATATTTTACACTACCGGCTTGCTAGGCTTGTTGTACATCCAGTCCCAGGTCTTTAATCCATCACTGTGAAAGGAGAATCCCACATTTCAACAATGATAAACTTTTCGGCCATGCCTGGAATTGAACCTGGGACCCTTAGCTCAGTAGACAGACACGCGACCGACTGACCAGGGTGTCAGATTATGTCTAATACTGTGAAAAAAAATAATTTTAAGACCTTTTTAAATTTACATATTTTTTTAAAAATTCCAGTACACTAAAAAAAAGGCTTCATTAAGATAGAGTATTATTTATATTCAATGTTAAATAAATAGCAATATAGCCTAGATCTAACCAAAGGTTGAATGTAGACAACTTTTGAGAAAAAAAATGAAATAATAGTTTTTGTTTGGTAAAACTAGTTTCCTCAAAATTTGACTAATAATGATCAATTCATATAATTTATACAAAAAAGCTGGTTATGTTCCCTCAAGTGTTATTGTTTTATTGTATTTGTGCTTTGTATTCTATAAGCAGAACTTTTGTAAGTATTCTTTCAGTAGTATTAAAAAGGCATTTTATTAATCCCATTATTGTTACTAATATTAATGGGAATTAAAAAAAACAAGCTGTCAAAATGTTCACAAGTTCATTGGTCTTGAAAATCTAGTAAATATCTTAGTTTGAACATACACAAAATTAATGGTGGTTGTTGTTTTAAATCCCAGAAATAATTATCAACCTTTAATCATGTTCTAGTCTGTGTTTTATTCTCTTCTGTTGAAGAAGGGGCCTGATGTGCCCCGAAAATTACTGTAATGTGTTTTAATGGTGAGTTTTGAGGCATACATTTTTAAATGTGTAGGCCTTGATATTCTATCTTTTCATTGATTACTAACACAAAAACCAGCCACTTATTATTTAATTCCCCATGATTTCCAAAGAAAAATATATATCTTTGAGGAAAAACTCTTTTTCCTCTTTGGGGGACATTTTGTCATACAAAGGAAGGCATAGGAAAGATGCTATCTCTCTTTCCTGTACCTTCTTCCATCATCATAATGGATAGTTTTCGGTACATTTAACCCGAAAACGTAAATATTCTTGGAAGTGTGATTGAGGAGAGGATTTAATGAGAAGTGGACAGCAGGGAGAGTTGTTCTATAGGTGTGTAAGAGACCTGCTATGGAGAAGAGAAGTGCCCTGGAAGTGTAAGGAAGTGTTGTACAAGGTTTACTTTGTACCCATTGACACATATGCAGCAGAAACATAGACATTGAATATAAGAGAGACTAGGAAAGTGAAGGCCATGGGAATGAAGTGAAGTTTGTGAGGAGCATGTTAGCTGTTATGAGGAGAAACAAGATTAGAAATGAAGTTATCTAGGAAAGAGTAAGGGTACAGGGGGTGCATGAGATTATAGAGGAAGCAATATTGAGATAGTATGAGCATGTAATGAGAATTGAAAAAGAGAGAATGCCAAAGAAAATGTAGGAATTAATTTTAGATCTAGGAAAGGACAGCAAGAGAGGTCAAGAAAGAAATGGAGGAGCAGATAACAGAAAGTGTTCAAGTGAGAGGAGAAGAATGAAAGAATTTCAAGAAGGGTGAATGGTGGAAGTATAGAGGAAGATGGAGGCATTTTACTAAAATGACCCGGCAACAGGCTGGAAACAGTTGTTGATGATGATAAACAAAAAATTTAGTAAGGAGTGTTAAAAAAAGTTTCCAGTCACTTACCGGATCTGTTTGGAACACAAACCTCTCCAACGTCTTTTTTTCATAACACTTACCCATTCCTTCTCCATTTTCCTCGCATGAAGGTACCACCTTAGTTATGACTTCTTTATCCAGTCCTGCACTGGTTCCTACTTAACTATCTCTCTCAACCTCTCATTTCTCATCTTATCTATTCTTGTCACCCTCATGGTACTTCTCAGAAATGTAATTTTATGGGATTGAATTATGGTTCCATCCTGCTCCTTCATTACCCAAGTTTCTGCTGCGTATGTCAAAATTGGTACATAGTATGTCTTGTAGATCACTCCTTCACAGATCCTCGGTACAGCCTTGATCCAAATTAGAATTCTCACACTACTAAAAAAAAAGCTTCTTCTTGCCACCCTCTCTAACTGGTTTCTCTTGTTTCCTCCACTTTCCTCTATCATACTCCCCAAGTATTCAAAGCTTTACACAATCTTCACCTCCTCCCCTCCTACTGTCACAAAAGATGTGCACCTGTCTCTCTTCATTGTTATACTCACTATCTCACGCTTCCTTACATTAAACCTCATTCCATACCAATCTCACTGGCCTATACCATTAGAACATCTGCAGTCAACATTGCTTTCATATTTCCTTCCACAATCCTTTCTAGCATATCTTTCATTATTTCGTCCATCAGTACAACAAACGGTAGGGGTTAGAGCACTTCCTTGCTTCAGGCCATTTCTCAACTCAAATCACTCTGTCCTCTCCCCTCCTATTTTAACAATCACTCTCTCTATATACATATTCCTCACTCTCCTTATTGTCTCATCCCTCACTCCTTTTATCTTCAATGCTTCCCATACTATACAGCCGCACACAGTGTTATAGACTTTTTAAACATCCAGGAAGGCCATCGGCAGGTCCTTCTCATAATCATAGTGTCTCTCTTGCAGCGTCCTTATTGCAAAAATGAACTTTACGTGGAACTTTAATGTCTGAAGCCACGGTTCGCATCCCTTAATACGCCTTCCAGGGTTACTTTAATTTGTTTAGCCAGTATCTTTTAATACAACTTCGAACAGTGTCTGGGGTGATTCACTAAAAATCCACCTAATAATCTAATTATAATTCAAATTTTATTGAAGATAAGCCAGAACTAATTATTAGTATACAAACATGAATTAAACCATACCCTACAGTTTTAGCGGGACACCAGCTAAAATTATTGAGCCAGAAACATGAGTATTAGGTAATCATAAATAAAATGGTAATGAACAAAGAGTCAGGAAAACTCAAGGTGTAAAAATTGAAAGCCATGATATTTGCAGATGACTTGATGGTATAGGGGGAGAAGGAAGAGGATAAGGCCTAATAAAGCTATAAGGGTGGATGAAGTAGAGCTGATAAAAGTACAGAACATAAAATATCTTGGAAGCGTGAATGAGGAAAGAGAAGCAAGTAGAGAGGAGAGGCCATGCAAATGAAGTTTGTGGGGAGCATGTTAGCTGTCACAAGGAGAAACAAGATTAGGAATGAAATTATCCGGGTAGAGGGAGTACATGAGATGGTATGGGCATGTAATGAGAATGGAAAAAGAAAGGATGCTGAAAAAATGTTGGAAATGAAGTATGTGGTAAAAAAAACCACAGAGAACAAGAAATAGGTGGGAGGAGCAGATAACAGAAAGTGTTCAAGCGAGAGGAAATGAATGGGGAAATGAAAGGAGGGAGAGTGGTGGAAGGATAGAGGAAGATGAAGGAATTTTAATAAACTGACCCGCCCACAGGCTGGAAAAAGTTGATGATGATAGGCATCTTAATGAAAAACACCAACGTTACTTCCACACTTCTTTCAGACTCCTTTCTTGAAGATAGATACTATCAAACCCTTCTTTCAATCGGGTAGGATCTTCTCCTGAATCCATATAATCACTCAATACATCCATTGCAATCTCTTCTTTCCTACTGCTCTCACCATCTCCACACTTACTTCATCCCCTCCTGGTGCCTTCTTATCTTTGCCAACACCCTCCATGGTTATGTTCAAATTTAGCAGGCTTTGAAAGTACTCTTTCAACATTTCTCCAAGTTCCTCCTTCTCAACCACAACATTCCTGTATTTGTCTAACATTCTGATCTGCTCCTCTCTACTTATTCTTTTACTCCTCACTATTACATTCAGTATTTTCTTGCCACCCACACTGTCCTCCTCCAACATTTTCATCCACTCCTCAATTAAAATTATTTTCTCTTCCCTTTACTTCCTTCCTTTTGGCCTTATATTCCTCAGTGGCCTCCACTGTCCTCTATTGAGACCATTCCCTAAGGCTCTGTTATTTTCGATTACCACTTCTTTTTTTTATAAAGTTACACCATTTTGTTAGCTTTAAACTTCTCTTTCCACTAATTTTCCAGCACACCTTTTCAGTTGCTTCCACTAGTGCTACCAATAATTTTCGCCAATCTTCCTTCCGTTTACTGGGTTCGTCCCTTTGTAGCTGCTCCATTATTATGTTCTTCTTCTTTCAACTTCCATTTTGTTAACCTCCTCTCCTGGTTTTTTGATGTCCTCTTTTCTTTCCTTCCTGTGAGGATTGCTAACAGCAGCCAGTGATCACTGGCTAAGGACTCACATGGAATTACCTTCAAATCTTTTATATTATTTCCCAGTTTCAAATCAACGAGCATTTAGTCTACTACTGACTTTCTTAACTAATCAGTGCTGCACTACACTACCTTATGGCCTTTGCTCTTGTCAGCAAACGTTGGTTCATATCAGTGTCAATTATTACTATAATAATGTTGTGTATAAACATGATATTTATATAATATATTAGATGAACCTCTTTGTTTAGTATGAATATATCTACTGAGCCATCTGTGCTCTCTTCTTTGTGTAATTAATTATATTCATTAGCTCTAGGTGTCCGCACCGCATTGATCCTTCTCCCTTAATGGCTCTGGGCTCGCTAATCCCGTGCTTTTTCTTAGTATAACAAAAAAAACTGTGTTCAAGTGTCTTTTAGTCTCTCGTGTAAAATAATTATTAAGTGCTCAAGAAACAAGATTGGGGCGCCCCAGTTATCATCTCATCACTCCAGATATTCTCAGTCACCATTCGCAAAGGTAGGCTCATAGTAAATTAATTGTTTCTGTGTTTGATAATCTAAAGCTTGTGTACAAAACCTGGCCTGTTATCACCGCACACTCTTTATGAAAGCTGTACTTACACTCTCATGAATTGTCTTGTTAAAAAGATCGTCCTCGCTAAGTATAAGCAGGATGATGAGCGACATGTAGATATGGTGAGAATTACTATCTGGGCATGGTACAATGTCTTCAGTATCCTCACCACCTGGAAGAAAGATTTAAAACAATGATAAATATTAAATAATGTCATAGCTACATTATTTTTAGCACCGTGTGTGTAGGAATGAAGATGTAAGGTCAAGAGTTGGGGTATAGGGTGAACATGAGATAGTTGAGGAAGTAAGGATGAAATGGTACGGACACATACTGATGATGGAAGGAGAGAGGATTCCAAGAAGATTATTGGATATGAAGTATGTAGAGAAGAGACTGTAAGGGAGACCAAGGAAGAGATGAGAGGAGCAGATAACAGCAAGTGTAGGAGGAAGTATGGTGGAAGGAAAAAGGGAGATGGAGGCATTTTACTAAACAGACCTTGCCACAGGCTGGAAACAGATGATGATGATGATTATCTTTTAATTTTGGGAACTAAAACATATGTAATAATGATTTATTTGTGCTTGAAACCAGTTTTGGTACTTTTAAACTGGATTTTCAAAAATTTAGTAAAAAAAAAAAAATTTTTACAAAAAGTCAAGTATCCCTATAATGTTATAATGTTGTAAGGAAATTAAACTAAATTATGAGAATCAATGACAGTAGTGTTATCTGGGACAAATGATCAGACCCAACAAAATCTGTTTTATTTGTATATTTTCCCTATAACAAACTTAAACCAAACATTCTTAAGAAATATACAGCATAAAGTGATGTTAAGCATGTGCACTAGTATTATTTTTATTAAAATATGGGAAAAACCAATTCTGACAAAAAAAATTTTAATGTATCCTCCTGGTGATCAATGGGGATCAATCTCAAGTTTTACAGGTCAGAGTCAAGCCCGCTGGAACACACTTAACTCACAAGTAGTTCAATATCTGAGCGGGAGAGGATGTAGTTCTTGACCATGTGATTTCTATGGACTAAAAGGTATAAGAGCAGTGTAGTCTGGTCACTGTTAGCTGCACAGCATAGGGTATGGAACAGTTGACTAAAGTCTAGCTTGAATGTAGCCGATGCTTTAGTAGGAGCTGCTTCACCGCTCTCTGCAATCAAGAACAACATACACATTACAATAATACTTTATTAATTTGTTGCTTTTATGTGTTGTTTGAACATTTATAATTCTATTACTAAGCTTTTACTTATTGTGATCCAAGGTTGCCGTTATGAACACTAAATATATGACTTTACCAAAGTGCAGAAAATTTTATCACAAAACTTTGAATTTCCCACATTAAAATCTCCCTCCCTCTGGTTTCAATTATTTTAACTAGGCAAGTAAAGATGTTCGATGTAAAGAAATATAATTCTAGTACAAATTTGATAATGTTAACCGCAACCAAGGCCAACAATTACATGTGCACATAAACCAATGGGGTGGTTCTGCCTGACTGAAAATACTAGTTATATGTCTGATTCACCAAATAACTATTTTTTTAGTCCTTATGCAAAACCAAGTGTTCAATTTGAAGCAAACTCTTATCGACTACAATGTAGAGGACTACCTGGTGTTTCACTGTGTGAACTGAGAGTTATTTTTTTCGGGATATTGGGCTATGTTGTTGATTAAACACTATTTAAAACACATATTAAATTCCCAAGGTTTTGATTACTAACAATAAAACATACACATACACTGACTAGGATGCAACCTAAACAATCAATGTCTATGGCACCCGTGTAATTCACGTAAGTCCTCCATTGGTCACTGACACACTAATCCGCACACGCCATGCTGCTCTGAGATCCACTAACACCTTGACACGTTGACCAGACCATTCCCAGACATACTGGTCCACTAACCTCGCTAACCCGAACTCGGACTGAGGTCCACTTGCTAATTGTCAACCATAGAGGTATGGAGTCCTCCATTTCTAGACTACTGGATTTGAATAAAATTAGCTCAGACTCTTCTAAATGTGTCACTTTCCTTCCAAGTTAGCTCCCCCCCAGTCTCCTCTATGCCTCAAGGCAATAAGGTTGGTCTAGCTACCTGTTGAACAAAGTTGAAGAGAGAGAGAGAACAGAGAGGGAAAACAAATGGAAAGTGCACCGGTCTTTCTTTTAATCCCTAATCTTGTTTCAATATATAATATTCTTGAAGCTAAATCAAAGTTTGAATAGTTTTTGTTTTAAGGTTGAAAAAACATTATTTTGAACTTAATTTTAACTTTATGCACTAAAACTCATTGGAAAAAGTGTTGATGCATTTGTTTTTCTAAGAAATGTATTCTAATATAATAAATATAGGTCTCAAAGTTTAGCAGAAGAGAGTAAAACTATATTATTACATTTGATGAGCAAGATAAATAACCATAGTACCCTCAGATTTACCTGGAACATTTCTCAGCTTTATGCCATATACTTGGATCTGGAACTGAACCTTCATGAGGGAAAAACAAACACCAAAGCCATCAACCATCTACACTACCTCAATTTCCAAAGCAATCATCCTCTTCATGTAAAACGCCAACTAGCTACCAGAGCCAAATGTATATGTTCTGAGGAAGAACGCATTAGTAAGCAACTCTTCAAGGTTTCCACAGTCTGAGGATACTCTAAACACATCATCAACAGTCAGAGAAACAGAGCCCTATCCAACCAAGAGCTTATCGAGAAACAATCTTCCAATTATGTTACACTCACCATTGGTATTATGAAGGACCAGACAAACTTAGATTTATCCTGAACACAGGCTACAATAACCTCATACCTTTCACACAAAATATTCTCAAGAGTGCTCCAAGAATAATATTCAAATACCCCCCTAATCTCCTCAACATTCTGGTTCACCCTAAATTGCCCGACCCAGCTACAAACAACAACAAGTAGGCCTACTTACACCAGTCAGTAATTTAAACATGTACAATAATAATAAATAATAATTTAATAATGCAATAATAATTAAATATAATATAAACACAACATTCTATCCTTCTACCAAGAGTCGAAATGCATGTTTGAACAGGCAAGTACATAACTCAAACAAAGATTAAGAAACAGGCAACAACAGTATCTAAGTGACCATGATCTACCTTTAGCCATGCGGCCATAGTCCAGCCTGTGGTTTACTCTCTTCTTCTGAAGAAGAGGAATGATGTACCTCAAAAATTACATAATTATATGTTTTACTGTGTTTTAATTTTAAACTATGAGGCCCAAAGATTTCTGGTAAGTGTGTAGGCCTTGCCCTCCTATCCGTCTTTCAATATTTAATTTAAAATGGCCGTTTGGAGTCATTTTTCCTTTGTTTAATCTGATATATAAAATTACTATCACAAAACATTTAAGAGTTTATCATATAATTATCAATTTACAATAGCTCAGAATGGTAATAGTTGAACATAATTTGAGTATTTTAGCTGTCAACATTTTTATGGGTAAAACTTCATTAATGTCAAAGCCATGATTTTTTTGAAACAAAGTCGAAATTGATTTTTTTAAAAAGCCAAGTCGAAGTTTCAAAGTTTCGCAAACCCCTTAATTAGATTTGAATTCAATATCTGGAAGAGATAAATAAAATGATTAGAATAAATAAACGTGAAAAGTTATAAAAAATATTTTAAAGGATGGCTACTCACTCTCTTGAATGTATATCTTTATATTTGGAAGAATGTATAGGAAAGGTGGATAGAAACATATAAAAGGGACGAACACAATATGGCTTTTACAATGAAAAGAAACAGTTCACACTTTACATTGCTGCCATTGGACAAAGAGGTAATGGTTGCCCCTTAAAGAAAATCGATCGCAACCGCCCAATCCCCTGACCTAGGTTTCATTCTATCGGAACTTATCAGGGAGGAGTGTGAAATGCGCAAAGCAACTTCCTAAAAGAGGAAACCAAAAAACACAAAAGGGAGAAAATAGAAAATTGTAAAGATTGATAGGGTACAGATAGGAACATCAAAAAGGTATAACATAAAGGACAAACACAAGAAAAGGACATTGAATGTGAATATATAATATATAAGGAAAACCTCTTTTTGCTTTATGAGGTATTTGTATTATATTTGGAAGAAGGTACAGGAAAGGTGGATAGAAACACATAAAAGGGTTGAACACAGTATATCTTTTACAATAAACAGAAGTACACAGTTCACATCAGTTTACATCTATTACTGTTTTCAGCCTGTGTTCTAAGTCAGTTTTTTATTCAAGCCGTATAATTACCACTACCAGCTAATTAGGCCTGCCGTAGCTTTATATGCCTTATAATTTAACTTAGAACTAGGACAGGCACAACACCCAGACCCCAGTCGTTAATTCATCACTATGAAAGGGTTAACCCACATTTCAACAATGGGAATTTTTTTGAGCATCGAACCTAGGACCCTTATCTCAGTAGATAGACACGCTACCAACTGAGTTAAGGCTGAAACTCTTGACTAAATTTACAGAATAAGTTTTTGGTTTCCTAATAAAAAAATATAGTTTATTTTTATTTTTTAAAAGGCTATTCCTCTATTTGTGATACTTTGAGAAAATGATTCTGTAGTGAAAATGTTTCTTAAAAAGTGTGCTTAGCAAGCTGTCAATTTTTAGTACTAGGAATTTTAGTATTAGGAAATCTGCTCGATGCCAAGTCTAGTTTAGTGTTCTGGGGTATGGCTGTAAAGTTTGTCCTTAGTATCTAGTAAGGTTATGGTCTGGGGTCTGGATGTCAATTTTATCCTTAATAACTTGTAAGTTAGTGCTCTGGGGTTTGGCTGTCAAGTTTGTCTTGAAATTATGTTTGGCCTACCACTATTACGCATCGTGATAGAAATAACAAAAATCAGATTCAAAATTTGAAAAACAAATAATTCAAAATTAGAAAATGAATTTTTTTAGAATCTTTGAAACTTGAATATCATTTAGGACTTGAAGATTCAAAAGACCCATCCATAATTATGATTAATGTCCTGCAACATTTGACCATATTATTTTTACAGGATTAAAGAGAGGACAGTAATGTTGGCATTTGTGTGAAAACTATAGCTTTATCAGGAAGTGGTACAAAGTTCACAATAATCAATAAGTTTGACAATCAAGAAAACTTGGTGCTTAGACCCAAACATCACTCACCCAGTGAATTAGTGAAGGAGAAGAGAGCCTGTCTATATGGGTTGTGAAGGTTCTTTTCTCCTGTGCAATGATTGGCTAGTACCAGGATCAGCAGGAGGGACAGGTTGGCTAAGGGTGTGTCCTCGAGAGAAAGTCCACCATCGCCCAGCAATGGAGGGGAGGGACGAGCCAGACCCAGCGTCAACATGTTCCACAAGCCCGCTGCAACAGTTATCATTATTTATAATAATGTTCTATAATTGAATCCTTCAAGGTGCTGGCCTTTATTTTCTGAGTGTTTCCTGTTCATATCCCAGACAGAGTCCCCTAGTGGGCAAGGAGGGACAGATATTAGTGTTTCAAATCAACAATATCGGATCAGCCCAAATTTTGTTATTAATAGTTTATGTTCAAAATTGAACATTTTGGATTTATACCAAGAGTGCTATAACAATTTTTTACCTTGCGCTTCCCCCAATTCTCTTTTCAAAGTTTACAAAGCAAATTTTAGTTTTCTACTATGATTATTATTTTTATGTTTAATATTATTATTTTTACTATGAATGCAATAAACAAAGAATTGTTTATATTCAAAAATGTATCTGTGTCATTTTGCATATAATTTTTGTAGTATTGTTAAGAAAATAAATCAAATTATGGACATCGAATGGTCTGTATTGGATTGATCAGATCAGCCTACTACAAAGTTATATACCTGCCTGGGTGGCATAGTTGGCTAACACGCTAGTCATGTTGAGCAAGAATGCCTAGGCCAAGGAGATTTAGGTTTGAATCTTGGTCGGGTAAACTGGGGGGAGGGGAGGGTTGTTTTCTCTACATGGTTTTCCACTCTGCCTCCACGCAAATGTGGGCTCACTTCCTCTAAATTCAACCTTCCCAATTCCTAATCCATTAGTGCAATTAGTACTTAAGCGTATAACCTGAACGGGTAGTAAGACGCGGTACTAGATAAATAAATATAAAATTATAATTTGTGAATTTACAATCTGAGTTTTAAGTGTTTTGTATACATTAGAAATAAGTTAGTAACTAAGTGGTGTACTGATAAACAAATTGGTTTTAGAAAGTGCACATACTCATTAATAAGGGAAAATAATGAAGTATTAGCGACTGTGAATGATGAATTTTCAAATAAGGACCAAGGACAGTTCTAGTCCCTAATTTTTTGAAGTATTTTTACCTCTATATATTTCATTTCTAGTGTACATTAGATTTTTGTATTGTGTGTAACTACTTCTACTACTGTGTTCTAGAAGAGTATTTATGAGGGAAAAAACTATCCCTTGTGTGTACATACAGGCGAGTCCAATAACGAGACTGCCACCAGAAGAGTGGCCCAGTAGACCAGGTGGGGCCTGCTGTTGGTCAATGAAGTGCTGCAGTAGAGTCTTAACAAGCAGAGGCGAGTGTATTGAGTAACGACCCTGCATCAGGCTCCTGCATAAAAACCCAGTTGGTTTCAACAAAGTGAAGAGGTAAACATTAAAATTAGAGCTCAAACAGTAATCATTCAAACCATACTGTTGAAATTAAAGCCACTCCATAAAAAGAGTCATTATATTAATATTTAGAAAAATAGGATTATAGAGCAGTTCATGATATGAGTGGGAGGCAAACATGCTACTTTAGGCAAGAGATGGGTTGAATATAATTTTTTTCTAAAATCAGAAGATCATTTAACTAACATATCCCAAATTTCAAGGCAGAATCCAGATCTTAAAAAAAAGATTACAAGCATTCAGTATGTTAGCTTTACCCATTTGTATGCTATTCTAATTCAATTTTTATTTTGTTCATATTAATGCTAAGTTGATATATAGAAATTAGAAATTGTAACTATGTGATAACTTTTAACATAAATTCACATTCAGTTAAATATATGATAATGATCTGTGTCCGTCCTATAATTATTCTGTTGGACTAAGCCACTAGTACAATAAATAAATGGTACAACACAATTTTAAAAACTTTTTCATATGGTGTATTAGTGCTTCATATATAAATACTTTTCAAATATAGGTTTTGAGTTAATTAGGTACCCTTGATTATGTTTTCCTCATAAAGACAAAAGGATCATCTTTTTAATCAAAATAAACACTATTATTATATAAATTTCAAACAATTATTTTTTAAATATACTAAACAAAACTGAAATTTAAAAAAATAAATTATTTGTAAGCTACAGTAAAATTATTTGTTTGTATGAATAAAAATTATTGTTATGTATTAAGAAAAACTATTTCTATATTTTCATTATAAATTCAATCTTCAAGGCCAATTTCATAAAAAATTCAAACTGTCTATAATTTGTTGTAAGTAAATTCATTTTATTTTAGATAAATAAATATACATTGTTATTGATATGTAAAATAGTCTCCCAAACCAATTTTGAACCAAATCGTTTAGGATTATTTTCAAAAAAAAAATCCAATTTTACAAAATTATTAATTAGTTAACTACTATTGAATGATATTTTTTATTTTAGAAAACAAATCTATAAGCCTAAAACTATGTATAATGCAAACAAACTAACAGGTACCATTTAGAATGATATCACAAAAGCCATTTTTAAATATATTCAAATTAAAAAAAGAAAGTCATCAGCAAACTACCAATAGCTGAATTAAAACGTAGAGATTCGTCAAAATCTCGAGATCGATTTTTTTCACAATCACAATATTTTCTCTTGATATGACTAGAATATATAATAATAAATAAAAATAATAATAATAATAACAACAACAACAAACAACATGAATAATAGAGATGAAGTATGTAGGAAAAGGACTGCACGAGAGATCAATAAAGATCTGGGAACAGATAACAGCAAGTGTGAGAATAAGAAGTGAAGTGATTAAATGAGGAATGGTGGAGGGAAAGAGTAAGATAGAGGCCTTTCCTAAACTGACCTGACCACATGCTGGAAAAAGTTGATCATGATAATTATAATCTCATTTTTTTAAATCAGATTTGAAATATTTATAATCTAAATATATATGGAGGTAATTATAATATAAATAAATACATGAAATATATTCTAAAAAATAAAGAGATTTTTTTTTTTAATTCCAAACCTGAGATCTTAAAATATTTTTTAAACTTGTAATTTCAATGTTGTTACAATTGGACAAAGGGGTAAATACTTAAAATCCAATGAACTGACCTGTAAATGCATGACTTTGCCGCAGGTTTTTGAGAGAACATTTGCACAGACAGTAGCACTAAAAGAGTGTTCACAGACTCTAGATGAAGTGGATATGTGAAATCCCTGAAACGAAAAAATAGTTAACACATAAGTACTCAACATGGTAAAATAAACAAATTTCTTTCTAACAGATTCTGCCAAAAAATATTCATAGTATTTTCAAAGTTACCATTAAGAGCGTGCATCACATGCCCATCAATTTGGGGATACAGTTGGCTCGAATTCGTAAATTTACACAAACAATATTGCACTTGGATAATTTCTGATTAAACATTAATGGAGATAAAGAGTTTATAGATTTTCCTATAAAGAACATTGTTGAAATATTGAATATTTGAATAAAAATTGCAATGAAAAAGTAGGTTTTGCCCATTTTAGAATGGCTTTACAGATAAGCACTGTGCACAAATCTTCATTTTGTCATAGTAGGGACATACTGTAGTTATTAACAAGAAACTGTTGCTTTGTCCCCCATCATCACCACGGAAAATTTCGAGTAATCATTCTAATACAAATGCACTGCACACATTTCTTTCTGGCATATCTTGGTCTTTTATTTTCCTTTTACTCCCATACCTTGCACAAGTTTGGAGCTGAGTTAGGACTGCTATGATAAATGCTCTTAAATTCTTTTTATAATGTCTGAATATATTTAAGACCCAATATGTTAATAAATAACTAACCAAATGGTAATCACAATTTTTGCCATAGCGATTTTGTAAAAGAATATTTAAATCCACAAATCATTCAAAACCATTAGAGTTGAATTTTACACACCAGTAAATTAACAATAATGCTTTCGAATGTTTAGTTAGATATTAAACATTCTTGGTACAGTGTTCAATGAGTTATATCAATCACTTGAAGTGTAAATAACCAAGCCCTTCATGGCTACTGTGAGGTTAAAATAACCTTTTTATGGAAAGTAGCAAAACTAAATATTGCTGTATATATTTCATTTCCTAACTCAAATATAATTATATAGAATTATGTCACTAGACCAGAGGTAGGGCAACATACATTTCAATGAGGTTACAGATGTGGCGAGTGAGAAGTGAAATTCGTCACACCGTGTAAAAATTGAGAATTTTGGTTGTTCAATTGAACGTTTAAAACAACACATACTATTTGTACACGTTTATTCAAAACATGTATGTACACTTTGACTACTCAGCTACAACTGCCTCAGATGCAAATGATGCCAATTGTCCAAAGTGAAAGTGTAAGACAATAGCAAAATTTGACAATACTTTTGTTTTAAGACAGAGATTATATAAAGTACTGGTAAAGGGAGGGGGCTTATTCAAAAATCAGAATGAGCCAATGATATGCCGGAAAATATCAAGTTGAAAACAGCACACAATACCAGGAAAATATTTATTTTACTGTGAAAACTGTCAAACTCAAATTCGCCACACTTTTATGGCCAATTTGCCATTTATGGTGATTAGCGACAGGGTTAACCACCCTGGCACTAGACCCTTTTATTCTTCACAGAGTCCTTCAGGTTTATTTTTGATACTGTGTCCAAGCAAAGCATTTTTGTTCCTATAATGTTTTGGTAAAATTCAAGTCTCGACCTCTATACCAATGGGTAGTGATAATCCATAAATTTTAATTAATAGAGTGGCCAAATCCTCTGTAATTATATGGTGATTGACTTGAACTAATTATTATTATATCATTATCATCATTATAATTATCATTATCGTCATCATCGTCATCATCGTTGTTATTGTTGTTGTTATTGTTGTTGTTATTGTTATTGTTATTGTTATTATTTATTATTATTATTATTATTATTATTATTATTATTATTATTATTATTATTATTATTAACACCACATCTTACTACCTGTTCGGGTTATACGCACTTACGCTAATGTGTAATGGTAGGGTGATGTTGAGATGAAATGGAGGACCTACAGTTAACATGGAATCCGAACCACAGTGGAGGCCTGGCATTCCCCACATTCACAAGATGTCTTGTTAGAGGTGAAGGAAGGGTTTGGGATTGAACTAGTTGCCTCAAAGAATAAATTATAGTTAGTCAAGATGTTAGGCATGTACACAACCAAAACCCATATTTTTAAGGGCCTGAAATATTTTGGCTTACCAAAACGTTATCATTAATGTGAAACACTGAGACCCCTGAGAATAAGTTAAGAGTTGCCTGAATTTATATTAACCCAGTATAAATTTTTTTTTAATTTGAGATCAAAAGCAATGTTTAACATACATTTTTAGTGTGTATTTTGTCTTAAAATATAACTGGGCTATTTGCATAAACATAGCCTATCTATTATAGGTCTACACTAATGAGAAAGGAATGAACAAGGTAGAATTTAAAGAAAATGTGCCCAAATGTAAATTGAGAGAGATAAACTATTTAGGTAAAACCAGCCTGGTACACCCAACCAAGATTCGTACCCTGAACCCATCACAGTCTATTGTGAGAGAAACACCTTGGACCATGTGACCAACGATGCTGGCTAGCACAATTTAAAATAAACATGAGATTACAGTAAAATCAATTATTTAAAGAGTAATGTGATTTAATGTGACACATGAAAAATCTATGAATAAAAAAATGTAAAAGTTTTCCTACTCTCTACCTAACAGGAACGTCGACGATGATCTCTATGAGAGAGTCCATAAATACTTCCATGCGGTTAACATGCTCATCCTCATGGTGGCTGCCTGTACAAATAGAAACAAGTTTTTATTTTTTAGTTATATTCATTTTAATGTAGTAAGGAGAGATATAATATTTACAATATAAGGAACATATGTTGATATAATAGTAATTTGATTAATTAGTACAACTTCTTTAGTCAAATAGAACAATATAAATTAAGAATCATAACATGAAAATAATTTATTAAAGAGAAAACTGTTATATCAAGAAAGTAATCAATCAAACCATGCATAATAACATTTCTAAGAAATCATAATAAAGATTGTTAAAGATCTACTTTGATAGAACAGCACTAGATTAATTAGTACAACTTCTTTATCAAATAAAGCAATATAAATTATGAATCATAACAAGAAGATGATTTGTTCAAAGAGAAAATGTTATATCAAGAAATTAATCAATATTCCAATAAGACCTTTAGTCAACTACAAAAATGCACCAGCTTATAAAATAGAAAAAAAAAAACACTCATGTATTAAACACTAATTTTCAACTTCCATACTCTTACAATGTTAAAAGCTCTTGATCTCAACAACAAACTTCAAAACATAACTCTAAACTACAATTCCAAATTCATGTCTTTAGATATCTCTAACCTTTCCACGAATGTCCCCATCAATGAAACCATTAATATAATCAAATCTACTCACACAGAAAAAGATTTTTCCAGAGAATATACTGATCAAATCACTAACATTACCCAAACCATAGCAAATCAGAACTACTTCCAATTTAACAATAAATGTTATTCACAACAAGATGGTTTAGCCATGAAATCTCCGATTTCATGTATAAATATTATCTGAAATTTTTATGCAGAACAATGACCCCAAAATCATCAATTACCTTATCAAGTATATAAACATTCAATTTTATTGCAGATATGTCGATGACATATTCATCATCTATGATAATAAGATCCTCGACCACACCTATTTAACGACATTACGAACCACATTCATTCCTAATTTGAAATTCACAGTAGAACTTGGACAAACAGCAGCATCAATTACCTAGATTTAAACATTTCCAAGACCAAGAAAAAAACTTTTGAGTACAAAATTTATAGGAAACCAACCCATACAGATGCCATTATACCCAATAATTCCAAACATCCTACAACTCACAAATTGACAACTTTCAATAGCTTAGTTTATGGACTACAATTCATTCACGAGCTAAGTTTACCTGGATGACAGTTCAAAATGTTACTAGAAGTAATCCCTAATATATAGCTATGCCAACAGCTGACATCTATCACTTTGGATCACTGTAATGAAAACAGATGGTAATATATTAATGTGAAAGTTAAACACAGTAATTTAGGCCAATGTTATTTATATATTTATTTGAGGGCGGACACAAAGTTTATTTATCGTTTTATTCCACTTAAAAAAAATATTCACACCACTTTCACAAAAACTTCTAACTAACATAGCTTCAAAATGGTGACTGATGAATTTAAACCATTTGGTTGAACATGACGGTAAACAAGTTTTTTACATTGATGCAAACAAGCAGTTGATGAAAATATTTTATTCAGTTAAATATTTCAAAATAAGATAAATAATCATAAAACTATTTATTGTATGTAAAAAAAAATAACAATTTTCTCTTTTTCAAGTAAATACGATACCTGTATTAAAAGGTATTGATGTGTGCACTATATGACACAAAATCAAAAACGTTCCAAAATGAAGAATAAGTACTTTTAATTATGTTTAAAATATTGTTTCGAGTTGGATAAAAAGAAATTATTTCAAAAAATAAAATAGTATGAGAAAACTTAAGTTTACGTTATTTTAAATGTCAAATATAACAGGTAATTAAAGATTTTTACATTTATACCAAAACAGTGATATTTTACAAGTGTTGGCAACCCAAAACCTAAACATATGATTTTCGAACTGTTATAAAGGTAAAAACCTATCGTGAACAGTCTGTACTTCATATACCACTCTCTAAAAAGAATTATAACACTAAACTTAACATCATCAAAACAAATTGCCACCACTAATTGGTATTCTCACTGTATAGTATATAGAATTCTTCAGAAACATAAATTCCAAATGATTTAAAAATCTAATCTCACAAACATCTCAATCAACCCTATTCAAACTAAATGGATAAAATTTAATTATACAAGCCATGAAACCAATAAAATCATTAAGATTTTACAAAAACATAATATTAAAATAGCATTTGCAACCAACAACACAATAAAAAACATTTATCCAACTCCAATCTCAACACCCAAAATATTTACAATAACAGTGGAATTTACAAACTAATTTGTGAATATTCTGGAAATTGAAAAATGACACCTGGACACGGGAATTGAACCCGGGACCTTTGGCTTAGTATGCCAATGTTATAAACACTGAGCTATCCAGGATTCGTCCCGTGCCCAGGATCATTCTTCACTCATATTTTAAGGCATAGTCTATGATGGACGTGCAGAAATCGTCGGCTGTATTCACAAGCTATCAGATAACACAGCCACCTTCGAGTCGGTAGTTGGCTTATTGCTTCCAATTTTCAAAATGTGATATCTAGATGCGAGTAAATCCTCACTAAAAGCATAATAATAGCTTTGGCTATTTGATTCATTAATTTGTGAATGTAATATATATTTTATATATTGGCCAGACTGGGCGGGCACTTTCTAAACGCTATGCTGAACACTTAAGTGACTTTAAATATGATAGAACCAAATCTAAATTTTCTGAACACCTTAAAACCTCAGCTCATCAACCAACTCCCATCAAACAATGCATGAAACTTCAACTTTCCACTAAAGGTCCAAAAATGAATATTGCTGAAAATATCCACATTTACAATGCTACTTTTCAACATAATATTATTTTAAATGAACAAACAAAATTCGAGAACCAATCCCTTTTCAATACAATCAAGAACCTCCCAAAACATGTGAAAACCAAAAACTCAAACAAATCCCATCCCAAAAACCATACCCTCCTACCATTGTAGTTGAGACCTGTTCGGACCAGTGTCGTGAAGATTAGAGCCTGTGTTCATTCTCCATTTGTCATATTTTTTCATTCCAGACAAACACCATTTATTTTATTCCTTCATTTTGTCTATCTTTATTCAATAGCGCCCAACCAATCGGCACACTAGCGACATCTCACACATTAACACTCAACTTTCCCAAAAGTTTTTACGGCCGTTACTTGGTCCTTTCTAGGACACTCATTAAAAAGGTTATAAATTAACAACTTACTACACACAAATCTATTGCACTGTATCAACATCGGGGATAACATCTTAATCCCAATATAAAGATAAGCTTGACAGTTTGGATTTGTTCCTAATAAATGATTATATAGTAAATTTTTGTTATCCAATGTTATTTTCCCTACTTGATTATTTCTAGCGTCAATTTGGTTTCTTTGGTTAATGTCTCATTGTATTATAATCTAGTTTGAGTCTTTGAATCTTTTCATTGTTACTTCATCATAACTTAAATATTTATTATATTCGCATTGGTTTGTCTCAGACCTGATGGCGTAATTGCCGAAACATGTCATCACCCAGCCAAGAGTTGCAACAAATTTTACAAGGAGAGGAATCAAACATCACAGATAAGGAACGTCACTTTATTATAATTTTTCAATCAGACATTTTCCTTCTTTTTTATTATACTTCTTTTATAGCATTCAACATATATGTAATTAACACATTATAATTGATTAAGCATAACCTGTATGACACATCTGTTATTCACAGTAATTATCTAATTAATCTTGTCTCAATAGTTAACACTAGCATATTTTAAACCACCTGACTCGGATATCAAGTTTTTAACATTAATTCATGCATTCATTTATAATTTGTGACATTATGTAGCTTGTTATATCTCAACTTCATTTTAACATGTTTAATGTTGTATTTATACTGTCAGTTGTATTTTATTTATGGAAGTTTCACAAATAATAATCAAGTTAATTATTTAGCTTTCTATCAATCATCTTTTTAAATATCCTTTGTCAATATTTTAGGCTGTTTCTAATATAATTGATTATTCGAGTGATAGGTTCATTGTTCATTTTAAGTTGTAGTATTAAATGATATAATCTAGTCAGGTTGCCATTTTAAATTTTTTATTTAATCTTTTTTCTGCTGCTTCTTAACATTGGTTCGCAGTGATCACATCTTTACCTGTTTAATGTTTGATCCTTAACTATCTCTATGATGACTTTAAGGAATGTTATTATGCATGGTTTAATTGATTAATTTCTTGATATAACAGTTTTCTCTTTAATAAATTATTTTCATGTTATGATTCTTAATTTATATTGTTCTATTTGACTAAAAATGTTGTACTAATTAATCTAATTACTGTTCTATCAAAGTATGTTCTGTATATTATAAGGGTTTTTATTTATTTTATCAATTATTTAGCACCAGTCTTACTACCTGTTCGGGTTATACGCTTAAGTACCGATTAAGCTGGTGCATTTGCGTGGGGGTATAGTGGAAAACCATTTAAGGAAAAACCACCCTCAGTTCACCTGGCCGAGATTCAAATCTTTTTCTCCCCGTGCTCGGCAGTCTAGCTCAACATGAATCGAGCGCATTAGCCAACTACACCACCGAGGTGGGTAACAGGTTTATAAGAAGTCGCTTTTGAGCAGGCCAGTCTGTCCATACAACATAGAAACTGGTACTTGTAAACTTGGTTATAACATCCTCACTTTAGATAAAAATTTGTCTACATTAACAATGGGCTGAAAACACTTTTATTCTGATTTAAATCTTTATTTTACCTACAAATCCTAGATCTGAAATTTGCAAAATATGGAAAGTATAAGTGTGTTTTCTTCCCAATATTGGCATGATTTTTAAAAATTTGGATTTGGTTTGAATTAATTCCTAAATTACTATAACAAATTATAAATATAAGCACACAGGCTGCAACTCATTGTGAATATGACACTGTCTGTATGGAGGTAGCTACACTTCAAAGATTTAAATTAGTTAAAAAATGACACCTGGACACGAGAATCAAAACCAGGACTTTTGGCATAACGCTACAATACTCTACCACTGAGCTATACAGGATTCATCCTGTACTCACTGTCATTCTTCACTCTTAGTTTATGGCTGAGTCTGTGATGGACATGTAACCATTGTCAGCTACAGATGAGGGAACAATTGTATCACGAGCTAACAGATAGTACAACCATCTGCAACTCAGAACCTGTCCATCACAGACTCAACCTTAAACTATGAGTGAAGAATATTTCTGAGTATGGGATAACTCCTTGATAGCTCAGTGGTAGAGCACTGGTGCACTAAGTTTAAGGTCTTGAGTTTGATTTTCATGTCTGGGTGTCATTTTTAAACTAATTTAAATTAATAAAAATAAAAATTGTAGCCAACTAAACATTATTTCATTTTTTGTAAAATGTAAATCCACATTTAGATAAGTGGTAAATTAATGGTCTGGGCACTTTTTTTTACAATTGTCCAAAAATGATGTTGGTCAAAACAACAATTATATATTATTTAAGCATTGGAATTAAAAAAAAATCTTTTTCATATCTTTAATATATTTTTGGTCCAATAATTGTAATAAATGAAAACAAAACCCAAGACAAAATTATTAGGTTTAATTAAACAGTCGATAAGTTCTTAAAAATCATAATTAATTACACTTTAAAATAAACAAATGAAATGAAAAATATTAAATTATTCATCAATCGTTTATGTAATGGTCACAAATGCAAGGTGGCCACAAGAACTCACTTTTAAAATGCCATGACTTTTCCAGGTTTTCCAGACAAAAATTACATTTTTTTCTTGGTCTTGTTTTACCCGTTTATACACGGTAACTGTATAGTATTGTATACATAATACAATAAATTGCAGAACTATTATTTTAAAATACAGGGTGATTTGCTCACTAGAGGCTCCAAACAAAATAAAAGTATTCCAAAATTTAAAGGGTCTAGTGGAAAATGCATCAATATTGGAGAGGACCATTTTCAGCATCAGCTGTGAGCAGGTCTTATTTCACACAGTTCAAGGTGTGTGTATATACATTTTCATGACAAACTATAAATAAATAGAGACTAAATTAACAAATGTTTCTCTTTCTCTTATTTGAATTTAATGTATAGAATGCCTAATTTTCTTTGTTTCTTGATCAAATTCCCTGACTTTTCTCTGAATTTTTATCAAATTTCCTGATTATTCCAGGTTTTTCCCATTTTCCATATGTGGCCACCTTGCAATAATATTCCGGTTTTGACACATCACAAAGAGGCCATGAGTCATCAGCTCTTCAACTATGTCACCTATATCATTAACGTACCTACGCCACTGGTCCCTGACTCACTAGTCCACACGTACAACACACCGCACTGCTCCAAACAAAAACTCCATAAACACTTGTCACACCTGGACACAAGGTTTCACTCAGCCACTAAATTGGACTGGGACTCTATTACCAGACCACCAACCCTGTATTTAAAAATATGCAGTTCCAGTCTGAGAGCTTTGATTTATATACTACTGGGATCTAACAAATTGAATCCAAACTTCCAAAACACAAACTGCGGTGGCCTTTCCTCTAAAATACAATCCCCAGCCCCTTTCATCCCTCACATGCATCACATGCATATATATGGTCTAAGGTACCTGCTGAACAAAAATGGAGAAAGGACTGAGAGGAAAAACCAATTACAAGATAGCTAAGATCTATTTTGTTACAATATCGGTAATTATCTTACATACCATTTAATTAAACGTGTCCAAATTCTTATATACCAATAGATAAAACAAATATTTACATACTAATTAAATCAACAAAGACATATAGCAATCAAAGCAATACTCTTATACTTGCATTGTAGTCAAATTAATGCCAAATGATACCAATATAAACACAAAATAGGGCCTACATATCAAATCAACCATTTAAGTGTTTATTACATACATGTACACATTGCAAACATTAAAAATTGGAGATTTATATATTTATTTTATAAGTATGGTATACATTATTAAAGAAAAAACCTTTAAGGTCCGAAAGAGTGAGCTAATACAATGGCTGACTCACCATCTGTGTGTTTAGGTCGAGCTTCAAACTGTCGCACCAAATCTTCCTCCTTAAGATTCTCGACAAAATATTTTGTCAGGCAGCGTAAGATGAACAGAGCATTGTAAGTCTGCCAGCTAAACATATTGCTGAAAGAAACCAACGAGATTCTGTTTGTAATGCATATCAGTTGGATTCAACACTAAATACTAATACATAACAAAGATTTAGAAACTGAATAAAAGTGAATACTTATTTATAAAGATTTAAAGATACTATATCTGTATAGACAGTAGGAGAGGTGGTATCCAAAAGCTAGAAAAGCTAAAATATTATATTCATCCACCAAATGTATTATCACTTGACCATAATGTTGATTTGTTGCTACTTTTAGGATTCAGGACATTCACACAAACTATTTATTTTTTAATGATTAACTATTTTTACATTAATGAAACAAGAACTTGTGAAAATAACTGTTTGGATGTTTCTTTTATGTGGAAGCAGAGTCCATGTTTCATTTAAAAATAGCTTTTCAAACAAGGCCTTCTAAAATGCAGCATGCTCTTCTGAAAAAGATGGCAACCCAGCCAAAACAAGGGTGGGTGATGATATCATACAAACTGTCAAGGTGGTTTCATTCTTACACTGTTTACAAAGTAGAAACATACTATTTTGAAACTGATATTTTGTATGGCTTATTCAATAAGTTATAAAAATATATTTTTTAAATTTTGGTGGACAGTTATAACAAGATACAAGTGTGGATATAATACTTATTAATTTATTAATTCATACACTATAGTATCTCTTGATATCATAACCACAACACAAAAAACAAAAGTTTTATTTATATATTTTGTTCTTTCAATGTTATGAAAATACCAAATATGCAGTAGTCCTTAAGTAAATTTTTTATTATTATTATTTAGCACCGCGTCTTACTACCCTTTCGGGTTATACACTTTAAGTACTAATTACACTAATAGATTGGGAATTGGGAAGGTTGAATTAGAGGAAGTGAACCCGCATTTGCGTGGAGGGAGAGTGGAAAACCATTTTAGGAAAAACCACCCCTATTTCACCCGACCGAGATTCGAACCTCGATCTCTCCGTCCTCGGCGGTCGAGCTCAACACGACTAGCGTGTTAACCAACTACGCCAAGTAAATATTAATAGACTTGTTTGAGAACACTTTTTATTGATGATATAGTATTAATTAGCAAATAAAAATTATTACCAAATAGGGTAAAATTAGTAACTTTCAGTCAATGTTTGCAATAAATAATTTTCTGCCACTGTCAAATACCACCCTTACAACCATGGATGTACTAAAGGTTATATTTGTATGATTATTTATCTGGCAAAAATTATAAATAATGTGTGCCGAAACTATTTCCCACCCCCGCCTCATTTTTACAATGGAAATTAATTCCCATAATACAAAGAGAGGACGCCACAAAATAAACTTAACTCATCTTAATAATTTGAACTAGGGTATATTTACCATATGGAGCAAAACAGCACATTATGCCAAAATTAGTAGACATATTTGTGAGCACCAAGTGAAACAGTAAAATAAGCCCCTAAGATCTTAAGGGCCCTCGAAAGAAAGGTAGCAGTCTTGCCTTGACCGACCACACTATGGCTCTCCCTATTTTAGATCTGCTATCTTAAATGTCCATAGTGTAGCCTGTCAAGATAAGTTTGCTGTCTTTCAGGGTAAATGGAGTGTAGGCCCTACATTAAAATACAATTCATATGATTATCAATCATATAAATAATATATGCTTCTGTGAATGTGCTGAATGTAATTAGTTGGGTATAGTCACTGGTAATTCTATAAAGCCACTGGTTCAGTTGAGGAATGTAAAAAAATGTATTTACTATTTCACATACTTGCTGAACATTTTACCAAATCACCATCAACCACTGGTGAATGTAAATAAGTCACATCAAAATTAGGTTTGGTTAGGTTAGTTTAGACAAGCTTAGAAGAGATTATTTTAGGTTAGGTTATTTTGAATTTATATTCTGTATTTCCACCCATGTACCCTAGATATTTTATAGAATCACCAGTAAATGTATATAATACAGTTCATGTTTCATACTTTCACCAAACTGCATTGGAAAAGTTATAAAATCACTGGTAGATTTATAAAAATCCTATTATTTGTTAAATAAACCATTGCTTTTGGTGATTCTATACATTCATTGGTTATTTTACAAACTAACGAATTCAGCACATTCACAGTCTGGTTTTTTTTTAGCACCACGTCTTACTACTTGTTAAGGTTATACGCTTATATACTAATTACTGTACACTAATACTCTTAGGGATTAGGAAGTTTATATTCAGAGGTAGTGTGCACATATTCGCGTGGAGGGAGAGTGGAAAACCAGTTTGTAAAAACTATCCTTATTACACCTGACCAAGATTTGAACCTCGATCTCCCCATCATCGGCAGTCTAGCCTACTGCCAGAGTAGCTCGTTAGATCATGCTGCCACCGAAGCGGGTGTCATTTCTGTTAGTAAAGACTTTAAACATTAATATTCATTTAGATCTAAGCACCACATTTTCTGTGCCATTGATGGTAGTCTTGTTTATAAGCATATCATATTTATCTTTTATGTTGTGTATCTTCATTGTTGAGTTCATAATAATTTTATGCTAGTAACATATTTTATTCAAGTTAAGTTGTGATTTTTGTTCATGATCCAATAAACCAGTTGCACACATTTTCAAGATAACCATAGTCCAAAAAGATACTAAACCTAAATTAATGTATTAATTCACGTTCTGCATTGGTCATGTTACACATTTTGTATCAATGTCCTCTATTACAACGATTTTATATTTCTAAACAAGTGCACTCTAAGTGCAAGAGTAGATAAACATACGTGTGAGTGTGATGAAAGCACAATGTGTGCGTGAGCGAGGCCGGTAGTGACAAGAGTATTGTAAACACCCAAAACATGGCTCTCAGCCAAGTACGTTATTGTTGACATATCAAATTTGGTTTTATACAAAAAAAATTAATAATTATCTTTATTCAAAGTATTTAGTAAAAATTATACTATTTTTATAAAATTACAAAGACATATTTATCAGAGTTGTAATAAATTTAGTATTTTAACTTTAAATTTAATGGTCTTATAGTTTTTAATATGGATAACATTTGTGCAGACCATTTTTTAGAATAATTAAGTAATTATTTTGAAAAAAATAATAGCGCTAACTTGTCAGTTTGTGCAGATGCCAGTAATTCAGAAGCTCGTGTAAGGAAAACATGAAGTAGTGATCCAAAGTTTCCTGACTGCAAATTGTTGACCATAAGCTGCCGACATAGTCCTTCGATTCTCTCATCCAGTGCTTTTTGTTCCAACCTAGAGAAGAAGAAAATATATATTTTAGATCTATGTCCAATATTAATTTGGGCTATATGCATTAGGAGTAAATACAGAACTCATAGCCTTAAAAATAGTGGACATATCGACCAAAATCTCAAAAAAGGTGCCCAATTGTGACTTCTCTGTATTTTCAGGAATTAGACGATTTTTTTCACACAGTTTAAATGATATGCACATACACCACACACACAAAATGGGTTTGAGATAAACATGTGTAATTTATTCATTTTTTCTTAGTATAGATATTATTTGCAACATTTTGTTGTGATTTTCCCCAACCCAATCATGGCCGGCTGAAGCATTGACTGCAACTGTCAAAATAGTTGCATTCTTGTATTGGTAAAATATCAATTTCATCCTCTTAAAATCACTAAGACAAAAAAAGTCGCAAACATTTAAACCACCAAGATTTTGGGCTTACAAAAAGTGTCATAGCCTTCCTGGCTAATGACACTTGAATAAACTATCTCACTTCTTGTATCTGCTTAAGCTTTGATATAGTTGGGATCTGGCTTTTTTAGAGCCCATTTAGAATGTTATAAAATAATTAGGTAATCCAAAATTTTTAAAAATATCGGGAGCTTTAGTGATTGATAACTGTGTTCCACGCACCCACCAACCTGTAAGAGATATCGCTGCAACATCCTGGGTTATTTTAGAACCTCAGCTGTGCTTTATAGGGCCTCAACAGTAAAATAAAATTACAATAAAATCTGAGCTTATAATAAAATAAATAAATAAATGTTAAATTGGAGCTTCAACTAATGAGAGTAAAAAACAAGGAAAGTTGTGACTTTTAGTGACTTGCTTAAAAAAGTATGAAAAGGTTAGGCCATATTTAGAGGAAATGTACCCATATGTGCATGAAGGGAGAGTGAAGAACCATTTAAGAAAAGCAACCCCAGTACACACAACCTGAATTCAAACTTTGAACTTCCTGTCATTTGCAGTCTATTCTATTGCAAGAGTGACACCTTAGACTATGCAGCCATTGAAGCAGGTAATCTGTATTAAATAAATACTTACTTTTCTTTCTAAGAGGTTTTTAATGAGAAAAGTTGGGTTTTTCATATGTAAGTTTTTGTTTACAACAATCATGTAGGTGAGGCTTCACTTAACAAGATAGTAATAGTAGAATTATTTTTAATAAATATTATGCTTAAGTTTTGTAATTTGAATAATATGTTTGAATGGTAAAATATATATATACTGAGTGAGTAGATATGGAGCCATACTGACCAAGCGGCCGCCGTCTGTTGGTGTAGATAATGCAAACTGTTGCAGATAGAGGGTGTTTTGTGGCTGGTAGAACGAACCCTCCAGCCATTAATATGGTGTCTACTCAACTTGGCCAGAGAAATTTCCGACCTTTTCTCTGATTTTCCCTGATCATTTCCTAAAATTCCCGACTAAAAAAGTATGTCACATCCTTCTAGCTCCCCCACCCCTCCCTCCTTCGTTTTTCTATTAATCTTTTTTATGAATAATAAGTTTTAAAATTTGAATATTTTTTTTTAAAATTTGTATTAAAATTGTTTACTAGGAATTAAAAATATATTACACAGCTACAACAAAAAAATGACATAATTTACTGATTTAGTTGTAGCGTGTCAATCAAATGGATTGAACAGCTACAAGAGAAAAATTAATATTTCGACGATTTTGTGTAAGATAGAAAATTATATCAACATATTTAATATAAACTGCCTCTAAGGTTATATCTTCTGATATACAAAGTTATGTTTCATCCTACATTCAACCACGTGGTTGGTCAAACAAATATTGTTTTTGGACTATTGTTGTACTAAATATCTAAGGAGAGGATTTAAATTAGTGTATTTATGAATAATATACTTAAAACGCTTCGCTTTTCCCGTTGGATGATGCCTGATAGACTTGTCTACGCCTGCCATGTGGTCTACTCGAATAATAATAAAATATACATTTATATTACTACTTCTCATAAAATAATAGTGGATATTAATACAGATACATTTTAATATAAGATATTTGTGTACTAACTCACCCCGGCAAGATGTCTGCAGATATCAATTTCACTTTTGAAAACTACAAGATTGTCAATCATGGCCGACCCACGTGTGCCACGGCTAGTTCAACCGGAGAGAAGAACTGAAGTCGGGGATTGACTCAGAGGCCGGCTGCGCTCATAGCGACGCTGGTGGTCATTCGAAGAACTCGTGACTTGCTTCAATTGTTTTCTTTTCTTCACACTTTTATCCTTCTTTGTTTTTGCCTGTTTTTCGTAATTTATCCCCCCTTCCTTCTTTGTCATGTCCGACCTGCATCAACAGTATATATAGGTCCGCCAGCGGTATCAAAACTACAGAAAAAGTACAGAGCGGTTCCACAACAAAAAGAATCAACAAGGAAACTCCGCCCGTCAGCAACACGAAGGAACATGGAGTCTGTGACGTCAGATTCACCACCTTAGCTGTGTCGATAGGATGATGGATCACCCGATCCAACTCGCCGAAACATGGATGTTACTGTGGTATTAGTATCCAGCCGTCGTAACCAAGTCTGTAGGACTTGGGCTCTTGTATAGTTTAAGAGAAGTTCTAAATTTTTATGTTTTAAAGGAAATTTGTATTTTATTATTTGGCGAGAAGCCAAGGTTTAGGAAAATGTCAATTAGAAACTTTTCAGTTTAACTGTTACGTAATTAGCTTCAACATGGAAGTTTTCTTCCTTGGTTTGTTTATGTGTCCTTTGACACTGCTCTAACGTAAAAGCCTCTGGCTTAGAAAATATGTTTTTGGTAGATTCGTGACTTAGACTAAGTCACAAGTCCAATACAACCTCTAAATTAATCATGACGTCTTAAACGTCATGAACATTAGTTTTGTTGTTGATGGTTAGCACCAGGATGTCTATTTTTCTTTTGCCTTATGCAACTCAGTCATATGTAATAGAGTTTTGGCGTTATATTCACTCTTCTAGTAGAGCATTAGCGAGGGTGCTCAACCTAGGGAAATTACACTAGTGTCATAGTGGGGTCCGCGCAAAATAAATCTATTTTATTTTTGACCGTGACTAGGCTTCTAAGTTATTATTGATCTGGATAGGTGCCAATGTACTATTGAATGCTCTGGCAGTACCGTATGGGAAAATGACCAGCTGTAGTACTTTAATGACGCCTGTTTCTTAGCCATCAATTAGCTGGATATATCAGCTGAGTTTCCAACATGTTTTATGGATCCCTTTAAATATTTAACGCTACCAAGTGAGACTGTATAAATGTTATCTTCTGAATTTACTCTTTGCTATTCTTTAACTAATTGTTCATTTACTCCTTGTTTAGAAGACTCTTGTCACTGTGGCAAGTTTGAATTGATACTGCATGCTTCAACATGTGGCCTGACGACAGTACAAGCAATCTCTCAAGTCAATTTGTTTTTGGAAGAATTTAATTCTCATCAATATTCCTATATTCATGTAAAACTTGTATATTTCTTAATTTGTTTATTGTTTACTAAATAAATCTAAATTGTTAAATTGACTATATGTTCTTTATTAATATTATTGAATATGTACCCCTAAAGGGACAATTGATTCATAATGATTATTGTATTTCATATTTTGAGTAAAATATCATTTTCCTGGATTTTTATTGTGATTTACCAAATTCCCGACTTATTCTCGTTTTTTCCCGATCACTTCAAATTCCCGGTAATTCCCATTTTCCCTGATTTTCCCGGATGGTAGACACCCTGATTAATCTAAGTTTTATTAGACAGTAGTCACTACTTTTTCGTTAAAACTTATTAAGGATGATGTGTCAAAGGTACAGAGACAAACTTCTCAAACAACAAAGCATATAGCCTATACCTAAAAGTATTGTAGTATCGGTAAGTTAATCTTACTTACCTTGCCTATGAATAAAATAAAATAAACAATTTTATTTTTTATTAGCTTCTCATTTTGGAATTCTTGGTCATAAATCATGGAGAGCAGGAGTGTCAAATATATTAAATATAAATGATGGAAAAGTGAGCTTTCTAGTAAAATATTTATTTGGTTGATTATCTTTTAGAACGTTGTAACACACCCTTCAAACATCTTCCTAAAAAGAGTTATTTTAAAATAAAACCTAGGTTGTGGACTTTTCTTTTCTATGTCAGGGGTGTAGTGGAGCGAGAATAACATTCTGTTCACTGCTTTTTGTGGAAAAATATTAAATTTTACTATGCCAAGCTGAGTATTAAAATTGTCTTGTGTTAAATATATTCAAAACAATTTTTTTTTTTGTAAAGTTTTTTACTATGCAGTTCTGAGTTAAATAATTGATTTGATATTAATATTATGTAAACACTTTTTTTAATACTATGAATCAATAAATTCTCATGAAATTTACTGTACTCAATGAGAATTATTGAAGTTTAAGGGGAAGTGTAATAAGTAAGTTTCTGCCTTAGTAACCATTACTCATAAAAATGCTACAAATATCTTTTAGAGGCATTTATGTTTGTGAGATTTTTTCACCCCAAAACCACACATTCAACTTTGAGGTGGCCACAGCCTTGCGTTCCGGCACTGCTAAATTTATGACTATGCCACTGTTTTTGTCCTTTGAAAGCAGTGCAAAGTGTAAAAACTGTGTTCCTATTTAATTATGAAAACCTTAATCTGTTTGTCTTTCTTATATGCTCCTATATCTCTTTCCTGCACTAGTTTACAAGTATAACATTATGTGGGCCCAATGCATCAAAATTGAAATAGGTATAATTTGTTTTAAAAGATTAAACTATAAATTAAATTAGAATGTGGAATAATAATTTAATTTTATATTGGCAAGATAATTGGAAATTTAAAGCGTTTACCATAAGCAATTTAATCTTATTTTGTATCATTATTCATTTTGGTTAACAATTATGATACTTACACATTGGATGGTGGTGTGAATGAAAATGAGAGGAATCTATTCCAAAATGGGTCATTGGATGATATTGGATCTTTCCTTGTAAATCGTTCCAAATATTTGTTTGTTGCAAGATCAGTGTTTTGACTCAAAGCCGTTCCCATTTTTTTTAAAACATTTGTTTCAGTTTAGGGTGTATTTCTGGAACAAATAATTGAAGCTATGTAAATACAAAACTAAACAAGGTAGGTGAAATCACCTCAATCATTTAAATTCAAAATAAGATAGATTTAAAAAAAATATTTATATATTTTTTTTACTAAAGTAAAATTACTAATAATAAGAATATAGGTTCTATTATTTTCCCATTAACATTTAACATATGTGCAAGTGGTGTAGTAAGCAAGAAGGAAGGGAGATGAGAATCAGGAAAAAACATGAATGCAACTGTTTTATGACCTAAGACAATAAAAAAGACGAAGTTTCAAGATATAAAAAAGAAAGCTGCTAATAGGACATACTAGAAGACTCAGTTTACACAAGGCACTGGACCTGTTGAAAGACAGAACACCTAATAATAACAACAAGGTTTGTGTTTATTTACTTACTCTAATATGGCATTAGGAACTCAAAGTTCATTGCCACACTTACAAAAGTAGGCCACCTATCCCTATCTTGTTGGTTCTATCCAGTCCACCTCTTACATCCTATTCATATCCTGAGCTAGTTCTATCCAGTCCACCTAATTACACCCTATCTCTTTCAGATCGATCCTAATGTTATCCTCGCATCTGCATCTAGTTCTTCCCAATGGGTTTTCTAGTCAGTACTCTGAACACGGTTCTAGAATCTCCCATTCATGCTGCATGTCCTGCCCAATATAGTCTACAAGTCTTAACAATGGCTAGTGATGAGTTAACGGTATGTAACTCATCATTACATAACTTCCTCCACTCCCCTGTTGCTTAATCACATTTTGGACCAAATATTTTCCTGAGCACCTTGTTTTCAAACACCCTAAATTGGTTTTGTCATGTAAGTTAAGAGACCAAGGGGATAGTTTAAGCAAGGGCGAGATTTTTTTTTTTTCAGAAAATAATTAGAAATACAGACTAATGTTTTCTAGCACCTATACACACAAAACGATTCTGAAGTTTCCAACTATAACTAAATAAACCTTGTCAAATAATTTCAGACTCTAAATAAACATTCTAAGACTCACCTAAGTGATCAGGTAATGTTTCGGCATTATATGTTGTAGCATTGTGCGGAAAGAAACGTTACTTTGTTAAGAAAACTTTAGTAGAACAATTAAGACACCAATGGTGATTTTAAATATTTATTAATACACACTAAGCTTCTACAAGCACAGAGTACCATTTTCTTTTTTTAAGTAATAAATCTGAATTTTGTAAATTATTACGGTAACTAGTGTTTTATTTATTTTTAAAAAAAACTTTGAACCTCCTCCAATGAAAGAACCAGGAAGCAGATCATCACACATCTCAAAGATGTGCTGCGTATGAGCAGATCACCAAAAATCCCAACTGTGTAGGAAATATATTGGTGTGATAATATTTTTTATGCAAAATATTAATAAGTTATGTTTAATGTTTTCACTAAAAAAACTGAGCTAACATAACCTTTCATGTGTGACTCAATAAACAAGTATAATAATTACACATTTGACCCATGATTAAAGACACCAACAAGGAATTTTTTCTAAGAATTTAGTGACTTGGAATTTATATCACGTTTGTTTTCTTATAAAAGAAAACGTCATAATCTTGTGTGTAAGCCTATGGGTGCTAGAAAAATTTAATTTTTACATTCTTTGAATGCAAGCGAGATTTCAATAACTTATTGCAATGATACTATTATAGAATAAAGCATTTAAATATGACACCCTAAGACACTAACTTTGCAGAATTCCCTACAGTTTGCTACTTTGATATAAAAAAAAAAAATATTATTGTTTGACGTTTGTGATCACTCCTCTTATCTGTTATCAAAGTTTCCCATGTATTTTAAGTATAAAAGAAGTAGTATCTATATGAATTTACTTTACAAAGATAAGTTGTCATTTGCAATTTCTACTTATTTCTGTTTGAAAGTGACTAAAACAAAATATTGAACTAATTGTACATTAAATGTATATTTTTAGATTCATTATATTTAAATTGGCCCTAGATTAATATTTATTTTTTCCAAAAAAAAAATGTTTAAAACTATTTTTAAATAGTGTCATAATAAATAGTGTTTAATTGACTAACCTGTATTTACAATTAACCTCAAAATACTTATCTTATATGAATTATCTTTGACCAGTGATCACATCACCAAATATTTTTCACAGACATAAAAATGTTAAGTGGTTCAAAATTCCACCATGAAAAATAAAGATATTCTCCAAGTTGTTTTAAAAAGAAACTTACTACTCATAAATTTGGAATTCTTAAAATTGTAATCAATGCCACCAATCTAGGGTCTTAGATATACCAATTACAATAAAGTCGCATTTGCCCTATCATTGTCTTTTTTATCCATGACCATTGTGGCGGTAACACGAATGATTCAATGTTAAGTATTAACAATGTAAATGTTAGTGTGTGTTAGTAGTATATTTTTTCTACCAGTTTGGACCAATATTTATATTTTACTAGCAGAAGTAACCTGCGTTACCCCATCCAACACTTTTCTTTGGTTTGAGGTGCACATGTTTGTGCACAGGGGCTACTAATTTTTAAATTTCAGCCCTCTGCATTCTGTAGATATCCTGCAATGCGCATGACAAACAAACTATTACATACTTTTATCAATACAGATGGAGATGAGCGTATGGTTTGTAGAGTGTATAGGAATAGATTCAACTATAACTATGGTACTAATAATAAATATTTTGACTACTCGACAAATATTAAGAAAAAAGTGGGAATACAACATAATGGTTCATCAATTGATGCATAGGAAATTTTTTAAAGGGCTTACGATTCAATTAAAATAAATAAATTATATTAAGTTTTAAATGAGTTTGGGGTATCCAAAAAATTGTCAAGCTATTGAGGTATGTTTAATTGATACGCGTGACAGGGTACGGGCTGTATGTCACTTATAAGATAGGAACTTTTGAAATACATAATGGGTTGAAACAAGGAGATGCACTTTTCCCATTAGTTTTTAATCTAACATTATTGTATGCTATTAGGGTATAATGCCAAAGAGTAGGGTAGGGTTGACACTAAACGATACAATGCAGTTATTAGGATACATGGCTTATTTAGTTTTGTTGGACAGTAGTAAGGAAGCTGTTGCAAGAAATGTATACATTTTATTGGAAACTAGTGAGAAAGTAGTTTTAAAAGTGAATTCCGAAAATACTAAGTACATGATCGAACAAAGAACAGAGATTAGGAACGATAATTTAGAGATTACTCCGAACAACATATCATTTGATAGGGTTAATGAGTTTCAATATTTAAGAACCATTTTAACTAGCAATAACAACATCTGTTTGGAAATTATGAAAATAATTGGGAAATGCACACTACTACTTGGTCAGTAAGTTATTGACGTCTGATCTACTGTCCAGGAATTTAAAATTCAGAAAACACAAAACAATTACTCTGCCAGTTGTTCTGTAGGGTGTGAAACGTGGTAGCTTACCTTAAATTGCTAAAATAAATGTAGGGTGTTAAAAAACAAGGTGCTTAGGAAGATATTTGGTCAAAAAGGGGATTAAGCTACTTGGGAGTGGAAGAGGTTACCTAATGATGAGATGCATACCTTAAACTCATTACAAGATATTTTTAGGATAATCAAGTCACGTAGATTAAGATGGGGAGAACATGTAGAGTGAATGGAAGTTTCTAAAAACGTATCCAGGGTGCGGACTTGCAAACCCAATAGGAAAGACCATTGGAGGGACGCAGATGGGAGGATAACAATAGAATGGACCTGAAAGAAATAGTGTAATGAGGTAGGATGAATATAAATAGCTCAATATACGGATAGGTGGTGTAGGTACTTTTGTAATGGCAGTAATGAACTTTTTAGTTCCTAGCAACATAGAGTAAGTAAGCAAGGTAGCTAGGGAATGTTAGTAATATAAATTCATGAGTTACAATGTTCCATATAGAACCATGATGACCTTACCACACAAATGGAAGGAAGGTATTATAATACCCATTTTCAAAAACTGAGATAAAACAGAGTGTAATAACTATAGAGGCTTCTTACTATTAGCAACATGCTACACAATTGATCTAATGTAATTTTAATTTTATTGACAATATGCAGAGGAAAGAGATGGGGATCATCAGAGTGGAGTTTGATGAAATAGATCATTAACGGATAAGATTTTTACTATTCAGCAAATATTATACAAATACATGACTGTAAGTACATAGATTTTTAAAAGCTAAGTAAAAGGTCAATAAAAAGAAACTAACTATGCGAAATTTTACTTACGTATGTGATACCAAAAAAAAATTATGTTAATTATTGAGTTATGTTTGACTTTTTCGCGTCGCCTTAGAGATAACAGCTTGTTCCAACTGTTCATATCTTACTCTTTGCTGTACTAATGACAGGTGTAGAACCGTCTCAAAAGTCGACGCGAACAGCACTAATACTATCAAGTCCTTATTGTGTGACGTCATCAAATAAAGGAAATGGGGAAGGGATTTGTTTTTGTTTTGATCACAGCCACCTATCCCGTGTCAATAACGTGCCAGCAGTAATGTGATTGGTTGACACTCATGCTGTCATTCTAGTTCTGTCACTACGGTTCATTCGGAGGAGACAGACGAAAAATTTAATCTTCAACACACATTATTTGGTTATTTTTTTTACGTATATATGTCCGGAGTTTGTCAAACCATGTTGGCAAATAATGTGAAACATTTAAAAGTGCATTTTGAATTCTGGAATAACAATATTTCTA
Organism: Timema cristinae; assembly: GCA_039000515.1. NCBI lineage: Eukaryota > Metazoa > Arthropoda > Insecta > Phasmatodea > Timematidae > Timema > Timema cristinae. The sequence continues at coordinate 22,685,552 of JBCFYV010000935.1, forward strand.
ACATCCAATCAGAGACACGCTTAGAAAGTTAAGTTCGTAAAATTTTCTATCTAGTATTTCAATTCCTGTATGACCTTTACTTTAAATATTTCGAATTTGAAAAAATAGCATCCTGTTTGATGAAGATGATACATACCAGCAAAAATAAATTGGAGGTAAGTTGATTATCTTGAAATTGTGTATTTGTTTCTTGTTAATTTATAGTGTTAGACAATGTGTTTCCTTGTGGGTTCACTGTCCGCCATTCTCAAGACATTGTGATCAAACAGCTGATTCAAGCCTAGGAGAGCCCTGGGCCAAGGTTGCGTTATCACCAGGCTAATTTACTATATTCTTTATAAACGTGTGTAAATTATTCTAGCTTCATGTTTAACTGAAGATTTCTGTTATTTTTTTATGTTTAGTTTGTGTTGCAGCTTCAGAGAGGTAAACAAACATTATGAAAATAAGGGTATTTTAAAACTAGCATTCTGCAAGCAAAGCATTTCTGAAGTCGTCCTTTGTTAAGATAAGCTACAATTTCTAACCCGGAACTGGAATAATTATTTTAATAATTATTTGTCATTATTACAACTCCAATAGTACATAATTACAATAACATATAAATAATAAATCACTATAGATGAATTACATTAAAAAATACTAAGCATAATTACTTAAAAACAAATATTTATATAATTTTAATTATGATTAGATGAGCTGTCTCTTTAATAAAAGGTACAAAAGCAACATTCCTGGGTAGATACATTAATTTAAATTATATTTCAACCTTTGAAAAGAAATGATTTAAGATTATACTAAATTAGTGATGACGCCTAATAGAAAAGGAAATAATGCTTGGATAAGATTGACAAACATTTTAAAGTAATCGCTCAAGGCGAAAAAAAAAGAACATGTTTAACAAATCCAACATTTTCAACATAAGATACTAAAATTTGCACAACTTATATTCTTCAAATAAAAAAAATGACACCTGTAAACGAGAATCAAACCCGGGACCTTTCACTTTAAATAATATGATATTTGGATGCAGCTATAACTGTAACTAACAAATCTAATTGCTTAGCTATTTAATTTATTTTTTCACCACTTATGAAATAAACAAACAGGCCTGGATAAGTTAAACAGTTTGGTACTAGTAGCAAGTTAGTAAGATGTAGCTATTTCTACAATGAGTAGGACAAGTCTAAAATTATAAAATTCCACTGGTGTCCTTGATAATTTTGTAGCACCTTTTTAAATTGGTTTTCCATTCCGTTTGAGTCTAGATGGGTGTTGTCGTCTTGCAGTTGGTTACGAGCCTCACTGAGGTGCACTAGGTCTTACTATGAAACTGACCCTTAGTCAACTAGTTTTTTTATTTTTTTTATTTAGCACTGCGTCTCACTACCCGTTCGGGTTATATGCTTGTCAACTAGTTAAGTAACTCTAAATCCATTATAAAAGTAACTATATTTTCTAAATAATGTCAAACTAGTTCGACCTTTTATCAAACAAATTAAGTGAAAGACAGCACCCTGAACTTTTAAATTTACCATATATACTACATTTTTAAAGATTGAGAATCCAAATTTGGAGATATGAGTCGAATCCTGTATATCTCAAATCTGACTCTTAAATTTTCTTTTGAATCTTAAATCCAAATTAAATTCTCAATCTTTAAAAATGTACAATATTTAGTTAAGTTAAAAATTAATAATATTGAAAATCTAATTTAAAAATAATTGTTTAGTGCTAGGTTCCACAAACAAATAATATTTTGTTTATTAAATACTTAGGACCATCATAAACAATAAATATAACACTTTTTTAATTAATTAATTATATTTAGACCCACTTCGGTGGCCACGTGGTCTAACGTGCTACTCTCATCTTAGGCTAGATTGCTGAAGACTGGGAGATTGGAGTTCAATCCCGGTCGGGTGCACTGGGGGTGGTTTTCCCCTAAATGGTTTAGCACTCTCCCTCCACACCAATGCGGGTGCACTTCTTCTCAATTAAACCTTACTAATCCCTAACCATTAGTGTAATTAGTACATAAGCATATAACCTGAATGGGTAGTAAGACATGGTGCTGATAAAAAAATTACATTCAAAGTGGAATTAGCCAAATAATTAATACCTTTACAAAATAAACCACTTAGCTAGTTCAAGATTCATAATGTAATACAATACCTCTCTTATCTAGTAGCATTGGAATAACACCACCAACAACAACAACAACACTAATAACATCAATAACAAAGCCAATAACATCACCAACACCGACAACAACAGAACCACTAACATCAACACCAACAACAACAGAGCCACTAACATCAACACCAACAACAACAGAGCCACTAACATCACCAACACCACAACAACAGAGCCACTAACATCACCCAACACAGCACTAATATCACCAACACAACAGAGCCACTAACATCACCAACACAACAACAACAGAGCCACTAACATCACCAACAACAACAGAGCCACTAACATCACCAACAACACAACAGAGCCACTAACATCACCAACACCAACAGAGCCACTAACATCAACACCAACAACAACAGAGCCACTAACATCAACACCAACAACAACAGAGCCACTAACATCACCATCACCAACACCAACACCACCAACAACAACAACAACACAGAGCCACTAACATCACCACCACACCAACAGAGCCACTAATAAACTAAATCCCAGACGACTAGTTTCAAACAGGAGTGATATGGGGCGATACTCTCACATTCTTGTCTGAATAAATGAGGCCCACCCTCATAGGGGAGACAATTATTGATACAGTTAAACTTTAATCATCAATTACACTGGGATATATTTAAAGTGCACATTTTTGCAGGTCTTAACTAGCCAGAATTGTTGAAAAACACTATGGTTGCACCTATAACCTGCTCCCAAAAGCTTTCATCCTTATGTGGTTTGCTTTGATAGCTGAGATATTGCCAATCAGATGTTGCACTAGGTTAAATAGTGACAACATTTTTAGTAGTACATGAGTTTGATATTTTCTGGAATGGATACATCCCTGTTAATCCCCACCCAAGAACGTTATAAACCCACTTGGTATTTGACATTTGTGAAATATTTTTTCACAATTTCTAGTGACTTTATTAATTTCGGCTGTCACTCGGATCAAAATTGGGTTTTTATTAGTTTGTTCCCCCATGACATGAATTTATTGACACAACCTTATCAACAAAGGTAATCAAAAAATTCACGAGATACTAAATTAAACAGTATTGATGTATTTTTATTTTAGATCTATTACGTGTAAAAAAAAATCATTCTTCTCCAAATTAAATTTTAAATTTGTTAAATTGATTTAAAAAATATCACTTTTGTATCTGTGTTGTCTGGGACATAGACTGGTGTAAATTATCGAAGAGGCTGGGCCCAACGGTTTTAATCCTATGCAAAAAAATAATGCATTTTCAACGTCATGAGGGAGAAATACATTTTGTCTATATTTTAAAGTTTTCTTATTGAATTTGAAAAATATATAAGCTAACATAATAAGTTGATGTCCCCTATAACATTCTGCAGTAACACAAGTCTTATTACAGAAACATATTCATAATAGATATTTTTTTTATATGTAATTTGAACTCATCTGGTCTTATATACATGTTTCTCGGGATCTCATAAAGTTTGTATTTTAAAAATTTAATATATAACAAAAGTCACAATAAAAACATAAAATTCTGATCAAAGTGTATTATCCCCCTCAAAGGTTAACGGAAAATCCATTAATATGGCTTGCACATTAACATACTTTTTTTAAATCATTCAATTAGGTTTAAATCTTTACATTCACAAGGAAATAATGCTTACTTCACGTATTGGAATAAAATTGAAGTAAAATATAAATATAGTAAAGGTTGACCTAACCTGTGGCACTACCAGAAGACCACCCTAGAAACCCCTTCCTACCGTGAACAACCTATATATGGCCCCATACATGATCAGTCAGACTGTCAGTATTAATAAAGTAATAATTAATACTGACAGTCTGATCATGCTGATGCATTGATGGAGGGACTTACGAAAATACTGATGTGATCCAAATTTTCTGATCACATCAGTATAATTCTTCTATCAGTCTTGCAAGTGATGGGAGAGACTGACCATGTGCACGCACTCATCAGTATTTACGCCAGTCCCAGTAGCATACAGAGACTGCACACTCAATTTTCTTATCCATGTTGTATGTTGCGTGCAGGGGCTGAGACTGATAAAAATAATTATGCAAAGACTGACCCTGTATGGTCTCGTTGTAAATACTGATGCATATTGTCAGTCAGAATGTCAATCTAAGGACTGAAAGTCTGACTGATTCTGTAGGGGCCATATTATGACCGACAGCCTGACTGATTGTGTAGGGGCTCTAAGTACTGTCAAGCACATTTAAGTACATCCACCTTGTCAAGCATCACATGGCTTTATTAATATTACCTGTAAGGGATATATTCTTCTTTAAATGATGGCTTCATATCGTAGTAGATGTAAATTAAGTATGAAAGCAAAAAAAATATTACAATGTAACTATTAAAATTTTAGGGGGTCCTAGCCCCCCTCATGACAATTATGGGGGGGGGGGGGGCAAAACACTCAGGCCCCTTAGAGTCAGTGCCTATGGTCTGGAAAACAATATTTTATTTAAATAGGCTTTTTCTGAATTATGAGAAGGTTGTATGGAGATTGCTAGTCTGGAATGATTTCTCAGAAGGTTCCAAAGTCTCTTATTGTTTTTGTAGCCACAAATAATGCCATGCAAAAATAAAAAAAAATAAAAAAATTAATCTCGAAGATATTGCCTCTTTATGCGCCTCACATTTTGACAAGGTTATGTCTCTAGAAAAAAACTATTATGAGGTATACTCTTCACATTTTAGTACAGAAGACTAGGAATAGGGTCAATTAATGTTTGTACACTTAAACTATCAGATTTTTTTAAAGCAAGCTCATGGTATGTTTTAATACACATATATTAACTTTATAACTTTGTGCTTTAAATCTTATTAAAATTCTAGTTTAAGGGTAAAGTGTGTAAAAATAATACAAGATACAGAAAAAGAAACTTAAAGAGGATGGAAAAAATATCAGAAGAAAAAGTTCTTCATTGCAACTGGTTGAGATTGAATCTTGTTCTTCTAGATCATACTAAGATATTCAACCTTGATTTTTTTTCCCTTTCTTCCCTTCAAATTGTCTTTATACAAAAGTTTATATTGTATTGTAATTTTCAATTATGGATAGAGTTGGGAAATGCATGCTATTACTCGGCCAGTAAGTTGTTAACATCTTGCGTGTTGTCAAGAGATATAAAACCAGAATACACAGAACATTAGCGTTATTCTTCATGGTTGTGAAACATAGTGTCTTACCTTATTTTACAAGAATAAATTTAAGGTGTTCAGAAACAAAGGGCTGAGACAATTATTTGGTGGTCCAAAAAGGGTTCAAAATAATTGAGATTGGAGGAGTTACATTTTGTTGAGTAACTTAAACTTTAATTTTCACTTGACATTTTTATCATAATCAAATCTCATAGATTACGTTGGGTATAACATGCAGCGTAATGTAGAAACTATAACCGTGTTTAAGGTATTAACTGGTAAACCAAATGGTAAGAAACCATTGGGAAGACCTAGACGCAGATGGTAGGATAACATTAGAATGAACCTGAAAGTGATAGGGTAATGAGATGGACTGGATAAACTAGCTCAAGATAGAAATAGGGTGTAATGAAATGGACTGGATAGGACTAGCTCAAAATATGGATAGGGTGTAATGAGGTGGACTGAATAGAACAAGTTCAGAATAGGGATAGGCGACAATATGACATACTTTTTGAACTTTTGAGTTCATAATACCATAGAGTAAGTAATTGTCAACAAATTAAAAAAAAAGTTTTTGGTCCTTTCTTTTTAATGTTAATGTGGGCAATACTTATGGATGTGAAAAAAGTATTGATACTTTAGTATTCACACTCAGGTATCAGTTCATTATCGAAAGAAACAACCTTTTTGCTATCTTCACTCATGCTGGGATTAAATGTTTACTAGGGTGGACTGTGGCAGAAGACCAAATGACAGTGTTTATCATTTCTCACTCATTTTCTACATGACAAACAAGAAGAAAGGGTCATATTCGAATGAATTGAAAAATGGCACCTGGACACTAGAATTGAACTTGGGACCTTTGTTATATGCTCAGGGTCATTCTTCACTCATATTTTAAGGCAGAGTTTGTGATGGACTAACTCGAAAACATTAGTTACTAAGAGCTATCATTGATATTACAGCCATTGACAACTTGGTTGTGGCTTTATGCTACCAACAGTACAAAGACATTGTACAGTATGTTGCAAGTGGAATAATATGGAGGAAAGAAATTCTCTACAATTACGTATACACCATATCAAAGACGAAGCTGGGAAATGAATGATTTTAACTACAAACATCAGCTGTAACTGAGTCATATTTGAATAAATTTAAAAATGAATTTGAGATATTTATTGTGTGATGGAAGTGGACAAGAGTTATGCTCAGTATTTTTACATTTTTTTATACCTAAAAATATTTTCAGCTAAAAAAAAAAATATTGCTCCAATAGGTACATTTAGATTAATTTTATAAATCTATTTATTTCACCAGTTCTTGAAGATATGTCTTAAACATTTTGGTATTCAATGAGAAACATTTTAAATACAAATAAAAAGTCCTTGTAAAATTCTGCGATGACCATGACATATATTTGAGCACCGTAGATTACTTTGTACACTAAATTAAACTATATTGAAGTAATGATTTATTTATTCTGGCCAAAATTGATTTTTGTCTTGAAAATTGCAAAAATTACTGATTTAAACTTGCGAAGCATAAATAGTATAAAAGAGAAAGCAAACTGAAGACTTTAGAAAACATATGTGAACACATATTATCCCTCTGAAATATTATGCTGCGCAGCCACTGAATTATCTGACAAAATGGGGATATATTCTAGAAAACTCTGAGAAAACAGAATTTTATAGTAAGCAAATAGTGACGACAATGAAGTAGAACTGAGAATAATTAGAACCTTCATATTCTTATTTTGTATTATTATTATTATTATTTTGATTCTTCCTAATTTTTCTAATTTATTTTTGAAAATTTTGAGTTGCGCCCTTGTTTGTTTTTCCTTGTTTTGTTGTTGTTTGTTTACGCAGGCGAGCGTGAGACCTTGGTGGGTGCCGCTGCCTTCTGTTAGCAGAAACAAGAAAGATCGTGCTAGTTTCTCTGTCAGCACAATGAAGCAAAGCTACATTCAGGTACAGGCTGAATTGTTGCAGACTATACCTTCACCATTTGTTGTTTTCGTCCAGGCCTACATTTAACACCATAAATAGTCGACATAGTTATAAAACTAAACACTGCTTTTAGCCAATAACTGCATTACTATTTTCATTTTTTAAATTATGAAAGCACTAAAAAGAAAAGAAAAAGGACCACCTAAGTTAATTTCATAGTTTTGTACACACAATAAAACGTGCAGTAAATGTGTTTAGTAAATTAATTTATAAAACGGTCTGTTTTATAATTTTGATATTTTGTAGCTCTATTAATTAATTTTATTTCTTTTATTTATTATTTTTGGTGTTAAGATTTTATTCAAGCCAAGTTTGTGTGAAATTAATTGACCTACTTGCACATATTTGCACATATATGATTTTCTCATTATATTTGTGATCAAAAAATCTGCTACTCTAACTAGATTAAAGTTAATAAAAGACCTACGTACTTCAAGTTCATATGATTTTTAAAATAAAGAAAATTTTTCCATTTCGTTAACTAAAAAAAATAGACACAACTAGTAAAGTCTAACAATTGATAAGGAATATTTAAGATATGGCTTCATTGTAAATAAGGCTATAATTGGAAAATTTGTAATGGGTTAGTTTAAATTAGGTACTTTTACCACAGTGCATAAACAACTATTTGGTTGTTTAAACCTAGTTTTGCTAATACAATTTGTGTTAAGTACAAAAACTAATAAAATAAAAAATATAGACACAAACGTGAACCAAAAAAAGTTTAATGCAAAATTAACAGACAGAAATCACAGGTCAGTAATTTTACATGCTTCATAAAGTATAATCAAGAATAGCCTGGATATATTTAATATCGCAATATTATATTCCCGACCTAACCTAGTCAAGGGGCTTAGTGCCAAGCTGGATTCCCAAATTCTATTTGTAACAAGTATATGTTTTGGTTCCAAAATGTTAATAGTAATTCTCTTTTTTTTTATGCTGGTCCTTTTATTTGGTTCCTTAATTATGGGTTCTAAATTTCACAAACATAACACAAACTGACCTTTAAACCACATTGTCTACATCAAAACATTTAAAAGTAACATCACTAGGGGGCCATCATTAAATTGTTTAGGGGTTTTTGGGGTATGGAGTCGGTATTTTCTTACCAAAAAGTAAGGGATCAAACCCAAAATCCATCTATTTAAGGTTTTTTATCAATGTTTATGTTGAGACAAAATATAAAAAAATATAAATGGTTTTTTGGCAGAAATTCCAAAATGTTTAATTTTAATTCATTGACTAACCCCACTTTAATAACTAATTTTCCCTAATTTATAGAAACATAATTATCACTCACTTTACTACCAATCCTTATTTCTAAAAAATAACCAAACAATTTAAATTATCAAATTTTTCAAATTGTAAAGAAATACATAAGTTTGATGGTGGGGTCACAGAAAATCTGTCAATCCTTAACGTGGGGGAAAGCGGGGTGGTTAAAAATTACGGGTAAAAAAAGCCTTAGGTAATTTAAGGATGGCACCTAGCAACTAGTTAAGCATGCCCCATAAAATAAATAAAAAATTTATATGTAAATGTTGTAGTATGCAATGTAAATCATATTATTTCATTTACATGCATTTTATTTTACATATTTATTAAAACATTTCATTTTTAGATACATTACACAATAGGGCCAAAGTATAAAATTATTCACGATGGTAGGAAGGATATGGTTTGTATTTTATTTCGGGCATTTAGGAATGACACAATATGAATTGAAAGACGCAAGCTAAGCGTAGTAAAAGGGAAATAATTCTTGAGTCCACTATGACAATTCACCAATTTTTGAAAATATTTCTGGTTTGATTAAAATTAATCAAATAACTTCCCATTAGTTTTTACTGCTTACCTGGAATGATCCAATAATTCTTTTTGCAGCTAATTTAGGAGCAAACAATGAAAATTCAGATATTTTAGGGGGAAGTTGTTTATTTTTTTAATGGAAGAAATTAGCTTTGCTTTTTATCTGAAAGAGAGAGAAATGGGTGCTTTAATACAGGCCTATAACTTACTACTAATTTAAAATCATTTGGGGCCTAGGTGGGTTGATTCAAAATGGTACCCTGGTTTATTTTATCATTTTACTATCAACATTGGTATTCACATTGGTGGCCGAGCAGTTTAATACTTTAGGTTTGAATCCCAACCAAGTGCAATGGGGATTGCTATTTTCATTCTTTTCCATCCTCTTGTTTTGTTAATGCTGGTGCATTCTTTCTCATTGCTACTACTTAGATTAAGTTGTAATAACCTTCTGTAGAATGTAACCTCCACACAACCCTTGCCTTATTAAAGAATCATTACGGTATGATTTCAATAGGAAGGAACTTTTTATGACAGTTATACAAGTTACTAAAACCATTTTCAAAATTAAAGTAATGAACCTGCAATTGGAACTTCATAGATATTATCAATAACTCTGAAATATTATTAGTAAAATGTTATCATTGTTGACAGCAACACAAGTTTGCACTCTCTAAAAATTCCTTCCTACCAAAAGCCTTCAATAGATTAAAACCTTGCTGATGCTTTATTGGTTGTTAATGGGTAAGATTGTTACATAAATTTAGGTAATATGTATGGGGGTTAACTAGGGTCTTTGTTGAAGCTGCAACACTGATTGAGTAACTATATAGAGCAAGTTTTCAAACGCCATCATGTGTCCACTGGAAGAGCTCAGAGAATGTAGGGTAAGTTAATTTGCCATCATAAAGTTATTTTATGTGTCAAACAAGTATAATGTTGGATTACTGGTTCTTAACCTTAATTGATAAGTTGGTTTGGTGTCAGTTGGGAACCAAAGAAGCACGTGTCTATTAAGGTGGGGGTGTAGGGGACACAAGTTAAGGCCAGTATTTTTGAAGTTTTGATATCAAAACATTTTTTGGTCAAAAGAAATCAAATAAATCTCCAGTAGAAACATAGTTTAATTTTATTCGCATTGGGACTTCAACCATTCTTGAATATTTGTCAAGGGTGTCCTGAAATTTAATGCCAATTTTTTCTCTTCATTAAAAAGTTTGTCTAATTCTGCTATGCTCATAACAGAAGATACTAAACAATAATTATTATTGTTGATGTCACTGTATGAAGAAAATTAAACTCTTTATGTTTCTACTAGAGCAATATTTGAGTTATTTTGTCAAAAAAAATTTTTTTTGCTATAAAAACAACACAATCACTGCCCTTAACTTGCATTTCCCACACTCCTAGTTGCCTAAATATAGTTACATAGAATATGTTATAATATCTTAGTAAGTTACCTATTATAATGTCATTAAATATAAATACATTTTTACCAACGTAAAAATGGTATTAAAAAGCTTACTGTGATAATTTGTAACATGTAGATATAAGGAATAAGTTTTTTAGTGGTGTGTTGTGGAGTATTGTCAGTGATATTAAACTGTGGGTCGCGACCCCTCCAGGCTTTGTGAAAAATTATTCTGGGGGTTTCAGCAAAAATTGACAAACATGAATAATATTATTTTATAAATACAAAATACTGCTCTAACAAATATCAAATATCAGCCATTTACTCAACAATCTTCTACCTCATTAGTTATCAATATTAATAAAATGAAGAGTTTGTTTGTTTGTTATGAGCGGTGCATGATATCTAACGGGGTACTCACCAGAATGCATCAGGCAGAGCAATGCCGTTGTACTTCTTCTAGTATATTATGAAACGCAAAAATAAGGATAACACTGAAGGGATGCCAATTCAAGATTTACATAACATTTTTAGCTCAGTGCCTTTCAACAAGTTTTTGGCAGAACATTGGTGTATCTTGATAGCAACAATTAGGTTTAACAGCATGTAACACCAAAATTAAATCATCTAGTCACTCTTGGTTATCTAATATTTAATGAAAAGGAGTTGATACATTTGTAGTTTGAAATTTAAAACTCCTAGAAATTTGTATAGATTTAATCTTAAAACCCACGAATAAAGAAATACCATAATAAAAAAATGTGGATAATCCTAACGGTGTTGTGCATATAAATGATTTACAAATTAACAATAATTCTGAATGCAGCACAGGTTACAGTTCATGATTAATATTATTTAGTAAGCTAACTATTTGGCAGCATCCCTCTCCACAGCTGTTGGATTATGGTTTCACAATGATGATTGCCAACATTTATGTTAAAACTTTTCAATGAGTTTTTTGAGATAGTGCGTGACTACTCAGAGAATCTATGAATTTATGAAAGTCATTTAAAAAAAAGTTTTTCATTCAATAACCTCAATGCCCTGTTCCATACAACTTTTGACAAATATAAGAGTTTTATTATGACTTTACCAGTTTTATTTCACATTGAAATAAATTCTAATATTTTTAATCTTATAAAATTAATATTGTTTTCATTTTTTCTTATGTTTTGTGATTTATGTGTAAACATGACCCATTGTTGATATTTTTTAACTTTATTATATGGCAGATTTAGAATGATTTTTCAAATGCTGATGATAAACTTTTAATCTATATTATTTAACTAAACTATGTTGCATGTTTGTATGTCTCATTGAAGCAAGCGCATTCAGGTGGGTACATAGAGCAAACTCTTAATGTCATGTTTCTGTTTGGTTGGCAAACATAATAATTTTAATCATTTGTTGAGCTTGCAATTCTATTTAGCTGAGACTTTGTTTGTCTAGTGTTTGTTTAATTTTGTATGTCCGTCTGTACTTGTCTTGTGTTTTCACAGTTTGTTTTGAACAAAACAGTCTAATTCACCCTGCTAGCTAAAGATGCTCACACATATATATTTGTTGCTCTTCATGGCTTCATTACAATTTCAAAATTATTGATGTAAAAATGTGTACTATTGAGTGAGGCTCTATGAAATAAATCAAAACATTTTTTAAGTCAGCATGATATTACAACAAGTTGTGTTATAAAATCTCAAAGTTATTGTTTCTAAATTTTATGGGCAATTTTAAAATATCACTTTTAGAATATCAATCTGTAGACCTGGCTTTAAAATCCAATCTGTACATTTGTCACATTTTCATTACTCTCTATCAGGGGTCTGCAACCGGTCGGTCGTGTGACAATTTCCAGTTGATTGCATGGCAATTTCCAATCAATCGCACGGAAATTTTCAATCAATTGCATAAGAAAGCTACATCATGGTTAAAGGTTGATCTTTACATCTTCCAAACCTGAAAATCATTACTAACACATACTTTTTGAGAGTAACCAAAATAACATTTCATGTTCATAAATGATAAGGTGATGTGTCTGATAAGCAAACATAATTGATAAAGATGCAAGTCATAGCTAACCAGTGCAAGTTTGGACTCTTGACATCAACATCAGGTCAAAACTTTTTTTCCTAAAGACTTTTTAACATTTTTTAGAGGCTTTGTTTAACAATTTTGGTGCCTGTTACTTTTGCTAGGTAGTCTTTTAGTGAAGTGGTTTGTTATGACTCTAGCTTTGCTTAAAGTTTCACATGGGTTGTCTGAGAAAGAAAAAAACCTTTTACCTAGGATGAGCTCTTAAAGTAGGCCTTTAGTGAAGCAGCTGCAAAATCATTTGATCAATTCAAAACAATAAAGGAAGATTACCTGATATTGATTCTGTCCATCTAATCAGCGTACACTGAGAGACAGCTCTTTAGCTCATGGCCACAGATTTAATCAAACAACCTGAGGTAGATGTGGAATCCTTGTATTTCCTAACCGTCTGAATCAAATTATATGGTTGGCACAACTCAACATCTAAGAATTTTTGGGAAAATGAGCTTCAACAAATTCTCAAGTAAATGGTGGTTTATGAAAATCATTACAAAATCAGATTTTTGCCAAAATTCAAGAATGATGGGTTTGAGGAAAATTTGCCAATTTAAAAACTAGCCAGTATAAACATGGATGGTGTTCCTGAAGTTACAGGCTTTCTTTGATTATGTCAACAATAGAAACAATTTCCATCATTTCTGGCGTTTCAGTGCATAATTCACTCTCAAATTATTTGTGGAAAAGTATTAACTATGGAGAATGTCTTGAGGATAGCTTTAGTAATTGTTAACAGCACCTTGGCATTAAAATTATAATTTTAAGAGCTTGCTAAAGAACTGTGCTTTTAATTTGGCGATATACTTCTTCACATTGATGTTTGGCGGCTAAATAAAGGTAACTAGTCCTATTAGGTTTCAAAGAGCTATTCCCAACACTGTAGAATCCGAGATGACTAGTGTATTTTGACTGTGTTCTGTCTTGATACCACAGATAAATTAACTAAATTTGTAACTGCATCCAAAGACAAAAAAAATTATAAATGTGATTTCTGCAGTTGAGCCATTTTCTGGAAGATTGGCATTTTGGGTAACCAATTTTTATAAACGACAGTTTAAACTTTTTATTTCCTTCAAAAGGTTGGTTAATGGTTTTGTTTACATACTTTGAGCTGAAAAAAAACTCAAAATCATTGACCATATGAAAGCCAAGTTTGTCTAAAGATTCACAAAGTTTGGAAAACTGTAACCATTTGCAAGATTTATTATAAACTATTTTACAGTGTGATCTTGAATACAAATATCAGGAAAATCATTCTGTTTCTAATCATCTCGATTCTGATACAGTGGAAATGAAAATAATCAAATTAAAAATGAATCTGAAAGTAAAAATTTTGCCTTTGGCAACTACCCAGTATTCAGAAGTTTATTGTGTTTCATAATAGTTAAAAAGCTGCTATGCAATTTTATACTATTTACTCGCTTTGCTCGTTGGAGGCTCCGCCCCCAAGCTGCCAGTGAGTTTTCTTTGGAACTGGATGTAAACTAATGTAATTCCAGAGCCTTTTTTTTTAATAGGTTTGCCTTTTAGCCACAAGAGATCTCCAAAGAAAGGTCCGCACTGACTTTAAAGTTGCTCCGCCATTTTGAATTTTTTTCGGGGGTTAAAAATTAAAATTAACTTTTAGGGATTTTTCCCGTCGGTTACAGGATCGATGCTATAAGTTTGACAAATTTCAAGTTTCTAGTCTCATTTTAAAGTGGGTAAATATTAATGTCAGTGAGTAAGTTAGTCAGTCATGTGGCTTTATAGTAGTATAATAAGTATAGTTTAGTTTAAAAATATAATTTTTACTTAGTCTGAATTTCTTTTTAGACAGGAGGGTATGATATAAATCTTATTTCTACTATAGTTCTTCTTAGATAGGAGGGAACATAAGTATTTGGAAATATAGCATCTAAGGTATAAATAAATATAAGAGATATACATGGGGACAAAATATCAAAAGCGGAGTATAGAAACAATTGGTGATAAGTTTGTGAGTTGATTGAGACCCTGAAAGGTTGTTGACCCTTGCTCTTTATTATAGTTGTACTTCAAGTTTTTATTAGAATTATTTGCAGTCTTGGGAGGTGAAACTTCATCATTAGCCTCTCCCCACTTGGGATGTGCTACTGCTATGAGAATATTAATTTAAAAGAACTTAACTATTTAAGTGAACTAGAACCAAGATTTTAAATGTGCTTTGTGTCAATAGTCTGAAATTCATTTCAACTTTATAATTACATTTATTCTGATCAATTTAGTAAATTCATAGTAAACAAATATTTTTTTAGACTTATTTATCAAACATAGATAGCACTGATGCCAATATTTAATGTTCTGGTCTGTGGTGGCTGCACACTTTGGAAAAGTTTTACTTCAAAGTTACTAACTAAAATTTCTTAGATATAGATCTTGCTAAAGTAAACAGTGTATGTCCACAAGAATATTATGTTTGTGTTTTGTATTTGTTCAGCTGACAAGAGTGTTCACGGATGATGAAGCTCAAATCAACAAGAAACTCCCCAAAGAACTTCTTCTCAGGTATGCTAAACATTTTTTTTATAATCCTTGGTTTCAGTGACTATAGCTACTCATGCTGGTGGATGGGCATTCAGCCTAAATATTAAGCTCAGTTAGTCTGATTTTCCAGTGACGATGAGAGGGGGATTTGGATCCCGGCCGAATTTATCAACGGTTTTTTGTCTTAAATGGCTGCCCACTATTTCTCCACACAAATGTTGGTGCATTTCCTCTGAATTACACTTTTTTTCAATCTACCCAATCAACATAATATGTGTCACGTGTACAACCCAAATTATGATTGAATCACGCGGGGATTGGAGGGAGGTAGCCCCTAGTTAAACCTTGATTTTCTTACGAATGAACATTTGGAGTACTTTTTAGAAAACACAAACACATTTTTTGCAGGCAAAATTGATAGCATTATACTACAATATTAATATTATTTTATAGGTATTGATAATATCTATCAAAAGTGATAGCTGCTGATCACATGACTAGATGTAGGAACATGTGAAAGTAGGTATAGAAACTTTTTACATCAGTTTGATACTTCAATTCTTAAGGAAATTGGTATACAGTCCAATTTTCATAAGAAATACCTTATCTTACAGTTAGAAAAGTTACTGGATTTACTTTCTCATATGCATACATCAACTCATGTGATTGTGTAGCTGTTACTTTTGATATATTCATATTATTAACTACAAAATGACACTCATACAAAATGTTAAAATATTATTCTTGGCTGCAAATAGTTTTTACAAAATAGCCTTTCTATGAAAATTGAACTCCAGCAGGAAATTATAAATCAATGGAGTGGGAAGAGTTTTTTTATTATATTTCTACAAGCATTTGTATTACACTGTACTTTTACACTATACTTATTCTAGACATGAATTTAGTGTTTGGTAATAAGCCGACAGTACATAAAAACTAAACTAATGTATACAACTTTAATTTTGTAATTAACAGGGTTGGGGCATTTGAGTATCCAGCATTACCTTCAGTAACAATTGGAAATGAGGTTTTTTTTGTTTTTTTTCCCCCCAAAACAAGAAAAGGTCAGTTGAGACATTGAAAGTGTAATTTGAAATCAATCTCATCGAACTCAAAATATGACAGCAAAATTAAATGTTCCCATAAATGCAACTGGATACCAAAATACCAAACCTGTTGGTAACTCTATTATTGATTCATCCTAAGCAGATACCTGATTTAAACAAAGCCACATAGAAGTCTATGCTTTGATTCGCTGCTGAAGGGACTCAAATGGTATCTTTTCACTTATCGACAGTTCATCTCAGGAGTGAGCGTTATGTGATGGTTGTGAGTGTTGAGTGTTACCCATTTTTGTGTTTGCTGAGTCTGGCCAGAGTTTTGTTAAACGTAAGACAGAAAATTTAAAAGAGTTAAAAAATACAAAAAATGTGCTGACCTTCTTTGCTATGGTACTGACTATAGATGGTTACGCGTGTTTAAAATATTGCACTGGTGTTCCACCAATCATGTAGCTTCTTCGCATAGTGCTAAGGAAATGTTTGTTAACTTCAGGTCTCAGATTAGGATGAATCAATAATAGTCTGCACATGTGCAACATACTGACACACCTACTTAGACAGAGGGAGCTGAATTGTATCTACTTGGAAGAGACTCTCTTCCGACACTTCACACACAAAGAGCCCAAATGAAAATCCTGAATTATATCTCATTTAAAAATAGAAATAATATCTCTGAAATCCTGAATTGTACCTCCTCGGAAGAGTATATCTTCCGACACTATACACACAAACAGCCCAAATTAAAATCCTTATAACTCTTTTAAAAATTGGCATTATATTTCCGAAATTCTGAATTGTACCGCCTCGGCAGAGACTCTCTTCTGACACTTGATATACAAACAGCCCAAATTAAAATCTTGAATTGTATCTCTTAAGTGGAGGAATTTAAGTAATTCTTATACTCATAAATAATAAGTAAAACGGAAACATTATAATTATATGGACTTTAGTTTGTCATAAGACTGCTAGATGGCATTATAAGTGACAAAAACTTTGACCTATGGCTAGTACAGCTCACCAATAACAGAGGACAGCCTGAGCTAAAATTAGTTTATTATTATTATCATTATCATAATTATTATTATTTTCATTATCTTTGCCACATTACACCCTTGGATGTTGCTAGTGCTATCAAAAATTGAGTTCTTCTAAATGTGCCGAGACAGATGGAATCTAAAGTTTTATTGTTAAAGGCTGTGCCAGCATTTTTATCCCTTTGTTAGTCTATATCTTTAACATTAGCCTATCAAATGAAACTTTTCCTCTTACATGGAAACAATCTGTTCTCATACCTATTTATAAAAAAAAGGGGCAAAAACAAATACTTGTAATTATAGACAAATTTCCCTTTTAAACACTTCCTTCAAAGTATTCGAGAAAATCATATATGAACACACTTTCCACTACCTTAAAAATAAACTTTCAGATAATCAACATGGCGTTATAAAAAAATTAAATCTACTGTCACTAATTTAGTATAATTTCTTGGGCATGTTGCCCCTCAAGTCTCTGCCCAAGGTAAGGTTGATGCTATTTATTTTGACCAAAGTAAAGCATTTTATTTATGTCAGCGTAGTATTATTCTTTCTAAACTTGGTAATTTTGGACTTTCTCACTCAAATGTAAAATGGTTTAGCAATTATTTGCATGAAAGATCATTCACTATTAAAATTGATTCACACACCTCAAATACATTTTTAGCCCCCAGTGGCATATCACAGGGTTCTAATTTAGGTCCTTTTCTCTTTAATTTGTTTATTGATGACATTGGTAAATATTTGAACTCATCTAGTTATTTACTCTTTGCTGATGTAAAATTATTTAAAATTACCAAATCTATTGCAGATTGTATAGAATTATAAAATGATGTAAATGGTATTCTACAATGTTTTTTTGAAAATGGAATGTCTATTAATAAATCTAAGACCAAATCTATAACTTTTACTAGAAAAACTAATTCTTTCTTTTTTACTTATAAATTAGGCGATGAAAACATAGTTCGCACACTTTGTATTAATGATCTTGGTGTTTTTCTAGATAAAAAACTTTATTTCCATTATCATGTTGACCATGTAATTTCCCATTCATTGAAATTACTTGGACTTATTAAATGTATTACTCCATCATTTAAGAAAGTTGACAGTTTTTTTATGTCTGTAAAACCCCTGGTTAGATCAAAGTTAGAATATGATATTGTTGCTTGGAATTCCATTACCTTAACTGACTCTCTTAGGTTGGAAAACATTCAAAGAAAATTTGTCGCTGCGTGCTATAATAAATACTTTAGTAACCTGATTTATTATGACTATGACAGAATTTGAAACCTCTTAGGGCTCCAAACTCTCTTCTCACGTGACTTTATTGTGATGCCCTTTTTGTTTTTAATATATTCAATAGCAAAATTTCTTGCAAATTTGCCCTTGACATGTAGGCATTCATATCCCTCCTCAGGCTTCTCGTAATCCAAAATTATTTTTTCTCAATAGCTCTTATAAGGTGAGGCCTATAGGTCGTAGTATTCATAGTGCCAATTCTAGATTTGTTGAATTCGACTTTTATCATAAAAGAAAAGCTTAAGGAAATCCCCATATCAATAATTTATCATTAAGAGGTTCTGCCTATAATATCTAAATTTTACAATATTCTTGTTTATTTTTTCCATATTGTTACTACTTTTAACCACTCTTTAGTTTTTTTTATTATCCTCATTATTAATTACTTTTTTTCCTAACTATTAATCATTATATAGCATTATTTAGCCATTTTTGTTTATATTATTTTCTTGTTTGAATATATGTACTTGTATGGTACTTGTGTACTTTCAGTGCTGGCCTGTTATAGGTCCTATGACTGTTGGCTAGCAATATGATAAAAGAAATTGAAATTATTATTATTATCGCGTCTTACCTGTTCATGTTTTACACACTAAGCTAATGTGTAATGGTAGGGTGATTCTGAGATGAAATGGAGGATCTACATTTTAACGTGGGACCCGAACCATGGTGGAAGCCCGGCATTCCACACATTCACAAGTTGTGATCAAATTTGTTAAATCATTGTAACAATCTATAGAAGATTTTTATTTTCGTCTATGTTTGAAAAAGTAAATATCATATTGTAAAATATGATAAGAGTCAAGTGTATTGAAATCTCAGAACTTTTACCAGAAAGTGAACTGTTGGCTCCAAATAACAGATTCTGCCTGTGTTATGATTTCAAATATACATCTTATATTTTTTTAATGTTCATTTAAATTTTATCAAATTGATGTTTTAATTAAAGGAATTAGATTAGTAAGTTTCTCAATTATTAATTTTAAGTAGCAGATATTTTGCATTTGGAATAATGACTTGTTATAGATGTTCTTGTAAAGTTTACAATATGATCGCCAAAATACTTTATAAAATATTTAATATCTATTATTACCTTTTTACACATCCATTTGTAATTATTTATTTTCTTTTGTATATGATTTTAAATGTATTTCAAACATGTGGTGAATCAGCTCAGAACTGTTAGGTATTTGATTTTTGCCTCTACGAGTAAGGTTTTTCCCCCATACCTACTTTCATTCTCATACTGTCAACATATTTGACACATTACCTCACTTAACACACTATTGAGGGCAATATCTCCGTATACCTTGACCACCCTTGGGCCTTGAGCGAACTCTTATAGGACTTTTGTTTACTGGGCTTCTGGCGCCTTCCGCCTCCCACCAACCCAACTCTATCCAATGCCCCAAACTTTCTTCCTCTTAACAATCCCTTCTCCTCCAAAAGCGGCAACATAGCTCTCTGTCAGTCTGTCCGTTCACAGCTCGAAAATGTACATGGGGAGCGGAGGGAATTTCATAAGTAACAGTCATTGCCTAAAATAATAGCTATACTGTAAATGTTTTCTTTCCACAAGTCATTGATAGAAGGGTTCACCTGTCCGTTTTAGTAACGTAGAGCTACTTGATAAATTATTTCTTATGAGAGTTTGATTTTCATTGTTAATGCCACAAATTTAAGCCATGTTTACAGACTTTGTATATCAAATTTTCCATCTTAGCATAGCATAGCATAGCGTAGCCTAGCATAACTTAAAAATGTGAATCCAATTTAAGCTCTTTTGAACAATTTGTGACAAAATTTTATTAGAAACGTTGAAAATTAAAAAATAATAATTTCTAGTGGTTTTGATAAGTAATCAGACCAAAATTATTGAAATCGTAAAATGTGCGCTTAAATGTGGATTTTACTGATATGGAGCACTTTTGAGTTCAAAAAATAGAGTTTCTCACGTTATGGTCATAATCATATCAAATTGTCATTCCAATTTATTATAAACAACTTTTTCCAAAATTCCACTAAAAATGTAAAAAAAAAAAAAGTCATTTCTATTAGTTTTGATAAGTAATCAGACCAAAATAATTGAATTTGTTAAATAAGCACTTACATGTGGATTTTAATGTCTTTGAGTACCTTTGAGTTCAAATAAACAATTTTCTCACTTTATGGTGATAATTGTATCAAAACGTCATTTTAAGCTATCTTGAACAACTTGTGACAAAATTTCACTAGAAGTGCCATAAATTTAAAAAAATAATCATTTCTAGCGGTTTTGATAAGTAATCAGACCAAAATTATTGAACTCGTAAATTGTGCGTTTAGATGTGGATTTTATTGATTTGGAGCACTTTTGAGTTCAAATATAGAGTTTTCTCACTTTAAGCTCATAATCGTATCAAATCGTCATTTTAATCTATTATGAACAATTTTTTCCAAAATTCCAATATAAATGCCAAAAAACAAAAAATAAGGTCATTTCTATTAGTTTTGATAGGTAATCAGACCAAAATTATTGAGTTTGTTAAATAAGTGCTTAAATGTTTTTAATGATTTTGAGAACTTTTGAGTTCAAATCATTTCTCTCACCTTATGGTGATAATCATATCAAAACGTCATTTTAAGCTATTTTGAACAACTTGTGACAAAATTTTCACTGGAAACGTTAAACAACTGAAAACGAGGTGAAATGACCTACCAGTTTTGCCAGGAGAGGTATTTTTACATACCTTCCAGGGTTCTTTTACATGCCACATGGAATCGATGGCTTTACTTCCCCTTCGAAGGGTGTTGAGCTAGGATTTTTTCTCGCTCAAGAAAAAGCCTTCAGCCTCTGTTGGGTTCGAACCCACAAACATCGGGTCCTGACGTGTGAGTCTATAACTACTGGTATTTTATAAATGAATAACATCACATGTTGGCCTAAAATATCACATGTGTTTAAAGTTTTTTATAAGTCATATATTTTATGAAGCTTTTTTTTTTTAATATATAATTTACTACCCCACAGCAAGGATTGCCAGTTTTGGGCTCCAACCGAATTGGAAACGTTAAAAAGTTCCGGCGTTTACCCATAATTTCTCCTCTGCTTTTACTATTTTTTTTTCTGTACATCTTATATTTATTCCTAAGATTCACTCAAATAATTATGCCTCCTTATTTATAAAAAACAAAATAGAATAAATTTAATGCTCATTTTAGTATGCATCCTGGTGGGTGATGTTTGGCATAGTTTACTTGAATATGAAGACTAGGGTATTGTGTTATCAGAGCCATATATCTTAAAAAAATATATTAACAAAATCATAGTTAAAAACAGTAGTGCATTGTTACTTAGGAATAACACGTCATGATGATTCAAGAATGCCAATGTTTATAAAAAAAATCATAATTCTACCCCTTTATTACTTTTGCTATCTTTATAAATAGATGTCAAAAACAGTAGTGCATTGTTGTGTAGGAAGGATACATGACAATGATTCAGCAATTTCAATGATTATAAGAATATTGTATAACTACCTCACATCAATTGTGCTATCTATATTCAGATAAAACAACTAAGAATATATACTTTCTGATTATATCCAAAGATCTAAACTTTAAATTTTAGGCTAAATGGCTTTTGGCCTATTGACTTTTAGTTAAATTAACCTCGATGCTGACTTGCTTCCGTGGCTGCATGGTCTAAGGCATTACTCTCACAATAGACTAGACTATCGATGCCAGGAGAATCACGGCCTGAATCTTTTTTTGGTGTGTGGAGTTTGGGGTTTCCTATATGGATGTCCACTCACAAACAACACAAATGTGGGTACAATTATTCTAAATTCATCTTTTCTCATCCCTAACATTAGCCTGCAAGGCAGTGCTAAATATTAAATTAAAAGTCAATTTGCACACGTATAAATAACTTCTTCTTAAGTCAACAACCTGAAGGTTGGCTTGATGCGATTTCTATCCATCCAGAGATGGGAATGCATGGTTAGTGGTGCCTGCACCATCTGGTAGACATCCCATTTATAGCCTGATTTTGGTTGGAAGAACGATTTAGAAAATTCAAAAATAGTTCATTGTGGTCAACCTTGATGACATTTTATGATATTTTTATTTTATAGATATTGATAATATCTTTCAAAAGCTAAAGCTGCATATAGCATGACTTGATGTATACATATATTAAAAGGGTTATAGTAACTTTAGTAACTACTTGATACTACTGGTCTTCCTACCAAATTCAGGGGGACCAGGGGAGTTAATGAAATGTGGTGGTACCCTTTTGCCTTTCACACTAAATTTACATGAGAGAGCGTGAAAGGGCCTACCAATTTTTATTGGGAAAGGTATTTTCACATACCTTCCAGGGTTTTTTTACATGCTACAATCAACATGGAACCAACAGCCTTACTTCCCCTCAGAAGGAAGTTATGCTATCTATTTTTAGCGCTCAAGAAAAATCTGTAAACCTTGGTTGGGTTCGAACCCACAGACATTGCCTCCCTAAGGCGAGCCCTTTACCACAAGACCACCGGGTCGATAGACACACACACACACACACGTATGTATACATATGTATGCTTGGAATTTTTTGTCACAGCGTATTACTGCACCCTTTTTGGTTTAGGGGCTACCTGACTGAACATTTTCAAGATCCTAGGTCTCAAACTATCAGATTCTTAGGTCTTCCTCGCTTTGAGACTTTTTAACCTAGGTTTTTTTGGAAATCCTTCCATTTTAGAGCCCCCCCACCCCATTGGCATTTTTTGTCACCAAGTTTTTTTTTTTACAGCCTTAGGGGCTAAGCGCTACCTGTCTGCAAAATTTCTGCTTCCTATATCTTCTCGGTTTCAATATTCTTTCGAATTTGATGTTTGGGGACCTCCATGGGAATTTTTGGTCACCATATATTCATTCACCCTTTTGGGTTGGGGTTACTTTCCTTTAAAAAAATTCCCGTTTCCAAAGTATTTTGGTTTTTGAGATTTTTTTCAGCTCTACAGAGGAACTGATAATTTTTATAATGTGAATAAAGAATATTAAACTACAGGCAGGGACATTGCACGAAATATATTTGGGGGGGGGGGGTGAACTAATGTTTTTCCCAACTCTTTTTTTTTTAATTTGGGTTTGATAATCACGCCTTGAATCGAGCTATTAGGCAACTGTATTTTAAAATTTATTTATTTGTTCATACTGGATTTTTAAAGCTATAAGGCTTTTTCAGTGCATAAGGAATAACTTGAATTATTATTTATATCAGTTTACCTGCATCTGAGCTAAATATCCATTTGAGCTTAAATATATTTATTTAGATTTGCAGATATCGTTCAAATCGTTTATTTTAGATTAAGAAATTTAACTGGCTTTACTACAGTTGCTTAACCCATTTTCTAGTTTATGACCACAACTTTTATCTATGCAGCCATCGCGACTCTTTGATAACTTAAAAGCATTCAAATTCACGTTTTAAAGGTTTTTTTTACTGTGTATTACTACAAGCCCAGACAATCTACACATAACTACAACATTGGATAGGTAAAATTTAGAGAAAATGTACCCTTATTTGCTTAGAGGGGTATTAGGATAAACTACCCTTGGCTAGAATTAAAATCCTTGCTTCACCTTCATCAACAAACCAAACCAAAAGAGTGTGACATTAAACCCGCATATCCACTAATGCTTGTTTTAATTGTTATAAATTAATTATAATAATGATTATATGTGATTAATATGTATTAAAAGAGAATCAACAAGCCCAGGGGTGAGGGATGATTTTATATTACGCTAGCAGAATTACAAGGCTGCCACAGTCAACAAGTCAGCAAGAAACTATTAGAATGGAATAGTCAAAAGGAACCTAAGTAGTAACTAGGTCGTTTTTAGCACTTTAACAACTTACATTTCTATTAGAATTACACATCTTCCTATAATCATTAAAATCTTAGAAAAAGTAAATATAAAGCTAAAAACTCTATATTATGACCCCACCCAAAACACACTCCGACCCCCAGTTGGAAACCGCTGCTTTATTATTACACACTTGGAAGCAATATTTAACTACTAAGTTCCCTGAGCTGTAGAACTCGTTCTTCACTTTATTAAAAAATTAGCAATTTGGCCCTGTTTATTTTAAAACATTTTCAACTGTAAAATAAAGCAATAATAAATTGAATTTATCAATATTTCTACAGTATTTTGATACCTGTCTACCAATGTCTTGCTTCATAACCTCATGGAAGTTAACCTAAAATGCTAAGATTCGGATGGACATCTCGAGGTTTGGCAAATCTCTACTCCAAGTAGTACCATGTGCTAACACCTCACCGGAGCTGCGCTGCTGTAGCTAGGGCAGTAACAACACCAACCCCTCTCTCCCCTCTAATACTCTCCCTTACCCTTTCGGAGTGTCATTACTCCAGGCCTCCAACACCACCCCTAATCCTTTCAATTTTGTTGCTTACTACAAAACCAAAGAAAAGCTATCATGATGATGCTCTCTAAGGCAGCGGTATATAAACTACGGCCCACGGGCCGCTTGAGGGCCGCACGCAATTGTAAAATTGTTGTGATTTTACTAACAAAAATGTCAAATTAAATAGATAATCAGTGTATGTTTTTAAACATTTGAACAAGTGAGCAAGCTCGATTATAATGTTTCATGTGTAAGAGCAAATCAAATGAGCTCCAGTTTGATTTAATCAATCTTCATGCAGACAATGCTCTGAAGGAGACTTTTAAGAATATGAAACTAACAGAAAGAGAAAAGTTTGGTAATTTGAAAACGTTTGCCAGAAAGATGTTTGTGTTATTTGCTTCTGCCTATATTTGTGAACAGACTTTCTCATGCGTGAACATTAACAAAGCAAATAACAGGTCTCTCTTAATATACTCAAATCTACAAAGTGTTTTGCGAATTAGGACGAACAAGCTGAATCCTGACTTCAACAAACTCGTGCAGGAGTTTGGACGGTTGCATAAATTCCATTAACGATGGCAATTTGAGTAGTTATTAATCACCATTTGGTAGGCTAAGTATCAACATGAGTACATAACATATTTAGTTTTATTTGTCATGATATTAGATTTTATTTGCTACTTTTTTTGTATCAAAGTTATATGGTTATATGACTAATATATGCAATTTTGCGTGAAAATAAAGTTCATTATTTAGTTAATAGACGTTTGTTACATGAGGCCCGCTAGAGACCTCACATATGTCCATGTGGTCCTCAGGGAGAAAATTTGCCCAGCTCTGCTCTAAGGAGTAGTGGGGAGTTTCGAGCCGCAATCTCGGTGTTTTATTAAAATGTCGTCCCAAGTCAAAGGACAAGGGCTCCAATTACTGTCTAAGTACAAATTTTTTGAGTTACCCAAGGAAATCACTATTTACAATAAATTGTGACATTTTTATTTAGCTTATCTATTACCCACTGTATATCATTATCAAGCACCATGTCTTACTACCCATTCGGGTTATACGCACTAACGCTAAAGTCACGATATTATCACAGTAATAACAATAATTTAATAAGGAAGTTGCGTGTGTATCCCTAGTTTAGCCAGTATCAAATTAAAGTTCGTATACTCGAACATATTTTAGAATTGAAACTGTACGTTAAATAATCACTTTTAGTATTTGTAGATGTTATAAAGAGGGAGGATGGGGGAAATTTTGAAATTGTAAAATGGACTACCTTAAATAAATATTTTTTAAAAAGAATAAGCAATAATCTGACAATATTTTAGCTACTTTTCATTCAAACTGTTTCAAAAACATGAAATAAAACCGATAGTTCAAAACAATAGGGTTATTATTTAGCACCGCGTCTTACTACCCGTTCGGGTTATACACTTTAAGTACTAATTACGCTAATGGATTGGGAATTGTGAAGGTTGAATTAAAGTAAGTGAACCCACATTTGTGTGGAGGGAGAGTGGAAAACCATTTAGGAAAAGCCACCCTCAGTTCACCTGACCGAGATTCGAATCTCAATCTCCCCGCCTTGGCGGTCGAGCTCAACACGACTAGCACGTTAGCCAACTACGCCACTGAGGCGGGTATACTGTTATTCAATACTAGATTAAGTAATCTAACTTTAAAAAATAATAGCATTCATCTTGGATAAGTTTAAAATGAGCATACTGAAACATTGTTTATAGACTAAAAAAACATTACTATTTTAAACAAACGTATTTTTTCTTCAGATTCCATAGTAAAAACATAATTTGTTTGTTACTTCTCTCCTCAACTGGTAAATTCTCAACCTGTGATTAAATGAGCAATGATGGAGGAAAGAATAGAAGGTACCAAAGACCCTGGCAAAAGTTGTTTAATAGAAGCAATAGTTGGCATTATAGTAACATATTTCAACTATACTTTATTGTTAGAAAACTTACCATAGAATGTTTAAAATAACTATTATTATTATTTTGTTTTAACTACGTGTTTACCCATAAGAGGCCTTTTACGTAAAAACACTATAATTAAAGTAACTCAAAACTAATTATATGAAATAAAATAAAAAAGACAGTAAATGAAAGTTCATTGAAAGGGCATGGCTTGGTGAGAGTGAAGGAGAAATAATGGATGATAAATTAAATGAAGTGTGAAAAAATTAAGCATGAAAGTCATATCCTCCAACGAAGGAACGTAGACCCCCTCCACCCACACCAGCGATCAAGGTCATGAAGTTCTTAGGGGAGAGTAAGGGGTGGGGACGTACACTCACTGGCATACTTGTTTTGTTCTCCTTTGGGGAACATGTACATTTATACACTAATACATTAAACAAGTTGTCCTATACAGAGGCCTATTATATAAAATGCAGTGACATAGTCTAAGGATAATGTCTGATAGAGAATGTTATATCAATTGTTTTATGACCAAATTGTTTATGCATTCAGGAAATTGCCGTTTGTTTGCGTGGACCAGAGTCCTTATTTAACCCACTTCCCCACTATCTAGAAGGTTGAATTTGGTACACAGCTTCCACTAGTGGGACATTTTAATTTATTAAATCTTGACATTTCATAAATAAAGCTTTTAACAACAACAAAAAATTCTTTGTCTCTTCGTCCAGTCTCTCCTTTTTCACCCCCTCCATCCCCATAGTGTCAAGTTACTAGTCTAATGCATTATAATTTGACTGTCTTGTATGTAGAAAATCCTCTTACTTGTCAGAGCAAAATGATTAATTTTGAACTATCATTTTGTATTTAAAGTTTTATTTATTTTTAAATAGAAATTATATATCTTGTATTAAAGTAGATATTAAATTGCATTTTTTAGTGCAATCATTCATATTCCGTTTACAAGTTAAATTGAATGAAAAAAACGTATGTTATTGTTAGTTTTTTTTTTCGTGGGGTACAGTAGACAAAATCAACCTTATATTAAAGTATCTATCCGAATCTTAAATAAACATAATTTGTTAAATTAGTGTCATTATAGCAATAGCTTAAAATGTTAACAAAAGTAACCTACACACTTTTATTATCATGTGAGCTACTAAATTCTTATTGGGACTATGTCTTAAAATAAATTGGCAAATGCAAGCAAACATTATTGCTGTAATGTCAGTAAACTCCGGCGCAAATGTTGAAAATAACATCCACCTCCGCCCCCAATCTGTATTCGTAATCACATCCAAGAAATTCACATGATATTCGGGGATATATTTAGATCTAATGACAAAATAACCCTAAAACTTTTTATTACATTCTATTTTATATAATTAACCTATTCCATATAATTTTTGTATAATTTTAGTCAATTAACCGAATGTGTGGAGCATATTGGAAATAATATTGATAGATTTGTTGTCGGGTTTTTTTTGTCAAACATTTATAATTAAAATAAAATATCCTTTATAAATGACACACAAACTATTATTTATATCTTCCGTGTTGGTTACCAAGGTAGTTGAGAGGAAGTGATCCTGCATTAGCGCATAGAGAGGATGGCAAACCACTTATAAATCACATGTGATAAGCCCCTCTAATTCACCCGGACGAGATTCGAACCTCCACCTCATCGACAACAGCGATAGAGTGCAATGCTATACTAGCATATTATTCTACTCAACCACTGGTGCGGGTAATATATATGTTACAAACACCAACACTAAACAAAAAAGTAACATAGGTATTATTTTTTTAACTCGCTTTTTCCTTTGGTAGTGTTTCTCAAAGTGTTTTAATATTCTTTAGCTGGTTTCCTGCCGAGTAACACAGATTTTCTGTTTCCATTGCGGGAGTATCGCCTAGAATATTTTTGTTTGCTAAAAAACATAATTTCTATACAAAAAGTTTGTATCTAATCAAAGAAACACTGTAGATTGTTACACAAATTATTGATAAGGTAAGCATAATCAAGCCTACTCTATAAATAAACTTTTAACATAGATCATGCAAATACATCAAAAGGAACCTTTTCAAAAACTGAGGTTTGGAGGTAATAGTAGTAACAAGGTGACAGACAGTTAGTGTCCAGACCAGGGTTTTACCTGAAGGAGAAATAAATGTTGCAAGGGAAGGGGGAGTAGCATGGCTTACAGAAAAAAAAAAGATGAAAAGATAGTGGATGCCAAAGAGGGGTTGGGGAGGAGAGGGAGAGGCGCTTCCGAGGACAGAGCATTCTACCAGGCAGCTACTGAACTTTTTCAACAGTTCAGATATGATTTAATTTTAAAATATCAAATTTTGTGCCCGTTATTGTATTATAAATATTTGTCGTGTATGATAGAACATTATCTTATTCTCTATACTAATATGATAACTTCAAAACTATATTATTGTATTTCATGTTTTATTTAATTTAAATTTAATTGAAATTACGTCTTATTGTAACAAAGTAAATATTAACTTGTAACTTATTTTATTAATATAGTTCATTTTAAATTTACAAGTTTAATGCAATGCAAAAAACCGCATGTTGTTACTATGCATATTTTTTAAGCAATAGCCGGCACAACTTTATCGTTCTTATATAGTAGGTGTCCATCCGAATCTTAATACTGGTACTTGAATAAACTATTCAAAACAGATTGTAAGCGTGTGAGTGTGAAGGGGCTTCCCCTGACATTTTATTAAATAACTTATGGAAAATTCGAAATCACATTCTAGACAATATGGTTTTATGAAATTTCATGCAAATCGAACACCAAATAAAGAATGTAAAAATGTATCCCAAATTTGAAAATGTTTAAAAGATGAAGAAAATAAAACTTATTTTTTGTTTAATATAGTTTACTTAATCAAATGAAAAATAAGAGTTGTAACAATGTAACACAGCTCTATTACTCCTCTTCTTCCATTGTTGCCTTGAGCCTAAATTGCTTTCATTAAAGCCTATTTTAATAAACAATGAAATAAAGATACATCAGTTCAATTCAAACTAGTATGGATACTTGCTAGAAAAAATAATGTATATTTCAGAAGTAACATACATTTCATCAGTCAGAGCTTTCATTCAATAAGAAAACACTAAAATGTTGTATAATATTATCTGCATTTATGGCTTCAAAATTTAATAAAGCCCTAATTAAGGCAATGGCTGTACAACATATGATAATTTGAATCATAAAATTGTGACAGTCTAGCAGCCACGAAAGTCACACCTAAAAACACTAAACATTAACAATGCTGCCACTTCAAGTATTGCTGGCTGAGTGAAATTTTGCTACTGGGCAGCTCATCTTGTTCCCTTAAGATTCGTTTCCATACCTCATTTGGCATACACTCATCGGCCGTTGTCTCTGCCTACTGACAACGGTGCTACTTGATTAACTAAGCTTTCTACAATCTACTACATCTCAATGTTTGGTGATTTTTGAAGTTGGGATTTTTTGTAGAGTAAGGATCAACAGTTGGGAAATTTTAAATTTGTCTGTACAGGTCTGTGGTTAAGGACTTTCATAATAGAAAGTAATGGGGTACAAAATAAGCCTAGAATTTCCCAATTCCAGATCTCAAATCTCACAAAATTCCCAACTTTAGAACTTTTAACCAACATTGTAGAGGGGTGGTACCTCTCCAACTTCCCGGGCATGATGCCCCTGACTACAGGAATGGTTTAAAATATATCATGGTGA
Organism: Timema cristinae; assembly: GCA_039000515.1. Classification (NCBI taxonomy): domain Eukaryota; kingdom Metazoa; phylum Arthropoda; class Insecta; order Phasmatodea; family Timematidae; genus Timema; species Timema cristinae. The sequence continues at coordinate 22,716,220 of JBCFYV010000935.1, forward strand.
CCGCGCATCAAAAAAATCTAGAATTATGCTTTAATTTTGAACACTAGAGGAGGGTAAAAAATAAGAAAAATGCTTGACTTTTGTCATTTGTCAGCAATTAAAAAAAAAGAATAACATTTACTCAAAGGTTTGATAAAATAAGCTATATGAATTTTCTTAAACTCACTTTTATATTAATTTTCAGGTAAATCACACTACTTGCAATTTTTAACATTAACACGGCTGCCAACATTTTTTGTCTAGAAAATCAAGAGTCACTGAGGGCTCTCTATAAGGGTACCCAAATTTTAAAAAATATATGGGGGAGGACCACTCCAATTACCTTGTAGAAGTCTAATTTAAAAAAAATTACACAAGAGGACCACTCCGAATAAGGTTCCAGGGGCTCCAATTTTCATACTTTTACTGGGGTATGGTCTCTGCACCCCTTGTTTCACTGGGGGAAGGAGCTTTTTAAAAATAATGTTTTTTGCTAACTCCTATTCTCAATTAAGGTTCCACTACCACTGGTTGTAGCACATTTGCATGTATACTACTCTTTAAATTATCTACTCTATATTTGTGGCTGAGTACAAATCAAAAGTAGAATGATGACATTCAAATCTAAACCTTTAAAAAATTGCAAAAACAACATAGCGTAATTTCATGGCTGTACCCATTTTTTAGGGAGGAGGGAGGGGTTCTCCCTGTTGTGGTGGCGAGGTCTCCTGACAGGAGATAGTATATGTATATTTTTTAACAAAGACCCATCTTGAAGTAATTTAAAATGTTAAAAACATAATTTAGGTTGCACTGTGGTGAATTTGATCAGACTCCAATAATTGAATAACTTATTAACTTATTATTAATACTTGCTCAGGTACTAACCTTTGGTGGCGTGTTCACAGTCGGAGGAACAGCGTTTTATAAAATCGAGAAAATCATTTTATTTTGCTAGGAAAACCAGGAATTATGCTAGAATTTTATTCTAGAGATTGGTTGGCCACTCATATATACAAATGTTGGCCATAGTCATACTTTTTATATTCATAGCACCATATCACTTAAATTTGAGTTGGTTATCATTTTTATTTACTATAAATCAAGGCCTCTAATCATAACCCCCCCCCCCCCCATAAAAGTTGAACATTTTTAATTGCATTAGTAAACAAAATTGTTAATGGTCTTGTGATGTCAAGGTGCTATAAACCTATAATCAGAGGCACAGTATGAAAGAGCTACGAATATGACTGAGTAAAATGAAAAGGAAGTTTGCTGGAATTTAAGAATGTATTTAACTTCTATTCATACCAAGCTATTTACACTAAACACCACAGAACATTGGTTAATCACTTTTATGGCATGATACTGTATTTATATAAAAACAAATCCCTTAGGTAGCACAAAGTTAAAATTTAGTAAAAAAACAAACTTTTCCAACTGCCTTGGCTACTAAGCACTGACAAATATGGATTGATAAACAATAAGATAAAATAATTTACAAATGTTAACAGTGCTACACTTGTTAGGTTCTAACATTAGAATAAAATAAACTTAGGCTTGCTGTATTACCAGTTCAAGTTACACGCATATATGATAATTGTTCTAATGGGTTGGGGGTGAGGAAGGAAACATTTTTAAAGGTAATATACCCGCATTTACTTCTGCTTTACTCTGTCTTTGTCTAGAGTAGTATACACATTCTCACAAAGTACATTCAATTTCACTTTACCAACAGCTTTTAAAGAGTATTGTTTCCATAAGGGGCTAGCATAGTACTAGTAGGTAACAAACCCTTTAGGAAGTGGATCAACTTTTTTACAGCGCTCAAACTGGTCAGGTTTCTCTTGACCCCAGTGTCTACTTTCGCTTTAACATTTATATTTTTAAATCAAAGTGTAACATACCATACCTGTTCTTCATTTGAAAAATATCCATCATGTTCAACAACATTGACAATATAGATACGTTTCTCACACATTTTATTGAAATGATTACGGCCATTACTAAAAATAACCACTCCTGATTGTAAGTAAGTCACTTTATATAAGCATGGCGGTGGGCGCACTTAGCACAGATAGATGAAGACCTTGCTGACATACTGCTGAATTATTATTTTGATTAAATACCACCTTCCTTGCATTAGATAACTTAGAGCAATAGGATGAGTAACTTGCTTGCTTGATTGCATGATCCTTTGACCATTCCCCCAGTGCTTGTTGTTGTTGGTCACATGGTTCCAGAAAAGTAGGACATCGTTCTACGTTATCAGTTGCTTTTACCATTAATTTCTTCAATTTGTTTTCAGGACATTTCAGCTCCATGGAAAATTTCTTCAGACTTTTTTAAGGTCAATTCTGAATCTCTTAATATGCTTTCAATAAAGCCTTTATCACTATCATCAAACACAATACAATCTCAAATTAAGTTAGCAGTTCGATGACCATACTCATAGTGTTGCCTCTGTTGCCATCTCTGTTAAAAAATAATCAAACAATTACTGTCCGTCCTTTTTTCAATATACCATTAAACATTAACCTTTCATACTCTGTATTCTTTCGCCGTATGCAATGTTTATCAAACACGGCAATTACTTTGTCATACTTTGCCGACTCTGCTAGTGGAAGTTTCTTTTTCCTTGCGATAGAACTTAAGTTTCTGTTTGTTGGAGATCCATGACACATCTAAATTCAGAACGCTTGTTGGAGTTCCATAACACATTTTAATCACTTTCAAAACCGTTTTGATCAAGTGCCCAGTGTCGAGCACCTACGACCTATATATTAAAGATTTGTCATGTGACATCTTTATTCACATGATGATATATTGCCAACATAACAATAAATTATCATCCTACAACATTTCTTTATAATAAATTACAAATGCTTTAATGATCGCATTGTTCATCTCTTTAAGTGACCCATATCAGTGGGCATGCAGGAAAGATGTCAACCTTGTGGTTTGTTTTGCTGTTGATGGGGTGATCTGAGTTTGAAACCTGGCCAATTTTACTAGGGGCATTTTTTCCTGGATGGTTTTCTACTCTTCCTCAATGTACATGCTGGATACATTTCATCTAAATTTCACTTAACTCGTCTTTACCCCACTATTGTAAATAAGAGAATAGCCTGTAATAGTAGTGAAATGGGGTGTACATAAAAAAGAATCATGTGAGATGGTACACATGTCCTTCTTGCCAATTAGCTTGCTCAGTGCCCAATGCCCACCCCCTACTCTCCCACAACTTAGCAATAAGATGCAAATAAAAATCTCATTGGTCTCACAACCTCATTGGTCGCCACCACAGTCCTCACCCTCCACTTCCTTTAGTCTAAAATAAATCAAATATTTGACCTGGGGTGAGCACTTGCCCTCCATTAAATTAGCGCTTGGGTGTCGCAGTACTTATAAAATGTTAAATAATTTTTCTTTCAATTTATTTGCATTATTATTTCAAACAGCAACTAAGTTACTAGGACATACATACTTTAGTTGTAGGCCTAGCTACTTAATGAACTTAATTGGTAGGTATTTATTTTGGCCTAGGTGCTCCACAACAAAATTATGAAACACTAAGGGCACCTTGAACCGAGGAAGTTAGAGAATCTCTGGCCAAAGGACAATAGACACTTAAATATGACCAACCTTTCTTAGATCACTACTTCACCGAGATATGTCACTGTTGAGTTTAGTAACGTTCTTGTATTACAAATGTTTGTTTTTCTTTTTTAAGGATTTTCTCATGTCTGGATGTGGTGTCCTTATGCCGTTGCGCACAGGTGTCAAGAGGGTGGAACGTTTTAGCGTTTGATGGCAGCAACTGGCAGAGGATAGATCTCTTTGAGTTTCAGAAGGATGTTGAGGTATAGTAGCTTAATATCTAGGCTGGTAAGTATGGGCCTACTAGTTTTAAAATATTTTGAACATTTATTTTACTTTGTAAGACAATTGATAATTTTAAAATTTTAAACCCCAAAGTGGTAAACCTTCCACATATTTTTTTAACATCCTTTACTAATATTACACTATTTAAGCCTTAAAACTTCAGTAAACATATTTAAATTGTTTGTATCACAATATAAATATTGTTAAATTCCCACAATGTAGATAACTGTGATTTTTTTCCCCTCCAAGTAACAAAATAGTTTTTTACCTGAGTAAATAAAATAATAAAAATGGTAGGCTCAGGCTTAATTATATAATGTTGAAATAGCATTGATAAAAGTTTCAAAGTCTTAGTTCATTTGGTAGCGTGGTATGAGTCTTCAGGTTTGATTCCCGGCATGATCGGAAAATGTATCATTGGTGAATTGTGGATTTCCCCTTTCACATTGATGAATTAACATCCGGGTGCTGGTCTTGTGTCTATTTTAGATTTATGTTATTATATAAGTTGTATTCTGATCTAATCAGTTTGTTCAAAAAGTGGGTGTTAAATAAATACCTCTAATAAATGAAAAAAAAAAAGTTTTCAAACAGGTTCTTTACTACTAAATAGCATTCTATCTTGATCACCTTTACTTCTAATGTTTTCACTAAATAGTCAAATCTCCTCACATTTTCTTTCTTTCTCTTCATTCTTCCTCTATACCCACTTCCCTCTTTCTTTTATTTTTTCATATTTTATCTTCTCATCTCCAACCTTTTACTCTTTCTCTTCTTTTCCAACACTTTCAATTATCTTCAACCAAAATCATTTGTAGACACCACACTAGTTAAACTAAGTACAAGTACAGTTTTTTGCAATTTGATTGTTCTAAAAACTTGAATTAAGCACAACACATAAACACTAAGTTGATAAGTAACACTCATCCTTTACTCGTTTGTAGGAATTACTTAACTGGGTGTAAGAAATCTTGTGACTTTAATTCAAGTATTGGGTGTTTTGTAAATGTTGTACATTAGTGTTTACCTTGTTAGGGTCCTGTGATAGAGAACCTGTCTAGGAGGTGTGGAGGGTTCCTTCGTCAACTCAGCCTGCGTGGCTGCCAGTCCATTGCAGATGGTTCCATGAAGACTTTGGCTCAGCTCTGTAGCAATGTTGACGACCTCAACCTCAATGATTGTAAGAAGATTACTGACAGGTAAAAACACTTGATTGATTTTTATCTAAATTCTGTTTGCCTCATCGCCACTTTATTAGTGTAAATAAGTCGATGATCTGGGTGGGTGGTATTGGGACAAAAATAAAACTTTGTCATATTATAGTGACATTTAGATGGAGTGTGTATGTTTTGTTCAGTATAAGATTCAGTAAAAAAATGCTAGATAGAGCAATTTTAATTAAACCTATAACCTGCTTTGGTGGCTGCATGGTCTAAGGAGGTACTCTTCAGCTGCCTAGACTGCCGATGACTTGGAGATCGCGGTTCAAATCTGTCTGATGTTCTGAAGGTTTTATCCAAAATTATTTTCCACACTCCCTCCACTCAAATGTGTGTACACTTCCTATAAATATGGCTTTTCTCATCCCTAAAACCAGCAGCATAGTTAGTACATAAGTGTATAATTCGATAAAGTACTAACACAGTGTGCTAAAAAAATAAATCATTTACCATACATAAATGGTATGTACTCTCTTAGGAATATTTAATCACTATTGACTGTGGAAATCAACAGAACAATACAAACAAAAAACTATCTCTCAGTTTAAATTTACTTATTGAAAAAGAGTAGGCCTAAGTAAAGATTACTTAACTATATAAATCTTAGAAAACATTCTAAAAGAATAGTTGAAAGTAAGGAGTGGTTGTAATGAAAGTTAAGACTTAGGTAAGTTGCTCTAGAAAATTATAAAATTGATCTATAAATAATTTAGAGTTGATATCTAGCTGTCATAACAACACATTGTGTTTTTCACGATGACATAATTCCATGATTATGTTACCATAGTACCGAAACATGTTGGAATGAAGTAATCCAGACTTTTTCCAGTGATGGATGTCAAAAAAGGAGCAATTATATTTGAAAGAAAGTATAGGAAAGGTGGAGAGAAGCATATCAAAGGGACAAACATAGTATGTTTTTTACATTGAAAAGAACACAAGTCACACTTAACATTGCTGCCATTGGACAAAGAGGTAATAGTTTACTCTGAAAGAAAATTGATCGTCACCAACTGATTTGAGCATTATATTTTAGTTGATGATGCATTGTAATTTTATATAACTGTTCAGATCATACACTATATTTCTTTATAAAATTTGTATTCAAATTGTATAGTTTAGTGCTTGTCAATTTCACTTAATACATCAACCACTCTATTAAATGCTTGATTAATAAATTAATTTTATAATTTTCTATATCAACTTATTTAAGTCTTAACATTCATTAAAATGTACAGGCTACAGTAAGTGAGTTGAAATTATAGCATAATTTATGATTAAAAAAATTTAACATAAAGAATGTGGAAAGTAACTAAACGACTAAATAATTCAATTAAAATCAATATAATTATCTAATTCTTTCAAATTTCTTAGGACATTGAAATACATTACCTTACCTTATATTCGTAAGTAACGTCTAAAGATGAGAATTCCAAAATATCCTTTCTCAAATCGTAATTTTGTTTTTTTAAGTCAAACTTTGGTAAGGGGTCAAGTCATTATTATCATATAACCAATGAATTAAATACCCATGCTCGAAGAAATCTTACTAAAAAACTTAGTTGACCCAGTTTTCACTAGAATAAACAAGTATAAACTAATTTTATTAATCAATTTGATGTCAAACATGGGCTAGCTCTCTCTTGGATTGATTATATTACTAACATTATATTGAGCAGTGTTGTCAAACTTCTAAGCTTTCAAAGACTCACAGGAATTTACATTTTTACATAAAGCCACATGCTATAGGAAACAAATAAAAAATTAACCTTATCTATCCAGTTGATTTTTACTGATTGTACTTAAAGTTTGTATCCACTATTGACTCTTGGGAACATGTACCATATTTTAAATTTATACAAACCAAGAAGAAAAGCCTTAAAGCTCATTTATATTTATGAAACAATATACTCCTGACTGCCATTACTTAGTTTTCAAAGTTGAAATATCACACAGTTCTTACTTAGTAAAACCTGAATGAACTACTGTAATCAATTTCAATGACTCATCAGTCAGATTTAAAAAAATCTGCTGTCCACAATTAATATGTGAAAAAACATCGACTTGTAAAAGTGGTTATTCATAAATTAGAGATAAGATGCTTCACTTCTAACCATTTTAAATATTTTCGCTTTAGTTAAAATTTTTACATTTTTAAAGATCCGAGGATTTAAATTTGGATTTGAGATTTGAAAGAAAATTTAAGATTCGGATTTAAGATTTGGACTTGTCCTATTTCTAATACAAATAAAATCTAGTTTATAAACACTACTTTCTTTCTTGCTACCTTTTGTATTTTTAAATTGTATTTCGAAGGAAAACCTCTTTTCGCTTTATGAGGTAAATTGTATTATATTTGGAAGATGGTATAGGAAAGGTGGTTTCACCTTACCTTCTTCCAAATATGAAAAAAATAAATGTAATATTACAAATGTTACAAACACCCACTGGACTGCAAGTCTCCTTGTTATCAATGCTGATATTGATTTTATGTTTCTTAAATAATAATTTGCATATAGGTTAGTATTTTACTACATAATAGTAAAGTTTCATTTCTTTCAAAATATGTATACATTAATTCAGTCTTTATAGGAGTCGAAGTTTAGTAAATGATTTTTATAACACATACATTTATATATTCATAAACTAAATTGTAATATTTAGATAAAAAAATAATTAAAAAATCATATCTAAAAGAACTTGATTTTAATACAAAAAGAATTAGCCATGACCAATTATATGGTTAATTTTTAAATATACTTGTGAAATTGACTCGTAAATTAATTATGGTTCATTTTAATGTTCGTTTAGTGTAGTTTTATAAAAGCATTCATGAAAATATATTTTGGGATGTAGATATTTTTTATGCAAATAACTTGTCCTATAAACTAGTCCATCTGTTAAGCTGTTCACTTGGTGCTGGCCTCCTACCTGAGAAACAAGTTTTAACGTCGTTAGTTTTATTATGTGCACAGTACACTTGGTATCCTTGATACCGTCTTACATAAAGCTGTTAAGTTCTAAGTCTACAAGAATATGCTAACAACATATCTCCTCACAGCATCAGCCCTGGGGCTCGCTGGACAGTAAAGGAGTTAATTCTGTTACAGTCATACTATTCTCTCAGCAATTCTGATAATAATTTTAAGTTAGGGGATTAATATAATTTTGTAACAAGAAGGCATAACCCAACCACTTTATGTTGCCATCCAGGGCAATTAACCTAGTATGCCCGGTCATAAATATATTTCTGCCTGCAACACATGTACCAATCTAGTTAAGTTAGAAACTAGTTAAAATCCAACTAGCTATAATCCTATTTCATGAAGAATGATGAAAGACCCGCCTCGGTGGCGTAGTTGGCTAACGCGCTAGACGAGTTGAGCTCGACTGCTGAGGACGGGGAGATCGAAGTTCGAATCTCGGTCGGGGGAACTGGGGGTGGTTTTTCCTAAATGGTTTTCCACTCTCCTTCCACGCAAATGCGGGCTCACTTCGTCTAATTCAACCTTCCCAATTCCTAATCCATTAGCGTAATTAGTACTTAAAGCGTATAACCCGGACGGGTAGTAAGACACGGTGCTAATATTATTATTATTATTAATGGTGAAAGGCTCTCACTTGAAGTGTAATAAAACACATTAAAGGTAATTTAAACTCGTTCCACAGCACGTGTCAGTCACTCAGCAAGCACTGCCCTAAGTTGCAGCGTCTGGACCTGGCCTCCTGCTCTAGTGTGACAGACCAATCACTAAAGGCTCTTGCTGATGGCTGTCCTTCTCTCACACACATCAATGTTTCGTGGTGTGACCAAATATCGGAAAATGGTAGGCGGTTTCTAAAGTGCAACATAATGTTGAGACAACACACTTAATTTCATAAGTGCATACTTAACATTTCTATATTTTTCACAAATAAAAGGTCTCCTGCGTTCTTTCATAATTAGTGGCATCATTTTTATGTAAACAAAGGAAATATGGCGCCAAACAACTGTATTAAACTAAACATTGAAAGGACGATAGAAGGGCAAGGCCTACACACCTACCAGAAAATTGTAGGCCTCAAAGGTCACAATCAAAACACAACAAAAACAACACATAATTATGTAATATTTGGAGTAGATTAATCCCCTTCTTAAGCACTCTTTCTTAATTAATCACATAATTATGTATTTTGTTGTGTTTTAGGTGTGAACTTTGAGGCCTACAATTTTGTGGTGTGTAGGTTATGCCCTTTTATCCTCCTTTCAATGTTTAATTTGGTGGCATTATTTGTTACTAAAGTGTATAATAGTTGTGTTTTTTTTACAAGTTAAAAATCAATTATTTCAATAACTAAAACTAAACTATTTCAATAGATCCTTGCTTTAACTATATTGAATTATTAAAAGAAAATGGTGAACGCATAGATGTTTTGTGAAAGTTTGGCATGGTGACGCAGGTGTGGAGGCGTTGGCCCATGGTTGCCCCAAGCTTCGTTCCTTCATCTCCAAGGGCTGCCTGCAGGTAAACGACAAATCTGTGTCATGCCTAGCCCAGTTCTGCCCTGCGCTGGAGGTAGTCAACCTCCATGGGTGCCTCCACATTACAGATGAGGCGGTGCAGCAGCTGGCAGAGCATTGTCCTCGTCTTCATTACCTCTGTCTGTCCGGCTGCTCGCATCTCACAGACACCTCCCTCATTGTGCTAGCGCAGCAGTGCCATTTCTTGAGCACACTTGAGGTTGCTGGGTGTTCACAGTTCACTGACGCAGGCTTCCAAGCACTTGCCAGGGTAACTACAAACAAACAAACAAACAAACATGTTAAGGCTAAAACAGAAATATGTGATTTTACACAGTCTTGAGAAAGGAGAAACATTAATCAAACTAATGGGTATGCATGTGTTTTTTTAAATACAAATTAAAAACTCTGCAAAGATACAAGAATGTGTTTATACTTTATAAGCAAAATTAATAGTACACTTTTCAGGAGAAAAATTGATTTTTGCTGTTTTTACCTAATAGCAAAAGCACAATTTATTTATCGAGTTCTAAACAGCTTAAATTTTGAGCCAAACTGATTTTTCCCATTGAAATTTATTGTAAATTGAAAATTTAAATAGTTTTCTCAAAACTAGAGATGGGTCGAATCCACTATTTCTTGAATCTGAATCTACATTTTATTTTCAAATCTCAAATTCAAATTTGAATCCTAGCAAATTGTTTGAAATTTTAATGATTTACAAATAGACCTACATTACAGAATATAGGCCTAAACTGTAAATTAAGATTTATTTCAAACATGCTTTCAATTTTAATCAACCTCAACCACCCTTTGCAAAATACAGGTTAAAATCCAGTAAAATTAAACAATCTAGACTCATATTAATGTTTAAAAATCAAATCAAGCAAAATTTGAGTGTCTCATAGTTATTATTAAAAGTGTTGTTAAAATGAGTTAAGTTTCTAAAAAAACATGTGAAATAAAGAGATTAGGCCTAGTTATCCTTTGATCAACTTTAATCATCATTGAAGGAATATAATTTATTTTATTAAGATAGCAGAAATAAAAACACAAAAGAAAATTTTTAATAAAGACTAAAACAACATGATTAACAATTAAACATACATTGGAAATAGTGAACTCAATAATGCCTAAATATGTTTTATTATTATTTTCTTATATATCCTTTATCTATCTTCGCGTAGAAAACAAGAAATATATTCTATGCTTGTGATATATCAATTCCTGAGAATACATTCTATTTAAAACACGAATATATTTTCGACTACAATATGTTCATTCCCACTTTATAAGGCAGGACTACGTTTGAATATTTTTACAATTACTTTAATAACTTATTTAAAAAATAATAAACTCTTAGTTAAAATCAATTTTAAAATAAATAATTATTTAGCAACTTGTTATTTGATTATTAAAACTCGAGAGTGCTAATTAAGTGATCAGATTACCTGAATCGACTTTAAACAAACAATCGATAGGCCAGTGGGCATAAATAAACAATTTTATCGGTGTCTGATGGTTGACAGTATTTATTTTTCATGAAACCCAACAAAATATCTAACAAGGGTTATATGCAATAAATTGGAGCTCTTTGCATAGTTGTAGATAATTAAAACCAGTTGGGTAGTAAGAATTAACAGTATCTTTATTTTAATCATCACTCGGGTGAGTAAACATAATATACATCATGGCGGCCGACTTTGTATCATGTGTAATGTGTTCTTATTTATTTTTAATAAAAAGTCGTAATTTGTTTTATTTATTTCAAGTTTATTTGTAATTCTAGTTTTGATTTTCAGGTTTTGAAGCATTTTAATGTGTTCATTAATATATTTACAAGATTGTTCGTGAAGTGAGCATGTGCCGAAACGGTCGAGTTCAAGTTTGCTGGGTAGGGTACTAGCCACGTAAGATTTTCCACACCTAACAGTTTTTTTTTAAATAATGATTTTATTCATGCTAATTTCTTCTGTCCAACAAAATAAATATTACAGATTAATTTGTGCTTTTCAAGTAAGCCTAACTAAGTAATTTTTGGATTCAAAATATTATGCTTTGTCTATGAGGTGAAAGATTCAACCATCGTATCCAGTAAAACACTGAATTCTTGAATCTCGAATACTTGTCAGGATTCAGTGGATTCGAGAATTCTACTGGCCCACTCGAAACATAAATTTTGCATTTGGCATGAGTCCGATGATATTTTCACTTGACCCCTACATAGGTACTAAACTGAATGACAGCAATATTCTCAATGGAAACAAATTTTTAAGCATTTGGGCATGTTAAACATAAAGTTTTATTTAATTTTAAATGTTATTTTCTCCACTAATTTCAGAAAAATAAGAAACTTACTTTAGTACACAAATGAAAAAAACAATAAACATAAAGTATGGCTACACATTTTATAACAGGTATTGTAAATTCACAATGTGCTACCCATATAAATATGGTATTTAAAACCATTTTCACAGCCACAATAAAAAAATTTGCATAAAAAAACTGGCATAAAAAAACTTATATAGACCGTGAACTTACATTCTGATGCAAGGGATGGGACTGTTTTGATTTGGACAATGTGGTTGTATTTGATTGAATTTGGGAAAACTGCAATCAAATATCCTTCTGTGCATTGAGGCGGGATCTGTATTTTGTTTTGTAGCAAGATAGGCAGATAATCCTGATTTACATAAGTAAGTTGTTGCAAAGGGCAGAAGGATGATTTTCACTTTATCCGACAAAACTTCAAAGGTCGTCTCTTAGATGACACCAAAATTCGAACAGTAACTTCTTTGTTGCAAAATTCTCTTTTATCGCAGACTCTTGACGTCAAATCAATCAAGCACTCATAATACTGCTATGTCAGACAGGGTGGGTTTTCTGAAACATCAGAGTCTTGAGTTTACAACCCAAAAGTTTCCTTTCATCTTTTCTTGGAGTTCTTCTGGAAAATAACAGTTGAAATTATCAAGCAATCTTATCAGGTGAGAATAAAACTCATTTAGAAGGTTCTCACTTCAGCCCTCATTTTGAAGAGCCAAGAAAGCCACCATACTTCTTTGTGAAGAAGTAAAGATGTATGTGGACCCCCATATCATCACACAAAATTTTTAAATAGTATTGTATTCTTTGTGATTTGATAAAATTAATAATTCATACTCTTTCGTCCAAAACTTCTTCAAGGGAGGGTGACATTTTTCTTACAGCAAGGGCATGGCAGTGGAGGACGCAATGGTTACTGCTCCACTATCTGAATTTTTGTTTTATTCTTGAGATAGCACTGGACGTCTTCCCAGTCATGGCCTTCGCCCCGTCTGTGCACACATCAACGCAATTATCTCATGGGATGACACTCACTGTGAAAAATTCTTCGATTAATTTGAAAATCTCACCGCTAATTGTGTTATTCGGTAACACACTGCAGAGAAGCATATCCTTTTGAAAAGACTCTGTAGCACACAAATACTATTAAAATTGCCAACCTGGCTACATCAATTGATTTACCATTTGGAGAGAAGATTTAATGTATTTTAATCGTGAAAGCAAAGTAGCTTTCATGTCCACTGCTAAGTCCCCAATTCGCCACACTATTGTATTATTTGACAATATAACTCTGTCTACTAGTTTTGTTTTTCCATCCAGCATACATTCAACTATGTCCTTAATGCAAGGCTTGATAAGACTTTCAGCGGTGGTATGGACTTTCCCAGCTTGAGCAACTCGGTAACTAAGTTGGACGCAATCAAAGCATTTTCGTTAACGGTTTTTGGGTGATAGTATATAATTTTCTGGGCTTGTGTAAGTTTACCGTATTTCCACATGAAGAATTCAGTCGGATTATCCTTACATTTTGTACAGAACCCCTCAAAATGATGGCACATTTTTGCTGATAACATCACACTGTTTTGTAACACTATGAAAGTGTGGTGAAGTTCTCACAGAGACAAGATTAACTGCCACCGTCGAGTCTCTTTGTCTGGTTTCACTTTGTGAAGTCTGTGTGCTTCACCAACGTTCTCGATGTTTTGCATGGTTCCATGAAGGTGCGGTACGGGCGGGCAAACCAGACAGGTGGAGCATGGCATGCACTTTGGCTTCATTATAATGCTATCTAAACTGCTTTACAGCACACTTCAGGAGCTATATAATTTTTACCCATAACTTGCCTAAACACAGTTTATGGTCACACAAATTCACAGTTTTGTCTTCCATTTGTTTTTAATAAGTTTACTTTTTCATAAACTAAATCGATAGGTTCCTATGTATCTAATTAAAATCTGTTTGGTTTTTCATGTTCCTGATCTAAATTAGATAATTTTATGACGGTTATTTATTTTTTGAAATTATTAATTTTTATTCATCTTATATTATAAAATTTTGCTCTATAGCTTATTTTAAAATATAAAATATGTTATGTTCAATTATCTCTATTATAAAGGTGTGTGATGCTTCGAAACTTCAACTTTGCTTTGAAAAAATTCTATATTCACCATTGAAAAAAATGTACAGCTAAAATACTCAATTTATGTTCAATCATTGCCATTTTGAACTACTATGTACATTGTACACTGCAAATTAATATTCATATGAAAGTGTCAAGGAAGGCTTTGAAACAGCAGACAGTGGAAAAGTATTTATTATGTAAAAACCATGGAAGAAGAGGCATATCCATCAACTTCAAAAGGAATATTATCACATGCAGCACATTATTTTCTTCCGCGACCACTGTTAACTTCTATGAGGGAAAGATCTGAATCATCAGATAACCCAGACGATATTTTCTCATACTCAGCCTCACAAATATTAATAAAGTGTTACTGTAAATCTGTATAGTATGAAAATAAAATAAGTTTTTTTCTGTTTGAAGCCTATGTAACTTAACCATTGGTTTAATGTCTTGGTTTTTCCACTCTTAACAGTTTATTCTGCTTTAGAATCAAGGTATTATTTCATATTTTAATGCTTATTATTTAATTATTTAACATTTTATATAAACATGATGTAGATAATATACAACAAAATTTAATTATAGATTGTCAAAATAAAAACTTGAGGTGGTTTTTCATAGCTCTGGTCAATATCTACTAGGGGTCTGCGAGTTTGAGTTTTTTAATTCAAGTTGAACTCTAGTCTAGTATTTCTAAGAGAGTTTGAGTATATTCATAATTTTAAAATATTGAAGTATATTAAAGCAAATGTTCTTAAAATATGAATGACACTCATTTTTATAAAAAGTAGATACTTCTGAAAAAAAAGTTAAACAATGAAAATATCATTTTTAAATTAAAAATAACACTCATAAAACACAATTTAAAAATAAAAATCTGATAAAAAGATAATTAAAATTGTTTCACACTCATGTCTTTAAGGACATTAAAACTACACCAACAATAATTATAAAAAGTTAATAAAATGGATAAATGCATGATGGCTTGGAAATATATAACAAGACAGTTTTAGAAACA
This sequence comes from Timema cristinae, assembly GCA_039000515.1. Taxonomy (NCBI): domain Eukaryota; kingdom Metazoa; phylum Arthropoda; class Insecta; order Phasmatodea; family Timematidae; genus Timema; species Timema cristinae. Next base: position 22,731,273 of record JBCFYV010000935.1, read on the forward strand.
CTGTACAATGATGTAAAGTAAGTGATGTAACTTAAGAAGAAAACATAAGAATCATAAACAAAGAAATTTGAAGTGTTTCGTATTTCATTTATTATTCCTTAGTGTAATGGTGCATAATTACATCTTCTGTCCCATTTCCATTTCTCTATGCACATTTGCACATGTGCATTGTACAGGCTCACGTTAGACATTATTTTATTGAGAAATTTACTTTAATTCAATTGTTAATTCCTATAAAGTTGATGATACTTTAAAATTAAAAATAATATGACTAAAATAATATTTCTAGCAAACAATATGATATAGTAAATGGTTTTTTAATATAAATTTGGTAAGTTTGGTAAAATATATATTCAATAAATAAGATCAACATTGATTTTAACCAGGTTAACCAACATAATTCTATAATTAAATAGTCAACTAAACTAGAGCTAGTTTTGTAGCTAAACGTATTAATTGATACGAGTTTTAAATATCTTAAGTTTGAAAACATTTAATTCAAAAATATATTCTTGATATTACATTGTTAATTCAACATAAATTATTATTTTAGAAAGGACCAGTTAAAAATAGTAAAAAGAATCATTCAATCATTTAGTAATCTTAGCTATTTTTATTTTCATTGCTTTGTCATGGCAACACATGTAAACAACTTCAATCAAGTATAATTCAAAATGGACATTATTGAATAAATTTACTGGTCAAATGTGGTTTTGAAGATCTATTACATTATTAATGTGAAAATTGAAATTAATTTTTAACAATTTGTTAAGCAACCGAATGACTTATAAGTGGGAATTCTGATATTATCTCAATTAAATAGACTATGTTTACTATTGTGTTTTAAAAATTGATTATTAAGTACATCAAGTGGAAGTTTGAAAATGATGAGCTTACAAAACTTTCGATCTCAATCTCGAATCTCAGAATACGAGTACTCACAGAGCCCTTAGTATCTGCCTCCTAACCTATATTTTTACATTTATCTAATGTTTTTCTGAAACCATGTTATAAGAGCACTTCCTGTATTACAAACAATGGAGGTGGTCAGGGCAAAAAATAATAACCCTGAAAGATTTAGATGTGAGGGACATAATCACTATTTAAAAGTCTATAAAATCCTGAAATCTAACTATAAAATATTTGTCGATATTAGCTATTCTCAAGGTCTTGACTGGCTATAAAAAAACAGCTTCTAGATTAAGAGGTAAGCTACCAGAAATCTCTGCTAGCACATTTTTTCATAAGTTGAGGGTTATCATCTTTTTACCCCATTCCCCTCAGTTGTGCAGTAACACATTTTTTAAATGATTTTAATCCATTAATAAGCACGATAAAAAATGTCAAGTATAAAACAATAAACAAAAACTTTGATTTGACTTAGAGAATATTATATATATAAAAAAATCTGGTTCGCTTTAAATTGAAAAACCAGATTCCACACACTCTTTCAAGACAATTTCGTCTGTACACAATACCTTCCCTCTTTCAATTTTAATGCAAATATGTAATTCTCATAACTCTATCTTTAACAAACTACTTATCAACTAGCACATGAGCAAGTATGTGCAGTGAGGAATCTAATCATAGTCGTTGAGGTTTTTTGAACGCAACTCTGTTGGTGTTTTAGAGTTGTCGTCTGCTGGAGAAGATGGATCTTGAGGAGTGTGTTCTTATCACCGACACAACTCTCATACACCTAGCAATGGGCTGTCCGAGACTAGAAAACCTGGTAAGTCTAAATCTTCCCCGGGGTAGACAAAGGGGATAATGCTAATGTTTTGATAGGTACTTGTAAATGTGCACAAATATTTATAAAACTATTTAAATTTGTACATCCACTTCCAAACTCTTTTAATTCTGAATATAACTTCAAATTACTTCTAATATATTCGAATATCTCTTTAAAAAAAAACCTCTTTTACCTTTAGAGGTATTTTGTTACAATCAGTTATGGTTTAACATCTCATTTATATGACTATCATCAATTATCAAAACCCTTCTGGGAGTGACTAAGTTGTTGTATTGAAATAGTTTGTGTAGTGTTAAATAAACATTATGAAACTCGAAACTAATAATAGGGAAAATCTTAAAGAAAAAAAAAAGTTCAGGACATAAAATAAATAAAATCTTACTAGAAGAAAAATAAACTAACCATTCCAGCTCTCTTTGTAATAGGGACCTAACAGCTTTCATTTACCATCATTTTCTTCTTCAGAAATTACCCCATGCTACACACTAAACACGTTACCACTAATTTTATTCACTCCCACTAGTAATGTTATTGTCATCCAAAATATTAATCACTGTCATTAAAAACAACTAACATTCAATCCGCCAACACAAAATACCTGATACAATAACACTTGCAAAAACTACATTTAATAGAATTTATGTATGGTCATCAGGGGCCAGAACTAGCTTGAAACAAACTCGTGAATACTTTATTTCCTGCCATATACTGGTCAGCGTTCAAACTTTATGCAGAATTTTGTAAATGCATTACAAATTACTGGAAAGACTGATGATTGCACACGCTGCGGCACAAATTTGGACAACTGGTCACTGCCAACCGGCACTGGCAAGACTGGGTGCCAACACATCTGGGCGCCAATGTAAAAACGTAATGATTGTTTTTTATGTAAATATTCATTTTTGGAGGTTTTTTTAAAAAAATCATAAAAGGAACCTTAATTGGTTTGTATTTATAAAGTTAGTGTGGCCTTAAAAATATGTGTTTTAATTGTAAAAAGATGGTTAGGTATTTTTTGTGTTTTATTTATTTTGATTAATTTTAAAATACCAAGTATTCTAACTTTATAAATACCAGCAAATTAAGGTTCCTATGTTATGATTTTTTTTATATAAAACTACTCCAAAAATGAGTTTTTAAGTAAAAAAATCATTAGGTTCCTGCTCTGGCGTCCAGTTGTCCTAGACCAGCTGTGGCATGCTTCACAAGTGGAAGACTATAGTCGGATTCAGGAAGATGTGTGTTTCAGGATCATTTCAGTGTTGCTTATTGTTACACAGCGTGGAATACTGTTATCTAGTAGAGCAGTTCTCATCCACACACGCTGACAAGTGACAACGTTGAGCTATGAATATCGGCATGAGGGGAGAGGGGTTTCATCCCTAGTATAACCTTGAAACACACAAACAAATAACTAGTATAATTAATTTATGCATGTTATAAGGGTTAGAGTAAGAGGGATATTCAGTCCATTTACCTGAGTGACAGTGTGTCAAGTAAACTATCCAGGGAAGTGTTCTATCACCTCTACTCTCTATAGTGATCATGGAGGCAACATTGAATGAGACAATGGACCTCTATGGAGGTAAGGAAATGAAACAATGCTATTTGCAGATGATATTGTGATAAGGAAAGGATGAGAATAAGGTGCAAGAACAGCTGGATGTGATGAATGAAAAAAATTGTGAAATATGGCATGGAAATTGGTGTCGGGAAGAGCCAGATGGTAGTGCTGGCGAGAGGAGCAAGAATGGGAAGAGGCGTAGTGACATTTGAAGGACAGAATCAGGAAGTAGTGGGGAGCTTCAAGTATTTTTGTAGTGAATTGATGGAGATTGCGAGTTGGATACAAAGAGACAACAGCTTTTATCAAAGTGTATACAGCCTAATCTGTAACAAAGACATACCAAAGCAGTGTAAATGTTAATGCATAGTGTATGCTACACACCCACATACACCTCGGAGACCTGGACATTGACAAAGAGAGACGAGAGTGAATTCAGGTGGTATTTTAAATTCCTATGATGCATTTTAGGAAAGAAACAAAATACAGTGAGAAATGAGAAAGTAAAGAAATAAATTAGGTTTGAAAAGCTGAATGAGAGATTGGACAGGATAGACCGAGATGGTTTGAACATGTTAAAGAATATGGAAGATAAAATACTACCAAAGTAAGCAATGGAAATGAGATTGATTGGAAAGCCCAGACTGACATGGTTGAAGTCAACTAAGAACAGTTTGAGCAAAATAAATTTAGACTGGAACAAGCTGGAGATGGAGATGTATCTATCATTCAAGCCTCGACCTGGCAGAGGTTGGAAAAAGGGAAATGATGATTATGTTTAAACATTTTCACTATTAAATATTTGATACAAAATTTTTCCAAAGCATTATATTTTATTCAGAATTAAATCGAGCCAGTAAGAAAATTTTCAAATTTGATTAATGATGAAACGCTTGAATTATTATTATTATTATTATTACATCCACAAGCATAATTTTTTATTTACATGCAAGGCCTTATTAATTATCTTATTTTGCGGATATTTTATATGAACAAAAAAATTGTGTATACTCTCTTAGGTGGTCAAATGGTCTAAGGCAGGGGTGTCAAACTTGTATAAGAGCCAAATTGAAAATGTTTAGGGTGACACATTGCACAGATTCGTAGATTAATCCATGTGGCCAGCTGGCACTACAGTTTTATAGGTAGAGATATATGTGGCCCACGGACCGCACATATTTATAGGAGAGATACATGTGCCTGGGGACAGCACATGTTTATAGATTGAGCCACATGTGGCCTATGAAACTCATATATATGGAGCCACATGTGGCCTATAGACCTCATATATATATATATATATATAGAGAGAGAGGGGGGGGGGGGAGAGATGGAGCCACATGTGGCTTGCAGAAAGCACAAATTTATGAATCAAGCCACATAGTGCCTGTGCCCTGCAAGCTTGACATTCCTGGTCTAAGGCAGTGGTATTCAACCTGGGGTACGTGAAGACAACTTAGGGGTGATAAAGTTAAGATATATATATAAAATAGGCTTAACTACAAAAGACCAGAATGTAAAGACATTCGATATGGGAGCGCCAATTTTTTTCTCCCTCTCAGATGTAGGTTATAAAAGATTTTAAATGTTCAGTATATACCAACAACTTTGAAAAGAGAAATGATATCTGGGAGTACGTGAACTAAAAAGTTGAATAACACTGGTGTAAGGCATCACCCTTGCAATAAGCTGTACTGCTGATGACAGAAGATTAGATTTTGAAATCCATACAGATGCCCATTTTAAATGTAAAATTTTGGAGTTACATTTTTTGGAAGATTTGTATAACTTTTTTTTTTATTATTAGTTTAATATTTTCCAAATGCATGTTTATGTTGCAGAGTTTGTCTCACTGTGAATTGATCACAGACGAGGGTATCAGGCACCTTGGGACTTCTCCCTGCGCTGCGGAGAATCTCACCGTCTTGGAACTGGACAACTGTCCTCTCATTACTGATGCTTCCTTGGAACACCTCATCTCGTGTCACAACCTGCAGAGGATAGAGCTATACGACTGCCAGCTCATAACTAGGGCGGGTATTCGTCGCCTTAGGGTATGTTGATTTTACCTTGGAGTTGGGGAATTTCAACTGTTACGTTTATTTTATAATAAAGGAAATTGATAAAACTAAAGAAAAAGGAAAAATAAACTACTAAGAATAAATTTGATGAAGAAAGCCCACCTAGGGAAAGAGGAAAGATGTGGGAAGAATCCAATGCACAAAGGGCATCTTCTTCCTTTTTATGTCTTCTATAGTAGAATAGTCACACACACATTTACACAAATAAATAATATTCGGCATTGTTGTTAAAGATGAGTAATCCATTGTTTGTGTTATTTGTACTCTCTTCTTCTTTGTGTTTGATAAAGGCAACAATGCCGAAATATTATTTTATTTGTGTTAAAATGTGTATGTATGTGACTACTACTATAGAAGACAAAAGAAAGGAAGAAGATGTCACCTCTGTGCATTGGATTCTTCCCACATCTTTCCTCTTTCCCTAGGTGGGCTTTCTTCATCAAATTTTTCTTAGTAGTTTATTTTTCCTTTTTCTTTAGTTTTATCAATTTCCTTTATTATAAAATTATCTAGCCACTGGTCCACCTCATTTTTGAACTGTTATGTTTAAAAATATAATTGTATTTACTTATTTAAAAACCTTAAATTATTTTTAGCTCGATCTCATTTAATAAAGAGACAAAAATATATAAATATGTGACCCAGCTGGGATTCAAATCCTGACTCCATTGCCAACAGCTATTAAGTGCAAAATATCTGCTCAGTCACAGGTGTTGATTTGTTTAAATGCTACAAAATTAACCTCTTTTTAGTGGAATATGTGTTTCAACATTTTAAATGTACATTAATACCAACACATTCAAGGCAGTCAAGTAACAGCAACCCAATCCATTGTACCAAATAAGTCAAAATTTTCGAACCACCAAAAAACACAAAACGGCATGCATACCTATCTGGTAACCAGGAAGGGTGTATCAGGTTTAAATGTTTACCCGGGGATCTGCTGCACCCTAAAATTTAGTTTGTATTGAGGTTTTATTTTAAATGCCTATGTAATTTCATGTTCTTCTCTTTGACTTTAAGGGGTGTACGAAGTCTACTTTTTCAATTCAAATTTAAGTCGAATCGAGTAGTAGGAATAAGCCGAAAAAAGTTTGAATATTTAAAAAAAAAATTATTAGTTCTGAAATAAAATTATATAATTTTATGTATTAAATATCATTTACAAAAGATTTCTCTCTAAAGAAAACTTCTTTTCGCTATTTGAGGTAATTTGTTATATATATTTGGAAGGAAAGGTGGTAAAGGAAGGGGGGATAGAAAATATGCAAAAGGGAATGTTCCCTTTTATATGTTTTCTATCCACCTTTTTTATGACTCTTTCAAATATATATAACATTTATAAAATGTTGTATTACAAACATGATCAACAAATCAAGAATACATCTTAAGTTAATAAATTAAGACCATATCACAACATGTAGTTCAATTATTTTAGATTTTTGTCAGGTAAAGTTTAATTTGTGTTGTACACTCAGTTTCCCCTGAAAGGTAGCAGTCTAACCTAACCAGATTTCAGTATGACCCTGTTTTATAAGCTATAAGTAAGGTATGATTTTTACCTTATGGGTTAAATGAAGGGTACATAACAGCACAAAATTAACTTAAAATATTATTATCGGTGAAGCAAAGTCAAATGTTTTCAAAGCTTCACACACCCCTATCCATTTTAATCATGCATTTAATCAGGTTGTAGTTTGTTTTTTTGTTTTTTTTTGTTTTTTTTTTGTTTTTTTTTTTTTTGTTTTTTTTTCACATTTGCCTTAATATTGTGACTGTTGAACAGAATCATCTTCCCAACATTCGAGTGCATGCCTACTTTGCACCAGTAACGCCACCACCTACGGCAGGGGGGAGTCGCCAACGTTATTGCCGTTGCTGTGCCATCTTGTGAACAGGCTCAATGATGATATTGCGTCTGCTTGTGACCTCTGATAACTTTGCTCAGATTGGTCCATTGTCATTGGGGGAGTCCCTTTAGGTTGGTGAATATCAATTCACTCTGGATAACCTGTTTGCTGTTTGAGGCAAGGGTAAGACCTTGATGTACTGATATTCCTTGTGGGGTGTCATTTCTTTTTTATGGCATAGAGGATGAAACCTAGGTGTCCTTTAATATGCCGTGTTTGTATTTACTGTTAGAAGGAAGGTGAAACATGTACCAAAAAAGATAAGGTTGAGATTAGCTGAGAATCAGCAGTGCATGTAATTATTTGAATGTTCTTTACAAATTTGTTATTACATTGCAAATGTAATAAAAATATGGAAATAAACTATAATACTGAGGGTGTTGGTTAAAATAAATTATAAGTTACTATTGGGAAGGATTTATTTTAAATTCAAATAACCTTACTAGTGTCATAAATGGTTGTAACTAGCTTCCAGAAGCTATATTAAAATTTATTTAACACAAACTTCCTAGCCTCACCATTACATAATTGTCACATTTACACCACACTTTTGTTAGTACAATATATTGTTAATTTGTTCTTTCACTTTATAGTTCTTGCAAAAATGTATATTTTATTTCTCAAGGTAATTTCACAAAGAATTTTTAAATTGCATTTATGTAAAAAAAAATTATATAGAGGTAGAGGGAATTTACCCCTTGAAACCTTGGAACGCGAGTTAAAATATACAAATTAATCCTCCACTTGTGGCTACTTGATGGTAGGATAAACTTATTGGTTAGTGGCACTTAATATCTCCTTACTATTTAAATAAAGTATGTTTTTATGACAATTTTGGTCTGTATCTGGTTCTGGCATCTATGTTTTAAACATTTAAATTTAGAAAAAACTATGATACATTAAGAAAATTATTATAGGTGAACTGATAACAATAAAATAAAGTTAGTGAAAACATACCAGTGATATTAAAACAGAAAATGAACTTACGCATTGTATCTGCTAAGAGCAGTTTTACTGATCTCATCATGCTTATTACAACTATAAACAATTAGGTGGAAAAATGCAATATATTGAGTATTTTTATAAATCCAATTATATTTTTAATAACTGTTTTTCATATTAAATTTCTAGCTCAAACCATGGATAAAATTCTTTTTAGGGGGGAGTTTTTTGAGTACTTTGGCAATATATTCTATTCTTAAAAAGAAAAGCTCTTCACTTTATGAGGTAATTATTTTATATTTGGAGGAAGGTACAGGAAAGGTGGATATAAACACAATATGGCTTTTACAATGAAGAAGTACACAGTTTATACTTTACATTGCTGCCACTGGACATACAAGGCAACACAAGAGGCAGTCATTAACTCTTTATCTAGTGGTAGCATTGTGAGTTGAGTTGTGTTCTTTACATTGTAAAATCCATATAGTGTTTGTTCAATTTCTATGTTTCTATCCACCTTTCCATAACCTTTGCAATATAAGGGTATCTTGAAAGATTTTTTTTTTTAGCATATATCAGATATTTGGTCAACATGTAAGTCTTGAAAAATAGAAATATATAAAACCAAAATATAATAAATTGTTGTTGTGAATTGTATACAGTTTAGTCTGTATATTATATTTAATTTATAATTTTAAATAGTTCTGCCCTTAAATAAACACACTTCTTGCAGCAGTATTGTAAATAGGAGCCATTTGTATTTATTTATAGTTTTGTTCTATCAAATGAACATTATAGCGGAGATAATTTTCTTACAAGTAAGTAGGTCACACCCTTAAAGTATGGTCACTCTGTTAAGCATAGTTTTGTAGGAAACATTTCAATCTGCCCGATTCTCAGCTCAATCGCCAGAACTTGTTTGTTTGTTATCTCTGCCATTGTATACAGTTAACAAGCTGGTGAACTGTCATAGTAGCTGTGAAAATGGATTGTCAGGAGTGTGAATGTGCCTACATGTGGAGTTATTTTCCTGCGGGGAAATCTAACTCGCACCAAAAAAAAAACTTGAGTAGAGAATATAGCAAATGGTGAGAAACAAATGTGTGAGTCTTGTCTAGAGTAACAAAACTGAGAGAGAAGAGATGGCAGCATTTGTATATGTGAGAACACGTATATTTGCAGTATATTTATTTTGAAGAGACATTGTGATGTATGCATTTACTTAAAACGTTAGAAAAAAGTTTCCCTGTTTTATTAATAATTATTTCATTGATTATTTGTATTAAATAAAATGCATTACGTAATCTATAATATATCATTAAATGAAAAAATATGATAAAATGTTTTTAAAAAATCAAGCAAACACTTCAATATTTTTATGCATTGAATAACCAAGTGTTTGATTCAGTGTATTTAAATACTTTAATTTGTGCTTCATTTTTCACCAATTCCATCATAGTTTTTTAATTATTATTTGTGATGGTGGAGCTACTGTAGTAATGCTCAAGCAGTCCTAATAGGTTTTTATTGAAGTTTTGGTTTAGTTTGTTTATGCTGCTGAAACAATTTTTTTATGATATAAAATGCTGTATTTTGGCTGCTCAATTAGGATTGTGGTTATTTGCATTATGTTCTTTAGTAGAATCCATTTCTCTGACTTTTTCCACTGTTTATTAACATTTTGTGTGGAATTTAATAAACTTGGATGATTTTAGAACTGTGTGAAGCTTTTTAAAACTATGAAGTAAATCAAATTTGTATTAGCTTTAATTCCACTTGAAAAAAAAAACTTATTTCTCGAATCTGATTCTACATTTTGTTTTCGAATATCGAATCTGAATCCTAGCAAATTGTTAGAAATTTTAATGATTTACAAATAGACCGGGGTGCGTATAACCCGAATGGGTAGTAAGACGCGGTGCTAATAATAAATACAAATAGACCTACATTAAACAATATAGGCCTAAGCTGTAAATTAAGATTTATTGCAATCATGCTATCAATTTTAATCAACCCAACCACCCCTCGCAAAATACTGGTTAAAATCCAGCCAAATTAAACAATCTAGACTCATTTTATTGTTTAAAAATCAAATCAATCAAAATTTGAGTGTCTTTAAGTTATTTTTAAAAATGTGGATAGAGTGAGTTAAGTTTCTAAAAAAAAATGTGAAATAAACAAACAGATTAGGAATAGTTACCTTTTGATCATCTTTAATTATTTTTAGGTATTATAATTTATTTTGATAAGAAAGCTAAAATAAAAATACAGCCAGATTTTTTTTAAAAAAAGACTAAAACACCATGGTTAACAATTAAACATACATTGAAAATAATGAACTCAATAATGCCTAAGTATGTTTTATTATTTTATTTATATCCATTATCTATCTTCGCATTTAACATATTTAAAAAAATAATAAACTCTTTGTTAAAATCAATTTTAAAACAAATTATGAATTAGCAAGTCATTATTTGATTCTTAAAACTTGATAACACTTACTAAGTGCTCAGATTACCTGAATCGATTCCAAACAAATAATCGATATACAATAATAGGCCAGTAGGCGTAAATAAACAATTTTATCAGTGTCTAACTGTTGACACTATTTATTTTTCATGAAACTCAACAAAATATCTAACTTAAGGATTGTGATGAAATAAATTGGAGTTCTTTACATAGTTGTAGATAATTACAACCAGTTGGGTAGTAGGAATTAAGTCATGTTTATTTAATCATCTCACTGGCCGCTGTCAAGTAAACATATACGTCATGGCGACTGACTTTGTTTTGTGTGTAATGTGTTCTTATTTCTCTTCTTTTTTTTTTTAAGCCGTAATTTGTTTTATTTTTAATTCTAGTTTTAATTTTCAGTTTTTGAAGAGCTTTAATGTGGTCACTAAAATATTTACAAAATTGTTCGTCAGGGGAAAGTTTCGGAAGTAAGCATGCGCTGAACCGGTTGAGACCAAGTTTCCCATAGGTTTGGAAGGTTAGGTTATTAGGCATGTTAAATTTTCTACACCTAACAATTATTTTTTATTTTTTTTAAAAAGGAAGGTTTTATTCGTGTTTAGCTCTTTTGTCCAACAAAATAATAATTACGGATTAAATTGTGCTTTTCAAGTAGGCCTAACTTAGTAATTTTTTAATTCAAAAATCAAAATATTATGCTTTGTCTATGATTCAACCATTGAATCAATAAAACACCGAATCCTCAAATCTCAATACTTGTCAGGAATTGGTAGATTCGAAGATTCGAGTGGCCCATCTCTAGAACAAAATATAGGTAGTGAAAATAAACATGTATTTTCTTTCCTAATCTCACTTTGCATTGTAATGTGCATTAGATGATTAATATTAACACAAAAAAACACTTTCAAACAAACTAGCTAAAAATCATGAAATTGTAATTAAAATGATGGGTGGATACTGGGTAGCCAAAAAATTAAAATAATTCATGAGTCAATATATTCACACCCTTTCTGTGGCACGTTCTTTGATTATTCATTACATTAGTTGTCTCTTATTTGTGTTCGTATTTATATGTCCTGCCATTCTTAATTTCCTCTATGTACTTTTTTTCCCCCTTAGTTTAGGAAGTTGCATTATGCGTTTTAAACTTCCTCCTGAACATTTTGTATGGAACAAAGTCTAGGTTGAAGAATTGGACATTAATGATCAATTAAGTGTCAGTCATTTATAATCTTCTTATTATTTATTATTTTATTATTATTATTACCGTTCAGGTTATACGCACTTACGCTAATGTGTAATGGTAGGGTTATTGTGCAATGAAATGGAGGACCTACAGTTTAACGTGGGATCCGAACCATGGTGGAGGCTTGGTATTCCACACATTCACAAGATGTATTGTCAGAGGTGAAGGAAGGGTTTGGTAATCAGATAAATCTGTGCCAACACGAGGATTGAGCCCTGGACCCCTAGCAAAGAAATCCGACAACTTACCCTTAGACCGCCAGGTCACCTCTTGTCCATTAGTAGTGGTGTAAAATTTGAATTGTGTTTAAATTTAAAAGCCATTTTCTGTTGTTCCTCTATTATTTATCCTCTTTCGTGTAACTACTTGATTGTATGGTATTAATTTAATGCAGGTTTCTGATATTTTGAGTAATATTTTTTTTTAAACAGAATATAGATATTACCACTTATTAAATGCCATCTATATCATAATTCAATTCACACTTTGTCTTAGCGCAGTCACATTATCTAGGAAAATGCAGATCTTACAAAATATATGGTAAAAGTACCTCAAGGTTAAACTCCTATATAATTGAGGTTATAGTCATTCGGCAAACTTGTTACCCAGTGCTATGGTAAATCTGACAGCTGGAAGCTAATTAAAGTCATTGTTGGTTAATCTAAAGTAAAAATAAAATGCTTGTCCTATGAAAGTATCTTTAAGTTGGGGTATCCGTAAAGTTTTGAAGAAAACATCAGTTTGAATTTCCATACCATAATTTAACCTAATTTTCAACAAAATTTAATAAAATATCAACTCTTGTACAATTTCTTTTCCAACATTCAAATATTATTTCCATATTTTAATTTATTTATAAACTTCAGTAGTCGAATGGTCTAGGGTAGTGGTTTTCAACCTGTTTTTCGGTTGTGGACTAGCTCATTCCTAAATATTTAACTCAATACTGGGTCCAAAGACGTGAATTAATCACAACTTGTGAATGTGGGGAATGCCAGGCCTCCACCTTGGTTCGTATCCCACGTTAAACTGTAGGTCCTCCATTTCATCTCGCAATCATCCTACCATTACACATTAGTGTAAGTGCGTCTGACCCGAATGGGTAGTAAGACGCGGTGCTAATAATAATAATTTAACTCAATCCTCCCAAGATCCTAAATGGTTTCCCACTCCCCCTCCACACATATATAGTTACATTTCCTTTCACTTGAACCTTCCTCATTCCTAATCCATTATTGTGGATAGCAAAAAAGAGTTAAAATTACCTTTTTATTATTTTAATAGCAATATTATTTTCTATAGTTAATATATTTTGGTGTTAGATGGTAGATAATTATACACAAAATAGTAATTTTGCTCAATATAAAATAATATAAAAATGTTCTTAGATCAATTAGAGCAAAGGGAATATTTAATAGATTAAATTTAGATTCACTTCACTTTTTATTTTTTTTTAATTAGCAAACTTCACACAGCCCTAGTGGTTTCTATTTTGTATTCACTTGGTTAGTTAAGAAGTAGTTCCACATTCAATACTTTTAGCTGGTGGACAAGTGATGTGTGACTAACATTGAAACTTTAAATCCCCCCCACCTTACTCCCATTTATTTTTAGGACTATGGCTCCCTTGCTTTCAGGGAAACATTTTATTTCAAACTTTATATGAGCTGTGACACTGCTCATATTTAACTATTAGAAGAGGGGAAATAACAAAATTATTAAGTTCCCCTTAAGAGGTTATAAAGGAATATTAGCCCTTTTATGATCAGCATCCTTTTGCATTTAATGAAGTTGGCAAAATTGGTGCACATGTTTCCTAGCAATGTGTGTATAGCTAACTCCCTTATCAGTACGGCAGCCATGTTATTAAAAGACCATGGAATTGGGCTGTAATTGCCTTTACGCTTTTTAAAACAATCTGTAGCAAACTAAAAACAAATGTATTACACATTGGGTCCCAAGTCCAAAAAACACTAGTGTTACAGGGCCCCTTTGTTGTCCAAATACCACCTTCCTACAAGGAGACTTAGAAGGTCAGGGGATCTAATGGCCCTCTCCCAGTAATTTTTGTATGATCATTGGCTCTTAAAAAACTATTTAAAGGGGGTTTATTTAATTTTGTTCCCCTTTGTTTCTCCTTTATATTTTTTCCTATAACCCCACCATTTTTGCAAGTACTGCGACCACACCTCGACCTCAGGATAGACGCCATTGTACTAATTACACACACAAATTAACAACATGTGAGAAATTCACATTCAATGTTTGTACTATGTAACATTTCAATCCTAAAATTGAGTCCAGAATGCTTTATTCGGCTATTTAATTTAACATCTGCCAATTAACAGATTTTTTTTTCAGGGCTTTTGGAATTGCCTACAAATCTTATTTAAATCCTCTTTTATAACCATTTCTTTTCATTGATCCTTACACTTCATTTGAATTTTGCTCAGTGAAATTCTCCTCTCATTATTAGCTATGGTTAAAAATATAATACACAAAAATAAAAAAAAGTATAAAATGTTTCACATGAAAAATAATAATTGGCTGTATTTTGATAAAGACTTTTTGAAATGTCTGTATAAAAATGATCATTTATATTTTCTGAAAAGTGTTGGACAAAAGATACATAATGGTAGTACCATAGTATAGAAGTGTAAATTACCATGTTACTGGGTATTTTTAATATTATTGCTAGTCTAACAATCATTAATAGAAAATAAAGGAATTGGTAGTCATTTATAACGTGTATTATAAACTGTTCATATGAGCTCTTTCTCGTGTGAATCAAAGTGGTTGCTCATTATAACCCACCCATTCATGAACAATCCAGCTAATGCGAACCAAAGTATTCAGTAGTAAGAATAGTGGGATTTACAGTCTGACTTAACAATTAAAATTTGTGCTGACATTTTCAACTTTGGGATGCAGATTCTATAATTTAAATAAATTCAGTTTCTAATCAAGTTGCCTTGCACATGCGTTAGGGCCACCTCTCTTGGCAGTGGACTCTAATTTATCAAGAGGGTCAACTTAATTTATAGAACTGCCATGTTCATTTTAGTCTTACACCCCTCCCCTCCCAAGCCGAAAATGTTATAAACCCCTGGAAGCAATCCTTGCTCCACCATAGCCCCCTAAGTTCATGCACAAACTTTCTAGTGAGAATCAATGTCGTGTTGCTGAAATAAAAAATACATACTAGTATTGGTTGTAAATGGTATCTACATGTTAGAAGGATTTGTATAAATGTCCTTGAGGCATGATAATGTGCAATTGTCTATTATTTCATTAAATATTGCATAATCTGAAGGGTTTGAAATTCAACTGCATTTTTTTCCTTAGATTTATGTATGTTGTATATAAGTTCCTATTAACTTTTTCCTTTAATTTTGTGTTGAAGCTCGTGAGATCTGCTATGCACCAGTTATTTATCTCACTATATATTTGTATGTGTGTTTTATTTATTAATTCATTAATTATCTACAACTCATGTTTAAGTGTTTACTTTTGTGGGAATTGTAAGTATTAAGTTACAGAAAAGCTTACATTCTATTTAATATGTGTATGTTTGATGTGTTTTAGTTTTACTCCTTGACAAAACAGCACTAATTGTAGATTGTCTAGGAAAATGATGCTATCTATACCACTTAAAGGCTTTGTATTACAATATCCATGTTTTTGATCAAAGAATAACTACTCATTAGAAAAGTCTGGAAAAAATTTTCAGTTAAATTATTTGTAATTTTGACCTTTTTTCACTTTGGCTAGAGTAAAAATAAACAGATTCTCGCCTCAATCGCCTGTGATAATAATATTGTGTGAAAGTTCAGACAATTGATTATTTATTTTAAAAAAAACATCTTTTGAAATGTGAATTAAATAAAAAAACACTGAAATATAATTGAATCTATTAATATTTTTCTTCTATAAGTGGTAAAACAATATTATGAACTAATAAATCACAACCATACATCTGAATTAGTGTATAGGGAGTATTAAAACATGAGAGCAAAATGTAACTTTTCATAGGTGTTAATTAACTGTTTAAACACTGACTGTAAATCTATGTTTTAATGGATGTGCAAATATTTTAAATTGATTGTTGCATTGTAATAATTATTATGACAGTTAATGGAAATAAAAAATTCCTTTGATTAAGATATTTTAAAACCATGCCTCTTTTTTTTAAATGTTATTCCCTGTTTGATTGTCATATTGTTTAGCTTAATGTTGGAAATTTTTTAACTAGGACCTGTTCACACTTATTCAACAAGGCATAGGGAATAGCAAACTTCACCAAAGATAAGTTTTTTTTTCTAGATTTAGTGTTTATAAATTATTACAAGATTAAAATAATATCAATGTCAACAATTCTATATTGTCATATAGTTTTTTAATACAGTAGGATTTTGTTTAGCTTCACACATAATGCAAAATTCATAAAGTTAATTTAGATTATGTAACATGTAATCTATATAATGTGACATCTACAATTAAAATTCATAAAGACAATTAAAACAAGATAGCAAGTACTAATCTATTCTAATAAGATGTGGCAGGTGTTGACTCACTGTGAGTTTATGTTGTCGGGAAATGTTAAAGTGTCGAGAAAAATTGCCCTGCGGACCATACCGGCACCTGTGAGCATTTTCACGTCTTGATCGAAGGACACATATCGAAGAAAAGAAAGATAACAGTCTCTGCTCGCCACACCTTCTGACAGTGCTAGTGAGAAAGTGAAGTAATTCTACAACTCTAACCCCTCTTCTCCCCTTAGATATCCTGATGTAGTAAAAGTCCGAGCCACTTCTGTTGCTATATAACGATTCCCTGTGACTCACATTTATGTATTCCTTTGTATTTATTCACCGGAGGAAGAACTATGACGTAAAACTTCAGCACTGAAGACTACTGGTGGCCATGATGTGTAAGGTGTCGGATGATAGTTCTTTCACACCTGAACATTATTTTCATTAATTATTTTTAGGAGTGTGTGAATAGGTTTATGTTTGAATCAAATATCAAAATTTCAAACGAATACTGAATAGTACAAATCAAATAAATTTTTCTTGCATTTTTGATAAAAATAATTTAAACTGTTAAATCCCTATTGAAATGTGGTTTTATATTTAAGTATGCAAAATGCAAAAAAATTACTTCAAAACATTGTTATTTGAGCTGGTATTAATTAAAAACTGACCGAATTTAAAACAAAATTTCAGGAAATTGAGAGGAACCTTTGATTCAGTTTTTTAGACAGCGGGTTTCACCTAAATCAATTTTTTTTTTTTAATTTTGTGATAAGTTTTTGACAAATTTAAATTTAAAAATTGCATGGAGAATGTTTAACTGGTCAGTGTAGAGATTATATTTCTTTACATTAAAACTTTATTATTATTAGAAAGGGTAAAATAATGGGGTGATTAATAAAGTTGTGAATGTGGGGAATGCCAGGCCTCCACCGTGGTTCGGATTCCACGTTAAACTGTAGGTCCTTCATTTCATCTCATAATCACCCTACCATTACACATTAGCGTAAGAGTGTATAACCCAAACGGTAGTAAGACGCGGTGCTAATAATAATAATAATAATAATTAATAAAGTTCTCATTTTCTAATATGCAAGGCCAACTTTTGTTTGTGTGATGATTAGTACTCAACCAAAATTTGGTTGTATCCTAAACGATTCCACTGTCAGCTGAAAGTCTATGCAGCACTGAAAAGGTTTACTAGGTAAATTAGTAGCACAGTAGTTTCCTGTTGCTTTTCTCACCGAGCCAGAATATATTATTGCACATCAGTCTGCCAAGCTCACCAACTGATCATTCAAGCGACATCTTCACTCCATTCATCACAGGGACTGGATGTGTACTGAATGTTATTACTAGTATCAGTTCATACCTCTGCCACTTTCAAGTTATACCACAATAAATTTACTAAAACAACAGTAATGAATGATAAAATTAGTTCTTGGCCCCTTTAAATGTTAAACTAATGTTAATACGTCCCTTAAATGTTATCTAGTTTGACACCCCTTGTAAGTCTCTATTATGTGTGGGTTACCTCCCTGTCCTAACAACAGACTGCCAAGCACTCAAATGTTTGACCTTGCAATACTGCCCTCTCCCCTTCATTCACACCCGTCAGTCTGAAATAGAGAGTGGTTGGTGCTGGACATGTTTTAGTGTTTTACTTTAATATGGAAGAAACATTATGTGCTGCAATTGCACTTGTTGTTAGAAAGCGGAAACAAAAAAAATAAATGGAAAAGAAAATTGTGGGCGAAGGATTGACTATTGAAGGGAGGACAGTATTCATATATTAATATTTTGTAAGAGCTGTAGTTTCATCCTAAAGAATGGCATAACTATATGTGTATGAATAAATAAACATACCTTGAACTTCTGCGTATGGTTTCTCCCTTGATTTAAAAGGAGGACACTAACATAAGGGATGCCCTAACACCTCTTGAGAGACTTAGTGCTACATTAAGATACCTCGCGATAGGGAGATTATTTGAAGACTTGAAGTTCTCAACTATATTATCTCCTCACGCTATGGGAGGAATTATTGAGGATACGTGCACAGCCATCTATAAGGTTTTGAAGAAGGAATATTGCACAAATTTGAATATGAAACTGGCTTGGTGTAGTCCTGGTGTGGCTATGTTCATATCGAGTTCTTGTCGCATAGAGTAAGGCAGTGTGGCTTGAAAAGAAGCATGTGGTAACATCTGATGCTGGTTGTTTGATGGTTAGTAGAATGATGTGATTCGGCTACCATGGTTTAAATTTCCCAATCGAGCCTCAAAGATTGTATCATTTATTATTTTCTCTACAAATATTCTCTGAGAGAATGGTAGTGTTTGGAGTTTTTCTGCAATATTTTTTTCAAATATGTTATGTTCATCTTCACATTTGATGCTTCCAATCTTTCCCCAACAAGTGAAATAATTCGATCTCCTTCGTCTTTCTTCTTTGGGCGTTTGAAGCTTGGCCTATGTTCTGACTCTTTTTCTATTCTATAAGACATATTATTATATACTAGGGAAAAGTCATGACTCCCTATACTGTATGGTGATGCTTAGGGCACTTAATGGTGGAAATAAGGTTATCTAACTCTTTGTTCAATGACTTAATTAGGTCTTTAACTAAAAACCAGTCCCTATTATTTTTTCTCTTTAGTGTACCTTATATATTAAACCTTCCTCGTCCCTAAATTATTAGGTTATTAGTACATATGTGTATAACCTGAACATGTAGTAGGACAAGGTGCTAAAAAAAATACCTTCCAGAGTTCAGTTGAGTACAAGAGGCATAATATTCCAGGTGATCGACCTCTGCTAATTTATGCCGTAAATCATGCGCCTTCTATCAATCAGTGATGCTATCATTTAAGAATTAAAGTTGGTTTGTTGGCAGAGGAAAATAAGCTCTAGCATCCCTTTCTTTTATGTGATATTGCACAAACAAAATAAGAGCTAGCCTAGTCGATGTCGGCCATTCAAGGACTCTGTCCCCTCCTCCCCCTTGTAACTTTACCGCCAAGATGTTACATACTTAACAAATATATATCTTCAATTTATTTGTGGTATTTAATGTGCACTTTCTAAACCGACTGATTATAAAACACCTAAATCTAAAACAGACCCACCACCCAGCCCCTGGTCATTAATTCATTCAATGTGAAAGGCAAATCTCCTTTTCAATATTGAAACTTTTTCAGCCATGACGGGAATCGAACACACAGAACTTAACTTTCAAAGACACTTAATTGTTGAATGGAAATGTAAAATAATTACTAGAGTAAAAAAGAAGCTGAAATAAGAAAATACCTTTTTTTAAATATAGACTCTACAGGTATTTTTTTATTTATTGAAGTTATACTTCCTTAGGCGCGTATGAAAAAATGATGAGAGTGAAATTTTAAGATGCGCCGCATCACTGTAACACAAAAGTAACAGGTTGAAGCTAAACCGCTCATTAAGTCTCGAAAAAAAAAAGCTACCAACAAAATAGAAATAGAATCTCTGTTAGTCGCGCATGTTGGTACGCTCATAGAGAAATGTATACTATGTTATTCCTTTCTCTATGGTACGCTCGTCGCCTCTGATCACTGTTTTCATATATATAATATTTATTCACATGTTTCTAGTTTCTACATTCACAACACGTGTTTTAGTTTCATACAAGTGTGAATTATATATGTGCTAATAAATTATATTCAATAGTGATTTAAATTGAATATTTTGATTAATATTTTTTACTATTCGTAAATATTAGTGAAAAAAATTGTGCTAATAGATTTTTTCAAGTGCTCCAATATAATTGAGGTTAACTATCGTATGTATTATTCATTGATATAAATTAAAATATTATTATTTAACATAATTAATACTAAATATTATTAAATTATTATTGTTAAATATTTATTATTGGTTAGTTTAATAATTACAAAATAAAGAAATAAAATTAATAAAACATTTAATAAAAAATTTGTGATAAAAATTTAAATCGAACATCAAATTAAATTTTTAATATTTAATATTAAATTGAATAAATAATAAATATTTATAAAAATAAATGAACAAATTTAATGAAAACTTTTTGATAAAAATGAATAAACTTAAATTCAATTTTTGAATTTATTATTAAATTTATTCATTTACTTTTAAAATATTAAATAATCAATAATAAATATTTAAAATTAAGAATCTTATAATATTTAGTACAAATTATGTCATATATATTTATTATTTTCTAAACTTTATTTTTAATAATTATATATATATATATATATATATATATATATATAATTAAATTATTAATTTTCAATTTTAAATATTTATTATTAATTTCTAATATCTAATTCTCTACAATAAATCTTATTCATCAATCTAAGATTCTTATAGTTTAGTTTTGATGACTATTAATGGTACTAATTAAAACTATTTTTTAGTGATGCCAAAGAAGTATAACTTCTCACGCGCGTACATAAGTACACACACCCATTATTTTTAATCATCATTGCCTATATAATTAATTTTTCATTTATTTGTTTTCCGACATTTTTAGAGTAATCTTTTGCTTATGTATTTGCAAGTATTTTGTCTGTTTATAATTATTATTTGATGTTTTTTTTATACATAAAGTGCATCTAAGAGACTAATTTTTTCAACATTAAAAAACTAAACAGATCTTACATGCGAGTAAATCTGGTATTGGCCTATCTTCTATTTTTAGTGTAAGGTCATGTTAAGAAGATATTATTAAACTATTTGAGTGTATAAGTTTTAACACATTAATTTATAAATATTCTGAAAGTTTATTTTCCATACTTACTTAAAAAAATGAAACTAAATTTAAAAAAATAATTACTTCTGTTTTTACTTACCTCACTGTCATTGTCGTCAAGGTTTGAAGAAGCCTCCTCTTGATCTGTCAAGAAGAGCAGGTTCTCATTGTACCATAGTTTTGGCATTAACACATCATCACTTCCTACTCCACTTTTTTTTAGACTGCAGCACTCTTTTGTGTGCATTTCGAAAAGCACTCCTCAAAATTTTTTTTTTTGCTTACCATTTCCTTATTTAATGTTGGCTCATCATTTAAAATTTGTCAACTAGAACCAAGTAGGCTGTATTTTTCTTTACATTATTATGATAGTCTTTAGTTTTTACATTCCACAAGCATTCGGGCTCTCGCTATGCCTCAATAAATTCTAAGAGAAAGTCTTTCGACCAGGAAGATATCGAACACTCACAAACACAAACGTACAATTAAATTGACACAATTAAAATTTAATACAGTACTTCTCACTTAGAAGCAATAAAGGAGACCTACACGCACTGTTGTTTGCTCAACGACACTCGGCGGCAGACTGATGGATGATGTTTGGACTGAGCTCCCACCCACTCTCCCCACACACGTCAGCTCGGACTGATGGACTGACAGTCCCATAGTCCAGTTTGATGGAAAGTCATCACACCATAAGTCCGTCAGTTCGGACTGATTAGTCGGCTTTCCTTGCATACACATGACAGTTTTGACTGCTCAGTCTGAAGTGACAGTGTGTGGGGCCCTTTAGGAAGGCCACAACTTCTTGCTTTCTGATAACAACAGCTAACAACGGTATTCCTCCCCTTCCCCCTTGCTGAACAAAGTACAAGATTATCTAGCTACCCTCTTGTCTAATGCCAAATGCTTCCATGCTGCTGTAAACTTCGGGTCTGGACAGAACTTTAATTTAGGACTAAACTATTCGACCTTACTATTCAGAGTTTCAAATCTAATATTTTCCCGTTAATTATTCAAAATTTTGAATATTCGCACACCCCTAATAATTTTCTTAAACTTCCCTCAGAAACATTAAATTTAATCATAATTAATTTTTCGTTTACCATCACAGTATATTAAAAATGGAATTCTATCATGACTTAAGTTTTTAATTATTTAAAAATAAGCAATTTTAGATTTTAAAAATTTATTTTTAATATCTGAAGCTTTAGGATCGGCTCGAATATAAAAAAACTTGAGCTCACACAATCCCTGACATTATAGTATGAATATTTATTTTTAATAATAAAAAGAGTTAAATGTTATTTAGAGAGTAATACCAGTGATAGTTGTGTACAAGTCATTGCTATTTGTTGACACCTTGAAGGGCAAACACACATTTATACAAAACTATGCCACACTTCTATGACCCACTAGCAATGGCATGTTTATTTAAAATTAATCACACAACCTAGCCAACCCTTAACATTGTGTTAAGACCTCAACTCCTGTTTCTGTGACGAGTACAGTGTGTTCAAATTGAGCCGCACGGCCAGTGTCCTCCATGACTGCTGTCCAGCCATCCTCCAATATCACTATGTTCTCGGAGCCTTGAGCTATGACCGGCTCGATGGTAAATGTCATTCCAGGAAGCATCCTGCCTGGGTATACATTATCTGAAATAGAAACATATTTTTTTTTCTATACAAAGCTTCTTACTGTCAAAAGACAAAAGTGTACTCACATTTGTGTCAAGAGTAAATTTCTTAGTGCTCGCCAGTGCCAGGGAATACACTAGTGGGTGCCACAAGAAAGAGAAGCCATGTTGTGAAAGGGTGGAGACACCTAGTTAATTTAATCTGACAATGGACCCAGGCTTACCAACTCATTCAAACATGCTGGTGTGCAAGTATAAACAATAGATAAATTAATCCATCTCATTCCTAGAGAGGTTTAATATTTTTACTGGCCAAAGATTTTTAATCAAAACAACAGTCTGATTTCCATAGGAAGAACAGTAGAAGATTTCTGGAATTTACTAGATACTATAATTTATCCCTACGCCATACATATTATGTTTTGAAAGACCATATGTTAAGCAGTTATCAATTTAGATTTTTATATATATATTTTTTTTAAGATGGCTAGAGACAGGTAAAAACTGGAAAATTCAGGGAATTTAATCAAAATTAAGGCAAAGTCAGGGAATTTAAACATTTATCTAATTTTGCATCTAAAAATGTAAACAAAGGTGAGAGATTTTGTTTCCTGGCGTTAAAATCATTCATTGTCTAGAATTAATATTCTACTAACATGATATTATTCTATAAGGTTTGTTTTATAACAATTAACTAACACAGTGCCACAAATATTACCTAAAACACTATATACTGAATGTGATCAATATAAGAGACAGAAAAATTAATTTATCAAATTAATAAAAGTGTAAATAGGTTATGTGGAGAATTTTTTTTAATGGTGCTTGAAAAACCTGGAAAAGTCAGAGAATTTTATAATAAAAGTTTTGTATCCCCTCTGATATAAAAATATATGACAATTTTCGATTAAATTTTTTAAATAATGCTAAAATTTATGTTTCAAAAAGGATAAATTTTTCTGTCTTTTCTTCTCCTTATATTTATATGATATTATTATTATTATTTTTTTATGATGGCCGACAAGACAATTTCCAGTGACACATGTTTTCCTGGGCGTAAATAAAAGGCAAATTAATGAATATTTAATGCTTCAATAATTTTTTTTTTTTTTTTGTTTTTACAAATTACAGCTAATGTTCAATAATATGTACTATACAATTTATATACCTATTGCTGTTGAGGGTTAAACTTTCAAAATAAAAACATTAGCTTATAGTTTTATATAAAGAAAAATGGGAGCAAGGTCACAATCCAATCAAGAGTTTTATAATCACTAGAACCAACTTTGATGATACATTATATAGATAACTTGACTTAAAGAATTTCTAGTAAACTAATCTACACCTTTAACTGAAACCCCAGGAATTGATTTTCTGAATCTTTTCTTTCCAGAACTTCATCAATATTCTATTCACAGTAACTGAAATCAATATTAAGCCAAGAAGCTACTTCACTAAGCATGTCCACAAATAAAATTAACCTTTGAAATAATTTGTAGAATATAAGTCTAGTAGGGTTAGGGTTAAGGTTAGGGTTGGGGTTGGTGCACAAAAACCAGTAAAAATAAGACATGTATAGTAACTCATTTACCACCCTCATTCTGCTCACAAAGAAAAGGAGAACCAAATGATTACTAAAATTATAATTAGCTTGGGTAGGCCTAATTGAAAACTTTTATTTTTTATTCAACATCTAAACAACTGGATACATTTGTATGGCAAAAATGTGTTTTTACTCATGATAGTTGAAATTTTAATATATATGTAATTTTTTTCCTACCGCCATAATATTTTTATATTTGATTACTAACCTACTAGGTTAGTCACAATCAATGTTGGTGGTTTCTACTGTTGTTCTTATAAAAATTATAAGACACACTGTTTTTCCCATTTAAAGATCTGGTATTTTAGGATCTGATTTCTTTTTCTACCAACTCTCTTGATGACTAAGAAGATAATATACTATGGCCTATGGGATAATAAAGATAAAGATGATTCAGAAGGTAGAGGTAAATAACATACCTACTGAAAAATAAAGTACTATTGTTGTTAGTAAATTGAATTCTGTAATAAAAATATTTCTTAAATAAAGGGTATTTTAGCATTTTATCTATATGGTATTTATTTTCTTGGAATAAAACTTTATTTAATGTTGGCAGTGGGTCTAATGAAAAATGAAGGTGTACCTTACAATCGATGGCGTCTTTGGATCAAAGATTATTATTATTGTTGTTATTGTTGTTATTATTATTACTATTATTATTATTGTTGTTGTTGTTGTTGTTGTTATTATTATTTATTATTATTAGCACTATGTCTTACTACCCGTTCAAGTTATATGCACTTACAATAATATGTAATGGTAGGGTGATTATGAGATGAAATGGGGGACATACAGTTTAACGTGGGATCCGAACCACGGTGGAGGCCCGGCATTTCACACATTCACAAGTTGTGATTAATACACGTCTTGTCGGAGGGGAAGGAAGGGTTTGGGAATCAGATAATTCTAAGCCCGGACCCAGGAGTGAGCCCTGGACCCCCAGCATGGAAGTCCGACAACCTACCCCTAGACCGTCAGGTCACCTACTTGAATCAAAGAAATACGGTAGTGTGTGATGTTAAAAAATCAACTTACAACAATGGTATATGTCTGGAGGTCCATGAAAGTAGCTTCCAATGCCATGGCCAGCAAATGCAGGAATCACTGTTAGGCCAAACTTCCTCGCTGTATCTTCAATTGTTTCACCTACAGTATTTAATATGTGTTATGATTATAAAATATTATAAACATTACCTATACTAAGAATATAAAAAGTTCAGCCTGTATCATTTAGAAATTGCCTAACAAATTATGTAAACAATGCTATATTTTATTTTAGTACAGAGGCTTACTACCCGTTCAGTTTATACTCACATGTACTAACTATACTAATGTGTTAGGGGTGAGAAAGGTTGCATATAAAGGAAATGTACCCACATTTGCATGTAGAACCATTTAGGTAAAACCACCCTCCCGACTAGGATTTGAGCCCCAATCTTCTGTAATCAGCAGTCCAATCTATTGATGGAGTGACACCTAAGAGCACAGCCATACTTGTGATCTGGTCGTCAGAACATTGAGAAATGCTATTTATACGGTAAAACCCAAATCAGTAATGTTTGCGGCCAAGCATGTTTTAGCGACCATGTCGCAAGTATGGCCATAGCCTTGTACCATTCGACCATCATAGCTGGTAGCTCTGTTATAAAAATAATAGGTGTCAATATTTGATTATATATTATAATTCTTCCCTTTAAAACCTAATTTCTAATGAAGGGAATATTACATTAGATGGCATTTGCAGTATTATGTAAAAAATATTTTATCACTAGGCAAAAAATGGCGTTCTGTCCTCACTTGTTTGTGCAACAATGCTATGTTGTTTTTTACTCACCCTTTCTTTTTAAATAGTTCAAGCTACAGATTTTATTCACTATAAAGGGTTAGGAATGGGTAGAATTTAGGGAAAATGTACATGTAATTGCATTAAGGCAGAGTGGAAAACTATTTAGGGGAAACCAACTTTAATAGACACAGTTGGGATTGAACACAATCTTCCCGCCATCGACAAACAAGATTTAATGAGCCTGATATTAAGTCTGCATACACAACAATGCAGGTTGTGCTATTATAAAAATGGATATCTATCCAGTATAGTGAAGGTAGATGAGCTTTTTTTTTAATATAACATGAATAACAATTTAATACGGTTTTTTTTAAGCACCGCGTCTTACTACCCATTTGGGTTATTTGCTTATGTACTAACTACACTAGTGGTTTAGGGATTAGGAAGATTTAATTGAGAGGAAGTGCACCTGCATTTGCATGGAAGGAGAGTGGGAAATCAATAAGGAAAAACCCCATTCAGTGCACTCAACTGTTCCTTGTCTTCGGCAGTCTAGTTCATCACAAGAGTAGTGTATTAGATAATACAACCGAGGCAGGTCAATACAATATTGTAATTTACAGGCATAGATTTTTTTTTTTTTTTTTTTTTTTTACTTTAGGTAAGCCAAAATGAGCTTGTGGAACCCTCAAAACTGAAGCTGGCCCCCTTTATAAAAAGGAATGTTATCGACAGTAGTGGACCTTGCAGATATGCAAGAAAATTTGTTTTAAAACTACTTTGAGCTAAACTAATGAGCCAACTTTCAATATCCATCTCTAATTTTTAAGTAGGGGTTGGCAGTTTTCAAACTCCCCTGTTTCTATGCCCTGATACTTTGATTAAATAATGAGTCTACAGTCCAAAGATTAGCTCTGATGTATTTCTCATGCATCAAGAATAGCACGCACATTTGGCCTTTTAGCTGCTTAGTGTCACCTTCCTGCACCATCTGGGAGAAAGTACATGTATCAAGAAAGTCCTGAAAGTGTGGTAAGCTTCCCGTTGCTTTCTGCAATTAATTTTTATAAGTGAGCGAGAAAAAAAGTGCAAATTTTGATGTAAAGGTATCTCATATATCTTCCAAGGATCATCTTTATCCCAAAGTCAAAATAGGACCAACTGTTTCACTTCCCCTCTGAAGGAAGTTGTGCTATGGATTTTCATTGCTTGGTAAAAATCCACTGACCTTGGCTGTGTTTAAACCTTTGAACATCAGGTCTTGCTTGAGGCGAGCACTTTACTACAAAGCTGTTCCCTGATACTTTGTAAAGAGTATATTAAAGCTTTTGGTTAAAAGTAGCATTTGTCAGCCAAAGAAGACAAGACGATACCAAGACTTGGGATGTGGTAGGACAATGTCCCTTGATGAAGTACTTTTTAAAAATAATGGGTGTGTAAAAATTTACACCCCACAAATAAAGGAGTCAACAAAATGTTTAAAGATATATATAGTGAAGCAAATATTTTGGCCATTAAATTGAATCTACCCAAAGAGTTGAAGAATCTTCCAGGTTTGCAGTGCTCGATGGCCCTATAAAGACATTCTTCTGTCACTTGAACCAACTTTCTTCCTTTTTCATCCACATTTCCAACGAGAAATGTGGAGGAACAATCTCCATGGAAGCCATTCAAATAAACCTGTAACAGTGAGTCATCATTTGTAAATAAAAATAGTATGTGACTTTATTCAAAATATATATTAAAAAATGGTGGCAAAACTCTAAACATCAATATTAAACTTGGAAATTAGAGATCCAATTGCCCTTTTATTTTTAAAAATCATTCTTTGTGAAGTACGAGTAGTTCAAACTAGTGACCCGGATTATACATTACATAGAGTTAATTGAAAGAATGTAGCTTACTGTAACGTCAATATTTATAATATCCCCATCTTCCAGTGGCCTGTCGTCCGGGATGCCATGACACGCAACATTGTTAACAGATGTACAGACAGACTTTGGGAACCCCTTGTAGTGGAGAGGTGAAGGGTATGCCCCATTATCTAGTGCAAGCTTATGCACAAGCTTGTCAATATCATCAGTTGTTTTACCTACCTATAACACCATTATTTTAAATATGGTACTCTAGTGTTTAACACATTTTAAAACAAATGATTAATTATGGTGCTTTCACACAATTTAAATTTGTAAAGATACTCAAAGATGCTTTCTTAAAATCGTTGAAACCTTAAATTCAGAAGAAGATTCATTGATTTAAAAAATCAGATTTTATTTAGAACTAGTATGCTATTTATTAGTGGCATATCCAAAACAAAATTCTGAACAATTTTTATTGTGAAATTAGTGGACACTTGACCAAATGTAAATAATGTGCAGTTATATATTTAGTGATACATTTAACACAAGGGTTATTTTATTAGTGATTTAATCTAAATGTTAGGGATGAGTAGGCTTGCATAAGGGAAATAGAACCGCATTAATATGGTCAGTGGCTGAGAAACCCAGTTTAGGTTCACCTTCCCATTAAGTGTAAGTATGGGTAGCACACCTTTCAAATTCAAATTAATGTGGTTCTACATTATAACAAAAACTGTTAGCATTTATATTTTATCTAACAGCTTGAGAATTTGTTTGAGTAAAATACGCAAATGATTTATATTTGTTAGGTAATAGTACAACATTTGCTGCAGGAAATGCAGACATTTTATTAGAGGCCAGGAGGGAAATGGTTTTAAAAGTGAATGCTGAGAAGACTAAATACATGGCCAAACAGGCAACACAGATTGAGGACGACAATTTAGGGATTAATGCAAACAATATAATATTTAGGAAAATGTTTACTACAAGCTTTAATGATACTAGAGTGGAAATTAGGAAAATAAATGCCATTACTCGGTCAGTAGGCTATCATATTGCTCATTATCAAGAAATGTAAAACTCATAATATGCAAAACAATAGTTTTATTATGGTTGTGAAACATGGTCTCTCACCTTAAATAATGAGAAGAAATTTAGAGCATTCAAAAACAAAGTACTTGGGGAAATATTTGGTTCAAAAAGGGATGAAGATAGTGGAGAGTGGAGGAGGATCCATAATTATGAGTTACATACCCTGTACCCTTGAGTGTTTTCTTTATTCTTTCTAATATCTAACTTCAGGGTTTGTAGATAAAATCATTCAGATTCAAAAGAAATTGGATTTGACCTATCTCTTAACACCACAACCACCAAATTAAACTATCATGCATGATTACTAAATTTCTAATTCAGATATATATTTAAACTAGGAGGCTTAGGACCAGTTTCATAGTCAGACTTCATACGTCTCAAGTGCGGTGCTATACTAAATACAACACGACACCTTCCTAGACCAGAATGGAATGGGCTGGTATCAAACGCAAAACTAGTCCAGTCCAAGTGCTGATGTATATGTCGTCTAGTATTTAGTATCACGTCACATTTGAGGTTTACTAAATCAGACTATAACTGCTCCTTAAAATATATTCTTACAGAGCCCTAGGATGGACAGAGAAATGTAGGACTATAAAACTTGAGTGAAGTGTGGAAGATCATAACCTCCAGAGTTTAAGTTTAAATAATTTGCAAATGACCATATTGTAGTTGCTGAAGACGAAAATGACTTGAGCTATATGATAAGGACACTCTACAAGGAATACAAATAGGACTTACTTTAAACATAAGCAGATGTGAATATCTTGCTGTGAGTTCACCCAAACCAACAACCTACCGTTAGACACCGGAACCATAAAGGGAATGGGAAAAAACAAAACAAATACCTAGGATTAATACTAAATTAACAAGGAAACAGCAATGTCAAAATCAAGGAAAGATTGAATAAAAGTGAGAAAGCAATAAGGGCACTCAACTCAATACTCTGGTCTAAAGAATAAAGAAAGATAGATACAAAGAAATATCTATATAGGTACATTGTTCAGAGAGTAATACTTTACAGAGCAAAAGTGTGGGATGTGAGACAAGAAACTAGAAAAAAGTTACTGGGCACAGTAAACGACTGCTTAAGAAGAAGCTGCAGAAAACAAAATTAGAAAGACTTAGAAACAAAGACATTCAGAAAATGATGGGTATGGCGAATAATATTTTAGAAGGCATAAGGAACAGACAACTATTAAGGTTCAAACACACAAAAAGAATGACAGAAAATAGATGGTTCTGAAAAATATGGAATGGACACCTGATGAGAAAAGAAAAAAAGGATGATCAAGAAGAGTTTGGTGAGTGAAGTCAATGATGCATTGTATACAAGAAACATAGGAGTAATGTTACAATAGAGCAAAGTGAAGATTGAGGACGGAGAGGTGGCAACAGCTGTAAACAAAATTAATTGATAAAAAAAATGAACTGACATTTTAATAACTTTAAAACGGTGACCTGGTGGTCTAGGGTATAGGTGTCAGACTTCTATGTTGGCGGCCGGGGTTCAATCCTCGGTCCCGGCAAAGATTTATCTGATTTCCAAACCCTTCCTCCACCTCTGACAAGACATCTTGTGAATGTGGGGAATGCCAGGCCTCCACCATGGTTCGGATTCCACGTTAAACTGTAGGTCCTTCATTTCATCTCACAATCCCCCTACCATTACACATTAGCGTAAGTGCGTGTAACCCGAATGGGTAGTAAGACGCGGTGCTAATAATAATAATAATAATAATAATAATAATAATAATAATAATAATAATAACTTTAATCAAATCGTTGTTTAGTTAACTTACTCTTGAAGATGTAGCATGGGACAGGAAGAAATTAAAGCATTTTAGGTACACAAAGTGTAGGTATTGTGTGTGGGTTTTTTTTTTTTTTAGCTTATTAAAACAAACTGCTACTCAGATGAGTCAATGGGTATATATCTAAATAATATTATAAGTATTGAAAGTTATACATGAATACAAAAAAGTGGGTAAGGGTTGACATTAAACAGTATATTGCAGCTATTAGGATACACTAATGATCTACCTTTGTTGGGCAATAGTAAGGAAGCTATTGCAATAATTGCAGAAATTCTACTAGAGACTAGTAAGGAAATATGTTTAGAAGTGAATGCTGAACCAACTTACTATATGGTCATACAGAAAACAGAGATTGGGGACAATAATTTAGAAATTATTTCAAACAATATAACATTTTTACAGGGTTGATGAGTTTAAATATCTAAGAACAATTTTAACTAGCAATAAGATATTAGAGTCAAAATTAGTAAAAGAATACAGTCCTGAAATGCATGTTTACTCAGTAAGCTGTTGTCATCTCACCTGCTTTCAAAGCATGTAAAATTCAGAATTTACCAAACAATAATTTTACCAGTTGTTCTATATGGGTGTGAAACGTGAACTCTTAACTTATACATGGCAAAAACGAATTAATGGTGTTTGAAAACAAGGTGCTTTGACAGATATTTGATCCAGAAAGGGGGGAAGGGGATAGACTTCATGGTAGTGGAGGAGGATACACAATGATGAGTTACGTATCCTGTATCATTACAAGATATAGTTGGGATAAGGATAATCAAGTCTCGTAGATTATGGTGGGCAGACATTCAGTGTAAATGTGAGAATCCAAAACCTTCGAGGTAATGATTGGCAAAACCAATGTGAAGAGACCATTGGAAAAAGCTAGATGCAAATAGGAGGATAACATAAGAATAACTATGAGGAAGATGGGGTGTAATGAGGTGAACTGTATAGAATTAGTTCCAGATTGGGAAAAGTGGCATACTTTTGTAATTGCAGGAATAAACTTTCTATTTCCTAATGCCATAGAGTAAGTGTGTACATAAGAAACATTTGAAGATATGATATTTTCCAAACAGCTTATTACAGTCAGTCCATAGTGCCAGTAAATAGTAGTAGTAGTATAGTAGTAGTAGTAGTAGTAGTAGTAGTAGTAGTAGTAGTAGTAGTAGTAGTATAGTAGTAGTAGTAGTAGTAGTAGTAGTAGTAGTAGTAGTAGTGAGTACTTAGTATATGTAGTGTAGTTAGTAAAGTAGTATAGTAGTATAAAAGTATAGAGAAGTAGTGTATGAGTGTAGTAGTAGTAAAAGTAATAGTAATTGTAGTATAGATTATTTAGTAGTAGTGGTAGTGGTAGTGGTAGTGGTGGTGTTTGGTGGTGGTGGTTGGTGTATTATTATTATTATTATTATTATTATTATTAGCACCGCGTCTTACTACCCGTTCGGGTTATACGCACTTACGCTAATGTGTAATGGTAGGGTGATTGTGAGGTGTATTTTATGTATATAAGATTATTAGAACACAAATAAACAATGCACCAATACCCCTTTGAACAAGAACCCTTTCTAGACTTGAAACGTTAGCCTAAGTGGCCTTTCCAATATCTTTAATGAAATTATCCTTGATCTAGATTATAGTAGTTTAGTGTTGGATTCTATCCTAAAGTGAAGTACTGTCAAATTGGTAAAGGTATAGAGTTTGTTTCTTACTACCTGTTCGGATTATACGCTTATGTACTAATTACGCTGATGGTTTTAAAGATTAGGAAGGCTATCTTATAGGAAGTGTATCCACATTTGTGTGTAGGGAGAGTGGAAAACCATTTCGGGAAAACCACCCTTAGTACAACTAACCAAGATTCTAAACTCGACTCCCATGTCATCGGCAGTCTATTCTTCTGTGAGAATAAGGTACAGATTGGCTTCTAAGGAATTAATTAGTAAGTAGTAGTAAGGTGAAAGATCCAAATGTAAAGGCAGTGTTGGAGACCAATTTTGAATAATTTTTCCTTGTAAAATGGAAATGGTTGTTGGGATGGAAAAAGTTGGGGTAAAGAAATGGTAATATAATAATTCCTTCAAAGGCTGAAGAGAGACTTGGGGGGGGGGGGAATTAGGAATGAGGTTGTCGACTACCTGTCATCAAGTTAAAAATCTCAATTGAGGTAAACAATATATCCAACATATTATGTTATTAGGCTTTCTATAAATCAAATAGACATTTTTTTACAACATTCTGAATCCACCAATGTTAGTTGGATCAAAGTTTCTTAGTTCTAACGTAGCATGGAAGGAAATGAGGTATGTGCTTGCATGAAAATTTTTCTCAAGCATTCACTTGGATTAAATGCCATTTGTAGATCATTAAATGGCAAATTAATATGTATTTATGTTGCATCATAAATGTTTTATTATTATACTATCTATGACATACCTGCATCTGTAGTCACACTATCTAAGGTAGGTATCATTTTTGGGTTAGACTGGACTTGCAGTAGCAAAAAGGTTGAGATTTGAATTCTTTTTGGGTCTAGAGAGGGTGATTTTTGCTAAATGGTTTCTTACTTGACCTCCACACAATCAGAGGGATATTTCCTCTAAACTCTACCTTCCTAATCTCTACTCTATTAGTGTAAATCAGAAGTGCTAAAAAAAGCAAATGAAGAAAGGAAACTTTGGAAATCATATTACAAAATTGAAAAATGACACCTGGACACGGGAATCGAACCCGGGACCTTTGGCTTAGTACACCAATGCTCTTAACCAATGAGCTATCCAGGAATCCTCCCGTGGCCAGGGTCATTGATGATATTTCATTTTCTATGACAAGTTTCCCTTATTAACACCTGTTCAAGCAATTTTAATCCCAGGTTTTTTACATTGGTTCGCATTGGATTACTTACACCACAACTAATGTTGATTCTTGTCTTATTTAGTCCTGAGGATGGCGCCGATGACACGTCGAAAAATGTCAATTAGTGATTGATTCACTTTCAGCATCACAAGGAACAAGGGAATTTCAAGATAAGAATAGAATTCAATTTTTCCATTCACATTTATTTAATTTTTATTCTCTCCCATTTGACAACTGTCTATCTTAACTTTATCTCTTTGTCATTTTTTCATCATAATGTATTTAACTTTACTTGACTCATGTGTTATTATTACATGCATTTTAGTATGTTTATCTTTTTATTATATGTGATTTAGACTAACATTTTTTAATATATTAACATCCTTTTAGACATTATGAAGGACAGTAATTCAACGTTAAATTTGTCATCTGATCTAAGATTAATATCGTTTACATAATTTTTTCTATCCTACATTCAAATTATTGCTTTTACATCACTTTTAATATTATAATTATATTAATTAATTCGTTATATTGTGATTTTGACTAATTTTGTTAATATTTATATCCTCTTAGATATTAGGACAGCATTTTTTTTCTTAAATTCTCAAATTGATCTTAGACTCAGTACCATTTAAAACATATTTTCTATCCCACATTTATAATTATTCTTTACATTGAATTCTATTATTATAATTACAAAAGTAAAAATGGTAAAAATACTGAATTTAAAATTTTGATGGATATTTAACAATGATGTTTCATGACCCAATGAACCTAAAAAAAAGTGTTTTTTGTGATGCCATCTGTCTTTGTGTATGTATTTCGGCCTAAAACCTAAACCATTTTACTTATCGAAATGAAACTTGCTATCTAGGGTTTTCATAAGCTTCCCCCATATAATTTTTTGAATGATATATTTAACACTAAACCTAAGGGTCGTTTACTTCAGGGTGAAAAGAGAAAAAACTATTTTCTCTAACTTGGGTCTAACGATTTTGATTAAACTTCGTATCCAAGCACTATTTAACATTACAAACAAAATAATGCATGGGATTTTTTTAATGTAAAATTGACTAAGTGGGTACATAAGCATATAGGCCCTATCTCCAATTTTGATTATATTTGCCACAACTCTTTGAGATACCAGATAACCTGTTATTGCAAAAATGTAGTGCTATTAAAAATAAAATACTTATATTTGAAATATAATTTTAAAAACTCATCGTTTCTGAGCTATTAACAAATATATTTTTAATGGAGTTCTTGGAAATGGGGAGTTCATTGTTAAATTTGGTGGGCTGAATTTTTTATTTTTTTTCACCCTTAGTAAGGGTCAAATGTTTCTGTGACAGTGTATTTTATTTCCATTCTTTGGTGGAATATAATGCTCTTTCTTCACCAACTTATACTATTTTGTTTTACATTTTATGAATTTTAAGTAAATGTCTCCATTTTTAGAAAAAAGGAATGACATAGTTTGTCCCCTTCCATTTTTTTACATGAAATTAATAATAAATGGTATTGTTACTTTATTCCAGAGCCAGTGATATTACTTTTGACACAATGTCTCAGTGAGATTTAGTTTCTAATAAAAGCCGACAACAATGGTCGATCACTATATTTTTTTTTTTAACTTTTTTCTAACTATTGATTTATATTGTTACTTTAGTTTAGGCCAGAGTCTCATGGGGTAAATTATTATCATTCCAGCAATGCAATCTGCAATACCTTTATAGTACAGGTGACAAGACTGCACTTGTGTAATGCTGGTTTGGTCTAAAAGTGTGTATGTTGGTAGCTTTAAATATATATACCATTATTGAAAAATTATCAAATTGAACGAGATAGTATAATTTAATTTGCTATACAAAATTGAAAAAAGCCTACCTCAATTGAATTTCCAGCCACATCTAAAATACGCTTTGCTAGTTTACAGCTTTGTATCATTCTATCTATTTGAATGGTATTTTTAATTTCAATATTTTGTGGTACGTTTGTTGGTAAGATAATTTCATCAACATAAGGCGGCCGATTTATAACGTCTGGTACCAAGTTTTCTTCACTAACTTTTCCTGGCTTAACTATTTTGTAGATTCCAAAATTTCGTCTGTAAAAAAAATATTTCATTAATATAATATTATAAATAATGATGTAACAGTTAATTTTATTTATAAATTATACACGCAAACATACTTTTTCCATGGTTTCTTCCATATATGATTTAAGCTGTATGATTTTTTCTGATCATATAAGTACCGGGAGCTGGTTTCTAACGTTTGATTTAGTAATCTGTAATACGCTTTAACACATTGTCTA
Organism: Timema cristinae; assembly: GCA_039000515.1. NCBI lineage: Eukaryota > Metazoa > Arthropoda > Insecta > Phasmatodea > Timematidae > Timema > Timema cristinae. The sequence continues at coordinate 22,767,511 of JBCFYV010000935.1, forward strand.
GTGGCAGATTCAACCATAATTCTATTTGATTTAAAATAAACCAGTTCAATGGCCTGATATTATTTAATATTTTAAGTATATTTCGTACACATAACATTACGCCATTTTGCGTTAAGTATCATCACACACTGGAAAAGTTGTTGAGCCTCTCGAATAATACCTTTTCTTCTAAGTTTTTTTTTTGTAGTAGAAATTAAACTAAAAGCAATTATTATATTTGATGGTAATTAGTTTTGATATATGTTATTTTATAAATTTGTCTTTAAAACCTTTTTAATGCGTTAAATAATTATTGTTTTAACTTTTAAGTATGTGGTATCCTTAAAAAAAAGTACTCTGTGTTTACAACACTTTAAACTTCAACCAATGTTTTATTGTTTTTTGAATTTATACTTATAATCATTGCTATAGAAATGAAGTTTGGCCTAATTCAGTATTACAGTCGAATAAATAAATTATTAATTTAAGACACTCCATTTGTACCCGTTAACAACACACTGGTAAATGTTCCAACATAACCAAATTATTTGAAAAACCTAACCATTTTATATTATTTTCCCTGTGATTTACTTGAATAAAAACATTTTGTCTGTTCATCATAAAGACTTTCAATGTGACTAAAACGACTACTCTCCAAACTAGTTACTTTCTACTCTTGGTATTGTTTTTCACGGTTCTAATGACCTGCATGTGTCGATGCGCCTCTAAACCACAATAATAATCTATTCTAGGTTAGGTAATCTATTATTCTAGGGTATACACCCTATAATATTTTATTTGGGGCATTTAACATTCAATTTCTTACTGATGTCAGTGCATAAATTTATAGTTAACTTATGCCAGGATCATGATCAACTTAACGTTAACCTAAAGTTAACTTAACATAACTTCACGTAAAGGATCTCCTTGTGTGTTTAAATGGAAGCGGTCATGATGCAGTTAACTTAACATAAGGATGTTTTGGGAGGTCTTTTACTTTAAGTGAACATTACTTGAGATCATCACTTTACAAATAGTAAAAATCACAAATCATACTCGAGAATGCAGGTGTTTGGCTCGAGTTGTTACGTTATGTTACGTGAATCGTGATCATATATCTGTTTTATTAAGTGAACATTACGTTAAGTTGATTGTGATCCCGGCATTAAATCGATAACAGACACAACACCCAGTACTCTGGCTGCTAATTCATTACCGGTACTTAAAGTGGACACCTCAATTTAACTAAAACATTTGCCTATACTGTGAATTAAAACCCAGTATCCTTAGCTCAGTAGGCAGCTGCTGTCCTTCCTGGGCTAAAGTGTGTAGTAATGGCTGTATCCAAATAGTCAAGTACACTTGACTTGATGACTTTACACTTAACACAAACTTGAGATTGAAGACTGCAACAAACTATTTGAGTTAAAATTTAAAGACTTAGATAAAGTAATAAATTAAACATAGCTAAATTGGGAGAGGTATTAAGTGAACTTACAAGTCAAAATGTATAATTAGAATTTTTACTTTTGGTGATAAAACATATTGTCAGATATGAACATGTATAGGCCCTATACAATTAATAATGCATTATCAACTAGACCATACATGAGTTTATGAAAAGTCTAAAATATACGTTTACATATTCTGAAAATTGAAAAATGACACCTGGACACGGGAATTGAACCCGAGACCTTTGGATTAGTACGCCAATGCTCTAACCACTGAGCTATCCAAGAATCGTCCCGTGCCCAGGGTCATTCTTTACTCATATTTTAAGGCAGATTCTTATGATGGACGTGTGGAAATCATCGGCTACTAATGTGTGATTTCATTTATTAAGATCACGAGCTATCAGATAACGCAGCCACCTTCGACTTGGAGTTGGCTTATTGTTGCCACTTGTACAATTATTATAATTATAGGGGATCACATATTTAAGAATCAAATATCCGAAGCTATTATTTATGCTTTTCATATGTCTACATGTTAAAATGTTGTTATAAAAACTTTAAGATATACAATATAGTATGGTACAAAACAATGTTTTAAGTTCAAATATGTTGTAAACTAAAAGGGTAAAATTTTAAAGTTAACAGCTGCCAAACAAATTGGTTGAAGTAACTAAGTGATGTGGAATAATCTAAGTGTTATCTGTTTCCTTGTCTCATTACTCCTTTATGATATCCAGCACTGGATAAGTTAACATCTTGCCATCTTAACAACACATTGTGTTTTTCACGACGACTCACTATCCATGAGTATGGTACCATAGTACCGAAACATGTCGGAATGAAGTAATCCAGACTTTTTCCAGTGATGGATATCAATGAGAAGGAATAGGACAAGGAAACAGATAAGATTTGGATTATTCCACATTACTTAATTACTTCATTAAATTTGTTTGGCAGATGTTAACCGTAAAATTTTACCCTTTTATTTTACAACATATTTGAACTTAAAACATTGTTTTTTACCATACTAAATTGTAATTCTTAAAGTTTTTGTAACAACATTTTTAACGTGTAAACCTACATTTTATACTTTTCATCAACTCGTGTTTGGTCTAGTTGATGATGAATTATTAATTGTATGTAAATGTTCATATCTGACAAAATCTTTTTTCACCAGATGTAAATTCTAATTATACATTTTGACTTGTAAGTTCGCTCAAGACATTAACCAATTTAGCTACTGTTTAATCCATTAATTTAATTTTTTATATATATTTTTAGTGCAATCTATCTAAGTCTTAACTATTAATTATATAACCACTCCTTACTTTCAACTATTATTTAAAATGTTTTCTAAAATTTTAAACTATTTTAATGGTATACTATACTTTCCACACCTTTGAGTCTGCAGTGCTGCTTCCTATCAATGATCTTAGAAACTATATAGAATATTCAATCATTAGCATAGGCTACCTATAGATTTTTGGTGGCTTCTTTTCACTGGACATCACAAATTATCCAACACAACACTACAACTTTACTAGTATAATTAACAGACGTCATCACAGATCATAATACTCTATGAGCTTTATCTCGCCTACGCCTCGGTGGCGTAGTTGGCTAGCGCGCTTGTCGTGTTGAGCTCTACTGCTGAGGACGGGGAGATCGAGGTTCAAATCTTGGTCGGGTGAACTGGGGTGGTTTTTCCTAAATGGTTTTCCACTCTCCCTCCATAATGCGGGTTCACTTCCTCTAATTCAACCTTCCCAATTCCTAATCCATTAGCGTAGTTAGTACTTAAAGCGTATAACCCGAACGGGTAGTAAGACACGGTGCTAAATATTATTATTATTATTATTTATCTTTAGCAGACGAAAAATTAAACAGTTGCCAGTCAAACACTGCATCAGCAGCGTGTGAGGGGTGCATCAACACACTTTATGACTATTCAAACATATCTGCATTTGATCAAATGATTGCCAATGTAACTATCAACTGAACGTCAAGGGTCAATGGCGCATGAAGTAGACTATTCAAATATAAGTTAGCCAATATTATTTTTAATGAATATTTAGAATGTAGGTTATCCAACCACACCAAAAGTTACTAGGTCTATATTATTTTGAAAGAGTAGGTAACATTGGAATAAGCCAAGCATAAATAGGCCTACAATACTGTACTTACATTTTTTTAGGTGTAGCCTAGCTTATCTTTTATATGGCTTGTAAATTAAAATAAATATTTAGGACTCTACATTTTGTTTTTGTTCTAGCCCAGTGTTTCCCAAAACTTTGTCAGTAGTATACACAAAATAAAAGGAAATAAATTCCTGCTAGTCAATTCTTAAGTATAAACCAGTTGTTTTAAATTTGCATAAAAGTTTAGCTAAACAAAGTTGTAGCATAGAGAGATAAACTTTAAAACCGTTACATCACATCAAAATATGCAATATCAGTAATTTATTTATCAAACTTACATGCTTATTTACCCTATGGCATTAGGAACTCGAAAGCTAGCTGCCACACTTACAAATTACGCCACATACTCGTATCTTGAGCTAGTTCTATCCAGTCCACCTCATTACACCTTATCTCTTTCAGGTCTATTCTAATGTTATCCTCCCATCTGCATCTAGGTCTTCCCGATGATTTCTTCCCATTGGGTTCACCAGTCAATACTCATAAGATGGTTCTAAATCATCCCATTCATGCTGCATGTCCTACTCACTGTAATCTACGAGACTTGACTATCTTAACAATGTGTTGTGATTACATATTATGTAACTCATCATTATGTGACCTCCACTCGCCTATAGCCTCATCCCTTTTTCACACCCTATTTTTTTTGTCTTGTAAGGTAAGAGACCACATTTCACTACCTTAGGAGAACAACTGGTAAAACTATTTTTATCATATTTATTTATATAAAAATAGCAAATTACATACATACCATTCATATTGATATCAGTGATAGTTTATACTAATTTAACAACTTTAAAAAAATTGTTCTGACTCCCTGTTACCTGCTTTGGTGGCCGCATGGTCTGAGGCTTTGCTCTTGCAATAGACAAGACTGCCACTGACAGAGAGAGATCAGTATTCAAATCCTTGTTGGGCTTACCTACTAAGGTTGTTTTGTTTTTCAAAATGGTTTTCCACTCTGCCTCCATGCAAATGCTGGTACAATTCCCTTATCCATAACTCATTAGCATAATTAGTACACATGTGTACAACCTGAATGGGTAGTAAGATGCATTGGTAAAAAAAAGTAAAGAATAACCCCTGTTTTAGCGTCTAAGAGGTCACCCTATATTTATACAGTATGGCCCCTGTATCCCTGCTGATTCAGTATTTGCGGTTTACCGCTGCACAATTTTATTTATTTTTAATTATACAAAAAAAAAATGTTTATAAGTCACAATGCCTACACCATCACCTCACTCATCTCTTCATCATGGGCATTGTGCTATCACATCTCTGTCATCATCATCATCATCACATCAGGATTGTCACAACAACAAGAATGGAGAATTATAATGTCTTACTGTGAATAATTTATCAAATAAACTTTAATATCATATTTATGTATGTTACATGAATATCACATTATCTAATAGTTCGGTATTATCAGCGGTTTCACGTAACCAATATAGATCTACTGTGTATATACAACCTGTAACAGTAGCAGAAATTGTGTTAGCTTACGAGTTAAACCAATCTATTATTTGTAGAAAAGTAGAATTAATAAATTAACTAATTGCTAAACTATCTGCATCGTTTCAGACGATGACGATGGCACGTGGCAGAGGCTGGTTGTCAGTATCGAAAAACCAAGCTTCTAATCAGCGACCAGGAGGGTTGGTTGAATTAAATACCAAAATAGAAAACTCGGGCCTACTGTCTCAAGTCCAGACCTTGGATTTGCACAGTCCTGAAGATCTACAGTTAGGCTTAAAGCTGTTTATCCACCAAATGCACGCCGTGTGTGTAGATGAAGAGATCTTGAAGTGAGTTGAATCATAATTTCAAATTATAGGCCTAGATACAATAAAGTTTGTTTGATCCATTATGTGTACATTTCTCACTGTGTGCTTGTTTTCAAACTTTGATTATTGGATGACCCACCAATACAAAGTTTCTATCATTGTTAAATCATGTTTTTACATATGGCCTATATTTGGCCTATACACATTTTCCATTATGTAGCAATTTTTATTTCTCAAACCCTAGTAAATACTGTTTAATTTAAATTAAGTCAAATATGACAGACACCCCTTTTTAGCCATAATCTTAAGTGCAACATAAAGGTTTCATCATTGTCTAACAGATGGCAACACCAACTAAATTTGGGTTAAAATTTGACTTTCCTTCTTTTCCCCTGTCTTCTTCATAAACTATTTAATGTTAAGTCAACAAGGTCCTCAATCTCACATTTTTAATTACTGTTTTTAATTTTACATGTTGAAAGAATCACTTCAGATACATGCCTATGTAAAATTTCATGTCCATATCTTTTTTTATTTATGAAGTTATAGAAGTCCAAAATTTGCGATTTTGACCAATTTTGTCACCATCTTGTTAACTTTAACATTGAATATATCAACAACCTGGACACCTATATAAGTGATCGAAGTGTTTTTTGGAAATGCCATTCATATAAGATGTTACTTGACTATATTAAGAAAATAACCAAAAAAACGACACATAATAAACATTTTGGCAGCCATTTTCTCAAAAACGGGTTTGATTTTCCTTTCAAAAAAATATATGTTGTATGTATTCTATTACTTACTAACTATGCAACATTTGAAGATGGGATGCAATTGGTTGCAGTAGTTATGTTAGATTCAGTAAAACAGGATATCCATTTCCATTAATATCCTTAAATCACACAAGTTTGCTCCATTGTTTCTTAAAATTAATTGACTAGAAAGCTAAAATGTTAATGAAATGTTATTAAAATGTCATATTAATTAATTCTACAAATATATTACCAGTACTAAGAATAATAAACATATTGAAATGTTTACACTTTTAAACACAAAGGCATATTAGTTATTCCTTTTATATGTATCCAGTTGACTGTGAACAGCTGAAACTTCCTGTTTTGTTAAAACATGTTCTACCAGTTGCGGTCAGGGGGTCAACTTTTGTAAGAACTGATGACACATTCACTACTAAAATGTCAGGAACTTGTGGGTAAACAAATGATGGAGCTGGTCCATGTGGATATAGAAAACTGATTTTGAGTTGATCATTGTTTTCATTTACAGAGATAACACATCCCAACCACCAGTGTTCATCATATGTGCAAGTAATAAATCCTCATATTTCATCCATTTCTAGCTGTCCTTTGACTTGCTGATACTTTCAAGTTTTGACTCCTCTGCTGAAGAATAAACCTTTGTCATCAGTTTCCCTGATTGTAACAGAATGACACAGTGAATATTATGTGTTCCAGGAATGTATCTAGAGTCTGCGAATCTCTCCTGCAAAAATATCAGTGCATTTTCATATTCTTTTATTGTCACAAACATGAATGTCATTTCTTATATATTGTGACTTGCCCATTCATATAACTGTCTTGGTGTCATTATTTGCTCTGCATAGGGCTTCTGTAAACTGGCTTTAGCAACAAGACACTTTACAGATCACTATCACTACACTATCACAAGCATTTTTACCATGTGATGTGGCAAAGAAGTGCCACTCTGCTTTGCACCCAAAGTCTTGGTGATGTAAACTCGAATTTGTAAAGTTCTTGCGATTTTTATACTGTTATGTTGCCCTATCGAAAGATATGTGATTTTTTTTGGTAGTGAGAAAGTAGTGTTAAGGAATTTGATTAGCTTTCTCTGAAATCTATAAACTGCTGTTGTATCATGCTGAAGGCACTCTGAAATTATCACAAAACTTGCATGTTTAACAATGTGTGGTTTTTCTGATGAGTTTAAATAATAAATAACAAATGGATGAATTGTGGATTATGCATTATTCCAATGGAACCCTTGTACTGATTACTGAAGAACAAATGAGTAATTTTCTGAAAAGTCACAAACCGCTAAATATTCAGCCTCTTGCCGGGATTTTTTCTTCTCAGAAAAGAAATTAGCTTGCTCTTTAGCAATGAAAGAATGACTAAGAAGACTTTTAAGTTTTTCAAATAGGGAATCCAAGAATTCATCCACAGGTTTTGAAATTTTTTTCAAGTTTGATCGATCCACTGTTACTCACTGCTTGTATGTTATCATGTCAACAAAGTTACTGCCATAGATATTTTCAAACTTTTTGCGTAATTCACTATACCCTGGACAATATTTAAAGTTTATGAAGTAGCACTTTGGTAAAGGCGGATTACAAATTACTCTGGATAAACAATCTTTGTAATTAGAAATTGGCAGATTATCTTCTGCACTCATTTCCTTGATCCTGCAGCCACTGCACCTAAGCTTCACATTCTGGTGATGTGTACATACACACACATTGTGTGTACCACTTAATCCTGGGAATACACGTTCTTAGGTCGTAGATCAGCAAATTTGGAGAAGCCCACGATAATTTCTGGATGATTATCTTTGAACAGCATGTAAGCCTCTTTAAGAGTACATAGTAGGAGTCTGTTTTGATTATGACACCTGTTCCTATTTATTTTCATTGAAACAAAATCTTTTCTCTCAGGCATAATTCTGCTAACAGCATCATCACAATAAAATTGTTCAATAATGTTCACATTTTCTCTAGGTAAGCTTTTTCCTGGTTTTGGATTAGCTGATGACAACACCTTTTTCTTTCACAAGCTCTCTTGCCTTTCTTGCCATGTAATTTATTACTCCAAACTCCTGCTGAATTTTACCCAAACTCCAACTTTTAGGTAACAACTGTCTTCTGAAAAATCGGTGTTTTCTTCAGACTGGATATATTCAGCTTCAAAATGATGCTTTTTACACATCTCACCAAGTAACTTACAGCACTTATCACAAATTCTAGCATTTTCATATAACTCTGGGAAGAGTTCTCTCATCCATGGTGTAAGAGATCTAAGATTCTTTCTTACATTACCATGTCCTTTGCTACTCAATGGATTACAACACAATAGAAAATTTACTTTTTTTCTGTGTAAATTTTTAACACAATATATATTTTGTAAGAGTGACAAAAACTATTTTATAAAATACATCTATAAACACTTGGGATGTATGAATATTCTATTTAAAACTTCAAATAGCAAGTTCTAATATGATTGAATAGTAACTAGTGCTGTAAATCTTTTTTAAGAACTGGTGGCTGTAGGTAGACCTGTTAGCTAAGTGGGTAGGTGGGAATTATTTGTGTGATTAGTTAAAAATAGCCTTGTCCTTGCTCTATATAGAGGGAAGGAGAGGAATTCCAATGCCAAGCAATCAATCACACACTTATTTGCTACTCACCTAAGGGGAAAAGTGGAGGGGGAGCTTAAGCTGAAACATTAGGAGCCAGTGACTCATTGTCTTTGTGCTACCAACAGTTATTTGTTATGTTCAGCTAATTTAGGGATAGTGATTCTAAATACAATACCATTTTTTATGCTGCATGAAATGAGTGTTGGGGAGAGTGAGTAGCTTGTCAACACTTCAGTGGTTGTTGGTTAGTCAGCAAAGAGAAGATATTAAAGGGGTGTCACGCCTTGTTTCAAAATAACATTTTATGGGTTTCAAACCTAGAGAAAATCTTAGGGGTTTAAAGCCTTGAGAATATTTAAGGTGTTTAAAGCCTGGAGAACATTTAAGGTGTTTAAAGTATGTATAACATTTAAGGTGTTTGAACCCTGGAGGACATTTAATGGGTTTGAAGCCTGAAGAACATTTAATGGGTTTGAAGCCTGGAGAACATTAATGGTTTGAAGCTGCAAAACATTATGGGTTTGAAGCCTGCAAAACATTTAATGGGTTTGAAGTCTGGAGAACATTTAATGGTTGAGTCTGCAACATTTATGGTTTGAAGCGCAAAACATTAATGGTTGAAGCTCAAAACATTATGGTTTGAAGCTGGGAACATTTATGGTTTGAAGTCTGGAAAACATTTAAGGGATTTGAAGCCTATGACATGTATGGTGTGGTCTTGGTAACGTATGAAGTATGACTTGAACTAGGCAAAGAATGGAGAAATCTGACATGGCCCTGGGAAGAAACTTTTAATGTGGCATTGAGAAATTGCGTATCACAGTGAAAAGATAGGTGGAACCCTTTTTTACTGAATCTAACATAAATCCTGAACCCATTTGCATCCCATCTTCAAATGCTTAGTAGTTAAAGCAATGGTGTATATACAACTTTTTTAAGGTGGGGGGGGGGGAGAACGTTTTTGAGAAAATGACTGCCAAAATATTATTGATAACAATTTTTATGTATTTTTTTAATACAGCCAATTAAAATCTCATATGAAGGAGCTATTCAAGACTTTCCAAAAACACTTGAATCACTTCCATAAGTGCCCAGGTTACTGAAATATTTAATGTTAAGTTAGCACAATGACAAAAGTGCTCAAAATAGCAAATTTTGCACCCTTAACTTCGCTAATAAAAAAGATATTGACCTGAAATTTTTCATAGTCACATATCTTGGGTGTTTCTTTCAATATGCTGAATAAAAAAATAAAGGTTGAAAAGTGTCTCTACGTTGGTTGATTTGATATGGAATGCCCCTAATGCTGATTAGGTTTCCTACTATTGTTGTAATTTTACCAATTTTTCACCCCATTTTACTTTAAATTAGGCTTAACCACGGGTGGACTAGGACACCAGTAGATATTCCGATGGACTGGTTTGATTTGGGTTGAGGCGACTACCTACTTTAAAATAAAATAAAGTTATCCATTCAATTCTAAATTATTGTTTTTATTAAATTTTAATCAAAAACTCCAGTGTGCCTAGAATACATAATATGTTAAGATATACAATGGCATGTGAAACTGTCCTATTTGTTGTTTCTTGGTGTTTATAAACAATTTCTTAAGCCAAATGATAATGTATTTGTTAGTAAATACTGACTGATGTTGTAAGTGGACTGAATAGTGATGTAATCATCAATAATGTAGTTTGGTGGTATTCAACTTGGGGTTAATAATACTATATATCTTATTAGTGAAACAGCCCATTTCACAAATTGGGCAAATTTCTGTCCTTTCCATGAACTGGCCTCTTTTGTGACAATTTAATGAACTGGGCAAAAATTGATTGAACTTTTGCTCATTTAATGAACTTGAAATTATTGTCCTATTTACTAAAAGATTGACTGAAATTCATTTTGAGATAATTTTTTTAGCGCCTCGTCTTACTTAACTTTCAGGTTTTTTATGCTTATGTACTAATTATGTTAATGTGTTTTGGGATGACTAGGGTTGAATTTAGATTAAGTGTACCCACATTTGCGTGGAGGGAGAATGGAACATTATATAGAAAAAACCACCCTCACTACACCCGATCGAGATTCGAACCTCAATTTCCCAGCTATCAGCAATCCATGAACCGGACAAGTTTTTAACCTTTAATGTAAATTATGTTTCATATTTATTTATTCAATATTAGATTCAACCTAATAATGAACATGTTCACGACGTAAACATTACAACCGTGCAGTCACTACCACAATAGGCCTATTCATAGTTGTTATAGTTGACACAATATTTCTTACTTTCATAAAAACTGCATTTAGGATGTCTGTCATATCTAATTAGAGCACAGATGCTCTCACTACTCTTTTAGTAGGGACTACCTACCCTTAATTTCTTAGTTAAATTTGGGACTGGCCCATTAACATATCCATGTTTTAGAACCGGATTGTAGTTCACAACCTACTGGCCCAACAGCATATCCATGCTTTAGAACCTGATTGTAGTTCACAACCTACTGGCCCAACAGCATATCCATGCTTTAGAACCTGATTGTAGTTCACAACCTACTGGCCCAACAGCATATCCATGCTTTAGAACCTGATTGTAGTTCACAACCTACTGGCCCAACAACATATCCATGTTTTAGAACCGGATTGTAGTTCACAACCTACTGGCCCAACAGCATGTCCATGTTTTAGAACCGGATTGTAGTTCACAACCTACTGGCCAACAGCATATCCATGCTTTAGAACCTGATTGTAGTTCACAACCTACTGCCCCAACAACATATCCATGCTTTAGAACCTGATTGTAGTTCACAACCTACTGGCCCAACAACATATCCATGTTTTAGAACCGGATTGTAGTTCACAACCTACTGGCTCAACAGCATATCCATGCTTTAGAACCTGATTGTAGTTCACAACCTACTGGCCCAACAGCATATCCATGCTTTAGAACCTGATTGTAGTTCACAACCTACTAGCCCAACAGCATATCCATGCTTTAGAACCTGATTGTAGTTCACAACCTACTGGCCCAACAGCATATCCATGTTTAGAACCTGATTGTAGTTCACAACCTACTGGCCCAACAACATATCCATGCTTTAGAACCTGATTGTAGTTCACAACCTACTGGCCCAACAGCATATCCATGCTTTAGAACCTGATTGTAGTTCACAACCTACTGGCCCAACAACATATCCATGCTTTAGAACCTGATTGTAGTTCACAACCTACTGGCTCAACAGCATATCCATGCTTTAGAACCTGATTGTAGTTCACAACCTACTGGCCCAACAGCATATCCATGCTTTAGAACCTGATTGTAGTTCACAACCTACTGACCCAACAATACATCCATGTTTTAGAACCTGATTGTAGTTCACAACCTACTGGCCCATCAACATATCCATGCTTTAGAACCTGATTGTAGTTCACAACCTACTGGCCCAACAACATATCCATGCTTTAGAACCTGATTGTAGTTCACAACCTACTGGCCCAACAGCATATCCATGCTTTAGAACCTGATTGTAGTTCACAACCTACTGGCCCAACAACATATCCATGCTTTAGAACCTGATTGTAGTTCACAACCTACTAGCCCAACAGCATATCCATGCTTTAGAACCTGATTGTAGTTCACAACCTACTGGCCCAACAGCATATCCATGCTTTAGAACCAGATTGTAGTTCACAACCTACTGGCCCAACAACACATCCATGTTTTAGAACCTGATTGTAGTTCACAACCTACTGGCCCAACAACACATCCATGTTTTAGAACCTGATTGTAGTTCACAACCTACTGGCCCAACAACATATCCATGCTTTAGAACCTGATTGTAGTTCACAACCTACCAGCCCAACAACATATCCATGCTTCAGAACCTGATTGTAGTTCACAACCTACTGGCCCAACAACATATCCATGCTTCAGAACCTGATTGTAGTTCACAACCTACTTGCCCAACAACATATCCATGCTTCAGAACCTGATTGTAGCTCACTACTTACTGGCCCAATAACACATCCATGTTTTAGAACCTGATTGTAGTTCACTACCTACCAGCCCAACAACATCCCTAATATTTTGCTAAAACCTTTTCACATTTAAGAAATTAAAATAGACATAATTAAATAAATACTCGCGTCTTACTATTGTGAAACTAATATCAAACTAATACGAGAAAGAAAGTGTTATTTTATAACCATTTTCACCATTGTTCACACTGTCTATGGGGTAAGTTTTGAATTTCATTGCCCAGAGCTGTAGTTCCACCCAGATTTTTTCTGGGGGAAGAGGGGAAGTTCTTAGTTTCTGTGGCTATGAGTGAAATCCCCCATTATGAGATAAGGTTTTTTTTTAATATATAAATCCCTCTTAAAGCAATTTAAAGTGATTTTAAACATTATTGAGATTGTGGGTGTTATGAGCTTTAAAATATTTTAGTAAGCTACTAGTGTAAGCCCTGTGGACGAATACAAAATGGCATTATTATTTATTAATATTTGTGGGGAGGAGTGTTGAGGTTTGAATCTTGGTTGGGTGGGGTTTTCCAATCCCCTCTCCACACTAACGCGAGTGGATTTCCTCACCTCTCAATCTATTCCATGTAGATTTAGTGATTGTTAATTAATTTAATTTTTTAATTTTAGCACCGGTCTTACTACCCGTTCGGGTTATACTCTTTGAGTACTAATTATGCTAATGGATTAGGAATTGGGAAGGTTGAATTAGAGGAAGTGAACCCGCATTTGCGTGGAGGGAGAGTGGAAAACCATTTAGGAAAAACCACCCTCAGTTCACCCGACCGAGATTCGAACCTCAATCTCCCCATCCTCAGCAGTCAAGCTAAACACGACTGGCGCTTAGCCAACTACGCCACCAAGGCGGGTCTAGTGATTATTCACCATGATGTTAAACTATGCCAATATTAAATAAATAATTGTATCATATGTCTAAGCAAAAGGTTCAAATTTGATCTAAAATAAAAATTAAAATGAGCTTAAAGTTATTTCCTCAGATATCATTTTTTTATTTATTTATTGAAATTAAACTAAATAATCTAATTTCCCACTTAGTTTGCTAGTGTTTGTGAACAAATTATGTTTGAGTGAATAGTAATAAGGTTGTTGTGACTTCAGGATGCTTGTTGCAAAACTCCACGCCAGGAGTTTGGAGGACAGAGTGTTTGGAATGAAAGCTGCAGCAGCTTTAGGGGCAGCTTCATTTTTTGAAGTTAATGGAGTCAAACTTCGAACATTATTACTCAGTGCTGTGCAGAAAGACTTTGATGGTTTGTGGATAATATTTGAATACCCTTCTAACAAACTTTGTATGAAAGGGGACCCAAATAAAAATGGATTGTAAGCGCGTGGCCGTTCCTAGGCGTGTTAGAGAGTTGCCCAAGCGGCATCTGATAGAAGGTTACATTTGATTGTAGTATTGTTTTTCTCAATTGTTCTCGTTTGCTGCCTGTGAAATCGTTATGGCAGATTTAAAGGAACAAAGAGTGTGTTTGAAATTTTGCTTCCTGCTTAAAAAATCAGCAATAGAAGCTTACCAAATGCTTCAACGGGCTTTCAAGAAGGATACAATGAGCCGCACACAAGTTTTCGAATGGTTTGGACACTATAAATGTGGTAAGATGTATGTTGAAGGTCATGCTCATTCTGGGCGCCCTTCATTATCTCGAAACTACAAAAACATTCAAATCCGCCAAAAAATTTAAGATCATCGTCGATTCACGATCAACAAAATTTCAGAATAGAGTTGGAGCTCGTGCCAGCGAATATTGACTAGGATTTGCAAATGAGACGTGTTGCTGCCAAGTTTGTTCCTCGCCTGCTCACACAGGATAAAAAACTGAATTTGAGCTAAGACTTGAAAAATCAGATTGAAAGTGACCTAAACTTTTTGACCAAGGTCATTACAGGTGATGAGAGTTGGGATTACGGATATGAACCTGAAACCAAGCGAGGGTCTAGCCAGTGGAAGACCCCCAGCTCCCCTCGTCAAAAAAAAGCAAGACAAGTGAGGTTGAATGTTAAGACAATGTTCATGGAATTGTGCACCGGGAATTTGTCCCCCCCCCCCCCCCTTCCTGGCCAGACTGTTAATCAACAATTTTATTTGGAAGTTTTAAGCCTTAGGAAGTGTGAAGGAAACGCCTGGAACTCTGGCGATCAGGTGACTAAATCCTTCATCATGACAACGCCCCCGCACACACGGCCTTGTCTGTGAACTGCTATTTGGGTTCCCAGGGGTGGGATATCGTTCCCCAGTCTCCGTATTCGCCAGACCTAGCCCCATGTGACTTTTTTCTGTTCCTGAGAATGAAAAAACTAAAAGGGAAGCGTTTTGATGATGTGGAGCTGTAAAAACAGCTCTGCAAAGGCACTGGACGATATCAAAGTTGAAAAGTTCCAGAGGTGCTTCAAACAGTGGTAAAAAAGACTGGACAAGTGCATCACATCTAATGGAGAGTACTTTGAAGGAGACTGAAAGAATTTTGTAAAAAACTTATTAAATTAATTTCTTAGAGCAAAAGTTCGGTTTCTTTTGGGTCCCCCCTCGTACAGTTCAAAGAGTGTTGACTATTAATGATTTATTAGATTTATTTATTAAATAAGCCTATTGACTAGAGATGAATCCTTTGAATCTTCAAATCCCTCAAGAATTTGGAAAAAATATATAATATGTATTTATTTCTTAACATTTTCAATCTGAATTTTTTTAAGAGCTAGGCCTATTATAGTTTAAACCACAATAATGGGCCTATGGGTAACAGTTAACAACATTTCTAAATTTTGTCACTTGCTTTATTCTTTCGTAGTTTTTTATCATCACCATGTGCCATCTTGTTTCTTTCGTGTTTCTGTGTGCACTGATTTTGGAAATTGTCTGCATTACATTTCTTATATATGTGATTAAACATATTAATATTCAGTTAATTCTGTGATACAGTAACCAAACTATTCATACTAAGTTATATTATTTTTGTGTTTACAAGGAAACATTTCATAGCTATCTATGCAATAACAGTATGACAGTTTTCAAATTGTGCTTAAGTGTTGCACGCATTTACAAGTGTTATGTCATTAGCTTTTTTTTTCCTTTCTTTTGCAGCCCTAATACATTTACAAGTAAAATAAAACCTCAGCAGTTTTTTTAATTACCTGGTGGGGGCTTACATTCCCTGTCGATACATTACTAAACACACCCATATGATAGAGTTAATGTTTCAAATTACCGTGACAAATGACTTAAAATATATTCTATAGGTATACCTTTTCCACCAATCTTATACCTCTCCCAAACTCCTTTGTATGAGAGAAACATCAAGATGTTCCACACCCGCACTATTGTTCATGCACTCTATGACTAGCTTGCCTGTGACCGGGAGGTCAAGGTTTGAATATTGGTTGGGTGCACTAGGGTTGATGCGATTTACCACTGCTAATGCAGACTATTTTGCTCCACATGCCTTCCTCATCCTTACCACATAAATCTAGCAGTTAAATAAACCTTAAACTAAAATGTATAAGCCAAAAAATGGTATTCCAGTGCTAAAAATATGCCCCACCACCAAATCTCTCCACAAGTCACCAACATATACATCAACATGTAAATGGGCTTTTTTTCACTATTAATTGGTCATGGTGGCAATATGAATAGATAAAAGTTTTGTTAAAAATTATCTACAGACATGTTCTTACATGAACAATTATTTTCCTACATAGAGTATCAAAACTAATAAGTTTGAGCAACACAATGGACCAATTAATTTGACATGATATAACCACAACCACGACACTCATATCTATTTCACAATTTTCACATATCATTTTAATTGGATACAACATTGTGGCACATATAAAAACTTTTCCACAAGCACCCAAATATAATAAAATAGTCTAGGAATGTGTGAAGTCCATTTTGTCGATTCAAAGTGAATACAAATCGAATATATGAAAAATTCTCAAAGCTAAATTGAAGTTTAATATTACTATTACAACATGCATTTTTTTTTTTTTTACTTATGGATATTAATTTATAATATGTATAATAGCTCACAATAACAGTAAATGATAATAAATTGAGTATTTTTAATGGCAAAACTTCATAATTGTTGAAGCCTGATTCTTTTTCTTTCTTCTTTTTTCAAAGTTAAGTAAAGTTGATGCGTGTTTTGAAGGTTTCACACACTCTATAAAATACCAACGGACCTTGTGGTGGCTATTGTGCCCAACATTTGATAGGTCAATCTTAAGTTAAAACCTGGTAGAACTAAAGGATGGTTTTTCGACTAGCTGGATTTACTATATTTTCTCTGAAGAAATAATTTCACAGAAGTTATTCTGGCACATCATTGTCAATATCCATATTTGTTATGTCATAAACTATATTTTAAAATTCATAAATTTAATAAAGAATCAATTTATTGATTCTATATTTGGTTGGATGTTGTTTAAAATTAGTACTCTAGAAATTTAAAGAGTATTGCCATACATATATTTTTATATTTAATGTTTATTCAAATTTACAGTGCTCTCCCCAAAAAATTCTGCCATCCTGGTGGCATTATGAAGTAACTGGTGGAGAATAGGTTGGGCTAGTTGGTATTCTCAGGTAAATTACATCTGGAACTGAACTACATCTAATAAGGTAGATGGATGGCATGACTATATGGTGTCTCCTTTTTACATTTCATTGTTTACACAGAGCGCTCCCAACTACTCACATCCAACAACTCCAAGTTTCTGAACTCTGTCTCATTTTTGGGGAGATCTTCCACCAAGTGCGTCTTCCAGGAGGTGCCCCAATCCTTGTGCTCTCCTCAGCAGTGCTTATGTACCAGGAAATGCTTCTGGGAGGAGACGAACATGAGATGCAGATATTTTTCCTACCTGGTAACTACTTGCATGAAAAAGTATGTCGATTGTATGAAAAGTTCCAAGTTTATAGCATCAATAAGTTTACTTAGAAATTTTGTATGTACTGAAATAAAAGGGCAAACGTAACAATTGTGTGGTTAAAATTCTGGGTTTGTAGGCTTATATGATTTTTGTATCAGGGATGGTCCCTCAAATCCTTTGGAGAAAATATCAAATTCAAGGCTCAAATCTCTTTAAAAAAAAATTTTTTTTAACAATTTTTCAAGCAAAATTTGTTTTACAGCTCTATTACTGCTTACTGGTGGTTCAGAATCAATTATAAATTGGGATTGACCCAACAACCAAACCCCAGACCAATCATTAACACAACTGAATGAATGAATGAATGAATGAATGAATTGTGATAATGAATGGAGTATAAATAAGAGTGTTATTATTATTCTATTCTATTTATATTTCCTCTTATGTAAATAATTTTTTCCAAAATTCAGATTCATGATTTGAAAGTAAATTGGAGAGTCGGATTTATTTGTAAAATAGTGGTATCGACCTACTCTAATTTTTTTTTTCATTTGATAATAATTTTAAATACAAAGGTTAATTCATATTCAAGAGGCTCGTTAAAAGAGTGACACTATGTGATACTACATCCTATTTGATTATATTTTACTCTACACCTATCTTCCATAATATATTAAAATGTTTACAAAGACTGCTTGAAGACAAAGCCAGAAAACTTGTATCATTTATTGTGGTTAATGTAAAGGATTTTCTTAAAACTTTTTTTGTATACATTTCTTTTTAACACGGATTCTTGTTATGAAGGAATAATTAAGTATTCTGAAAATTAAAAATGACACCTGGACACAGGAATCGAACCTGGGACCTTTGGCTTAACACGCCAATGTTCTTAACTACTGAGCTATTCAAGAATCGTCCTGTGCCCAGGGTCATTCTTCACTCATATTTTAAGGCATAGTCTATGATGGACGTGCGGAAATCGGTTAAAAATGTGTGATTTTATTAAGATCATAAATCAGATAACACAGCCACCTTTGATTCAGTAGTTGGCTTAATGCTGCCACGTGTACAATTATTATAATTGTATGGGATTGCATATTTAAAAATCAAATAGCCGAAGCTATTATTTGTACTTTTTAGTGAGGAATTCTCCATCTAGATATATTCTGAAAATTGAAAAATGACCCGTGGACATGGGAATCAAACCTGGGACTTTTGTCTTAGTATGTCAATGCTGCATTATCTGATAGCTCGTGATCTTAATAAAATCACACATTTGTACCCGACAATTTCTGGGTGTCCATCATAGACACTGCCTTAAAATATGAGTGAAGAATGACCCTAGGCACGGGACGATTCCTGGATAGCTCAGTGGTTAAAAGCATTGACGTACTAAGCCAAAGGTTCGGGATCGATTCTTGTGTCAAGGTGTCATTTTTCTATTTTCAGAATATGATATCTAGATGGAGAATTCCTCACTAAAAAGCATAAATAATAGCTTTGGCTATTTGATTCTTGAATAAATAAGTACCTAAAAAATTATTTTACTTTGTTTATAATACAGCTTTCTGCATTAAAAATTCACTACTTTGCTTGGTTTTTCTTTATTTTAAAATGTTATTATTCTGTTGCACTAAATTTATGTGTGCAGCTTGCCCTAAATGGTCAAAAACTCCTGGAGAGCAAGCCAAAGGAATTGTCTCAACTGATGCAAAGAGTGAGGACAATGCTGATATCCCGGAACCAGAGTGGACAGAGTCGCTGTTGGCTGCTCTTGGCTCTTGACCTGGCTGCTAACAAGTTTAAACATTTACTGCCAGACTTGCAGGTGAATTACTAATTTTGTAAAATTTTAATTTGAATCCTGAAGCTAAAATTGAATATTTTAAAATAAGAATGGTATGAATCAAATCCAAATAAAATATTTGCAACTAAAATGTTGGTAATGAAATAATAATTTTACAGTTTATTGTTAAAAGTTTTTGAATAAAATCTGTATTAAATATTTTACAATGAAATGTTATAAATTAAAATGGAATATTAATTATTAAGCTATTATATGTATTTTTAATTGACTTGCATAAAAAAAAATGCTCAAGATTAAAATTAATCGATGCTAACTTCTTTAATAAGTTAAAACTATTCAGATATATGATTTTTAGATTTAAATTACAAATTAATATTTAAGAAAGACTGCGCTGAAATACTAAGTATTAACATGACCACATGGCTAAAACTTGGCTACTTAGTAGCTGGCTGAGAGCATTTGACATCTGGGGCGGGTACTTTCTTTGTTATTTTAACTCTCCAAATGGCACCCTCCTCCCCCTCTCTTGTCTGTCACCAAGGGGGGACTCTCCTTCATCATTCTTCCCTTAGTACACCCCTGGCTACTTAGTTTTGATGTCAGAGACTGTAGGTTTTTACTTTTCTTTAATCCTGCTTTACTGTTTTCTGAAGATCATGGAATATTTGATGTAACTTACTTTGGGAGTGACTTTTGCTTTACGCTTGGTTTCCACTTTAAAATTGTTACATTTTTGATTACCACTTTTCATTGTCTGGAGGTAGAATTAATGAGTATGGAATAGTAATATATTTCAACATATTTTTACAGGGCTTAGAAAAATATATTTTCACAAAATGTGTAGTAATATATTAGGGAGAATGGGAAGGAAGGGTAAAGGTATTTAAATAAACATTATTTACCATTCAAGTTATTTCCATCATTTCTTTGTGAATTAACATAGACATTCTATTGTTTCGTACAGGAATACTATGAGGTCCACTTGGGCCCCACAGCAGTGTCTGAGATGCTGCGCTCAGATGTGGAACTAACAGTGGACACAACCACTCCTCCTCCCACATCTCCCCAGTCTCTGAGCTGGGGGTAAAGTCCCCTGTGAATCAAGTTGGCGGAGGGTTTTCCACACTTTGCCTTGCAAACTTGGGTAATGACCTCATGCCTAGGCCACAGAGAAGTGTGAGCTTGGAGGCTGCCCAAACACCTCTTCCACCTGAAGGGAACGGGAGCATGCCCTCACGTAGAGATACTAACAGGGTAGGGTGGAAGGAACCTATACATGGAGCCAATAGCCCAATAAATGATGGAGATTATCAACCCTTGAGGCAACCAAAAGGAGCATCAGAAAGTATCTCTCGCAGGTGGCAAGAAGGGGAAAAGCTCGATTCAGATAAAGAAGTTTGGGGGTTGATTGAACCAAAGCGATCTTCTACAGGTTGGGGCCATGACGATCGTTTTGAGAAAGAGTATGAAAAACAAGAGCCACGAGATCCCAACAGGCCGCGCAGAAAATCGACGGGTGTTGAAAAGAACTGGCGGGAAGAGAAGACTCCATCATTAGATGTCTGGCATGACAGAAGAAAAGATATTGAGAGTAAAAGCAACCGTATGAGTGTGAAACCTGTGCTTCCTACAGCTAACTCGGGAGGGGGAGATTCGTGGGACTAAGCTGCTGATGTACAAGAAGCAGAATGAATGCCATGTTGAACTTATGTTAGAGACAACATAAGGGTTTCTATTAATTACATTGTTGAAAGGTAGGGTTTTAACCCCATTCTGACATACTCAATATTAATAAGTTTTGCTGCTTTTATACTCAATCCACAACTTGCGTCATTATGAACAAATGTTTCTATGCCTCAACTATTTATAAACATTATTTTGGCTACTAGTATCAAAATCAACAATACCTGTCAAACCACATGGTCTGGTATGGTAGTAATAAATAATTGGTTTTAAAAATATGTTTTGTTTCCAAAGACATAACTTTTATATACCATATTGACGAAAGCAACACTTTTTTATTTATTTAAAAAAATAAAGTTGAATATCACTAAATTTTTTATTTACTAATTTAAAGTTGATATAATTTATTATTACTAAAGGTATTTTTTTCTGTTTTTGTACTCCTTCAATGATGAATTCCAAATTACCTTATTTTTCTTTACCTCATTTATAAAACATTCACTATTCAACTAATCCTTTTTTTTAAATATAAAAATGAGAAAAAATATCAATTAATAAAATGACACAATAATCCTAATTACTATGACTTCTGAGAAGATGTTATAATAGCATTGAAATATTGAAGTGTGTAAATATGTGTTAGTGTTTTTTACTTTTATTTGTGCTCTACCATTTTCCTAATATTCTATCATTTTATTTATTACTAAATGTTTTTGCTCCATGCACTTTTTTTCATACATACAATAATCCTAATGTAAACCTCCATGCAACTGGACTAATATTGTTTAATAGGCAGGGGTTGGCGGTACTGATATCTAGACAATAGGAGGCAGACAAGCAGCGTGTTTGCATAAATGGACTAATAAGATGCCATGTACTTAGAATAGTTCGCACGATTTTGTCACTGGCGTTTTCTAGGACATGACGGTATGTTTTACAAAACGCGACTTTTTCAGACGACAGAGCATGAAGAGATTCACTCATTTGTTCCCAGTGACTTATAAAACGTGATGGCTTCCCAACAATAAATACAGAAAATAACATTAGATTAACAAAACCAACATTTCATGGTGAAGTATAAGGTACCTGTGTGGCCTCAGACTTATGACATCACCGCAGTGAGATCTCGAGATCCTGTCCACTCCTAGTGTCAACAGCACCTAGAAAGAAGATCTGTTCTCACCGCTGTGATGCCACAAGTCAAATTTTCTCTCTAGGGGGTGTTAACACTAGGGGTGGATGGGGGGGATCAGGAATTTGCAAATTAACATAGGGTGGGATTGACCCTCTCTGGAAAAGTTTCTGTTGGGAAACAAAACAAAGGGCGCTCACTTATGTTCCAATGGTTACTGCAACTCATCACTGTTAAGCTAGTCATACACTAAGGTGCGCAGTGCTGAACCGCCGTTTGGAATATTCTGTGTGCCTTTCTCTGGAGGTCCGCCCATGTAACACGCCACACCGAACAGCCGTGTGGAACATTCACCAAATTATCATGGTACCTGGGATGAGATAGGTCATATAGTTTGGAATATTCTTTAACTAATAATACTACCTCTTAGTCATTTATTCTGAGAGTCTGAAAAACTGTAATGAATTTTACATTAAGTAGTGGAGTATTTTAAACTCAACTTAAATGGCCGAATTCGTTCACATAACAGTATTTTGTTTGAGAAGTGATGCTTATTTTTATTTACCTTCTGTTCATCACTTTTCCCTCTACTTTTAATTAATTAAATCTACAAGTAAAAAAACAATGAAAACATCCTGGTCGACTTCGCTGGTAATTAAATTCTACCTCAATCTAATGTGCATTTTACTTATCAAAATTAACAGCAAGAATAAACCACTTTGGTGGCCACTTGGCCTAACGCACTTCTCTCCTGTTGGACTAGAATGTAAAAGACAAGGAGATCGGGGTTTGATTCTGGTCGGGTGCACAGGGTGTTAAACAATCACCTCTAAGGGGTGTCAAACTAAGAACAATTAAGACCCCATTTCATGACACAATGAACTCAAAAGTTGAAGGCTATGAAGAAAAAAAATCTCGGGGTGGGGGAGTCTAAATTCTGTAAACTGCTAGGGAAGGAATAAAAGCTGTTAAGATGGGGGTCCTCGAGTGTCATTCCCTAACACCCCCTTTGTCCGAGTGAGGTGAAGAAGGTAGCCAGCCAGGTATTTATGAGTATATGAATAAACATGAATGTAGAGTATAAACTTAACTTTTTTTAGTAAATACTTAAGTTTGTATGAATAAAACTATTAAGTATCTACTCAATTTTTGAGAATATACTCACATCATATAAGCATACTAGTATATACTCAACCGCTAGCTCTCAGAGAGTAGATACTCATGTTTGGTAAGAATAAAGGAGAGTATAATCTCAGTTTGATGAGTTTATGCTCATTTTCTTTTGAGTGTGATTAGTAGCAGTCTCAACTGTGAGTATTTTCTGATCTGGGCAAAGTTTAAGGTTGAGCCTAAAAATAAATGGCTGAATTTATGAATAATATAGTGCCTGTGGAAAAATATACAAAGAAAGACATGAACATGTAGATTCCAAGAACTTCAAAAGTCTTTTATCGTTTCACAAAAGTGAATGTGGATTGGTTAAACCTATATTTTTGTTGGCCAGAGACAGTGGAAACAAGAGGAGGTGCCATTAAGAACATGATTAAATTTAAGGCGTTTTTAAGAATGGTAGGTGAGCCTGAGTTTCAAGATGGCGTTGGAGAAGACCTAGGTTACATCAAACAACTGTTTCCAAAAACGTTGAGGTTATGGATGCCATCATAGCCAAAACTCCAATTTGGATTAAATTTTCTCAGACTAAAAGGGATTTTGATGCTGCAAAACAAAAGTGGCAAGATAAATATAATTTCCCAGCAGCAGTAAGTGCAATAGACTGCACTCATGTTAAAATTAACAAGCCAAAGGATTTTGGCGATGAGTATATCAACAGAAAAGGCTACGCAAGTATTAATGTGCAAGCTACCTGCAACTCTAAGGAAGTTTTAACTGGTGGGATGTATCATGGCCTGGCTCTGTGTATGATTCCAGAATTTGGAGATCTTCCGAAATCCAGACAAGTCGGAATGGGGTTAATGCACTACTTCTAGCAGACAGTGGTTATGGTATTGCGCCATGGCTTATGGTACCATATAGAAATCCACAAACACTACAAGAAATGGCCTATAACAGGTGTATCAATAAAGAGTGATAAATGAGCGTTGTTTTGGACAACTGAAACAACATTTCCCAATTCTACAGCATATTGTCCATTTATCTTTGATCAAAATATCCAAACTCATCATATGCTGTTTTGTCTTGCATAACATTGTAAAATAATTAAACGATCCGGAACAAGATTTGCCAGCATATGATGAAAACTTGGCATTAGTGGAAGATGGAAATGAGGATGATATAGCAGCTGTTCCAAATATCAGGCGGAAGGGTGAAGCAAGGCGAAACCAATTAGCAGAAATAATCTACTAGTAATGAAGGTTTTGATTGATGTATATACATAATAGAACATCTCAGTTAACTTGTTATGGTTAAACTCTTTGTTACAGAGTTTTCAACTTAATTACTTAAGTTTATGAAATTGTTGTTTAGTTTATAATCTACGAATACATTCGTGTTATGTAAGGTTAATATAGTAGTTACTTTAAACAAACTGTTTCAGCATGATCTTATTGTCACTATTCTTTTTTATTATTATCAAGAGACAAAGAAAAGTGTTATCAAAATAATTATCAAAGTCATTTATTGCTCACAGTAAGAATACATAAATACTTTATATAAGCTAATTAACGGTGTTGTTACGATAAGCTCTACCAGAGGATTTTGAATCTTTATAACATGTAAAGTTTCATGTGAGAAATAAGATTTTCAGAATTAGATTAAATAATAATAGTAGTCCTAAATCTTGTGAAGAAAATCTTTGAAATATCTAAAACCTCTGGTCAAGTTTATCGTACCGTTACCTAATTAGCTACCCTATTCCCCAAGCTCTTAACATTAATTTATTTTCTTTTATCTCAAAAACTCTTAACTGTTTTAATAAGACCAAGTGCTGGAGTTCTGAATTGTTTAGTGGCTTCGATTCTTCAGTCTCATATTTCTCCAATACACCATTCTTCTTCCTTTCTGGAGTTGGTTCATATGATTCCATCAACATTTTTTTTATAGTGATGGTTTATGCAATTTTGGTGAAGACAATAAATGACCTTGGCATTTTAACTTAAGTTGTGCAAAGTTTTTTAGAACAAAATCAATAATGAAAGGAAATTATTTCAAGAATATATATGTAGGCAAAGCTATACATATAGTTAGGTATTACTTTATGTGAATGGACATATACAAGAAATCTCAAGTACCAGTATTCAAGATCACGTTAAACAATATCGCCACTAAGGTGGATGAATCTTTTTCCTTATTTAATTTTTTCTTTTTAATTTGATGATCTAAGTTTTTATGTTTGCAAAAATATAAAACAAATATCAATATTTTGTTAATATTTAAAAAAAATTACTGGAAATGGGATGTATGCTCGGTATCATACCCTTCTTGTTACATATAATTATGGGTGACAACTGCAGTTCACATTTTCTAAGCTATTAAATATAAATGATGGAGATTATAGACTGAGCATGTTCAACCGGTCCCCAGTTCAGCCACATAAAATCTTGATTTGGTGGGACTGGTAGGGGGGGGGGGGGGGTGTATATGGGATTTATAATACCTAGTGTCCAAATATAGTACACACATAGTGACATCTACAACCACACCTATCTATACATTACACAAGTAGCATTATATTAATGATTCTGGAAACAATATGGAAGATAAAGAACACGTTTACATCAGCTTCCAAAAGAGACTAATTTATTGTTTATTTCTGTATTTAGCTGGTGGACCACAAGTGACCTGCGAGTTAGACATGCCTAATCTTTACAATGTTCCAATAAGCCAGCTCTTATCCATTCATGATCATGTCTCTTAACTAGTTAAAATAATACTTTTTGAGAGGTGGAGTGGCATGACACAAGTGTGCGTTTACAGTATTATTATTAGCACCGCGTCTTACTACCCGTTCAGGTTATACGCACTTACGCTAATGTGTAATGTTAGGGTGATTGTGAGATGAAATGAAGGACCTACAGTTTAACGTGGAATCCGAACCACCCTGGCGGCCTGGCATTCCCCACATTCTCAAGATGTCTTGTCAGAGGTGAAGGAAGGGTTTGGCAATCAGATAAATCTTTGCCGGGACCGAGGATTGAACCCCGGCCGCCAACATAGAAGTCTGACACCTTACCCCTAGACCACCAGGTCACCTGCGTTTACAGTAGAAATATACAAATATTGTGACAATGATAATAAGCATTGTATCAATCAGAAGAAACACATGTTCCTTCAATTCTATTATCTAGATGAGTGAACATGAGCACAAGATTATTATCTCTCTAATAATGCAAACTTAATGCTGATAATGTACAAAACATACAGACACTTAACTATTAAAAAAATAACTTATAGTCTGATAGTTACAGCTTTTTTTCTCACTCAACTATTGAACACTACACAAGACTTGGGAGGGGAACGGAATGTTAAACAAACATTGTCAATGGTCCAGTTCCAGCAATGACGCATCAATACGTTACGCTATGGCCAATGCCTAAACTAAACCCTAAAGTACACAGTGCGGTAACGTGTGATAATGATTTTTGAAATTTTATAGTTTTTACACTAAAATCTTACTATCATCCGCTTGCCGTGGGTTGGTACCACTTATCTAGATTGACACCTTAAGTTACTATTTATTGGAATATACCTTCTGAGATAACACCAGCATTAATCATTAATGTGGCTAATCATTCTTTATTGCTTTATTATTCATCTCTAATTTAATTTCATCTACTACAATTTTTCAAATATGGTGAACCTAGGCCCTGGGATCATAAGCGGATTTACACTATAGGCCCCTAGGCACGGGCCTAGGGGTGGCGGCTTTAGGAGGCGGCACATTTTGGATAGCATTATTTTATTTTCAATAATTGAGTTTAAAAATTATTGAAATAGTTTTAAGTTAAAGTCAGAACGACAATATTTCTTTTTAAACAACTACTTTGCAATTACTTTGTAACTGATGTCAGTCTCCCCTCCCTTTCATAATGTTAATTCAAGCTACTAAGCTACTGTAGGGCATGTACATGACAAATTTTCTTTCGGTTAAATCTTTTCTCAAATACTAACTTCCACCCCCCACCCCCTTTTACAATACATCATTCCTCCAAAACCACCTAAAACATTTGAAAAAAATGGAGGGGAAGGGGACGCACATTATAATTGTGTCTAGGGGCGCAACATTTTTTAATCTGCCACTGCCTGTGACCATAGAAATCCGGGCCCTGCACTATGATACCAATAGTCCCCCTCGTATGGTGGGCCTGACCAGTTATAATAGTACATACTAATTTATCTTCACTTTAGTGAACACAACAAAAGATTTTCTGACTTTCCAGTTTCTTAACAACAAAAAAAGGCATCTCATTTGGGAATTGAATCAATATTTAAACAAGATAATCCATTAACCTATCAATGTTACCTTTGTTAATATATATATGTATAGTTTATCACCATCTCTGATTCTCTTTAGAACGATATTCTATTGTTAGTTTTTTCATTTTTCCAATGTTGGATAGAAACGGTTAGTCTATTGTGGATGTGTAGCTTTTCTGTCCACTTAAACATGGCAGTACTGTAAAGGAGCAGTATCTAACTTTAAGTACATATAATTCGATAATAACGGCAGACCCAGGTTCCACGCTTATGCAGGGTCATTATATACAAGTATAACTATTATTATCACCATGTGTCCTAGTTCCGCAGATTCAAATATAGAAACTATGGTACCTTCAAACTAGCACCTAACAGCTTTGTATTTGGTTAATATAGTTTAAAGGCCATCAATCTGAAATGACGGCAGAACTAGGTTTTACAACTATGCAGGGTCTCTTTTTACACCTATAACTATAATTCCCACCATGTGTGATCATTCCGCAGATTTAAATATAGAAACTGTTGACGCCTTAAACATGGCGGAAATCTAGAGGAATAATATATAACTTTAAATACATATAATTCGATAATAACGGCAGCCCAGGTTCCACATTAATGCAGGGTTATTATAGACATATAGAACTATGATCACCACCATGTGTGCACTTTCCGCAGATTCAAATATAGAAACTGTTGCACCTTAAACGGGCGGTCGCACAGTGCTAATTTCGAGTCCAATATCGGTTTGATGGCATATATCCAAAATAATGGCAGAACCAGGATCCACACTTATGTAGTCGTTGTATATATGTAGAACTATTATTCCCACCATGGGTCCTAGTTCCGCAGATTCAAATATAGAAACTAAGGTACCTTAAACTAGCGTCCTATAGCTCTGTATTAGGTTAATTTTGTCTAAGGGGATGGCTCACCATGTGAGATGAGCGCGGCCGGTTTCTAAGACGATTTCTCTGTACCTGATTACTAAGAAAACTATTATACACATTTGAATCAGATTTTTACTACTGTAAAGATCAATTCACTTACATGGTTTGTGTTTTATTCATATCTACCCAGCCAATTCAAATTTATGTTTTAAAAAATAATTTAAAGAACACCACATAAGACAAACTTGGTCTTGTTATTGAAATGTGGGATGACTTAGGCTAAAACTGTTTTAATTATATTACAATAAACACATTTCTCTATCATTAAGTATAATTTAACACCAATTAAAAGTCAAATATTTGTAAGCAACTTTGTTTAAATGATTTTTACATGATCGTATATTCTTGGTTTAATGTTTTGTTTTTTTAAAATCTGCAGACAAAGCATAAACCTAGAAAATATGATTAAGAATAATTATCCTTTCATTTTTCAACATACATATTCTAAACTAAAATAAAGTGGTACAGTTTTATTTTAATTCAAAAAAGTGTTCTGGTGCTATATGCTGCGACCTATCGGTGTAAGGTTGAACAAGATGAATCTCTCGTGAAAACTCAAAGCAGTGGTGCCAAGCGTTGCACTGTGATCCACAGATGTTCACAGGAAAAATATCAACTCGACTACGTTCATTTATTAAATTAGTTGTGTGAATACGATGTGTTTTGCAATGGAAGCCATTTCTCTAAAAAAGAGATCGAAGAAAATAAAATAAAATAACGACTTTATCTCTCAACCAGATGAAAGAAAAATAAATGTTATGCTTTTGTGAATTAGATAAAAAAAATTAAATGTGTTATGAATTTACTTTCGATTCTGCATGGAATATACAATTTTAATACTGTAATTTAGAATTCATCCATTAATTTCAAATCATGAGCGTAGAATACCTAATTAATATAATTATGGCACCCGCTTTGGTGACCGCATGATCTAAGGTACTACTCTTGCAATAAACTGGACTGCCGAGGACGGGGAATGGGGTTCAATCCCAGTTGGGTGCTATGGGGTTATTATTCCTAAACTGTTTTCCATTCACCCTCCATGCAAATGTGAATGTATGTCATCAAAAAGCAACCTTATTCTTCTCTAACACATTAGCTTAATTAGTACATCGGCGTAAAACCTACACGGGTTCGGTTCACTTAGGTGTACCAATCAAACACTTTGGCCCTACCTTTGGTAATATGATCTGTAAACAGAGTCAATAATTTGGTATTGATAATACAGGGTTATCTAAATCATTATGGATCATTGGCAATTTTAACAAGAAATACACTTGACACAATAGATAAATGTCTTGAAACTATTTTGATATCAATTATAAAGCTGGATAATGAAAGGGGAGTGGGGGCACTAGTAAACATGCCTTGACCATCACTATTTTAAAATTAATAACATAGTTAACATAGTTCCATAATTCATTTTGACAATTGTTATTTGATAAAATAAATTAATCACAAATATCATTCTTACTTTCTCGCACCCCTTGGGTGCCATAGCATGCCAAGTCAAAGAAATGGAAATAACGTAATCTTTAGAGAGGAAGGGGAGGGGGTACCACAAATACTAAGATGAGGATGTTACTCAACACATATAAGAGATGCATTGTAAAGATTAGTTCCACGTAATAATAATTATTATTATATTAATTATTATTAATATTATGTAATCTGGTCAGAATATTTTTTCGGTAAGATATAAAGTTCTTGAGGAAAATGGCCAGATTCAAATTTTTGTCAAATAAACAGAGAATTTGTGAATAGATTTCGTTTTTCAACAATTACGCTAATGGTTTTAGGGATCAGGAAGGTTACATTCATAGGAAGTGTGCCCGCACGTGCAGGTATGGGAGCGTGGAAAACCAACTTCAGTACACCTGACCAAGATTCGAACCTTGATCTCCCCGTCATCGGCAATCTAGTCTACTGCAATAATAGCGCGTTAGACCATGAGGCCCCCAAAGCGGGTGTTAGACATATTAAAATATGTTTAAATGTGTAAAGTTATGTTCAGTGGTGTGACTATAGGATGGTGGCATAATGCTGCATGCCCACGCCTAAAATAGGGCCCACCATGCAGGTCCACTCACCCAAAATTAATTTGGTAAGAGATGAAAGCCGTTGTCTTTTAAATCTAATTTTGTTTCGTAAAGATCTAATATTTCAATTAAAAATTACTCAATAGTCACTTTATTGTGCATAATTTATGCTTTACAAAAAATGTATGTACATATTTTTCTGTATAATCAATAGAAACAGCTGAAAGGTCATTTTCAAGGCTTTATTAAAATTTATTTAAGAATCACATGAATCATGAAAGGCTGTAGGGATTAGCTATGTTGTCTGTTGAGCTACTTACTGGCCGTAAGTAGCTAGGGTGATTCCTCGCTCCACTGTCACACCGCGAGATAGTATTGTGATGCTTATTAACATACTTTCCACATTGTATGATTTACCGTTATTCCACATCCCTGACCTCATCTCCCTGTCCTCCGCTACAGCCCCTTTCCCAGCCTTCCCCCTATCAACCTCTCGACTACTAACTCTGGACATGTTGGTTCTTGATTAATTATTAATGATTGTTAATTAATTATTGTTAATTAATTAATTGGTAGGATTGAAGTGTTGGAGTTTTTATTAATTGATTAGGGCGTTGTAGTTTATTTGTTAGAGTATGCTGGCATCCGTGGCTCGCCCTGTGCTGTTTGCGAACCTTTCTCTCCAGTTGTGAACGGCTGACTGACGGCCAAAAGCCTCCCCCCCCCCCTCTACACTCCAATGATATAAAATTAAAATTTATCTTTTCAACAAAGTGATATGGTCATAGTTAAAAAGCTCCTTTGTTTTGTTTATTATTCAATTAATAACTTATAACAATACTGATTTTGTTTTGTATTTGTGAACTGTAGTAAGCCTACTGTAACTGAAATACATTAATGGTGACATATTTAATTAGTTATAAAACTGAACGAATAAAATTGTTTCTATTTTAAAATTATATAAAAATTAACAGATAAATCAAAATATCATAAACATATCAATATGCAGTAAATAAACACAGACTTATACTAATTAAAACTGTAAAGTCAATTATTATTTGTTAGAATAAATATTAGATTATAAATTAAATGCAAATGATACACGTATGCTAATTTCAATTTAGAGGTTCCTAATATTTTAAAATACACATCTACTTTTGGATGGAAAGCAAATGCTGTGTGTTTACATTTGGATAAAATTGTTTTAACATTAGATATAAATATAAATTAGATGTAAATATATGATAGAGAGGGTGATAAAATGTGATAGTGAAAATAAGAGTGTAGGCCTAAGTGACATTTTTGTGTATGTAGATCGAATATTTTACCATCATAAATATATAGATTACAAAAATTCACATATGATTTGGTGATAAAGATCTCAAATTAATAAAGTTTATAAGCTCACAAATAACTAAAATTATTAAACTTACAAACAAGTAAAATGATTATGGTAACAAATGGTACCTGAGTAAAGTAAATAAATTCAAACATGAATAAAGTAATTAAGTTTACAATATAGTTTAATTATTACAATAACATATGAATTAAGATCACATTTTGTATAAGGAGATTAGTTTCACAAATTGGTAAAATTAATATGGTCACAGATTAGTAAAGAAGATAATATCACAAGTGTGTAAGAAGATAAAATTCACAAATCATAAACAAAATTACAATCACAAATGAGTAAATAAATTGACACATTATTAAAGTGATCTAATTCATAAATAAAAATGTCTAATATTTCACAGGAATTTTATAAGTGGGCCTAATTGAATGTTTCAACATAATTAATAATTTTCACTATATTTTTAAAATTGTGAATAATGTAATATAAAAATTTAAAATAAACATACATTTAATGTAGTTTTAACTTTCAATTTAGTTTTAAAATAAACAACCATCAATTTTGTTGTTTTATACTTATAAAATTTAGAATATAAACCTTAAGACAAATTGATTATTTATTTATGAAATTTAAGAATCTAAGAAACGAAATGAACTACCTAACGAAACAAATATATAATTTTTGATGCCAAGGAGGTTCTGGCCTCTCGTCTAACCAATCAAAATATGGCCCCACTTCGAAACAACTTGTGTCCATCCACCACTCCATGAATTCTTCCTTAGAAATATGCTCATAAAAATTTTGGTTATCATCAGTTTCAAATCTGGTAAACAAACATTTCTACCAATCAACTATAAATTCCCTCTCTCTTTTTTTCTAAAGTTTTCATTAATTCTAATTCTGAATGCCTCACTATTGCACAAATTTCTTCTAAATAATTTCTATAAAGTGGGTACCTATTATACGTTGAGAACTTTCGGGGTGGTAACATATGATTTGGAAATACTACCAGTGAAGCATTCATCTCTCTTTCATTCTTTTCGATCCACCAATCAATATACTCATCTTTGGGTATTGGTTCTTCGTACTCATACTTCACAATTTTTCTTCTTATAATTCTCTTTTTCCTCGGATATTTAGGGAGGGATTTTGTATTTTTATTTAATTTAGGCCTAATTCCAAAAATAAATGGTAGCATAGCTAATGAAATTTTGCCCACCCCCTTTTCAAAATATTGATCATGTGCATTAATTTTGTCTAAATCAGCTTTCATTTGACCTTTTTTCCAAATTTTGGAGATGAAAAGATGTTTTAATTGGGCCTGATAAGGCTTGTGCCGCCATCGCCCCGCTTTGTTTGAAGTCCAACATGGACACTTCCTGCCCTGTACAAGAAAAATTACATTTTAGTAACAATTACATTTGTTTAATACTACTTTAATACACACGCATATAACCATATTACTTTGTTTTAACTCTACAATGCTTTTCCATGTGTTCCTTTAGGTATATCTGGAAAAACTGTCATTATTTAAACTGATCAGTTAAAGCAGGGACAGATTTTCTGTAATATAATCCCTATCCAGGACACCTTTTTAAGTTTCATATTCATTCATATTCATATTCATACTCGAGTCAATCACTTTACTATAAGTATTGACTACCTATTAACAGTTTCAGATGCGAATTATTTATAGTTCAGTAATTTAGCACCGGAGACCTCCATTTTCCTTTGAAATTCTCAGTTAATTTTCTCTTACTGTCAATCCACAATTAATTAACCTTTTATTAAAGATCTTAACGTAACTAGATAAAGTGATAAACTCATATAAATCCCTCAAGTACATCACGTGATTATCAACAACCATTGTCGAGAGGGTAAGAGTTTACAATTCATAAAGATAATAAATTAGTAGAGTTAATGTAAATAACATAAGATAAAGATTTATTCTAAAAACACTTATTGTGACTATCCTTATCATATTAATAATATATTGTATCAGAGAATGGCGTGTGTTACATCTTTAATATAAAAATTGTGAGTACCTTGCAGAATCTCAGTAAATATTTCAGTAATCTCAGTAATTATTCTCGTGTAACTTCTATCAACTCGATCTCTTTTATCACACGCAGAATATCATGACAGACATATGTTGCCAGGAAACAGAATAATGCCTTTCCTCTCATTGTATTGTGGTTTCCTTGTATAATTTTTTATTTTATTTTAGTGACATTGTTAGACCGCCCCTGTGGTCTAGTGGTCAGATTTACTGGCTACAAATCCAGAAGTCGTGGGATTGATCTTTGGTAGTTCCATAATTTTTCTGTGAAGCAGTGTGTCTGGAATGGTTAAACTCACCTCATGAGAACCGATGTGGAGCTACTTTAATAAACAAGTAGCATCTCTTGTCCAGAAAACTGAGATTAATAACTTCATTGAACTGGCCTCCTGGCAACCACTACCCCCAAATTTTAGCACTATCATTACTAATAATAACGGCTGCTCGGTTGACATTATTTGCTTACGGCTTCACGCCACAGAGTTATTTCATTACGTTGTTAGCTACTGACTCTGGCTCTATGTTATCAGGAGTGGCGTGTCGTGGAATGTCGACAGGGTAAGCAGAGCTTGTTAAAACTGTAGAATGTCCTCACCCACTCAATCCCAATTCAAACAATCTCACGTGGGAATGTATGTTCGTCGATACCCGACCAATGACTGTCTTACTGGGTTATGAGAGCAATTTATAGGTACTGTTTAAACTAACTCGTCTTACCCTGACAATATTCCATGACACGCCACTGTGCACTAAGAAATTGAAAGTTCATTGTCACACTTATGTCACCTATCCCTATAGAGCTATTACACAATATGCCTAAATTGTGCGTTTATGTCGTAGCATTTATTTTACATAATAACAAGAATTTAAATTATTTTTTATATTTAAATTAGAAATAAACAAGATGGGGAGTCATAAAAAAATACTTCACTAATCATTTTATACGTTACATTAATAGTTAACTATCAATATATGAAAACAAAATTTAAAATATGTGTTATTGTAATAGTTGAATACAAATCACTGCAGAAATGTCATATCATTCCGAAAACGTATATACCTCTAACTTGAAAATTTATCATTGTTTTTCTAAACATGTTGTGTGGGAATTAACAATGCGTTCTGTTGGAAGTAAATATTAAAGGCATTACTTTATCATTACTCATAATATTCAGTTTTAAATTTATAAACGAATCAAAATTGAAAATACAAATTACCTGAAATTATAACAAAAAACAGACTATATTAGCTAAAAAAAGTCTAGAAGATCATTTCATATTAATCTCACTAATATCATCCAAACAAGTATGGTCTAGTTTTTATCTTGTCGAATCATAATATTTCACAATCACCCTACCATTACACATTAGCGTAAGTGCATATAACCCGAACGGATTATAAGAAGGTGCTAATTAATAATAATAATAATAATAATATAATATTAAAAATAAAAACTTTTATTTGAAATATATATTTATAAAACTAATAATTTCTTAGTTATTGGCAACTATATTAATACAATTTTGTGAGTTTTGGTTATATGGATATACTACTTAAGTTTTCACGTAATAATTATCTATTGCCATAGAGTGAGTAATTAAGTAAGTCTCTCAAAAAGTTGATATTCTTTTTCCTTTAACCTCTTAGGAGAAATGTTTGTACAGCAATGATCTCTCTCTTTTATTTTAGACTCAATATTCAATATATACCTTTTTTATTGGTCTAAATTTATAAATGAATAATCTAATAGCAATGCAATAACCATTAGATGTCCAACCTCTAATAAAATGTCTATAATTTTAATTGGAAGTTGAAATTGTAATACGAAGTGTTGACCCTTGTGGACCCAATATTGATTTTTTTTTCCAAGTATACAAATAAGGACTTTAATTATTAAAATAAATTATAGAATTTAAAGCTGGGAGTAAAAAAAGTTTTACGTAAGTATAACGCGATTTTTGCTCAGGTTTGCTAGTGTATATTGTTTCGTTTCACATAGTTATATTACGAGTTTTGAGTAAATATCTCCAATTTTAAACAATGGAGTTAGAAAGTCTGTGCAGAGTTCCATACCATTTATTTTTTAACAAAGTCAGTGTAACATGCTCAAGAGAGTCTACCGGTTTTTAAAAGTTTTCTCACAATATTTTACATCTAATTGATAACAAAAAGTGTTGAGGTACACTTTTAAATGTGGTATAAATAATAAAACGAGACGTTACAATATAATAATAACCATTCATATTGGTAGACAATTTTTGAAATGCGAGTTTATACTATGCCAAAATTTGAACAGTAATAATTAATTTTAATCTATTATTTTGAGATAAACAACACGGGTACAATATGCTGTTGATAAAAAGACTTTTAGAATGTCAACTGAACTAATGGAACTTCTTTATTAGGCCTAACTACACCGGCGAAGTTTGAAGAAGGTATGTTTGCAGAAGTCCGCAAAAACCTCTTACATCTCTTACCAACAGTCTTCCTAGAACCCCCACTTTAAAATGCCCTCTTTTTGTGCGGAAATTTCTTGTCTTTACCGACGTCAAAATTTAAGTTAATTTTTTCCCCCTAGCAAATGCCTGTCTTCCTGACGTCAAATGCGTTGACTCCCCAATTTATTCGAAGCTAATTCTCAACAAAGATTTTCTTTTTGCCCATGAAGTGCCTGAATTTACGACATAAACGCTTAACGATAGTTTTATTATGAGTAGAATCCCCGATCTCTCCAACATTAATTCTCAACAGATGTGCATCGTTGGCCACATGGTCTAAGTCGTCACTCTCGCAGTAGACTTGACTGCCGAGTATGGGGAGTTTAAGGTCATATTTTCTTTGTTTGCGTCATTTTAAGTCACCTTTAAGCATTTTTTTAGTCATTTTAAGGCATTCATGTCGAAAAGGTGTATTTTAAATACCACAGATATTTTATAAATGCATAAATGCTCACACATAAATTTTATCAACGTATAGTTGTCGGAATGAGAACAAGCGTGGATTCAGGAGAGGGGGGGGGGGGTCATCAAAGGGTCAGTTGACTCTCCTGTGAATGCTAGAAAATTAGTACAAAACAAAATAAAAGTTCAAATTTTAGAAAGAAAATACAACACACACAAATTATACACTTTTATATCTTTTACGCGCAGAAACCTTTTAAGCCGGGCCTACAAGTGCATTTTCCTTCCATGATTAATCAATGTCTGACATGACTCACGCAAGTATGAAAAAAATATTCATTTTCATGTACGAATATATGTCGTGCATAGCGAGTAACGAACATTGTTCCGCATAAGGATGGTAAACTACCACACGTCAAAGAAAACTAATAATTGCCTGAGAGCAGTTCATCCACGAACACCCGATATAGAGTATGTGGTGACGGCAGGAGTGGTGGAACTGTGGGGGACTCTGTCTCCCCGGAAATAATTTAACCCTCCCTGGAATAACCCCCTCCCCCCCAGATATATTTCAAATCCTCTGATATTATTGAATCTGAATCTGAAAGGGTTACCTTAAATCAAACTCCAAATGACTTATTTATGCATTCTTTTGTCATAATCCGGAGAAAGATATATAAACATAAAACTACACTTTTGGATGAGATATACAATTTTGCCAGGAATGTAGTGATACCACTCCAAATACTCAAATAATTCTTAAATGTTTTAAGTATATGTGGGGACTAGTGAATTGAGAGTTTTTAAATTTCCAAAACTTACTCTTTCTCATATAGTGTGTGTATTAAAGGTTGGGGAAGAAATTAAAAAATAAGATATTTGTGAACTACACATAAATTATTTATATTACTAAAAATAAAACAAATATTCTTATTTGTCATGAACCCAATTTATAAGGTCATTTTCCAAATATTTCCAATTTTCTAAAGTTTGAAGAATGTAAACTACCGTAAGATTAATTTATTTTAGAAAATTGACATACAATATTTACTATAGCGTAAAATATTCTCCAAATACAAATTTCGAAACAAATTGTTTAAGAGATTTAAAAAAATCGATTTTCTTAAAACTTCGTCATAAGTAGACTACTATTAAATTTTAAGAGAAAAACAAATATATAAAATTATTTATAATATAAACTACTAACGATACCTATTTTGAAAAAATCGTTAAAGCCATTTATTAAAATTGTCGAATTAAAAAAAACACGAGTCATCAGTAAACTATTCTTAAAGAATTTTCACTAACACACACACAAAAGACGTTCATAGTTTAATGTGTCATGTCACATCTCCTGGATTAAAAAATTGAAAAATCACTCATTAGTAAGAAAACTACTCCTTAAAGGATTACTAACCAAAATACAAGTATTCAGGATTATTTGACAGTTAAAAACACCCACTAATTATCAATTTTAAAGACAATCGTTTTCGAAAAATATAGAATTAAAAAAATAGCTCATCTGTGAGCTACCTACCCTTAATTTTAGAATTAGGGTCAAAATAATAAAAACGTCCCTATAACATCTAAATAGTTATCAAGTTTCAAATAAATACATCAAACAGTTTCAGATTATCGCCAAGGACAGACAGACATACATACATGGGGAGGAGACAGCATTGTAAAATCCAACTTCTTTAGTTTCGAACACACATAAAATTAAAGATTCATCACAATTTTGAGGTAGAAAACTTTTCACGATGACAATTCTCTCTTGATATGAGAAGGCAAAGGGTATACACTATAATATCACAAAGAAAATAATTCTAAGATCTATCTATGATGTTGCCCATTTCCCCAAAGACATTTTCTCAACTACCTATTCAATTAAGTACTATTCTGAATGTACACTATTCAATCACTTAGAGGAGTGGTGCGGTGGTGGGGTTGGGGGAAGGCAACTGCATCGGTGGATACGTGGACTAAGTGTCAGGCTCATCCAATCTGGTTCGCCAATGGCATAATGTACAATAATAGTAAGTTAAATGCAGAGTTTAAATTAAACACACATTAATTCATTACAGTACTGAGCTACTGAGTGTC
Organism: Timema cristinae; assembly: GCA_039000515.1. NCBI lineage: Eukaryota > Metazoa > Arthropoda > Insecta > Phasmatodea > Timematidae > Timema > Timema cristinae. The sequence continues at coordinate 22,806,692 of JBCFYV010000935.1, forward strand.
GTAAGGAAAATAAATCTGGCAGAAATTATTTTTAAGAAGTGTAGTTGATGTGTATTTATTATTATTATTATTATTATTTATTATTATTATTATTATTATTATTACATCATCACCGCGTATTACTACCCATTCGGGTTATACGCACTTACGCCAATGTGTAATGGTAGGGTGATTGTGAGATGCAGTTTAACGTGGTATCCGAACCACGGTGTAGGCCTGGCATTCCTCCGATTCACAAGTTGTGATTAATACATGTTTTGTCATAGGTGATGGATGGGTTTGGAACTCAGATAAATCTGTGACGGGACCTAGGATTGAACCACGGACCACCAACACAGAAGTCCGACACCTTACCCCTAGACCACCAGGTCACCTTTTATGTGTATTGTTACAAGAGCTTTTGTCATTGAAACAAACACGTCTTTTCAGATGACATTTTGATGGAGTGTCTGTAAAAATAGAGAATAAGGCAAGCTTTTCATAATATCTTTTTATCCTAGTTCATTCTATGAACTGTTTTTAAACTTATATTTGACTCTAGTGCTCCCTAAGCTATTTTTTTAAACTAATTATCTACTCTATTGCCATCTATTAGAATTTTTGGAACTAAATTATTGCTTGTTCTATTTATTTTTCTTTCGTTGGTTAAAAACGGTTAGTTTATTGTGGATGTGGTGGGTTTCTGGAAACCCTATATTTTTTAGCATGTTTAAAGTTAAATAATGAATTCATTTAATGTCACTTATAATTTTTATCACCAAAACAAAAATTCAATTAAACTTGCGTGCTCTCGAGCAAAAAGCACTCTAAAAGATAAGAAAAAGTATGGAGATGTAATTAAGAACTTAAACAAAGAAAATAAAAGTTGGTTTGGAAATCTTATTGAAACTAGGTCTGTAAAGAAAAAGAGGGGTGTCTCTAAAATATCTGAGGATATAATTAATTTTGATGTGCCATTAAAAACAGACTTATCCTCTGAACTGTGGTGGTACAATAAAACTTTGTCAGATCAGAATAGAACAAATAAACAAGTCTGCAATAAGAGCATTACAAAACAATTATCTTGTGAAAGTAGTGGTGCTTCGACTTTGTGCAAACCATCAATCAAATCCGAAGAAGCTTGTGATCTTCAAAAAGACATTTTGAATTCTAAAGTGCCAATTGCCAATAGTCAACCTATAGTGTCTTTGACTGAGAAGACACAAGCTAAGTGCCCACTTTTCATTCTTCCTGACATTTTTATTAGAAATATTCCAAGCTTTCCCCTCACCAATGCTAACAAAAAGCCCACAAAGTGTTTGCATGCAACTAATAATATCATGAACCTCTCAAGTGACAGTAAGGATTACTTGAGGTATCCCTCAGTGAGTAAGATACTCAATGCTACTATGTCTAAAAGTGCTCAAGCTGCTCTCGACAGATGGCGAAATAAAATGATTGCTCAACTTGGCGAGGAGGGTTTTCTTGAATATCATAAAGGTTTGTTACCATGTCAAAAATGTATTGGTAACAGATACATTCACCACTTTCGCATCTCACTTTGATTTTGTTTAGCTATTATTTAACAAGTTTATGAAAATAAAACAAATTTGGCATGCTAATAGATGGGCTATATCCATAACAGGATTTTAAAAACTTTTTTTTCTGTTTACTTTTAGCTCATTATACAATTTGGCTATCATAATAAATGTAACACTGTTAAAATAGCATTTTTCCACTTCTTTATGTCTTAGCGCAAAGAATGGCTCCCTCTAGCATTAGTATCTTAAACCTAGTTTTTAGTTAACCCAAACCATATAAGATTATTAATTTATGTAACAATTGAAATTAATATTTGATAGGGGAATGCCAGGCCTCCACCGTGGTTCGGATTCCACGTTAAACTGTAGGTCCTTCATTTCATCTCACTATCACCCTACCATTACACATTAGCGTAAGTGCGTATAACCCGAATCGGGTAGTAAGACGCGGTGCTAATAATAATAATAATAATAATAATAATAATAATAATATTTGATATTGGATAGGCTTACAGATTAACCTAGTCCCATTCACAAGTATTGTTCAAATATGATATAAAATGTGAGGCACCTAAATATCTCATTAACTTATTGGGAACTATGTGCCAAAGCACCTTATCATATAATACACTATATTTTACTTGAGATATAAAGTCATGAAAAATGTTAACACTTATCATTATATTCCCAATGAAACCGTGAATCGAACAATATTATAATTATATTTCTTTTTAATACAACATTTAGACAACTCATTAAAATATAAGTTCAAGTGAAAACATAGTAGATGAACATGTGGTTGATCCACTTTCCCTAACGATATGACCTCGACTTATAAGTCGAAAGTTAAATCATTCATTTCGTTAACATTAATCGAGATTCAAATTTATTAGTGAATGGAATGGTAGCAAAGTTATATCAAATCAGCCAAGTAATTACCATAATGAAGGTTAGTTTAAGCTAGGTTGAAAGTACCTATTAAAATAGCCTAATTTTTTAGCCTTAAACTTTATAGCCTTATTACTTTAATTAATATTTGACTTCCACTGAGAGTGTTCTTTTAGAACTTGACTAGGTTTTCAGTTACCGGTAAGTTCTAATGGAGCATTTTGTGAGTTTGTTGGATGTAATTTAATCGTTAGTGAAGCTTCAAGAGTGTTTTCGTTTGGATAGGAAAAGTAGAGTTAAATCATTTACATGAAATTTGTCTGTTGAAAAAGAGATCAAAGTGTGGTCGCCGCAGATGATTATTATGTCTTAATAAAGGCTCAGATATTCTCTTAGCTGTCTCACCTGACACTATGTCAAATTTCTTTATACAGGGACTTTTTTTTTTAGAAGATTCATTTGCCAATTTTTAAAACTGTGTTTATATTTTTATGGTTTTGTCTGAAGCTGGTAGATCTCAATTTTCTCTGTTAATCGGCTATATAATATATGAATGTAGAGCTTTTGTCACCCGATTTTACTGATTTTTCAACAATAATTGTTTTTGGAAACTGTCACAACATATGAGGGATATTTTTGTTTTTGATTGTTCTGGCATTGTAGCTTAAATTGACGAATCCTTAGTAGCTTAAGGGTAATTCCATGCTAAATCAACAAATTTTAATAAAAAAACATTTGCCACACCATTTTTGATTTTGATGAAATTTGGTAGGAGATTTGCACCAATCTTTTAGACTTCAAAACAATTGTTGTTATATATTTTTTTTAAATTACTCCTTGAGATATAGGCTATTTTTTACATCACAAACAGGCAAAAAGTGTCATTTTAGGGTTATTTTCTAAAATCTGCATTAAGTTTATTTGAACTAGCAGGGATGACAGCTAGGGCTCATTTGAAATCTTAAAGAATGAACTTTTTTTTAGTTTAGACGAAATCAGATTTGAGTTAAAGCTAAGCAGTTTTTTAGGCCTAAATTTTCATTTTTTTAATGGATTTATTTGGAACTTGGGCTTGAAAAATATAATGAAGGATTTATAGCAACAGGCCAATATTTTTTCCTGTTACACTTATGTATGAGTAGTATGTGCAGAAAAAAAAAATTGAACTGTTACTGATAGTCCTTCAACCTAAAAAAAATTGCTAGAATTTTGAAAATTTTCAAAAAATTGCTTTTTCGGAGCCCAAAAAGTCATGTGGGACATGTGTTAAAAATTTGAAATTGCCAGGATAGAAAGCCCCTATAGAGTACTTTAAGACAAAAAATATTTCATCTTGTTACTTAAAGGGGTTCAGGTGCCACAATCCTTTGAAGTAACAATAAAACAACGCTCAATCACTATTGAAAACTGGGCTAAGCAGGCATAGACATATTTTTGCTGAAAATTATAGTAGGCCTATAATTTTTTGGCAAAATTCAAATATGACAATTACTGAATTACAAAAACATAATTCAATCTAAAAACAAAGCTTACAAGGCACACTTAGAGATTTAAGTTTATCGCGTTGCTGTCTTTTTTTCATTAAGAAGAGTCGACAGGTGCTCATTCATCTGTGGTGTGATATTATGAGTTCTTCCAGTAGCTGCCAAGAACAACTCACAGGGTGTGAGAATACACAGAATATTATTTTTTTGGATCCACGTGTTGTAGTCACTGGTTGATTTTATGAAAGATGTGCCAGGACCATGAGAATGGAAAAAGTGTATTCGATATTCTTCTTCAGTATCATGAACTTTTATTTCAAGAACCTCGCCCAACCACCAATCCTCATCATACACACAACAGATGTAATCCCTAAGCTTTGGCAGTAGGTCAGTCTGTTGTTGAACCTGAACTTCCTTACTGACTGCAACAATTCTGAATTCTTCCGACAGGGATGTAATGCAGACATGAAGAACACTTTGGCTAACAGGAATAAAACTATTATATGATCTAGTCTGGGGTACAGGAATGGCAATTTGGTACCTTAAAAAACTTCAAATAGCTTCTAAATAATTTAATATGGGACCTAAGCCTATTCATAAATGTTTTTGGCCCTAGAAATTGGTGACCTCTCCCCCTTCCCATAACAAAGTTTCATTTGCCTTTTTATGTAGATACCCATGGCTTTTCCCAAGATTGTTTGTACCAGTCTTTTAGTTGAATGATTGACCACTATTTTGTATTTTAATTAGGCTATATTTGATTTTTCTAGTAATTTATCATTTAGCAAGACTGGCGAGGACGGGGAGATCAAGGTTTGAATCTCGGTAGGGTGAACTGGGGGTGGTTTTCCTTAAATGGTTTCTCAATCTCCCTCCATGCATTTATGGGTTCACTTCCTTTAAATTCAACCTTTCCCATTCCTAATCCATTAGCATAATAAGTACTTAAGCGTATAACTCAAACAGTTAGTAAGACGCAGTGCTAAATAAAAAAAATATATTAAATAGAAATTTATCAGAAAACCAATTATATTTACAGGGGCTTAAGTAACATCAATTGGCCAGGCTATTAACTGCTAAAATCATTCAATTTTGGTAGCCCCTTTGCAGTGTGTATACAAATACTGGAAATTACTGGATTTTATCTTTATTGCTACTAGGAATATAGTCTAATTTTGAATCAAATCCTTTACATTGTGCAAGCTTGTCGGATGTGAATATTCTGCAGAACCCTATTGTTTATCTTGTTACCTTTATGTATAAGAAGAAATTAGTAAACTCGAAGATAAAAAAATAGTTAAGGATGATTGGTTGGAAAGTATAGTTTTTACAGATTGTCTTTGGCCCCATAGAGTGTATTGGGATAAGATTAAATGATATTGTTCTTTGTGTAAAACTAGCTTTGATATAAATAAAATGGGAGTTTATAAATCAAATCTCATGCAGAGAGAAAGAAGCATATTGACAGAGTGAAAGCTGGGTTAATGGAGCAAAAATAAATAAAAAAGTTTGACTTGGTTCCTGCAGCCAAAAATGCAATGTCATCTGTGGGCCTACATGGTGAAGGTGTACAAATGACCATGAACTGGTTTTGAAACTCAAAACTAAACCTAGTTGTCCTTTTTAGTGTTTCTTTATCAAAAATGATTGTGTATAACCCGAATGGGTAGTAAGACGCGGTGCTAATAATAATTTTTCAAAAATGAAGTTTCTCATTCTTAAATATTGCTGGCTATTAATCAAATAATGAAACAGTCTTCTTCTAGAATTTTTTCTGCTTATAGTAATTTTCTATAGTAATGTTTTTCGATAGTGATAATTCCTAGAAATTCCAAATTCATAAAGATAAACTTGGATAGGTATGTCATTATTTATGGACTAACTCTTTTTTTTAATATCAAAAGTGAGTTTGCTTATATAGTTAAACAATGCTCATTTTACTGCATTTCATTCGATGAGAGCATAAATATTGTGGCTCAGAAGACCCAGATGGATATTGTTGTTTGCTTCTAAAATCAAAATGAAATTCACAGGCTACAAGATATTTAACTTGTGACTTTTCAGGCCATGCAACAGCTCAAGATATATCAATGAACATTATATCTGCACTTGGATATTTGAAAAATGCTTCAAGTTTTCATGTATGGGCCAAATGTAGACCTCAAATTTTAAATTATCTCACAAATTAATTGAAGAAATATTCTCCACAAGATCCTGTATTGCTGGAATTGGAAACTTGCTCTTTACACATTGTACATGGTTCTTACAAAACTGCACCTTCTATATCTAGTTGGGCTACTAACCAGTTATTGCACTCAGTATATTATTTATTCAAAGATTTTTACAACGAGAAATGAACAACAGAATCATATCTTTTCCCAATTAAGCTTTTTTTATATTAGATGGGTTGAGAACTCAAAAGATGCCAGAGAAAGCAATGTCACTGCTGCTTTATTTAAAAATTATGTTACATCTTCTAACAAGAATCCTCCAAAATATATAATTTTCAAACATTAAGTAACTTTGTGAAGGATGAACTTTTGACAACAAAGTTGTGATTCATGCTGTCATTTTCATTTGAGTTGGAGAAATTTCTCACTGAATCAATCACTGAGCAATCAACCTATATTGCCATTTATGTTTGCAGATATAAGTAAACTACTTGAGCAGTTGATGGATAAAATTAATAAATGTGTTTTAATAAGTTCAGCAAATACTTAATAAAAAATTGTTATCTATTGATTTGAAGAAACACTCCAACAGTAAATCACTTTCTACTGTATATATTGGCCTCACGGCATCAGCAGATTATACAAACACTAAAGACATCAAAGCAGGGCCATTTTAATTAAGAAAATTTGATGCCTGGGGCAAAAAAAAAAAAATCTGAGTTCCCCCTTTGATGACCTATGATAGACATACCCTAACTTTCTATCATTTAATACTTTTGAAATAATTATTGTTTGATTCTGGGAGCCTTTCAAATATACTGGATTTTTTAAATAAAATATACTGGTAAAATTAGAAATGTACGATACTGGAATTTCAAAACTCTAATCCAATGACACCCTGCCTAAACACAAATCATTTACCACAGTATTCATAAAAGTCCTCAACATAAGACGGTTATTTTCTTCAGAAGGTTTCCGTGAAGTTGAAAAACCATATAGATTGGCGTTTAAGTGGAGTGAATTTTTGTTATATGTGTTCATTTCAAAGGATATGTATAGAAACTTCACATCACTTTTATGTTTCCTCAGACTATTTAGAGAGTTTGTACTTGATTTACACAAGTTTACTAAAGAGACACATTGTAAAATCAAACTAAATGATGGTAACACTATCAGCTGTGCATCAGATTACTATTAACACCATATACAGTAGCCCCATGGCTTCTTTGGTGCTGACTGGCAGCTGACAGTTTTGAAAAGTTACCAGACCAAATTATGTATCCCCACGCTGAATTATATGATCTACAAAAACATGTGTTTAGCAGCTGTCACTTCTGACGGTTAAAATTTAGGTATATACCTAAATTTGACTGTCAAAAAGTTAGCTATGATCTGTCAATCAGCACCAAAGAAGCCATGAGGCTACTGTACATTGTTTAAATTGACACTTGATAGTTGATGTTGCTAATCATAGATTTAACTACTGCAACTCGGTATCCACAAATTTGCATAACTTGAATACATGTAAGTCGAGAACTTACTTTACTGACAGACCTATTTAACTTTAAATCATTCTAGTTTAAAATGTTGGCCAAAAAAAATAATATCGTACATTCATGACCTTAGTTTACTTGGATGACGGCTCAAAAAGTTACTAGAAATAGTCCCTAATCCATCCCTATGCCAACAGCTGACATCTGTCACTTTGGATAACTGTAATGAAAACATATGGTAAAGTATGAATGTGATAGTTAACCACAGTAATTTAGGCCAATATTATTTATATTTATTTGAGGTCGGGCAAAAGCTTATTTATTGTTTTATTCCACTTAAAAAAAATTATTATATACAGCACTTTCACAAAAGGTCTAAAGAACATAGTTTCAAAATGGTGACTGACGAATTTAAACTATATGATTGAACTTTATGTAAACAAGTTCTTTACACTGATGCACCCACGTAATGGATAAAAATATCTTATTCAGTTATATATTTTAAAATATGATAAAGTAATCATAAAATAATTTATTATGTATAAAAAAATTGCAAGTATTTTCTCTTTTCCAAGTAAATACGATGCCTGTATTAAAATATATTAATGTATGCACAATATTACACATCATAGATAACATTACAAAATGAAGAATAAGTACTTTTAATTATGTTTAGAATATTGTTTCAGATTGGGTAAAAAGAAATTATTTAAAAAAATGAAATAGTGTGAGAAAACTTTAGTTAACATTATTTTTCAATGTAAGATATAGTATGATTTAAAATATTTAACAGTTATAACAAAACAGTGATCCTTTACGAGTGTTGGCAACCCAAAACCTAAACATATGCTTTTTGAACTGTCATCCAGGTAAAAACCACAGACTACATTTAATATAATGAAAATCAAACCTGCAAATACTTTGTGTTTCAGGTCTTCTATCAAAGGGCAGTTTGTTCCATAGTACGGTTCATTCGTATTTGTCCGGTGCTACTGTGTCTCCGGAGCCAGATATTGAGGGTTGCTGGCAGAGCATGTCCGGAGTGTTGCCAGACATCACCAACGTTAGAGTACTCGAGAGTCATGTTGTTCATAGTCAACTCTTGTATAGAGGGATAATTGACTGTGTGGCAGAGTACAAGTTAGTTACAGTAGTAAAATAAAACTTTTGTAGAAAATAAAATGGCTACATAGGCCTATTTGTTCTTTAAACAAATTAATTTTCAATTGCATCACACTAAAATGAGTCAGATTTGTTTGGATCAACTAAAAGGTGGTGACAGTTTGTTTTGTTTTTCTCTGTATGCCACTTAATTATTCGGGCTCTTTGCATATCTACACTTATGGGGTGGAGAAATAAGATAGAATATAGAAGAAACATAACTAGATTTGTGTGGAGAAAGAATGTGAAATCATTTAGTAGAAAATACTCATTACGCTAGGCTGGGAGTCAAACCCCAACCTTTCTGTTACAGGTAAACCAGACAAACCTTAGGTTGCATGCCCACAGATGTAGGCTGTGCCATAAGTTAAAGTTGAATTTATTCACTGTACATGAGTGTCTTATGCAAACTTGTTGACATATTTAGATATTTTTAAAAATAAAAATTATGTGTACAATTCTGGAAAAATACAACATATCGCTGCTCGGAAAATGTTTTGTGTCTATCAAAGGTGGAACCATTAGCAATAACTCATGTTTGAGTTGTATGCTTGTTTCATTTGTAACCAGTGTTATTTGATTATTTTCATTACTATAAAACAACACAAATCTGGCTCACTGTGAGCATAACTTTTTTTGCTTTTTTTTTTACACTATCTTACTACTGGTTGAGGATATATGCATATTAACAAATAGAAACAATACACAGTCTAAATTGGCTCTCCTTTTCTCAAGAGTAATTAAAAAAGGTAATATGAATTGTAGCACCAACTCCACATGCGAGTAGGCTAAAAATTATGAAAGGAACAGGGGATACTATAAATTATGAGGAGAACAAATATACTTAATTCCAAAAATATATCTATTTATTTAGCAAGTAACATTAAACAGTAGTGTCGGCGAGTTGTATGCGAAAATAGAGTCATACAAGAGGATACCATTACTGACAAATTTAGAACAATACATTCAATTTAAGCTAGTAATGTCAAGCATGATAGCTCTAAAGGTACAATGTCCTACTCACAGAGATAAACTCCAAATATAATTTTAATTGAACACTACTAGCTCAAAATTTAATAGATAAACACAAAAGATAAATGCAGAGAGACACCAAGAATACATCTAATGTGAACACTAATAAATCATTACAAAAGAGTGAAACTCAAAAGCCAATTTCAGAGAAAAGCTTTAAATAGATTCAATTTGAACAATAATAAACCATTATTAACGAATGAAGCCCAAATGTTAATATTAAGAGTGAAGCTCAAAACACATTTGATTGAACAATAATAAATCATATTAAAGAATGAGGTCCAAAATATAATTTTAAGAGAGAAGCTCAAAATACATTTAATTTGAACAAAACTAAATTATTATTATTAAAGAGTTGTAACGGGCTACGCTCATTTAGCCCGTACATACAAAGAAAAGATAACTTGCCATACATACAAAGTAAAAGAAACTAAAAACAGATTGCAGTTTATTAACTCACTATGTAATTGTGTTCTTGAATACGGCCAGGCATACGCTAATACTGCCGACTAGACAACCAAAGAGAGAATAAGCAGACATGACAGCTACACCTGGTCAACTGGGACGGCGTCTCGCGTTGCCTTGGACGGTGGCCAACTGTAGTTTTGTTCTGGACGATTCTATCATGTGCCAGCAAACCCTCCATTCCCCTACACTCAGACTTCAGATTCATTTAGTGTATAATGCAACGCCTCTCGTACTATTGTTAATATTCAATTACAACTCGTCACACGAGCATCCAGGAGACTTCAGTTCAACGTAAATCTACAAGTCGCGGTCATGATGGTTGTTGCGTTGGTCTCATCACATCGCCACAGATAATGTAATATTTGTCATGATTATACATTTAGTCTTTTTATAAACTTGTATTTTTTTTTAGAAGCTTCAGTGTAGGTTTAGTGGATTAGTATACTCTTTGGTAGAGTTTATTTATTCTAACCAGAGTGTAGTCCTTATGACCACTCTTGTTTATTGTTTAACTATGTCCTTATGACATGTCGTAAATATTTGAGTGAGTCTGATGCCCTGTTCTATATGACCATGACTAATCTATACATTGGCTAAAAGGGGGAGATTGGGTTAATCTCTGGCATTACTGTATGACCTACTTGGGTCTTTGACTGTTTTCAGTCTTTAGTTTGCCAACATTGTTGTACCTTAGTACGGTGCTCACCTCGTGGGTATGTTTCTATTCCAGAGGGGTGGCCCACTTGGTGTTGTTATTACTTGTTCGGCTCCATTCAGGCGCCGCTTGGCTCTTTAATGTTTAGAAGTTTTCTATTGTTGTATGTCTCCAGACTATTGTTGAGTGTTGATTATACTATTGGATGATCAGGCAGTACTAATTAGGAATAGGTCAGCCATAGTTTCCTAATGGCCTAGATTCCTGATATCTCTCTTTTACTGGTTGTAAACCAATAGTTACAGCACGTGAAACATTTCTTTTGTATCATATTACTCTTATCGGAGTTAACCAACACTAGCTAGCTCAGTTAGAAACTATCACTCTGTCTCTTTAAATAAGAACTTCCTAGTTTTAGATATTGTTCAACTTCATTATTTGCTCATGCTTATCAGATTTGAATCTAACAGCAGTAGGGCTGGAGTAAAGTTGTGTATGGTTGTTTAATCTTAATTTAATTAAAGTTATGGTAATTGTTTGTTTAGCACACTTTCATTCTAGAAAGTACACATGTTCTTCTTGACGTCACTTGTTTTTCAATATTCAACCAAACCATTGTTCTCTTGGTTGTATGCCAATTTAATGTTCCTCACACCAAACACGGTCATTTTGGTAACAATGTTTCTTGTTACTTTATTAAAGCGTAACATTAAACAGTGGAAAGATAGACCGTGTTCGTGTCTTTGGAATACAACACTCATAAACTTATAAACGTTAATTGGAAGTAACAAAGTATAAGTATGATTTACAAGTTTAACAAATCAGTTTATTAATATTCAAACAATTCAAAAGGAAGCACATAGAACTATAGGTAGAAATTATTCAAACCATCCATTGGTTATTTTGAATTCACTCTTCAAGGTCAATTTCTAAAACATTCAAATTTTATACAATTTGTTGTAAGTAAATTAGGTACCTTTAAATCATTTTAAATAATTTGTTTTAAGTAAACTGGGTACCTTTAAATCAATTTAATTTACATAAATATAGATACATTATTATTGATGTGTAAAATAATTTGTAATAAATAAATAAAATGATAGAATATTAGTAAAATAATAGAGCACAAATAAAAGTAGAAACACTAACACATATTTACACACACTTTGATATTTCGATAATATTATAGCATTATTATTATGTGTGCTAGTGTTTCTATTCTTATTTGTGCTATACCATTTTCCTAATATTCTATCATTTTATTTGTTTAATACAAATTGGTTTTGCTCAATGCACTTTATTTCATACATATGATATGTAAAATAGTACCAATTTTGAACCAAATCGCTATAACCATTTTTTAAATATTCAAATTAAAAAAAAAGTCATTAATAAACTAACCCTTAACCAAATCCCTCCCCCCCCCAAAAAAAAAACAATTAAACAGCTCTATTTGTCATGTTCGTGTAAAAAATTCTACCCATATAAATATTTAAAGCAAAATCATTTTAGCAATTTTCAAAATAACTCGAATTTTACCCAAAACAATATACATGGCTATTTGTTAATTCAAACTTTCTCAAGATACCCATTTGGAACCAAATCGTTAGGGCCAGTTTTTAAATATTTCAAGTGTTTGAAAAATCTGTTGTTAGTTAACTACCCATAAGTCAAGTGTTTACCCCAAAAATAAGTATAGGACCTACACTGTTATTTGTCATGGCAAACACTCCCAAACTACCCATGAATATCTTGTTACTCCTAAAACAAGTAAACAGTGTTATATGTTATGTCAAACACCACCAAGATACCCATTTGGAACCAAATCGTTAAAGCCATTTGTAAAATATTCCAAGTTTAAAAAAAAATCATTCATCATTAAACTATCCTTCAACAAATTTTTGCCCAAAGACCAATAATATAGTGCTATTTTTCATTTCAAACAAATCCTAAGTATACATTCTAAACAAAATTGTTAGAGCCATTTTCAAAAAATTTGCAATTCAAAAAAATTATCAGTAAACTACCATTAATTGAAGGGCTAAAGTAAAAAAAAATCTTTTTGTGGAATAGCGCTATAGTTTCCAAATAACAATTTGAACAAAATCCATCAAAATGTTTTGAATCCTTGACCATGGACAGACAGAATTCTAAAAAAAAATGTTTTCAAGCTCACATAAAATGTAAAATTTTGTCATAATCTTGAGCTTGATTTTTTTTCATGATTACAATACTTTCTCTTGATATGAGAAAGTAAAAATGGTTAAATATCCTTGCATTTAATATTAGAATACATCCAAAGTTTCAATAAACGATGCCTCTATCAGTACACGTCGTATATTTGCTTTTAAACAATTAAAGATGTATGTAAATACACAATACTTAATAAATTTTTTCTTAAATAATTTTAAAAAAACTATCTGATACACCCAATATTTCCTGTGGTTAGCGAACTATCACATAATAACAATATCATCCTCATTTGTATACATTTGAACAACAAGGACCTAAAATGAAGTGACATTGTAACGTCAGAGCAACAAGCTTCATAAAACCAATGAGACTAGTGTGAGAGTTCTCCAAAGGCCACTATTTTTACATTTGTATAGTTTTTTCCCCAACAAAATAAATAAAATAATCAACAGTTCTTGACTATAATACAGTAACATTTTTTCAATGTAGACCACCAAAAGTATTTTTGTATTTTCTAAACCTGCCTTCTTATTGCTCCTACACTATAGTTATGACTTCACTGTTAAATCTCTGATTGTTAGGTTGTTAAACAAGTTTCATTGATATTCTTTGGAATTTTAATAGAAAAACCTGTCTTATTTTATAGAAACAAGCCTGTCTTGATTGAATGGAAGAAATCTGACAAACAAAAGCCAGAACTTGAAAATACGTATGACGCTCCAATTCAACTTTGTGCCTATCTCGGAGCTATAAACTACGACAACAATTATATGTTGAAGGTAAAATACTTCACTATCAAAACCTCTTCCACTTCCCCCATTAAATCTATCTCAAAACTTTAGGGAATAAAATTATAATTTTAATTGAATCATCAAATCATACTAGAGGCATATTTTAAAATGTTATCAAACCCTATACTTTCAAAACTAAAGTAATGATTAAATTGTAAAATATGATATGTCCATCTTCCTTTATTAACCTTTCCTGTCCTACCAATTGTTACAAGCCATAATGGCATTAGACTACAGTAGGAACTAGTATCATTAAATATAACAGATATTACTATTTTAAATAAGAAAAAAGTTAAACAAGGGATGGGTTGCTTTATTTTTTATTGGTAAAATGGCCCATTCCACGCGTTTTCATAGATAATTAATATAGGGTGTTTATTTGCATATGGTGTGAGCAAAGTATGTTCTGGTAATTTATTGCTAAACTTAAATTTCACGCTTGGGATTTTTTTCTATGAATTAATGTTGGTGTTTATACTCAGAAATACCTTTTCTTGGCTTATTATTATTTTTATCTTGGTATTTATTCTCTTTTGAAACAGTTTTGTTTGTTATTATTGTTGTCAATATTGAAATTTGTGTAACTTTCAGTAATATAGAGGACTTTAGTTCTTAATTCTTTCTAAAGCCTGGTACACACAACACAACTTCTTGTACTAAAAGTTGTACAAGATGGCGTCATTTGAACACCAGGGATTGTACAAGATCTGCCTTGCACAACTTTCTGTATGCAATATCATGTACCATGTGTGGTAAAGAACGCATCCTATATCGAACTTTTGAGTTGCAAACATAAATAACCTTGCCTGCTAGACAGAAAATTTGTTTGAATACATTACAGAGGACTACTTAATCATGAAATTATTGTTATTAGATAACTTTTAAAATTATATATATTTAATATTTATATGAATTTTTAAATGTTACATTTATATATTTATTATATTATTATAATACTATAATTTTTACTATCTGTGATTATTCAGATCTTGTGTGCCATTGTGTGTGTTAACAATGCGACCAAAATATTTTACAATTTCTTGCACAACTGTTTTTACAAGAAGCTGTGCCGTGTGTACCTAGCTAAGTTTTCTGTTTCATTATTATTCTATCGCTGATAAATTATTCCTAAATTATATCTATGTTACGGGTATTTTATTTTAAAACGTAACAACGGGGTGCCTATGTATACAGTTTTCATTTCACTTTTAAGAAAATATATCTTTTACTCAAGATGCATATTAAAATATGTTGATATTTTGAAATATTAGATCCAGTTCTAATTATCTTTGGACAACAGGTTTGAAGTTAGGAAAAGAAATTAAGCTTTAAACTATAAGCTACCATATTTCTTGTATGTTGATCACAACCTGTTATCAAAATGTTGATTTGATGTATTTATGAAGCTACAAAGAAAAATTGGCGACGTGTAATAAAGATATATCTGTGCAAAATTAAAGTGTTCCTGACAAAATGATAAATCACTTATAGTTCACGGATATCTTGTATAACTCACTTTAAAATGGTTACATCTTAATTTTTGAAGTAAATGTTTACAATGTATGTTATTACTAGATAGCACAACTTAATACATTTATTTATTAATGGGAGACCAACCGATATATATATATACTACATATATAATATATATAACCCATTAGGTAGTAAGACGCTATAACCATAACCCCTATATAAGTAACTACAACAAATACATTTGAATCATATCCAGATAAGAAGGAACTGTAGTAGAAACACTAAACCTATTTTCATAGCTATGATAGAATAATGAGATATGGTGAAGAATAAAATACTAAAACATTTATTGAAAAGTATATTCATTTTACCCACCTCGTTGATGTAGTTAGCTAATGTGCTAGTTTCGTATTGAGTTAGACTACCGAGGACAGGGAGATTGAGGTTTGAATCTCGGTTGGGTGAACTGGGGGTGGTTTTTCCTAAATGGATTTCCACTCTCCCTCCACACAAATATGGGTTCAATTCCTCTAAATTCAACCTTCCCTATTCCTAACCCATTAACGTAATCGGTACATAAGTGTATATCTACCTAAACGTATAGTAAGATGCGGTGCTAAATATTTTTTTTAAACTTTAAAAATTATATTCACTTTAAAGTGTGAGAAGACTTTTTTATTGACTATGATACCAATATAGTCAGGAGACAATAAGATACTGTTTTATACAATACACAACTAGAATAGTGATAGTAAACATCCATTATTGCTCTGCCCCAAAAGACACATCACAGAACACTATAGGCTGCTCCACTTTTATATTATTATAAACTTATAAAGGTATACAACGTGTATGGGAATACAGTTGAAGTTTGGTCTACATAAATAATTGTATATTCACTTTACACAAATATTATATACTGTAGACCTACATTAAATTTAATATATTTATGATTAATTATTATTAATTACCTAGTATAAGATAATCAAATTGTTATAGCTTACTGAATAGAACAAGCTTAAGATAAGCATAAGTGGTATACATTTATAAGTGGTGCAATGCACTTTTGAGTTCCTAGTGCCATTGAGTAAGTTAATTCACAAACTACTTTGACATGTGTAATTTGTATGTGTCTTTATAAAAAGCATAATGTGCTAACTAATAGTAAAAAAATATCTCAAATATACCTGTTGGGTAGATAATAAATCTAATAATTATTTGTAAACATAGCAAAGAAATAATGCAAATTTATTTACATTATATACTGGACGCTTACAAAAGGTGTCCATAAATTAAATCGCTCCACTGAATTTGACTGAGTATTTCAATTAATTTATTTCCTAAGAATTTTTGTTGTGGAATCTGGACACCTTTTTCAGTGATGTTCAGCCAATGTTTGCATTAAAGAACCTTCTGCTAGCTGTCCCTTACCACCTCTCCTACCTTAAATAGGGTACGGTATACCTTTCTGTAGCTTGGTCTGGCAGAGGAAATAATTTAATAAAAGTGTAGGTCTGTTAAATATCTAGAAGGATTATTGAGTTATTAATTCTCAAAGGAAAATGAAACATTTTTAATCTAATTTATCTTTCAGGTAAAAGGAGGTCTTGTAGTGGTGGCTTATACCGATGGGTCTCCAGCTCATGTTTTCTCCTTAACGACATCTGAGTGTATCAAGTTTTGGCGAGCGTGGTCAATTAGATTGTATCACTTCTACCAACTTTCTCAACATAAAAAAATGTTGCCTTAATTCTAAATGTTTGTTTAGTAATACTTTGTCTACTTGTTCAAACACCGATATTCCAAAATGTGATAGTGTGAGTTTTTTAATTTAACAGAAAATATTTTAATTACTATGTAAACATTTTTGTAACCATCTATACATTACTAACTATTTACATGATATAAACTTGTGTATTATTTATAAAATAATGAAACTAAACTTAGTTGCTATATTGTTGATGTAAGAAAGTAGCTTGGTGTAGCAGTGTTGTCCGTTACTTGGCGACTCACCCACAACTGTTCACCATGAAGTTGGCCCCATCAGTCCCTCTGAGATGGACAGCCCTGCTCTGTTTGGTGCTCACATGTGCCACTTGCATGTATGCTTGTGTGGAACACACAGAATATAAGGCCCTGTCTAACCATGTGGTCTTACTAGCAGGTACCTCACCTTGTCATTATTCATCTTTCTTAAATTTGCCTGGTTATAGCCATGCTCTACCATTGAGCTCTGAACATTATTACTCAAGAATAATTATTGAATATCATTCGTTCAACTTACCAATATGATGGAATTTGGTACACTAATTCATTAGGTTCTGAGCCCAAGGCTCACTTTTTTCAAAGTATATTGTTGGCAAAGTTACAGCACAATTTTCTAACGAATAACCATCTAAAAGCCTTTTTAATACCATAATCCTACTACAGTGAAACCTCTAAATAGCAGATACCTTCTGGGATAAAAAAAAAATTGGTTATTTGAAAAATATTGTTTTTTTTTAAATTAAATTTCTTGAACACAGGTTAATCTATATTAATTATATATTAATTTTTTTACTGTGAATATTAACTATAACAATCTAATTTCTGCATTGTGCATGCAGTATAGTTATGACTTATGAATAAATATTGTACATACCTTGCTTAACAGATTGCATAATACACTGGACAATATACAAATGAAATTAAATGTAAACAGTGGACCTTTTTTTACTGTGTGTCTGTTCACGAGCACACACAACTGCTGGAACATCCCCTCGCTGATGTCTCGGAAGAGGTGGGAGATACAACCTTGAAGTATCATAGTCAATACTTAGTAGGCTATTTTAGTAACTTTCACTAGAGAGGGAAGCTGGGACTGCTCACACTTCACTAGAGACAGTGGCATTCCTGATATTCCTATAGTAAAACACTATATATGGACTAGTGCTTTCGATTTTTGTACGCTTTTTAGTCTGTTAGGCATAAATTTGCTTCTTTACAAGTGTATATAACCATGCCAATAAAGCCATTACATGGTTTAGAATTTATTTTTTATCTTTAGTGAGCTATTTCTATTAATTTATTCAAGACCAAACAATTTTAAATTTAGTGGTTTGTTGAGCAAGAGGATTGTGAATTTCTCAACCCTCAATGGTAGGAATGAAGAAAGTAACGGATAAAATGCACCTGCATTAGCATACATAGAAGTTGGGGAAACCAGGCCAAGTTACTTGAATATAGCAGGAATTATAACCATCTGAATCATTTTTAAATTTGCTCCAACACACTCAATTATTTAAAGCACTGTAGCGATTCTAGATTAAAAGGCTACTTTTGAAACCTTATGTGAATATGTATATTTTCCAATTACAGTAACTTAGTATAGATATTACTAAAAGTGGAAAAAAACTTTATTATTGGTGAAATGTGGGTTTACCCTTTCACAGTGATGAATTAATGACCGGGGACTGGATGTTGTGCCTGTACTAGTCTTATGTTAGATTATAAGGCATACGAAGCAATGACAGGCCTAGCAAGCAGGTAGTGGAAAATATATTACTTGAATGAAAAAACTGACCCAACCCACAGGCTGAAAACAGTAATGGACGTAAAAAAAGTTGTTATCAAGTGTATCCACACAAACATGAATTAACCTTAGTTAGAAATATGGGAAAGGAATTAATAACATGTATACCAAGAAATTTTCCTTAAAGAGAGCGAGAAAAGGGGTATTTCCAATGTAAGGCTTCAGTATAAATATTAATCTTATCACACTTATAAAATATATTTACAAACATAAATCTAACATTTACCCTTCTCGACCTGCACCAGAGACTCATGTTCTAAATGTTAGCCTCACTTAGACAGGTTTGCGAGTGAAGGGTTGGTTGGGGTTAAAATGCTGTCCTGGTGAACTGAGTGTGGTTTTTTCTAAGTGGTCTCCCACTATCCTGTCATGTAAATGTGTTTGTATTTACTCTAAAAATCTACCTTCCTCATCCCTTTCCCATCAGCATAATGTGAATGGTCTAAGGCGCCACTCACGCGATAGACTGGACTGGCCGGTGACAAGATTTGGGTTTGAATCTCTGTTGGGTGTACTGAGTTTTTATGTTCATCAAAATGATTTTACTCTTTTCATACATTTAAATCCTTTTAGGAACAGTATGTTTCGAGCCTGATTTGGGAGGAGGAGCAAGGGGTCTTTCAGGTCATCCATTGAGGGGCCTGAGCTGTAAAAGGTTGAGAACCATTGATCTAAGCTTATATTAATTACATGAAGAGTCTGTCTGTCTGTCATGAGTGTTGTGCGATATCTACCGCACGCAGGGAGATGAAATTAAAAAATGTATAGCTCCCTGTGCACAAATATGTGAATTTGAAAGGTGAAATTTTAAAATTTTAATTATTTTTTTTTACCCGTTTTGGCTTTCATAGCCTTTTAATCCTTTTATCTATTTTACACTTTTTAACCTTTCTACTCACCCTTTTAAAAAAATTGTTTAGATTTTACTATTACTCTATGCCCGTTTTTTCCTTTTGTACAGCTTTTTAACCTAAAATATTTCCCCGGGACTAAGCTGGGAGGTTAATGTAAAATGGCCAAAAAGGGAATAGGTAAATCTAATTTAAAAAAAGGGGCAATGAGACCAAAGATGATAAAGTTGCAAAAAAAATATCCCAAAAGAGTCAAAATTGCTGAAAAGAGCAAAATGTTAAAAGGGATGTAAGTGATTTTAAAAAGGCATTACTTAAGGTAAATCTAATAAAAATAAAAGAGATAAAAACAATCAAAATATTAAAAAGCGGCAAAATGGCCACAAAGGATAAATGGGGTGAACAGGATAAAACAGTTTAACAGAGTAAATGAAATAAAACATTCTAAAATAATCTTGATTTGATTTAATTACAACCCTTTTTAACCTTTTTGCTATTTTTTCACACTTTTATTACCATACACTAATACTCTTTTCATACATTTTTCTTTTACTGCCCTTTTTACCTATTTAATTCTCTTTTCACTTTTTACCCAGTTTACTTAACCTTTTTACTTACCCTATATACCGTTCTTTTAAAAAAATATTTTAATAAATTTACTTTTTTTGTCCTTTTTACCCTAAAATATTTCTCCCAAGCAACATCAGTTACTTCAATACTAATATCTAATAAACATATCAAAATAAAATATCCAATATCTTGGGAAAGTTTTTCCTGGAATTACTCAATCAGAATACCTTAAGACATCATATAAATGTGAATATTTTGTCTTTTTTTTTTAGAAAATTTTAATTTTATACCATAGGCCTGTTGTAAATAATTATTATGATTTAATTTTGCTAGTCACACAACATATAATATATATGAGTTGTGACTAAATACATTCATAATACAGTTAACTCTCGATTATCTGCGGTATTGAGGGACGAGTGACGCGGATAACCCAAAATCATGGATAATCCACATATTTTGTAAAACAAGAGATAGTAGCACATTCAATTCAAACTAGTACTCACTTATCGTGACTGCGTCTATGAACACATCATTATATTTCACATACTAAGATAGTAAAAAAACCCACTTTAAATCAATGTACAGTGTACTCAGTATATACAGAGTATATATCATTTAAAAACATATGTATTAGTCCTTTGCTTCATTACAGCTGTTTTCTTTTTTCTTTATCCCACTATGTATTTTCCATAGCATCAGTTTGTCAGATAGGAGCACGTCATCTTCCTGTTCCAGATAATTAAGCCGATACAACCCTGAAAGGTCTCCTCCCACCCCCTTATAAACCTTTTACCTCTCAAGCCATCATCTTCCCTAGGGATTTATTGAGTAAATCAATCGGTTGGTATTCACTATCAATGCACTGTTTTTTTAAAAGGTTGTGCCTTGCTGCTGGTGATGCCACGGTTAAGCTGCAAAGCAGATAATCTGCCCGCGGATAGTCAAGAGTTTATTGTACTATGGTGTATTTTTAATACAGTCAATAAATCCAAACTAATTAACTCAGGTCTTTGATTCATTCATTTAGCTTACTGATAAGTATACAATAAAGCTTTGTTCTTGTATGTTGGTGCACTATATAACGACATTGTGAATGCCACCAAATCAAAAAAATAATGGTTTTTGAATATGGATAACAGAATTAATAAATCAGTGTAAGCCCCCTACTGTACATATACAAATAACCAACGGCATAAAAAGCTCTATTTTCTAGGGAGGTTCCACTTGAATGTTAACATAATATGTCAATATCGTTTTATATAACTATTTATATCTTTGTGAGGGGCGGCCTGGTGGTCTAGTGGTAAGGTGTCAGACTTCTGTGCTGGCGGCCGGGGTTCAATCCTCGGTCCCGGCACAGATTTATCTGATTACCAAACCCTTCCTTCACCTCTGACAAGACATCTTGTGAATGTGGGGAGTGCCAGGCCTCCACCGTGGTTCGGATTCCACGTTAAACTGTAGGTCCTCCATTTCATCTCACAATCACCCTACCATTACACATTAGCGTAAGTGCGTATAACCCGAACGGGTAGTAAGACGCGGTGATAATAATAATAATAATCATAATAATCATAATCATAATAATAATAATATATCTTTGTGGGAAAAGAGAAGAGGGTGAGTAAATCTTGTTGTAAATAACAAAATTATTTGACTCTTTTTATCGAAAAAAGCTTGTTTCATTCCAAGAAATACCCTTTGTTCTCCAATACTATATAGAATATACCAAAAACAACCTTTACATTTGAAATGTTCATACAGCTAGGGGATTACATCAGTGAAAGAAGTTCTGAAATGGTAATTCTTCCATCACTAAAAGCTCAAATTTAATATAGGCATTTATTTATTTGTTTTTTCAATTTTTTGTGTTTCACTATGGTTTATTCCCATTATACTAAGCAATTTAATTTAAATAACTTGAAACACTTCTTTAAACAATTTAATGAAATAAATAAAATGTATTTATCATTTTCTGTTCCATTTATTAATGTTCACATAGTAACCCAAAATCAGACATTGGTATACACTTGTAATATCTTGTGGGTTGTTGAATTTTACTAAAAATATATTTATAGTTGGAAAATTATGACCTTTTTAACATATTCTAATTCGAGCCATGCTTTCTAAAGTATCTGTGTATCCTGGTATATCTACTCGGTTGATTGATTGGCAGGACTTGTGTGCAACAACCCTCGAAAACACACCGACAACACAATGTCCTACTTTCTAATGTTTGTTGCTGAGCTGTTGTGGTTTTGGAGCTCCTGGACTGCTGGCACTTTCTCACTTATGTGGCGAGTTTGTGCCGTGGACATCTTCACGCTTTATATCCTACGCAGGTATACTTCACGTCATGCTAGGAAGATTTGTCCATGTGACTGCACCTTTTTTAAACTTTATATCAATATACAGTAGAACTTCGCTAATCCTAACTAATTGGGAACCAAAGCTTTTTCATATTAGCAAAAACTCAGATTAACCGGCAGAATACAGAAGGAGACAGTATTTTGACAGATTTAGTTACAATTTAATGAGTTTTATAAAATTTACATTAATTTGACTGATGTTGAACACATAATAAGTTCTGTAGTTTTATATTTACAGGATATCTTTTTACAGTACTGTAATTATTATTAGCTAGAGGAAAACACATTTGGTTGATTATAACAGATAAATATCAAGTATTAATTTATTTTACTATCATTGTTTCTTACAATTCTATTTTAACTTTGAGTTTGTTATCCAATAAAACATATTTCAATTGACTTAGCTTGTTTCTCCCACTCCCCATTTTCCATAAACTGTGTTCAAATTATCAGGGATTTATGACTACAAGAGCTCAATTTAACAAAGTTTTACTGAAGGTCAATTGAACAATATTAATATTTAGTACCGCGTCTTACTACCTGTTCGGGTTATACGCTTTAAGTACTAATTATACTAATGGATTAGGAATTGGGAAGGTTTAATTAAAGGAAGTGAACCCGCATTTGCATGAAGGTAGAGTGGAAAACCATTTAGGAAAAACCACCCCCAGTTCACCCGACCGAGATTCGAACCTCGATCTTCTCGTCCTCAGCAGTCGAGCTAAACACGACAAGCGCGTTAGCTAACTACGCCACCGAGGCGGGTGTCAATTGAACAATCTTTCTGCCACCACATCTTATTAGCTGTTTGGATGTAAAGGAATGTGTATGTACTAATTACGCTATTGTGCAATGGGAATGAAGATGGTAGAATTTAAAGGAAGCTTACTCGCATTTGTGTGGAGGTAGAGTGAAAAACCACCTTCAGTACACCCGACCATTATTCGAACACAGTCTCCCTGTCATTGTCAGTCCATTTTATGGCGAGAACGGCACGTTTGAGTATACCATTCAACCATCAAAGCTGGTTTGAACAAAATTGAATCATTTTTTTACATCAAGGTCATTCATTTACTCCTTGCATTATTTATATTAACTACGATTCTACTGGTTTGATTTAGTCAAAATTTAAAATGATGCCTCCATACTAAAAAAATATTTTTTATAGCTGAATGTTGGATCTTTTATGTTCATATATGTATTATCATTAAAATAATTATTCAAACTAGTCTTATTTTTTCTATCAATTGATCCTACTTATAAAATACCAAGATATTATCTACTGATATGAAATATTATGCCAGCCACCAAACACATAGATAAAATGAACAAAAACCTTTAAAAATCCAATCTGAGTACATTAATTTGAGATAGTTTGTTAATATCAATAGCTATTCTCATTTCTAGTGATATGCAAAATGAGATGTTTAAATTTTTTAAATTAAAGGCTTAGGCCTAAATAAAATTGACTCATTGAATACAAACTATATTCCAACAGATGTTATTGCACCCAGCCTTTCTTCGCCTTCTGCAAGATTATGTTGAAAACGCTAGTACTGCCAGCACATATTGTCTCGAGCACTGCTTTGATTTGTTTGTCCCTTGCATCGGCTCCTGTTCATGGAATACTGCAGTTCTTCAATGATGCTAGCTATGTAGCAGTGGTGTCATTTGGTGTTCTGTTTATTAGTCAAACATTTGTTGCTGGCTTGAAAATGTGTTAGCGTTTATATCTGTAGTTAGAAAATATTCTTGTATTGTCTGTCCCAGAATATAAAATTATATAAATCAATATTTTGTAAAATAAGACTAGAAGTTTTTAAATATTGTAATTTTTTTATTTACAATTTTGACTCGGTTTTAGATATCGCAAGTGTTTAATATTTCTAATTAGTTCTCTCAACATCAGATTATAAACAACTTTGTCCCAAAAGCAGTGAATGGGAGGTCAACTAAGAAGAAATACACCTGTATTTGCATGGAGTATGTAAAAACAAAAATACATATTTAGTGCACCGAGCTAAGATTTGAATTAACGTTTCTAAAGTCATTGTTTGAATATAATTATGAGTATTTATCTAAAGCACCTCCTCTAGTAAGAGTTTCATTAACTCATATAAACCAAGACATAAGTATGTTTCACACCTAAGGGCCTAAACAGTAACTAAATACATGATACTGTGAAAAATATTTATGTTAGAGGAATTAATATTTTATCAAAATAAAATCCAGTTCATGATGATCATTTCCTACACCTATACTATCCATCTATTTCAATTAGGAAATAACTTGAACACAGAGAGAAAATATGTATGCAATAAAAACGTCATTGTAGTTCTTTCGTTATAAAACAATTTTTTCAAAGCAAATTAATTGTAAATGGGAATTTTAATAATATCCTCATGTCCTTTAAGGTTTTTATAACAAATTCTGAAAAAAACTACTGTGATTGTCCAAGTAGTTTATGAGAAATGGTGAGTTATGTTTTAGGATTTTCGAGTATTTGTTTGTGTTAAACATGATGGCGCTTGGATTTACCCTGCAAGAACTTACGAAGTCATCACGAGTCGTGCCACCAGCACTGGTGCACATAACCTATAAGCACAGTGTGTTTATGTGTATGACGCTGGTAGTGGCAGAATCTTTAAACATTCGAATGAAGGTGATTGCTGAAACACATAGCTAATGTTCACTTAATGATGTGCCAAAAAATGTTTAAATATGGTAATTTCGATAAAAACAAATCAAGTAAATAGCGTTACAATATTAAATAAGTGCATTTGTAATTTCAGATGTTCAAATCTATATAAAAACAACATTTTCCTAGATATGAATGAAGTGAAGAAAGGCGAGACAAATGGGTTCAAATAAGCAACAGAAGTAATTTAGTAGATTTGTTAATATCCATATTTATAGTTAATCTTAGGTTTTGTTATTGCCAATTTGTGAATCATTGTTTAGTATGGGCCAAATAATAAATAATAAAAGTATATCTATCAATACACATTAGTAGGGCCTTGTAGCTACTTTGTAGTATATGGCATACACCTCCTTTGTGCAATATGATCTTGTCATTGCTTTTTATACCAAATATAAGTATAATAATAATTATAGGTATAATCTTCAATAGTGGCAAAGTAATACACGTAAGATACACAAGCCTAAAATGTAGCTATTTC
Source organism: Timema cristinae (assembly GCA_039000515.1). Taxonomy (NCBI): domain Eukaryota; kingdom Metazoa; phylum Arthropoda; class Insecta; order Phasmatodea; family Timematidae; genus Timema; species Timema cristinae. The sequence goes on from JBCFYV010000935.1 coordinate 22,832,564, forward strand.
TAACCTAGGTTAGATTTAGTTGGCATTTTGAAGGTTAAGCTATAGACCAATTTGGTTGGATTGACTTGTTATAAAATTATAAATGAAATATAATGATTTAGTATAGGCTCACACATTTTCTAGTGTTTATTTTGTGTTGGACAAATATTATACACTTTCAACACCATAATCTGTTTAACCAACACACGTTTGCCTTACAACTTTTGATTTTACATTAATAATGTTGTATTTTCATCTTGAATTTCAGTTAATTCGAGAACATGACCTGCTTTAAATAATCCTAATCCCTTATTAATGTATGATGTGAACAATACTCGATGTCAACCTTTTGGAAACCTTATTGTATTATTATTTTGTCTGTATCTGTTGTGATACTTCATGTTAACTATCAACTGTATCATCTAATAGTTTCAAATTTTTGCAACATCAGTGACTTGTGCATAATGCAACCTGTTTTGAAATACACGGTGGCTGTTTTAAATAAATACTTGATCTGAGCCCGCAAATGAAAAAAATGTAAACATGCTACTATTTAGCATCCACAATTAGTCATTAGTCACATTAGACATTAGTCACGACACAAAAAAAGTACAGTAATTATTTTTTATCCACCTTTGTGGTACTAAACTAATAAAATTATTGCTTAGCTGTTAAGGTAAAAAAACTCCACTCTTTTCTTTAAAATAATACTTTTACATCAACACTAAAATAACCAACTTTTTTTTTAATTCGAGGGGAGAGAAGGGGCTGAGGTTTAATATGCAATACTTAAAGTACAAAACTGCTTAATATATTTACATTTTTAACTTTAGGTGGTAGGTTAGGAACATAAGTGACCTGTCCAAAATGATTACTTTGCATTTCGAGATGGGTGGCAAATCGCACTATGCTGGTTTGTAACTGCATCATGCCGGTGTCAATGTTTGTACAAGCAGCGTGAAACCTTGCTAAAATATCGTCAATTTCAGTGGGAGGATTTGCTTAGCACTGGCCTAGACATTTAGGAGAGATATAAAAATGTATGATTAATAATACTTTATAGAAAAAGGAGAGGCGGTGAATCTAGACCCCCTTGACATGGCCCTGGTTTTCGATCTTTTTAGAAACATTGCATCTCTTACTTTTTGTCTAGCCCGCATCAGTGGACACATTAAATTGTCGAGCTCATCTATATAGTCTTGTTATCTGGTGATGCAGGGGTAGATCCAGGATTTCTGTAAGTAAGGGAGCCTCTGTGAAATTTTGATGGCAAAACCCTTCAAAATTTGAAAGTAGTTTTTCCAGTGTAGCACTCAAATTAAGGGTAAAACTCGAAATTTGTAAATTTGAGATTAGTATTGAAATTTATCATAAGCAAATATTTAGAAAATAAAATAGTGGGGAATAAGTTTAAATATTATATAAATATATATTTTTTTTTAGTTATTCAACTAAACAAAATAGACGGAATTCAAATCTCGAACAATTGAATGCCAACATTACTCCATTTTATATATATCTTTTTATTTCTTAATTATTGAATTCAAAAATTTACCACTAAGCCAAACCAACACATTATGTGTGTGGGGCTTTTGTTTAAAGCACGTCATTTGAAATGAAATTATTTTAAAGATTTTTTATATTTTACATAATAATATGTATTATTAATAGTTTCAATTTTAATGATTATAATAAAAATTATTACAAAATAAATTTAAACATAAACAAGGTTTGTGAAACAAGCAAGGTAAGAGAGTAAGTGTAGTTACGCCAACATCTTATACACATACATAAATATTGTTGCTTAATTTACATGAAATGTAGATATATTGTATATTAAAATCAGCTGAATATAGTTCTAATTTGTAAAGGTATTTTCTGTTGTAAAATTAGTTGTGAAATTAAGTAAAGATTATCTTGTAAAATTAAAGGTATTTTTAATAAGCAAAGATATCACATTAGGACAATTTAAAGTGACTTTTTGTTGTGATAAAAACTTCTTTTGTTAGCACAAAAAATTTTAAGTTTCATGCACTCCAAATATAAACTCAAGCTTTCTGTTCTTTTAACTGTCATATCTTTTAAAGGCCGCATTACACGTAGCAGGTTGCAGCGTTGCTTTCTGATATCATTCTGCAGCGCTGCGAGCTGACAAATCTGGGCTACCTATTACACACAAGCTGCATTCTGACGAATGATCATCTTTCCACTGAGTGGAGAGAAAGTTAGTTTATCGTCCGCACTTAGTTTTGCTGGTTAAATTTGTGCCAATATGTCTCGTCAATAACAAAAAGACGAAGAGCTGCTTATATTGTACAAGTACTACCAAAGTTTGAAATCTCGTGTCGTAAAACGCAGAAACAAACGTGTGTGGAGTCGAAATTTAGTGTCAAAACGGAACAATGTGTCACATACTGTCACGATTCTACCTGAATTAGATGCTGATGACTTACTTAAACGTATGAATGAAGACATCTACAAGCTTCTATAGTCTAATATAAACACAGTGAACGTGGTCCACATGAATGAAAATATTGAGAAAATATATCCTCTGGTCTGGTACTACCTTATCTTGACCAGGCGCACGCATGCGCAGTACAAGTTGGAAGCTCAGAAAGCGATTACATGGTGCAGAAAGCAGTCGTCCGATCAGAAAATATCAAACTCGTTTGATATTTGTGCTGCCAGCTTGCTGATATGCGTATCGATCATTTAGGTATATTACACGATCATCTTGCACCGCTGCAAAACGACGTCAGAAAGCAGCGCTGCAACCTGCTACGTGTAATGCGGCCTTTATGACATCTTAAATGTTGACGGGGTGAGCGCCCCCCGCGCTCTTGTCTTGTTGGGTGAGTTCAGGGTTCGAATTCTAGCTTGCTGTACTAACGGTATTTTTTTCATCAATGGTTTCCCACTCTCTCATACACAGATGTTGACACGTTTCCTCTAAGTTATACCTTTCTTATACATTAGAGCAATTAAATGTGTATAGCCCGGATTTGTAGTAAGACTCGGATTAAAATAATTATGGTTTTATTTAGTTAAATTACTGCAACTAGCAAAAGAGTTATCCTCATTGGTGGTAACTTTTATGTCAGACTAAATTGCCGGCGAAGGTGAAATCAGGGTTTAAATCCTGGTCGAATGTACAAAGGGTATTTTTCCCTAAATGGTTTTCCACTTTCCCTACGCAAAAATGTGTGTACATTTTTTATACAATTCTACCTTTATCACCCCTATTCAAGTAGCGTAATTAGTGTGAGCGATTAGCCCAAAAGGGTACTAAGAAGCAGTGATGAATAAAAAGTACCTGAGTTGGTGCACGGCCTGTAGCGAGTGCAGTGTTTGCAAGGAGTAACAACAGGTGGCGTTCTCCCTCAGGAAACAAACAGCTTACAACTTCCTGTGGAACGCAAGCTCGCTCTCATCTCCACTTCCGGTTCCCTGCCATGGGCTATGTTACCCCTCACCCTTTTACCCAGTTTGTCTAGGCCACCGGAATGTGATATATTGTGTGATAAAACACGGTCGTCCGTGACGGTTACTTTGAAAACTATAATAATGCTTGGAGCATTTATTTGTCGGCGAGTCATTAAGTTTTCAGCTTTATAAAAGGAAGAGCAACAGAAATACGACAAAAAGACTAAAAATAATTCCAGGTTATTACTACTCGTATTAGATTAGACACACAGTCGTGTAATAATATGAGTTCCTTTGACTTTTGATGTGGAGCAACCAATCTTCGCCATTCAAGATTATTCTCTGCCATACTTTTGAGCTCGTCCCAAGAATTTCAGAATTTTCTACCTTGTTCATCAACGGTCCTCCGCCAAGTCATCCTTGTCCTGCCCCGACATCTGCGCCCTTGTGGTTCCCAGTCCACAGCTTCTCTTGAGACGTTACCTTTGTCTCTCCGGAGAGTGTGGCCAAGCCGTCACCACTAGCATCATCTTCAATTTGTCGTCAACATAATCACAAAATCCAATCTGGAAGAGAAAATATCAATTTTAATATAGGCTTGGTCTTGAGTACATGGACTGGAGTAAGGGTAAGGAATGTAATTGTTTAAAGTAACGCACCCATAATTGCGTATATAAGAGATTAGAAACAAAATTAAATAAAAATCACCCTCATTGCACTAGGCTAGACTCGTCGAACCCCAACCTTTCCGTTACTGACATTTCAGTGAAAGTGAACTCGGATAGTTATATATTTTAAAGTTAGTTTGAAACAAACTTTTAAATCACCACTTTTAAATTATATGCATTTTACCTGTATTAATTAGGTATTTGGTTGTACCTTTCCGCTCGCTGCAGCGCTTGAAAGGTTCTCAAGACATAGTCATGGGACATTTGATTTAAACTATTTCAGTGTCACCGACAAGACCATCTGAGATAGTAAATTAATTGTTAGTATACACTTAATACAATTTTTTATATACACAACTTTGGTGCTCATAGTTTTTTTTTATTACAGTACATATTTCTTTTTATTATTATTATTATTATTATTAGCACCGCGTCTTACTACCCGTTCGGGTTATACGCACTTACGCTAATGTGTAATGGTAGGGTGATTGTGAGATGAAATGAAGGACCTACAGTTTAACGTGGAATCCGAACCACGGGGGAGGCCTGGCATTCCCCACATTCACAAGATGTCTTGTCAGAGGTGAAGGAAGGGTTTGGAAATCAGATAAATTTGTGCCGGGACCGAGGATTGAACCCCGGCCGCCAGCTCAGAAGTCTGACACCTTACCTCTAGACCACCAGGTCACCGTATTTCTTTTCTTTTTTACGTCACTATATTTACCTAGACTCGCTGCGTGAAAAGGTTAGTCCTGGTCAACATAAAAATCTAGTCACATTTATATTCAATTCTAATTGCAGCATAGCTTTTGGAAACGGCTCATTATCTATACCATATTGCATGGCTTTTGTACCTACAGAGCCTTTCGATAACTGTGCTTTTCCTGCATGGCATATTTCTCTGAAATTTGAAGCGGTAAGTCTTTTCTTTCTTTTCATTTTCCATTTAGGGCAACTATGCTGCCCCACAATGTCTCGTTCCAATTGGTTTCTCTGGACATCGGTGAGAGAAAGATTGTTTATGAACGATTGCATGTTCTTTAGCTGTTCATTTTCCATTGCAAGGGAGTGTTCATCCTAGGATTAAAATGAGAGATATATCAGGATCATTAAAAAATCATTCTATAAACACAACATTTAGAAAATGATTGTTATATAATAGAAATAATATATTATAATGCTATTGAAGCATTGCTTATTCTGGCCTTTTTGTCATCCATCATTGTTTTGTGTATAACTCTTAGATACTGACCAGAAGTACTATGGGAAACAACAGATACCTCACACGTTTTTGTGTATGAGCTCTTCAGAGAATAGTTGACTCATTTCCCGATGGTATATTTGTTCACTACACTGTTGAACTGCTCACAGGAATTGTTGGTAACATTCAAACGGGACGACTCTGGATATATCAGAGCTAAGAGCATTGGCGTACTAAGCCAAAAGGTCCCAGACTTGATTACCGTGTGCAGGTGTCATTTTTCAATTCAAAGAATATATTACGATATATACTTAAAAAAAAACAATATCTACATGATAAAATAATCCACACCAATATTGATAAAATATGTGTTATTACATTACATTTTATTTTAAGTTTGTACAGTGACTACAAATGAACCGTAAAACTTTTAAAAATCATCGTACCTCCAGATATAATTTCTCTTCAAGTTTGTATCCCCAAAGTTGTTGGTTCATAATGCAAGTTGTACATCTTGTACAATAATCTACATCTAAAATAAACTAAATCCAAATAATGCATGAAGCAATACATCAGTTTTAAATGAGAGCTATATATGTTATACCCCAATAGTGAAACTGCCATATTCATGAATCGGTCACATTTCTGCTCATTCCGTGAGATGACTTCTCCGTTTGACCATTTCACAAACTGAGCAAAGATTGTATTAACTCTTGCCCGTTTTATTAACTGGAACTTATTGTACTACTTAGGTCCCTACTACAAGTTTAACTGAATTTCATTTTAATATATTTTCTTCGCTTGTCCATTTCACGGGGCGGGCAAAAAGCTCGTCCAGTTCATGAAATGGGTAAAGATTGGTGCGACCCTGTTCATGAAATAGCCAGTTAATGAACCGGGTAGCACAATTCATTAAATGAACATTTTTTGCCCGTTCGTGGAATGGTCAGGATAGGCCAGTTCACAGAATGGGCCGAAATGTGTCTGATTCACGAAATGGGCATATTCACATATGGGGATGTAACACACATATGTGTATATATAAAAATATATGTATAATTTTACGTTTAAACATACGATGCCAAACAGCCGGCAGTTGAGAGGGTGGGAGCAATTACTGACAGATTGAACTGGGGGAGGATGCTGGTCCCGTTGACAGATGCAGACCTAACTGTAAGATAAAGAGTGTATAATTTTACGTACCCTCTTATATGTGTTGGCGAACCCCGAGTTGAATACCACTTCCTTACACCATTCGACCATGGCTCTAATCTCGATCGATCAATCTTTCAAAGAGTCGAGCCATTCTGAGGGCTGTAAGAGGAAGTTTCTCCTCTGCCCGCCACTGATCCCCTGGGAACTCTCATGTCTGTCACTGCACAAGGTATACCACCCAGGATCGAATAGCTGACACCCGAGCCTCGGTTTCCGGTCTTACGACCCTTGGAGCGTGACGTGACGTTCATTCTCCCCCCCCCCCCCTCCCCCAGTGCCATTCAACGGAGGACTAGGAGGTTTGAGGAGAAACGTGTCCTCTCCTCCATTATTATTAGCACCGCGTCTTACTACCCGTTCGGGTTATACGCACTTACGCTAATGTGTAATGGTAGGGTGATTGTGAGATGAAATGGAGGACCTATAGTTTAACGTGGAATCCGAACCACGGTGGAGGCCTGGCATTCCTCACATTCACAAGATGTCTTGTCAGAGGTGAAGAAGGGTTTGGTAATCAGATAAATCTTTGCCGGGACCGAGATTGAACCCCGGCCGCCAGCATAGAAGTCTGACACCTTACCCTAGACCACCAGGTCACCAACTCCTCTCCTCCACACCATAGTCTCGCTATTATCAGTATTAGATATTACAACTTCCTAAGCAAGGTTCTTACCTGACAAAAAAAAGTTCATACGTCAAGTCATATAGCTATAGCTAGATCCAGCCACGTGGTGTAATGGTCAGTGCCCCTGGCTCTGAACCTAGGGGTACAGGTATCAATTCCCGGCTGGTACTTTGGGTCTCTCAAGGGAAGTCATCTCAACGGTCGCCAGTGGTTGGTAAATTAGGTTTTAGTTAGGTTTAAGACTTCCACGTGCCTTACACCCGCATAGCCACCATCATCTCGTTGTGGGTACGACGCGACGTGTAGACAACTGTATAGCTGTACCCTGGGTAACCAGAGAGGCTGATAGTCTACATACAGGCGACAGAACTGGATGTAATGTATCTTCCGGTCAGTAATGCTATACGATCAAATAAATCTACAGCAGTCACTGTTGATATATATTGTCAATACTTATAAAACAATAATGATAATATTATATAGTCAAATGTTATGAACGCAGGTGGCCTACACTCCCTTCACCCAGACAGAAAGCAGTATTACCTTGATGCATTACACTATGGTGCTACCTTATAAGTTGAGCCATGGTGGAACCCAGCAGGCGACCTGGTGGTCTAGGGGTAAGGTGTCAGACTTCTGTGTTAAAGGTCTGAGGTTCAATCCTCTGTCTCGGTACAGATGTATCTGATTGCCAAACCCTCCTTTCACCTCTGACAAGACTTGTATTAATCACAACTTGTGAATGTGAGGAATACCAGGCCTCCACAGTGGTTCGGATCCCACGTTAAAATGTAGGTCCTCCATTTCATCTCGCAATCACCCTACCATTACACATTAGCGTAAGTGCGTGTAACCCGAACGGGTAGTAAACGCGGTGCTAATAATAATGCAACCATGCAAGGTAAACTTGCTACCTTACAGAGTAAACAACGGGAACGTTGACCACGGAAAGTAAACTTTACTCCTACCAAAATCCAAATACAGCTATATATATATATATATATTATATATATATATATATATATATATATATATATATATATATATATATATATATATATATTAATAAAAGGAAGTGTTTTTGTGTGTATTTGATTGTGTACGATGCCCAGCCAAATCTATGGCACGCAGAGATCTGAAATTTTTAACATGGGTGGACAAAAAGGGGTTCAAATGCACCTTGAAGTCGCATTTAAAAAATTTTAATTATCTTTTTAATTAGGATAATTTTAACAAATTTTTGAAGAAAATATTGTTAATCTGATAATTAAATTCTCATGGCAAATCGATCACCATGAAAAGGGGGAGGAGGGGACTCTTATATAATTCATTTTTTTATCGCAACGTCCTACTACTTGTTCAATCTATACGCAAAGTTTATAATTATTATAATGAGATAGGAATAAGGAAGGAAACATTTTGAGGTAATTTACCTACATTTTCGTGTAAAGAAAGTGGGAAATTATTTAGGTAAAACTCACCCTCAATAGACCCGACTAGGAGGACTCGAACTCCGATCTCCCTGTCATCAACAGGCCAATCAGTCACGAGGCTGATGTCTTACAAGTTTCGTCCACTGAAGCAGGTAAATACATTATTAAAAATAGCAAACATAAATAATGATTCAAAAACTAAAATAATCTCTCAACCTAGTTAACTAACTATATTATTGCACATGATCAACACTCACGTTTCTATTTACCATGAAAACCTCCCCCAAATATCTTCTAGGGTCAACCAATACCCTTTCAAACTACTTTTAACAGAGTTTCGAGATCAAACCCACACCCCACTAACCACCCACATATATGGAGTAGGACTACACCGGGATACACTACAGTCCAATTTTCATAAGAAGGGCATTATCTGATATCTAGAAAAGTTACTGGATCTACTTTCACGTGTTCATTCATCAGGTAATGTTATTTGCAGATGTCAACAATATTGATAAAATACTACTATTAAAATGTAAACGTGTTATATCTACTTTAGCTGCAAAAAATAAGTTTGTATATTCAAAAGGTTCTTCCTACTAAAATTGGACTGTACAAGCAGCATTATGCAGATAATTATGCCTAGTCGTCAGCGCGTGAGAAAAACCATACGCCCATAAATAGACTGTTGTGAACTTTATATTAAATTATAACATTGGATTCAGAAGATTGCGTTCAATTATTTTATTTAACTCATTTAGATGTTAAAGCGAGTTTTGAAATATTTCTACCATTCTATTACCCGCTTACGCGCTACTCTCAGATTAAATTAGACTGCTGAAGACGGTGATATAGGGGTTCGACCCCAGTTGGGTGCACTGAGGGTGGTTTTCCTCAATGTTTCTCCACTCTTGCTCTCTCCATGCAAACGCTGGTGCACTTCCTTTAAATTAACATCTTGCTAATCCCTAATACATTAGTGTAATTAGTGCATAGGTGTACAACCCGAACGGGAAGTAAGACGCGGTGCTAACAAAAAAAAATGTACAGTCATTTTGTTGTGAAACAATTTGTACTCTCTGGATTAACAAATTTTAGTTTTAAATAAACATTGTGAAGGCCATTTCTAATATTTTCATAGTTTATATATAATTACTGCCATGTTAATTTCAATGAAGCTATAATGGTTTACTAGTAGTTCTGTTAACAGCAGACCTCACTCCATTCCAAACACCATATTAAGAATTATGTCATGTTCTTATCGTTACTACAGTTTTAAGATTTCTCTTTGGATTTATATATATATATATATATTCTCTTTGGATTTGAAGTAGATATTCTTCCTTGGTGATCAAATTAACAGAAAATAGATTAACATTTTACCCGTATATTAAAAAATGCATTATAATTTATATGCATAGGGAATATTTATTGTTCACGCCTTTCTAGCAATATATGCCCAATTGTTTTTAGTAAATATCATTAGGTACTCGATTGCTTCCTTAGAAATTTAAATTCAAGTAACATGAGATGAGTTATTAAACAGACAAATAAACCTTTTGATCGCCCGTCTTAGTGAAATAAGCAATCAGATTGATAACAAAACATGTACACACTTCGTTCGGCCTATTTCACAGACAAGGTATACACCAAACACTCAACCTTACGGGAGTTTCTTTGCTCTCTTTGAGCCAGGCTGCGTTCTTGGGCAATGGGGTAGTTAGTTAAGTAGCCCCATGGCTTCTTTGGTGTTGACTGACAGCTCACAGCTCACTTCTCACACTCAACATTTAGGTATATACCTAAATTTTGACTCTCAGAAGCGACAGATGCTAAACACATTTTTTGCAGATCATATGGTTCGGTGTAGGAATACATAATTTGGGCTGGTAACTTTTCAAAGCCGTCAGCACCAAAGAAGCCATTGGCTACTGTATCAGTGATAACAGCGCTCCCATGCACCCATCTCACCTCCACTCACCCTTTTTAATGAACAAACCTTTTCAGACAAGTAACAGTCGGCGGTATTTGAAGACAGTTTAAAACTAGAATATTTGCAAAATTTGCTTGAAAAAAAAAGGGGGGGGGGAAATTGTCTCCTACGTTTACTTTGTAATTTCGAGTCTGAATAGCCTCGTTCGAGGTGTTAGTTTATGGGAAGGGAGTGGAGCCACTACCTAAACCTAGCTTTGTGAAAGCTGGTTTATTGACAAAAGAAGGAAATTTTTGTCATTCTTTAGTAAAACCACCTTTAAAATAACTTTAAAAAAACCCTGCTAAATATCATTGTTGTAAGGGATTGCACGTAGCAATCCCCGTGTTGAGAGACTCAAGCTCTCCCAATGAGCACAGCCTGGTGTGTATACCTTGTATGTGGCCTAGGTTCAAGGAATGTCCTTGCTAATAATTTTCGTTGAAATTGTCCACGAATTTGGTAGTAACCGTGGAACAAACACCTGGACATACAAACAAAATGCCAAATGATCAAGTTAAAACAGGGCCTCGATACGCTCGGTCAGTTAGTAAAACCTTAATAAAAATGTGATATTTGTTTTTATAACAATAACACATCAAGGAAGTTCCCAACAGTTTTTATTTTAACAAAAGGTTGTTAATCGGTAACGCCACCGATGGTTTCCCGACCCAAAAAATAGCATTCTAAAAACAATTCAAAATTAATTTGAACACCCTAACGGATTCATTCGCCAATCATAAGGTTCCCAATTATCAACGCGTGTGAAACTACCTCTGCACCCAAATTGTGGGTGCAAACCACAGATTGAAATGATTTAAATCTTAGACCACATAAAGTAATTTGGTCCGAATCGATAGAGATCGCACCAGGCACAAGCTTACCCATCAATCCATCATTATCTTGCCTGTGATTGTAATTTGGTATAATCACTCTGAAACCACGTGGTAAGAGGTTTAGGTAACATGACCTTGAACGGTAACAAAGGGATCTACGTTGTAAGAAGCTTGAAACTATGATATAACTTGAAAGAAAATCCGTTCTATTGAATATATTGAGTAAAATTGAGAGGTAGCTGAGCATTAAATGTTCGTTAAACTTGAACTTATTTTTTAATATCTGTAACCTGACTTGAAAATAAAGTCGTTTGTCTCCATGGACGCATGCATACCTCTATATAAGGGGCCATTGGTTTGAATTCATGAAGGACCTAAGACGAATTAGTATTTGTGTGTTAGTTCGTACTGAAACTCAAATTGTGGAGATATTGGAGTTTGAAAGCTTAAATTAGTATTAAATCCCTCTACCACTTTATATTAGTCTAGAGAAGAGACGGTAAAAACCACAAGATAAATCACACGTGGAAATAACTTAATAGGTGAAGATGGTATCATACGTCATACATTTGACCTCAAACAATGTGTGCAAGTTTGGGTTGCAAATAAAACAATAACATATTATTCTCTGCCGCAGGGCCATACATATTCATCTTCCAATAATTGTAACTCCATACTTGTGGGAAACAAGATTCTTTGCAGTAGCCCCGATGGAAATAAAATACCACTCGAGGCTTATAGCTGAAAACGAGCAACTAGTTTTCATCTCATCATTAACAGGGTGTATCGGATATAGAACAAGCACAGACATCTCACTGAACAGTGTAAGGAAACGAAAGGGTGTCTAGATAGACTGGCCTGCCGATGACAACAGGTCCCCCAGATCATTATTCACTAAATATCGTATCAAAGTCAGCACGCATCACCCAAAGAACACCGAAGTCTCTCATGGATAGAGTTTTCAAACTGCACTCCACGGAGTCCTTGGACTTCACCATAGTTATTTCAGGCTCCAAGAAGCAAGTTCAGGAAATCATTTTATTTGTATTTAACACTATAAAATTAATATCATCAATAATTAGGTCTACCAAATCTCTCAAATCTGAATAAAGTATGTTTGGTGAAGGTGAAGCCAGAACATGGGATGTTTTACTTTTGTTATGTATGTGCATTCTTGTAAAATACAGCTCTCGGTATTGAATCTTCATAATATCAGTGTGAAATATGTTACATGTGAGGGTTCCAGTATGTAATTTTTATGGTGTTCCTTCAGCTTGGAAAGTTTTTGAACCCCCTTTCCATAGATCATCCAAATATTATATCTCAAAACTAAACAATCGCCTTGTACCGTTCACAAGGCCTAAAGTGGGAGAATTGTTACCAATCACGATAGCAATCGCCTCATCATCAACAACAATATAATTATATATTTTAAATGCTTCCCTTCTTAATCTCTAGTCCAAGCGGACAATACAAACGTTCTGTCACAAGCAGAGAATTTAGCCACATCAGATTTCTATAATTTCCAGGACAGTATAAATGTCTGATGATATTCACACAACCGGCCGGACATAGAAGATGAAATCATCAAAAATCCCTCCCTAACCTCATCGCAGCAAAACAACGTTTCCGAGAATAAAAGTCAAGCTGGGCAGTTCCTGGGCGGGTAGCCGCTGGAAGCCACGAGCCCACGACCTATGAAGATGACGTCGCGTGTGAACTGGAGTCTATCTCTCTCTCCCTCTCGTTGTCTTGGGGCACTCCTCTCAGGAGAGGAGACACTGTAATCAGATCACGTCCCGACCCCCCTCTCAAGGCCACGGCATTGTTCTGCTCAGGGAGGAGAGCACTCAGCATGCGACAGGTGTTTCTGCCGCTGTGAGTCGTGATCTCTCTTTCTTTCCTTTCACTCTTTTTTTTTTGTTTCCATCGTTCACCCTCTCTCGATCTAATTCGACAAACTCAACTTTATCAAACCTTACCTAACTAACCTAACCTAACCTGACAAATTCTTTGTGAAACGGACGCCTGATATTTCCAGTTACAAGTCCCCTAAAAAATTTGACAGTCAAATTTGCGTGGTTTACTCAGCTCGTCATTGGTAGTTGCATTAAACAATAAAGTTATTGTGGAGTCAAAATGCAGTACAATTTGAATTGAAAGAGGCTTTTAGAAAATACAAACAAACTTTTTGTAGTCAACATTGAACACTTTTTTTTATATAACTAGTGTCATTTTACAGGTAACAATAAACGGTCAGTAAGTTGTTGAAATCACGCCTGCTGGCAAGAAATGTAAAACCTAGAATAAACGAAACAATAACTTTACCGGTTGTTGTTGTTATTATTATTATTATTATTATTATTATTAATTAGCATCGCGTCTTACTACCCATTCGGGTTATACGCACTTACGCTAATGTGTAATGGAAGGGTGATTGTGAGATAAGGAATGCCAGGTCTCCACCGTGGTTCGGATTCCACGTTAAACTGTAGGTCCTCCATTTCATCTCACAATCACCCTACCATTACACATTAGCGTAAGTGCGTATAACCCGAACGGGTAGTAAGACGCGGGCTAATAATAGATTGTGAGATGAAATGAAGGACCTACAGTTTAACGTGGAATCCGAACCACGGTGGAGGCTTGGCATTCTACACATTCCCAAGTTGAGATTAATACACGTCTTGTCAGAGGTGAAGGAAGTGTTTGTAATCAGATAAATCTGTACCGGGACCGAGGATTGAACCCCGGCCGCCAGCACAGAAGTCTGACACCTTACCCCTAGACCGCCAGGTCACCTTTTCACCGGTTGTTCTATATGGATGTGAAACGTGGTCTCTTGCCTTAAATAATAACCGGCCCCATGGTGAAGTTCTCAGTGCACTTGGCTATGAGCCCAGCTGGTACCTTAGGTATTTTTCCCTAAAAGGGAATAACCTCATTGTCATCAGTCACTAGCGTTTGGTTAGTTGGGCTTTAGCTCATCTCATCGGGACATGGAAAGAGTCACCACGGAAAGGATGTACGAATAGTACATTCGGGCGTCCTCTGTTCAACGGCATAGTAGTACTGGCTAATCTTTACACAAACTGGACTGCGAATGATGTGGTCCAGACGTGCTATATTATATCTAGTTTACATGGCAAAAACAAATTTAGGATGTTCAGAAACCAGGTGCTTAGGAAGATGTTGGGTCAAAATATCTGAGGCTACTGAGGAGTGGAGTAGGTTACATAATGACATTGTTAGGATAATCAAGACACGTAAATTACAGTGGACAAGACATTCAGCGTGAATGGGTGATCCTAGGACCTTGTTCAGGATACTGACTGGTGAACCCAATGGGAAGAGACCATTGAGAAGACCTAGACGTAGATGGAAGAATAAAACTAGAATGTACCTGAAAGAGCTAGTGTGTAATGAGGTGGAATGTATATAACTAGCTAAAGATAGGGATAAGGTCTAATGAGGGGAATAAATAGAACTAGCTCAAGATAGGGATAGGGTGTAATGAGGTGGACTGGATAGAACTATCTCAGGATAGGGATGAGGTCTAATGAGGTAGACTTTCTAAATCTATCTCAAGATATGGATAAGGTGTAGTGAGGGGACTGAATAGAACTATCTCAGGATAGCTCAAGATAGGGATAAGGGGTAATGAGGTGGACTGGATATAACTATCTCAAGATAGTGATAGGATATAATAAGGTGAACTGGATAGAACTATCTCAGGATAGAGATAAGGTGTAATGAGGTGGACTGGATAGAACTAGCTCAAGATAGGGATAGGGTGTAATGAGGTGGACTGGATATAACTATCTCAGGATAGAGATAAGGTGTAATGAGGTGGACTTTTTAAAACTATCTCAAGATAGGGATAAGGTGTAATGAGGTGGACTGGATAGAACTATCTCAAGATAGGGATAGGGTGTAATGAGGTGGAACTTTTAAAACTAGCCCAAGATAGGGATAGGTGGTGTACTTTTGTAAGTGCGGCAATGACTCGAGCTTCTAATGCCATAAAGTAAATAAGTATCAATGGTATTTACTGACGCGCCTCTTAGTCTAGTACTCAGCGGCCCTGGTTACTGACCTAGAGTCCCGGTTTCGATACCTGGTGGTACCATAGGACATTTTTCCCGAAAAGGGAACTGTTCCTACGATCACATACACGGTGACAGAACTATATACTACATCTCTCACGGTCAAACATTACATACGTTAAAATAATATATAAAAAAGATAGTATGTTATATTAAAAAAAAAACTGCAGCTGAAGATCACATGACTTGACGCATGGATACGTGACAGAAGGTCTAGTAGCTTTTATATCTGTCAGATAAGGACCTTCCTGTGAAAATTGGACTATAGATTAACATTTACTAGCCAGTGATCATCAAGACAAATCAACTTGGCACACCTACAAGATCCACCTTCCTGAGCGCTGAGACGCGTTCACAGACGTACTATAGAGAGATCCCACGCTATTTAAGAAACGATTGGTTATTTTAAAAATATGGTACATGGCTGTCACAGGCTTCTTTAGGATTAAAAACCTTTTATTGAGGATCGTATTAGTGGCTTCGATGCTTCACAGCTGTATGTCATTCGTATTAGAAATAGTGCACCTCAATAATATTTCCTTTTAATTAGATGGGGCCCTTAAATCAGTATGAAGACGCACCCAAGAGCTAAGTTGTCGAACTACTATATTCCAGCCGTTTTGGTGGCCACATGATATAAAGCATCATTCTCACAGTAGACTAGACTGCCGATGACGGGGAGCTCGAGGTTCGAATCTCGATCGGGTATACTGAGGGTATTTTTTTCCAATTGGGTTTCCATTCTCCCTCCAAGTGAATGTGGGCACACTTCCTCTAAATATACCTAAGCTTATTCGCCCCTAAAACCGTTAGTGCAATTATTACATAAGCGTACAGCCCGAACAGGTAGTAAGACGTGGTGCTAAAAAAATATATTCCGACAAGACATCTGATCTGAGGTTCCTATTTGACTTTGATAATACAGCTTGTTACAAGTACCAGTGCACATACACCGGAGTCTGCCACTTTCTCTTTCCCCAAAAATTTAACATAAATTAAAATACACCTTTTCAAGACATTAAAAGAAAAAAAAGAATATGTGAAAAAATTGCGTCATTACGTATCACATTCGTGTAAAACCTCGTCAAAACATCTAATGGCTTTTTACCTCACAGCAAATATATCCACCTACATGACCTCGCATTGGAATTTGACGCCAGCATGTATCTTTGAGCATTGAATTAAAGCTTCTTCCGGACACTCATCGAAACAATCAACTGTATCGTGTACGGCGAATTTGCCAACATCATCACTATAGAAAAGGACAGACACATTGTGGCTGATTTTGGGAGTTAATATAAGTGACGTCCCGTTCCATTTCCCAGTCACCTAAATAATCGACTTCATTGTGGATCTCCAGAACCACATTGAAAATGACAAAGAGTTTATCGTCAAGAAACTTTTTTTTTCTTTGTATGTTATACATTTCCCCATTATTCCATTAGGTGCTCAAAACACCCTTAAGAGTACCAGAAAATTCCCTGCCTCAAAAAGCAAGCCAACTATATAAATGACAAACTTCACGGCATTCCCTGGCATAATAGATATGTGTATTACAACGGGAGTAGTTAGAGTGGCGTATGGCCCAATTTGACCTTTGACCCCGAGTTAAGTGAAGTAATCATTGCGAGCTATTTCGCAATTCTCCCCCTGGGTTTTCCCTGGTGACTAATACCTGGTGCCAGTATTTTTCCATCTGACCTGAATTTCCCCTCTGGTTATTTCCATGACGACATGGGGTTAGCGACATGTCCTTCTTCAATGTCACAAAGGTTTATTTCTAGTTTTCTATGTGGAAATGGGTTTTGCCTGATGACTGGCGCCATTTTGGCGGCTGGACAAGACAGGAATAGTTCATGACCTTGAATGATGTCGCAACCCTACCCTTTTATGTAACAATGGGTTTTCCCTGATGACTAACGCCATTTTGGCGACTCGACAAGATATGAATAGTTCACGATCTTGAATGATGTCGCAACCCTCCACTTATATGTGACAATGGGTTTTCCCTGATGACTGGCACCAGTTTGGCGGCTTGACAAGACAAGTAGAGACAGGAATAGATCGTGACCATGAAACAGTGAGCTAATACACGAGCTCATTGACCTTGGCAACACTTTACCCCTTTCCCCCTTCTATGTGGCAGTGGGTTTTCCCAATGACTCATACCTGGTGCCAGTTTGGTGGCTTGACAAAACAGGTAGATACAGGAATAGATTGTGACCTTGAATGATGTCGAAACCTCCCTCTTCTATGTGGTAGTGAGTATTCCCGGTGTCACAACCCTCCTATGAGGTAATGAGTTTTCCCGGTGTCACAAATAGTAATCGCAATGTCCCAACCCTCTATGTGGTAATGGGTTTTTTCGCAACTATAGAGCATTGACACAGTTTTCATTATGCACAATCAGGGGCCTCGGAAGCCTTAAGGTGACTTATAATCCTCAGTTACGGGCCACTATCCACCACCCAAAAAATCTGCTTAAATTTGTTGTTTGGTATCATCCGTTGACATTCGCGGATGAAGTAATCCGTCACTAACCGGAGGATTATGGTAGAAAGGTTCCAAAGTTTACGTGGAGTGAGGGAGAGTAGAAAACCACCCCAGTTCTCCCGAGCGAGATTCTAACTCACGACCTCCCCTGGCATACCTATATGAGTGACACGTACCCTTTCTGGCGGTAGGGGTGGTTAAGAAAATGTTCTGGAGGGAGAAATACCTACACTTTACACAGCGGGGATTCAATTTCCCCCACCAGAATTAGATGAGCCTGATATTTAGATGGCGTGCACAATGAGATTCGAACCTCAATATATTTAGCACGGCTAATGTCAGATAGAACGGTCGTACTTCCTGCACCCCTATCATTTTCAAAGAGGCTTTGATGGTTGACCAGATTTTTCTAGACCAGGTAGAATGTGTACCAGCATTTTCTTCAAACGTCAATCATTTTGTCTTCAGCCATCTAGTGATGCCCTAGACCATGCGACTATCTATGCATTTATAAAATGCATTGTGACGGTTGATTGCTACCCAAGGACCTAGTCTTTTTTTTGCCAGTGATGGGGTTCAAATATGGTCGAAAGAATTGAAGTTTTTTTCCCAAATGGTTTCATTACCTATCTTCACGCAAATGGGGGCACACTTAACTTTTAAATTATTCATAACTAGTAATCCCTCCTGGCTTTGCCCGTGACCCACTGTGGTATTGTGTTAAAAATAGCCTAATTAAAAATCCGGCTTCAAGGTGCTTTTGGAACCCCTCCCATACACCACTGTTAAAAATTTCAGAACTCTCTGTGCTGTAGTTTTGGCTGGGCATCGCACAAAAATAGACAAACACACAGACAAACATTTCCTTTTATTATTATAGATTACTGTTCCATTAATATAAATATGCGGATAGCCCAAACGGGTGGTCCGGCACGCAAGAGAGAAAACAATTTCGAAAATTTCAATGTCGAGATTTATTCCCATTGAACCCCAATGAGATTCAAACTGAATCCTAGAGATGAACATGACATCTGAGCACTGTCTCAACGAACTACAGTACCATTTTCGTAGGACCAATTAGAAAAGCCACTAGATATAATTTCACGTATTCATACGTCAAGACAAGTGATCTGCAGCAACCGATATTGATATACTATTAAAACCTATAAAATATCGCCGATACGGTAATATTATTTATAATGGTTGGCTGAAAAGAATTAGTATTTTCTAAAAGTCTCTCTGTATAGAAATTGGAATCTACATATAAAAAGTTGTTTTTCCACAGTATTTTTTTACTACCGGTTCGGGCTTTACTACACTTATTCCCTCATCAAGTTAATCTAGTGTGAGCCTGACGACTTGTAACCCCTCGACCACCGATGTATAAAACATTAGTGTTACTGTACTTATTTATTTATGAGAGGATGAAATCATAAACAAAACTTTTCAAGTGCACGTATGGGCTCAAACTACCTCCCTCAGTACACCCGGCCAAGATTCGAACCTCAATCTCAATACTGGCACAAGGTATGAGTCACCAGATAAAACCCGGGGGGGGGGAGTGTTGCGACATAACACGCAATGATTACGTCACACAACTCGGGATCAAAGGTAAAATTGGGATCATACACCACCCTAACTACTAACGTGCTTAAATCCCTAATATCCTGTGTCACACTGCGTGCAGAAACAATTTACGTCAAGAGGGAAAAAATAAAAAAGATTCTAGCCGGATATACACCTCGGCAGATCGTAGATCTGCACGACAAAGGATGTTAGTCTTTGAAAACTCTTAAATTGAGTCGCACCACATAGTTCTGTATGCAATTTATGTTCGATCACCAGATTTTGCAGAATTTGAGAGTGGACTGATTGATGATAGACACTTTCACTATTATATATGCGCTAAAAAACAGTCCATGCTTCCGCTTTGTACGTTTGGGTGTTTTCCTTGCTGATTAACTACCAACAAGAATATCGTAACTTACAGCCCTCATCATTAACACTTATCTACATACCAATCCTGGGGCGGATTGGGTTGTCATCTTTATTGACAAAAATGTACTTTGACAGTTATGGGTGTTTGCCCCTATTAAGTCACATTTGGCATGTATATGTAAAAATGTTTCCCATTGGTCTCATAGCATGGTACAACTCCAAGGCATAACATCAGACGTTTGATGCTATTAATGCCTAAGATACCTTCCCTACCACACCCAGAAAATTCCAATAAAGATTTTCCTGGTCCTATTTTCACCCACAAATCACACAAACAACGACCTCAAAGTGTTGAGATATTACAATGCATGTTTCAAGACATTGGAGTCATGCACCCTTCAAAAGGCTATGTTCAATCAGGGTACGCCTTTTCTTCCCTCAATATAAAAGAGTATCCTGTTGGTGCTGGACCAACCATAAGCTTAGCTGATTTGCTGGCAGTCGTTGAAGCGATCATACATCATGAAAAGCCAACAAGTACCCAAAATTGTTTGCACGCCCAAATAAAAGCCGGGGAAACCACTCACCATAACCAATATTTTCAACACATTGTTTCCACTGGACGAAGTTGACGCCAAACGAGTCATCGTTGGTATGAGTGTCAAGAACAACTTTAAGCCCTTATGCGGAGGAAATTGTGTAGTGTCTAACTTCAAAAAATGCAAGAGCTGAGCAACTATAAGATGGTGGTCATATCAAAGTTTTCCAGCAACAAACAACTTCCTCAGAATATAAGCTTTACTAATCTATAATCATAATAGGAAGTGTTTGTCTATGTGTGTGTGTGTGTGTTTGTTTGTGTTGTTTGTTTGTGTGCGGTGCCCAGCCAAATCTACGGCACGTAGAGATCTGAAATTTTTAACATAGGTTGACGAAAGGGGGTCCGAATGCACCTCAAAGCAAGGTCTTTAATATTTAATTAGTTTTTAATTAGGCTATTTTTAACAAATTTTGATGAAAATATTGTTAGTCTGGTTTAGAATTACATTTCAGAGATAACTGTTATAAAATTATGCCGCATCCACCTCGGAAAAGAAATTTGTACGAAATCAACAGTAATTCTAAACCATTTTTGCTGGAGTTGGGTTGGTATGGGGGCTTATATAATTCTTATACCACAGTGGGTCACGGGCAATGCCGTGCGGGATTGCTAGTTTTAAATATATCTAATACGCATGTGCGGTAACCGCATGGTACTCATCGGCGAGAAACATGATAATGACCACATTTCCCTCAAATGGGTGGCCTAATTCACCCCAACATAGGCACGTCTCTGAGAGGTGTGGGACTTTATTACGACACACTTATCGTGGATGCATGTGACACGCTAACAGAGATCGTGGATATTATCGATCACAAGCAGCCTATGTGGAAACGCACATAATATCAACATCATGTGACTCCCATAGGGATGGTCTTCCGAGCTGTGACATTCTGGTGATGTTATCCGTGATCGACTTTAGAGCTATCTTAACATGTTGGGAACAATGCTTGGTGGGACTTGCAGCCGTGGAACTTGCGATCATTGGGATTTGCAAATGACAAAAATAACGTGGTGATATTTGCGTCCACCATATTCAAATTAGTAAAACTAAGCATGTTTCAATACCGATTATAATTTTGAATGTTATTTTGATATGGGAGCTTAAACTGGATCGTGGCAAAGCACTAACATTTGAAAATCCTAATTTTAGTGCTTTCTTTTCCCCTGACATAACCAAACCTAACCTAGCCTAGCCTAATCTTAACTTACCTAGCCTCGACCCTATTATTTGACATTATAAGAGTCTATGGCAGAAAATTCAAGAGCTTGGTCTCACGCGCCACAAATCACACTATAGTATTATAGTTGCACGCAAATCCCACAGAAAAATATCTGATCACACCTCTCACTGACGCGCGTTCAACGCTACCGGAAATAATGCCCACCATACTGCCACCAGATTACACATCACACAGACAAGGGTCAATGGCCTGATCTACTTCCCTCTTGTTTAAACATGTCGTGCCACTAAACTGGCACCAGACTTCCATCATATTTCTCAAAGTAGATTCCGACGTCATCAAGGTTGTGACATCACCAATGGCCTATTCCTGTCTCGAAATATGCCGACAAACTGGCGCCCAGGTTGCATCATATTTACCTAAATAGATTCTGATGTAATAAGGTTTGCTAAATTCTGTGAAGGGGGTACATGAGGGGTATGGAAGGACTGATTGAGTAACCACGAAGCTCTCAGTCTATGACAAACTTCCATCGAGAAAGAAACTGTGACCCTAGCCCCAGTATTTGTCCAGGTGTCACACACCCCAGCGAATGCCGTTAACAACTCTACGGGACCCTGGTGCACGTCACCACTCCCTGAAGGCAAGGCATTTGTGACAATGACTTGACTGGAGGTCATTGCCAGCAAATGGGGTGGTTTTGATCACAACTATGGCATCGAATAGCCGGCCGGGGTTCAACGTCACTGCTGTGTCATGACATTGTGCGGACCTCCTTGGCCCTTCACCCGGGAAGGTTGCAACGTTCTGGGTAAGGGAAGGAGGGGGACTGACCTGTTCTACATGCTGCGCTCAGTCTCACTGACAGTATAATGCCAACGAGCGGTGAAATTAAGTCATTAAGAGGGTTAATTCATACATGAGGAGGGTTTATACCGAATCACCACACCCACAAGATCCTCTCCAGAATTCGAACCAAATAATATACATTATTTTACTATTCAAATGACCCGGTGGTGTAGTTGGCTAACGCACTAATTTCATGTTGAGCTAGACTGCCGAGGGCGGGGAGTTCAAGGTTCGACTCTCACCCGGATGAACTGGGGGGGGGGAGTGTTTCTAAATGGTTTTCCACTCTCCTTCCACGCAAATGCGTGTCACTTCCTCTATATTCATCCTTCCAAATTCCTAACCCATTAATGTAATTAGTATTTAAGCGTATAGCCCTAACGGGTAGTAAGACCTGGTGCTAAAAAAACTAATCAATTGGAGTGAAAAATCTGCCGATTAAATATTCAAATGAAATAAAATATCAGAACACGTCTTGAACTAACGTCACACACAACATCCTCTCAAATTGGGAGAAAGTCAAATGGGGCAAAATACGAGTATCAAACGGTTATAATTTTTAACATTTTGAAAACGTCGTTGCTGAGGGAGGGGGTTGCAAAATTTGATAACATCATTTGGTATCAATGAGCTCAGGTAAGGGAGGGGGGAGAGAATGGGGGGGGATTTTGGAGCCAAAGGTCAAGTTGCAGCTATGCAATTACCCTACCTGGTTAAAATTTCAATAAAAACACAAACACTAGCAACAATATTCTGACTTAATACTTTTCCCTATGGAATTGGATAACACCATAATCAGCTATTAAATAATAGCTTTGGAAAATATTGTCGAATTCTAATCGAGTCTAGTATGTAATTCTGTGTACGCTCAGCTATTATTTAATTACTGACCATTTTATTTCAACGAGAGCAAAGAATAGTCTAGTTTATTTTGAGATTTAACCTATTCTTGCATTAAAGTTTCCAAATACATGTTTGATCATAAATACTGGTGTAGGACTAACAATGAAACATGACGGACTTGGAGGCTGAGGAGGTGGGGAATAGGGGGAGAGAGGAGTTAAACTGGAGGTAAGGAGTCAGGCCGAGCCTTTCTTTAGTTGTGAACCACTTCAAATTTTGGCCATAAAGACTGAGGGGGTGCATAGATAATAAAGGTGTAGAATTGTAACTCTCTGAAGTATGACTAGAACAGGAATTTGAGCGCTAGGTGGATGTCAGATGAACTAATGCTATCAGCAAAATGAAAAACTGTAATAAGTACTAAAGTGCAAAACTGTACCAAGTGTATTTTTAATTGATTATTATCTTGTATACGTTATTAAATTAGCTCTAATTTTAGATCTAGGAACCTAATGGTCAATAGCAAGAGAGAGAAACAGAAGTATGAGGATATATTCACTTCTTTGCGAAGTACATGTAGGTTAATGTGGGTTAAGTCACTAAACATTTTGTTTCAAATACCCTTATTTATATGGCTTGAGTAAGTAATAGATTTCCATTAACTAACAAGTCTACTAATTATTTTAATATGCATTCAACATAATTGATACAAATGATTGGTTCATGCCATTATTATGACTTATTTGTGTAAGAACGTCCAAAACACGCACAATACGTTCAAAGATAAATACAAATTTGCCATAGTGACATATCTATGAATAAATTTATAAATACACATTTTAAAAGGGCTCCAACTTAATATTAAATGAAACAAAATCATTAAAGTAATAATGGCATATTTTAAATTTCAATTTTCACAGTTTTAAAGCAACGTATAGAAAAATTACGAATGCAACTGCATTGAGATTTTAAATATCAAAAATTAAAGAAAACAACATCGTATTTCTTCGATAGTAGCGCTAATGCGTTTGGAAGAGAAGTAACCCTGTTTCCTCTTGCCCCTATAGAAAGGGGGTGAGAGTAAAGGATTCAACCGTAAGACCTATGTATCATATATACTTCTTAATTTGTTTTTATTTCATAAAAATAAAGAAAATGAAACATTATTACAAACACATACTTATTATTGATTAATAGTAGACCGCCTCTGTGGCCCAGGGGGAATTCCTTACCAAATATCCAGAGGTCCTGGGCTCGATTCCCGGCGCTTCCAAAATTTTCTCTGAAGCAGTGGATCTGGAGTCAAACTTAACCTTGTGAGGACAAATGAGGAGTAAATTGGCGGCCGAAGGGTTCATTGTGATGACCACATGACACCCTCTACACAGCAAATGTTGACACTATTATCTCTAACATTGGCGGCCTCTCGGTCGGTGTAGTTCGCTGGCAAGTTTACACCATGGAGTTAACATGAGCCGTTTATCTTGGTAATATCCTAGATCTAAGCCAGGGAGTTTTTCTTAATTATATACAGTTTGAACAGTACCAAAATAAAGGCGCAAACAAAATATTTCCAAACAGTAGCCGCCATTTTGATGTTTAAGTGCTCCTAATATATGCTAAGCCCTTTCTACACTTGAGAGCACACTTATTAAGAATTCAGAATCCAATGTACCCCACGATATTTCACACCACTTTAAGAGTAAGTATATTTGACCAGACCGAGATTCGAGCGGGCATTGAGGCATAGCTACTAAGCGGTCTTGACCATGGTATAGAGCTGATAATGAAATAAGATACATTTTTAATAACTATAATCAATATCTACTTATAGGATAAAAAAACCTATTTAATTTATGTAAAGTTCAATATACCCTAGTTACATTTAAACGTTGTAGTTGGATAACTTATAGAGTACGAATGTCGTTAAAATATATTTCTAAGTTTTTAAAATTAAAATTCTTTATAAACATTTCACTAGATAGGCCTATTCTCTTGCCTTTATTCATGAACCAAAGAAAAGGGGCACAATTTAGAAATTTGAGTAACTTTTTAATATTAACACGCCAAAAATATACATCTATAGCACTTATATTTAAAAACCTTTACGTTTAGTTAGTTAATAAATAAGAGAATTCAGTATTTTGCTCGCCTCCGGCGGTTGGGGTTTGCGAATCTCCCGCCCTATTCCCTTCTCACCTACCCAGCCATATACAATGAATATTAATGTATTTTACTTAGTCACTATCTTGCCACTTTTTTATAGTTTCTCATATCATTAATATGTTCATATCTCTCAACGTTATATAATCGATATTAAATTTTTCAAACAAGCGCGTGAAACACAATTTTTTTTTCAGGAAAGGTGTTGTATTGTATTCAATGAATATTTTTTGTTTAAAAAAGCCATAAAGTTAAAAAAAAACTTTTTGGTGGGTTTTATTCAGGTAAGAAGAGCTTGGTTGCGGTATCTGCCGCCAGGTGGCAGCAGTGCAGTGCTCGTTGCTCTTTTGTTTTGTGAGTTTGTGAGTGGGGAAGTGAGGGGAGGGGGGCAGTCACACGCGGGTAACTCGAGTGATGGGAATGAAAATGTGCTCTTTGAAGACTTCCACGAAGAGACGGTTTTATTTGAAATGGCAATGAGAGCGCGATATTATTACTGTTCATTAAATAGTGCGTGACATTGGTTTCAAACATGCTTGGCAGTAATATTATTCAATTTGTGTTTTGTGAAAGTATAACAGAGTTATTCTTCTAAAGTAAACCGTTAGTGCTACAATACACACGAAAAATCGGGCGTATGGCAATCAAAATTACTATAATACGCTTATGTTGCATCGCATCTAGTCTATTTTCATTTGTTGCTCTTATAATACCAATTATACTTTTTTACTCAAGAAATATATTTAAATGTTTGTGATTGAAGTCTTAACTACTCATGAGCAAGAGTTTTTAGAACTAAATTAAGGAAACATTTTAAATTCAAATGATAGAATGTAAAGTGGACTACAAAACGTGTATTTGGTGTTTTATCTAAATAACATACTATGATACATAAATTAAACTACTAAACTGTGTTATATAAAGTAAATTAGATGTGTTCTAGAATTATGTGAAAGATTTATTTCATTCAAATTTATTTTATATTACTATAAGGAAGTTAAAAGTGCAATGTGTTTGTCGGTGTTCGCACCTCAAAGTGTTACAACAATGCATACCGATAATCTGAGTTTTGAAGCGCGACATTGAGGATATTCTCAAAAAATAAAAATATGTACCATAGCAAGTCTTTTGATAGTTCATGGAACAATGGAAGCTTGTGAAGAATAATTGGTAAGTTGCCATGTTTTAAGTACAATAGTTCTCGAAGTAATTGCCTGTTTTTAAGGCAAAAACAGTTGAAGATAGAGATAAGGATTTTCCAACAATGCCCCAATATAGTACCGTACCTATAGTTATTTTGTACGTTTACCACAAGGGCGAAGGTTATTTTTAAAAAGCAACTAATAAAATGTTTTCTCAGTTCTGAAAATGTGTTGAGTTTAATTTTCTACTTATAAGCTATAGTAATATCAACAGTTCGTGAAAAGGTTATTTGTCATGGGAATTCTAGAATTTGATGAAAACTTTTTCTCATTTAAAAGGGTTCTTATTAAATGTTAATATATATTCATGACAAAAAACTTTAGGGCCAAGGTATTAAAAGAAATAGAAAATTAGGCTAAACGTATCTTCTGAAGCAATATTTTATTTATTATGGCCAAAAAATGTTTTTATAATTTTTTAAAAAAATAGTGCTTCTTACTCGTGTCTCCTGTCATCTCAATTTGTATAAGCCAGTCACATCGTACTGTAGTCTTTATTTAAAAAAAATGATAATGGGATTGTGGCCAGTAAAACCGTTTTACTAGGTAGGCCTATATTTTAAAAAGATACAACATAAAAAATTATTTTAAAATGAAAAAACTCTTTAAAGCCACTTTTACTGTCATTTGAATAATGGAGAAAACTGCCCTTTGATGCTATTTATGGTTCTAACGTAATCTCGTATTTAACTTTCAATTAAATCGCTCATGAAATGGTATATTAAGCAATGTTAGAAGTTCTTAGATTAGGGTGAGAATAATAGTAAATTAGCGAGAATCTCAGCAAGAAGGTAGGCTTAGAACATTTATTTAATTTGCTCTCAATATTGACGAATTGCAACTATTTTCCCCCATCCCTTCGTCTTGCCACCCATCTCAGCTAAACGTATTATAATTACGCTAATTAGGTAAGAACGAGAAAGTTAGAACTTAAAGTAAATTCACTCAAATTTGCGTAGAGGGAGAGTGGAAATCCATTTGGGGAAAACCATCCTTTTAATGCAGTAGCAGAAATTCAAACCCGTAATTTTATATGCAATGAAAAATTGTTAAAATTAAACAGCTGTAAATCAAATGATTTGACGTATAGTAAGTACCGTATATTTAAGGAACTTGAAATAACTTAGGCCTATATATCTGTCCTAAAGATATTTCACTGTAGATTTAATCTAGCTAAATAAATACAATCTTTTGGTCACCACAGAAAGCTTTAATTTATTTTATGTTATCTTTCGTAGCATTGAAGCGAAAGAACTGCCATTATTTTAACGAAATATTGCAGTTTGGAGAAATTTCCCCTTCGAGTAGTCGATTCCCTTTATGAATGCGGGTACAATTCCTATTATTTACTTTCATTATCCTTTTTACCTCAAATTAAGTAGATCGTAATCTTATGTTTTGAATGCATCCCTACAAAACTAAATTTAAAAAAATATCATATCCAACATTTCGTTACCTTTTTTTTACAACCTGTAAACAGAACAGGCTCATTAAAATGTTGACTGAAACTATTTCCTTTCCCTTGCACATAGAGCCCCCTTCTTTCATACTCCGTATTCGCCACTGTGTGTATTTCTGCAACAGGAAGCTCTGTTTTTACCTCAGGAAAGGTTTGTCATGTTCCTGTAGTGGGGTACCCCCCCCCCCCCCCCACGCCCTCCTCCCCCCATAACGATCCCATACCTGAAAATGTCAACGACTGAGAAATTACCATTTCTATAGAGAGAAGATCGCTACTAAACAGGCCGTCACAATGCAGTGTGTGTAGAATACGAGAGCAACAAGGGACTAACGACAAAATCTTTGAGAAATTTCACTATTGAGCTATAGAGGCCTATTCCGGCTCCATGACACGGGCAATCAACCCCCTACCCGCTCCTTATTCTCCCCAAGCATATAAGTTACCATCTTTAAATATTTGCAATAGAAAGGTTTTTGAATTGTTAAGTGGTATAGCTAATAATAGGTTTATAAAAAGGTAGATAATACGTATAGAGTGAACATATTTCCCTCTTGTTTTCGGGGATACTACTGTAACGTGTAACCAAACCACTCTAAAATCCCTGATGGGCTCTAGAGAAGGTAGTTTCCATTTAAATGTTCCTAATACACCTACTAGCTGTTTTTTTATTCATTTGTTTAGACAGTCAATAAATTGGGTCTATGAAATGTGTGATATAGGCCTATATATCACTATCCTAAATATTATTTCTGTTGTCAACATTTTTTTTTTCAACTAATACAAATCCCACAACGATGAATAAAGTATCAGTGGATAGGATTTTTTTACCGACTTCTGACATAGCATACTCAGTTTATGTTAAAACACATTGTTTAAAATTTAGGTTAAAAGAAAAATCTATAGTGCTTCAATTTATTACTATTATTATTTTTTCTGTTGTCAGCCATGCTTAATATCTGATAAATTGCAAATATGTTCACATTAATAAACACTCTTTGCTATTTGGTTCATACACTTCGCTGAGTATTTAATTTCAACAACCCAACAAAACACTAATTTTTGGGGGGATTGGGGGGGGGGGGGAAGAGGGGAAGGTTGAATGTGCGAAAGTTTCGTACGGGTTTACTGGTTTTATATATATTCAACCAAAAGTTATGAAAAAAGTCAGAATGACTGAACACTCGTCTCTGGCAATGATATGTGCATCGTTAACAAAATGTAACATTTAAACATTTTACCAACAGTTTTAATTGAAACATTTTTATTTAATCCATTTAATTTCAAACTGCAATCATCAATGTATTCAAATAATCAGGGACATACTGTTAAAACCATTGGTCCTCGAAATGAGACTATCTTAACACACTACCTTTAAACACTTTATTTGTAGATCTTATGTGAAATAATGTTGTCTTCTCTGGCATATCACTCTTCTAAAACTTCTGTTAGTAAAGCTTTGAACGGTCCCGGCAAAGATTTATCTGATTACCAAACCCTTCCTTCACCTCTGACAAGACATCTTGTGAATGTGAGGAATGCCAGGTCTCCACCGTGGTTCGGATTCCACGTTAAACTGTAGGTCCTTCATTTCATCTCACAATCACCCTACCATTACACATTAGCGTAAGTGCGTATAACCCGAACGGGTAGTAAGACGCGGTGCTAATTAATAATAATAATAATAATAATAATAATAATAATAATAATAATAATAATAATAATAATAATAAAAGCTTTGAATTTACCCTACGAAGCCTCGGTTGCGTTGCGAGTTGCGTCAGCGGTCCTGTAGGAGGAGCATTTGTTTACGAGGCTTGTTTCATCTTAGTTGAAGCGAATTAATTAGGTAATACACGTTTCTTAATTTTATTTAAAATGATTATATCTAGTTTCCTACTCTTCACAGCAAGCCTATCTTGCCTCTGATATACACCCCTAAAAGGCCTATGTTTACCAAGAGTCTTCACTTGTACTAATTGCAATGTACTATGTTATATAAAACATTCCCCTAGTGAAATTAGCACACTTGTTAATTATATAGTCAGTTTCCTCGCGGGCAAAATATAGTTTGGTGTTCACCGCATCTTACTACCTGTCCGACGTCCGTACATAAACACTAATGGGGTAAAATTTGGGGAGATATATAATTTTGATTGAATTTACTTGAATTTGCATGGTAATTAAAATAGTTAAAATGTTGGTTTCATCTTAAGGTGGGGTTGAAGAGACGCGAGCTAAGAATAATATTTTTTGCACTTTTTATGGAAAAAAATTTTGCCAGAAAAAAAGTACTTCAGTATTTAATTTCTACATATTATATTTATCTCAAATGTTCTTGAATTTGCCATAGATATCCTGGAATTTGATTAAAGTCTTTTTTCTTAATTTATAAAGTTTCTCATAAAATTCCAGACTGGACATCTATATCTATATCTATACTAATATTATAAAGAGGAAAGATTTGTTTTTTTGTTTGTAATGTATAACTCAACAACTACTGGACCGATTTTAAAAATTCTTTCCCCAATATAAAGCTACATTATCAACGAGTAGCATAGGCTATATTTTATTTTGAAAATTTAATTTATTCCTCATAAAAATGTCGATAGTATATTATATAGTCGTTGGAGAAAAAAAAGTTGTTGAAGGGAAAGTGGGGTTGGTGAAGGAGACGGGGGGGGGGGGGGGTGAGGAAAGAGTAATGAGATGAAAATAGTAGGGAGGATAAAAAAAGGGAGGGGGCTATACAGTGATGGTAGGACTGTATTTTTAAAAAAATAAGTAAAAAAGTTTTGTTTTTATATTGACATGATGGATGATTTGAAGCTTTGTTTTACAGGATTCTTTACAATATTTTTTTACGGGGAAGGGGGCTAGTGACAAATATATGCAAAAAAGTTGAGATTACCATGTGTAGAAAATTAAACTAAATATATCTATTGAAACAATATTTTATTTATTTTGGCCAAAACATTTTTTTAAATATAAAAACTGTAAAATATATAGCCTACTATATTAGCCTTAACTCACGTTCCCTTCCATCTCACCCACCTTAAATGAGTTAATAAATGATCTACTTCTACTATTAAAATACTTTTTCTATTTTATAAACCGAGGTAATGTTCCTAATCAAGTTATCTCTCATCAGAAACAAATGTGACGGGTAGTCCTCGACCATGCTAGACTGGTCTAAGGGTCGAATAAAGACTCGAGCTATCATCTAGTACAGCGCCGGGAAAATAACGGCCCGGCCCGCGGGTTGCATGTGGCACGTCGCGAATTTTTATGCGACCCGAAAGATACACGGGAACTATTTATCTACGAAAACAAAATAGTGATAAAATTACCAGAGCATAAAAAACAATATTGAAGAATGTACAATTTCTATAAAACACACCGATTAACATTTAAAAGCAGTTTTAAGAACTTCAAAGTTTGAATTTACACCTTACATTAAAGAAATGATGAAAGATATGAAAAATTACATTCTTCTCATTAATTTTCTTTTATTGGATAATTACTAACTTATTGTTATATATCGTCTTCCTTTTTTATGTTGTACATAGATATAATTTTGTTTCACAATAAAGTGCGTCCACCTAAAATTGTGTTTTACTTGGCGGCCCATTTACAGCAAATTTCCATACCCAAACCCAAAAATGTGTACAGACCTGATCTAGTAGATATCCATGAAACCTGATCAGACACTGTTGCACCGGAACTTAGTGACGTGGAGAAAAACGGTTCCGGTCAGTTGGACAACCTGTAATTTGAAACAAAATATAACAACCCTTCCCTTCATCCACGGCATGACTGTGGGAGCGGGAGGAGGGGGGGGACGGGGACGAGGACTAGAGATTCTGGGAAGCTACTCGAGGCGAGTCCACTGGATTTCCTTCAAGTCAGAAATTACAGGACACATGTAATCCTTCTTTTTTTGTTTGAATAATAAACCTAGTTTTATTCATTTCTACAAGCGGGTGACACGAAGGTGTATAATTATGAAAAGCGTACTGTTATGGATTGATTAAACCTATTTGATTGGCCAATTATACCTTTGTCACTGAGAGCAAAACAATTTTAATAGACATTAATATTCCGAGAAAGTTTCATTATTTTTTTTCATAATAACTATTTAATTGCTTTTCTATAGAAATGTGCAGAAACGGCAGATGGAACCAAGAGGAAGTAGACAAGTGATGCGTGTTAGCAAGTCCTCCTGTATGACAACATTTGGAGGGGAAAACAAGGTGTACGGCCTTCGCGTCTTCACTTTCATGTGCATTCCCCCATCAGGGAGCTTTTGTTGCGGTAGTCCCGTTACTCTGATGGGAATGAAAATCAGGGATAACGTGGCATATCTAATGGGTAGATATGAGGAAGCTAAAACTGTCTTAAGGATATGCACCCGCATTAGGGTAGATAAGGGCTTAGATAACAACACTGAAAAACCACATTAAGTATTACACCTGGACTAAATTCGAACCTCGACCTCCGAGTCACCGGGAATACAGTCTACTGCGAGACTGACGCCTTAGGTCATGTGGCTTCAGGTGCTTGTTATATACCTCTTTGTTTTCATAATCTGATATTTTTAGTAGAAGTGTGCTACAGTAGCCTCATGGCTTCTTTGGTGCTGACTGACAGCTCACAGCTGACTTCTGACAGTCAACATTTAGGTATATACCTAAATGTTGACTGTCAGAAGTGACAGCTGCTAAACACATGCTTTTGCAGAACATATGGTTTGGCGTAGGGATACATAATTTGGTCTGGTATCTTTTCAGAGCTGTCAACTGTGAGCTGTCAGTCAGCACCAAAGAAGCCATGGGGCTACTTTAGTTTTGATTAGGGTGGTGATGTAGGGAACGCGAGAAAAGGTCAGTGTTTTTTCTGTTTTTATAGCAAAACATTATTTTAGGTCAGAATAAATCAAATATTTCTTCAGCACAGACATAGAGTTTAATCTATTTCACATGATGTTATCAAGAGTTCTTGAATATTTGTCATGGGCATAGCGGTATTAGATGACAAACTTTTTAAACGAAGAATAAAGGTAGTCATCTAATTCCAGGAATTTCTTGACAGATATTAAAGAAACTGTTGAGGTCACCATTTGAAGAAAATTAAACTCTATGTTTGAACTGAAGCAGTTTTATTTTATTTTGACCACAAAAATGTTTTGATACAAATACTGCTAAAACACTGCCATTTACTCGTGCTCTCTACACCCCCAGCTTAATGATGTCAATGTGTAGAGCTACAGTCTAATTTTCATAAGAAGAACCTTTTAGAAAATACAAATTAATTTTATTGGAGTCAAATTTGATAATATTTTACCACATTATTAGTATTATTTTACAGATAGTGACCATATTTATCAAGAAACAAAAAGTATCCATTAGCAAGTAATATTTTATAGCAAATATAAATTGATCTAGTATTTTTCTCTCTCCTCAATACCTTACCATAACTGCAATCTATAGGGCCGAAAGAGAAATATTTTTAAAATTGCAAGTTCAGTTAGGGGAGGCTCTAAGGCTTTAGCCCCTTTCCTGTCACCTTCCCTTGAATCAGGATCTGGTGACCGTTAAGAGAGGTCGTTGCAAAATTGATAGCATTATGAGTCAACGGACCATTTATAATCTAGTAATAATAATAATAATAAGCACCGCGTCTTACTACCCGTTCGGGTTATACGCTTTAAGTACTAATTACGCTAATGGATTAGGAATTGGGAAGGTTGAATCTGAGGAAGTGAACCCGCATTTGCGTGGAGGTAGAGTGGAAAACTATTTAGTAAAAACCACCCCCAGTTCACCCGACCGAGATTCGAACCTCGATCTCCCCGTCCTCAGCAGTCGAGCTCAACACGACAAGAGCGTTAGCCAACTACGCCACCGAGACGGGTATCTAGAATCTAGTAAAAAGAATTTGTAAAAGTGAAAATTTATCTTGAGTGGACTATGGCAAACCTTAGATACGGGAAAGGTCTGAGGGAGGGAGGGAGAAGTTTACTTTCATCTGAAATAATTGTCTCGGGTAAAATAATTTTCTGTGGAACCTGTGTGAACTTATGGTGGCTTGTTCGTGCCTTTAGAAAAGTGCTACCATCCGACCTTTCTCTATTATTCTCCAAGGTGTATTTATGACTACAATATTTTCAATTTTATAATTTATACTAGAAATTGTCTGGAGAACAGACTAAACTTGTGGAATGTAAAGGTTGCTTGGTATTTACTTAGGCCCCCGCTGTGTCGTTCAATTCACACAGAAAACTTTCGCCATCGATATTGTAACATCGACGTGGAAAAAAAACAACAACATCGTCCGCAAAAAATCTCCGTTAAAGAACAAAAAAATCAATTCAATGATTTTGTTTAATTGGATTAAATAACTTTAACTGAAATGCACTTTTAATTAATTAATTTGTAAGCACTGCGTCTGACAATTCGGGTTATTATATTCTTATTTACTAATTACGCTAATGTGTCAGGAATGAGGAAGTTTGAATTTAGAGAAAGAGTGTACGCATTTAGACGGGAGTAGAAAGTCGTTTAGGGAAAACCACCTTCAGTACACCTTACTAGGATTCGAACTCCGATCTCTTTATAATCGGAAGTCCAGTATATTGCTAAAGTAACGCCTTTAACCTCTTGGTCACCCATTTTTTAATAAATCAATCTAAAACGTCAATATCAATTCAAACAAATTGAATTTATAAAACTTACATAAATACATATTTAAAAAAAACTTCTGTATTTATAAAAATAATCATAGTAATTCATAGTTTTCAGTTCAGTAATTATTACAACCACCCCACAATCTGATGCGAAGTGTTTATGTGTTAGTACCGTAGTATAAATATTAATAAAATGGATCTTCGGATATCGGTACAAAAAGATTGACTGTTGAAAATTATCGATCAACAAAATATATGGGTAACAGTTACTTAGAACATCGAGCCTTCAACATCTATGTTTTGAAAATATCAATGTTTTGTCGCCATGCGTAGTTAAAACACCAGAATCATGATTGTTTTACAACGACGCGCGTATCCGTCGCTTTCCGTCCGTCCTTGGTCACGTCGACGAATATTGGTATTCCGTTAAAGTAGAACTTACTATGCATAACGGAATCATTCACTGTGCTCCAGAGATGACTTATCTTGTTTCACATTTCAACAAGTAGGTATCGAATAGGAAATGAACGTAAAGAATACGTTTTAATGATCCAAACAGAACGATGGAGAGTATTTTTCTGACTACTCATGCATTAATACTACTGGTACAATCAAATTTTTATAGGAAGAGTTTATCTTACGACTAAAGAACTACTAGATCTACTTTCACTTATTCATACGTCATTTAGATGTCACTTTTGTAGATAAGTTATTATCAAATCCAATAAAACCCGTTTCTGTAGTAGAATGGTCTAGACCAAGCCTGTGCAACTTTTTTTTTATGTGGAAGGATCTTAATGAGAATTTAAATATAATAACGGTCCGGCAAATAAAATATAGTTTTTCAGCAGTATAAAAATTTACGGACAAAATAAAAAGGCTAAATAATAATAAAAATAAGTTAGTGCTCCTCTAATAAAACACAACTTAATGAGATAAATGCAATATTTTTGTATGTTTCATAATTTATATTTTAATGCCAGGTGTAATTTAATGGTTGAGATTCTTAAAAGTAAAAATGCCTATCAATGTTTATCGGTAATGTTTGATCGTAAGTAATTTTTACTAAGATTATATAGAAAATGTTTATTCACACAAAAATAACCAGCATTTTTAGGGCAACGTCTTGAGTGTTTGCGAATTTGTCAGAATCACGAAAAAATGTAAATTGTACATATTTCTTCATGGCGCTCTTAGTCTAGTCTGACCTGCTCGGCTTTGAACCGGAAAAATAGTTCAAGCTAAAAATAATAAAGGGTGAAAACCGTATTAAGTAAATCCAACAAAATTTTTTTATTAAAAAATAGTGTAAAAAATGCAAAAAAAGAAAAGAAAATTATATAATCTTATGGTAAAAGGGTCAAAAGTAAATACAACAAATTTTTTTTACCGCCTATAAGCTACATCTTTTACCCCGTTTACCCCTTTTAACCTTTTTAACCCTCTTGCCCTGTTGGCACTTTTACAATTTTTACTCCTTT
Organism: Timema cristinae; assembly: GCA_039000515.1. Taxonomy (NCBI): domain Eukaryota; kingdom Metazoa; phylum Arthropoda; class Insecta; order Phasmatodea; family Timematidae; genus Timema; species Timema cristinae. The sequence continues at coordinate 22,868,920 of JBCFYV010000935.1, forward strand.
TACCCTTTTTGCCCTCCAAGCACATTTGACCCTTTTTACCGTTTTGGCACTTTTGACATTATTCCTCTTTTTTACCCTTTTTTCCTTATACTCCTTTTTGCTTGTTTAGTCCCTTTAACACTTGTTACTCTTTTTATTTACCCTTTTTATCTTTAAAAAACATTAATTAAATTTACTTTTTACTCTTTTTGTACATTTTTTACATCTTTTTACGGAAGAAATATCTTAGGGTAAGACAGTCAAAAAGTTAAGCTAAAAATTAAATCTAATAATAATTGTTTAAAAAAAGGGATTAGTAACTAATAAGAGAAAAAAGGATTACGAAGGTATTTAGGGAAAAAATAAAGAATGATAAAATGTGCAAAAATCAAATCTAATAAATGTTAAAAGAGTTAAAAACCTCAGAGAAAATTAGTGTTCGATAATAGGAAATAAGAAACTGTTCTAGTAGTGGGAAAAGAGAACGAAACTAGGAGTGAAAGTAAAGACCTATGGCATTCATAATGAACGTGGTGAGTTGATCTCGGAGGTAAAACCGTATAAGATAATAATTATATGGAGAAAACGTAGAAAAAGTAAAGTAAAATAGGAACAATGTTATTATGAGTGAAATAATGAATGAGAATGAGGTGTTAATACTACTGAAAGTGTTGAAGAATAGCAAAGCTGAGGGTGTAGGTGGGACCATAAGTGAAATGCTAACGTGTGGGGGGCATGGTACTACTTGCCAGATTGTGTGTGAGTTGTTCATTGTGTGTGCTGGGATTTCGAATCTTCCTATTGACTGTAAGAATGCTGTCTGCATTGTTTCTTTTTACAAAGTAAAAGGCAGTAAGGGTAAGAATTATAATACAATTAGTTTGTTGAATATTCCAGGCAACATTTTGAGGGAAGAGGGTTTGAAAAAACTGCGGACAAGATTTGGAATGTGCAATGTGGTTTCATGCCAGGTAGAGGTTGCTTGTACGAGATAGACGCATTGCTACGAGTGATTGAGAAATGTATGGCACTAAGGAAGAAAGTTTATAGTGTACTCGTTGATCTGGGGAAAGCGTACGATAGGGGAATAGGAGTATGTTAGGAAATGTTCTAAGAGAGTATGATGTGGATTCATGGCTATTAAATGCAATTATGGTGGTTTATGATGGAATTAAAGCGTGCATTAGGAGGTATGGAGCTTTTAGAGAATAGATTGGCATTGAACAGTGTGCTATGCAAGGTTGTGTGCCTCCATATTGTATGGTTAAGTGTATGAGGGATGCTTGTGAGGACGTGGTTGGTGTACACACGAACAATGTGAATATGAGAGTGCTTCTATATGAAGATGATGCCGTATTCATGTCTGAGAGTGAATGTAGCGACAAGCAAAATGGATTCTCATTGAAATGTTTCTAAAACTAAGATAATAGTTTTTATAAGGCCGGATCAGGAAATGATTGTCAACTTAGTATAAATGGAGAACTGTTAGAATAATTGAATGATTTTGTATATCTAAGTAGAATGTTCTGTAAAAATGGAAGGATATATGGTGAAATCAAAATACAGGTGAATGAATCTCAGAAAGTATTTGGATGTATGTGAACTATTACAAAGAATGAAGTATAATAGAAAGAGGCATATATGACATGATATAAAAGTGAGTTAATGACAACTATATTATAATGATGTGAAGCGTGAGTTTCTTAGGAAAAACACAAGAGCAAGGGAATGCGATTGGAATGCGATATCCAAGAAAGTAATATTTGTAGAAAAATTCGTATGGACAAAGTCAGTAAGAAATGGGTGCTGAAGGAGTGTGGTTTGAAAGAGAATCCAAAAGGTCACTGTGACAGAAGCGTCTTACGTTGGTTTGGGCATGTTAAGAGGATGAGTGTGTATCAAGGGACGAAGCAAATATATGAAGGTAGAGTGTGTGGATCAAAAGGGAAGAGTAGGCCACTATCAACCCTGTCAAGTCTCATATTGGAGGGCAACTTAATGGGTTTTTAAACTTCACACAGCACAGTCAAATAATTATAATTTAACAATAATGTTTAAAAAAAGGTTTAATCAAATTCAAATATTTGATCGAAACCACAACAAGAGAGCATTTTATGAGATTCTCAGCACTTTAATTTTATTAACGTTAGCCAAAAATAAAATTTTCAATGTGGTTTGATAACAACCTTTTCTTCATGTCCAAATCACACTTTCAATTAAACTGTAAAATTTTAATAAATTAAGCTAATCCGTTTAATTGATTATACCTATTACCCTTTGGGCCATACTATTATGGTATTTTATGAAATATTAAAGAGTAAAATATATATTGTTAAGTAAGAAAATTCAGTATTCTATCTAACTTAGGGGCATATTATTTATTATATGAACAAGATTGTTTTAAAGAAAGTAAGATATTTGTTGGTACTAAATTAACACAGTTCACTGCGAAGATTTTACTGTAATACAAATTTAAGAGCAAGATTGTTTTTTAATAATTCATCATATCCTGAAAACGTTATCAATACAGGAAGCAAGTTTTTAATAACTTTAGAGTTTTTCTGGGAAAAACAAAAATAACTTTTAAAACTTTTTATTCAAAATTAACAGTCAATTTAAATATTTAAAAAACACTCATTAAGTTGACAATCGTCTATATATAAGTAATGTAAATGGAGTACCTATTATATAAAAACATGTTTAATTAACATGTTTGAGTACAAAGTAAAACCAATCAATATATTCGTATAATTTGAGGCAAATACATAAAATAATATTCACCCTAACCCGCTTCCGTGGCCGCGTGGTCTAACACGCTACTCTTAGAGTAGACTAGACTGCCGATGACGGGGAGATCGAGGTTCGGATCTACTGAAGGTGGTTTTTCAAAAATGGTTTTCCACTCTCCCTCCACTGAAATGCGGGTACACTTCCTACAGGAATATAGCCTTCCTAATCCCTAAAACCATTAGCGTAATTAGTGCATAACCGTATAACGTGAACGGGTGGTAAGACGTGACGCTAATTTTCATCCTCACACCATGTCTCCATTAAAAATGACTGCGCGGAAAATAAAAATTCAAGTAAATTCTGAAAAAGTCAACCCCTCAGCGTTGCTAATTTTGATCATATTTTATTGGAGTCATTAGTCATAACAACCCTACACACAAGAATGGAAATGCTGTAAGCAATCTGAAGAGTGTCTTAACATGGGATATACTCAACATTACGGTAAAGAAATAAAATATAGCTCATCTACCTGTCAGAGGGAGTACAGTGTAATTCCTTGTAAAGTTTAAAAAATTAAACTCTCAGCGAATGTAAGAATAAGACCATGCACATGACGCTCTTCGACTACCATTTTGTAACATGATTATTATAAACGTATGTCTCCACTACTTAAAATTGTCAAGCTGGTGGTGACTACTACAAGTATTTGAATATGCGTGGGAAATATTGTAGGGGAGCTTAAGGTTGTCCCAGTCTACGCAATATAAGACCATAGGGGGCTCAATCCCCCCTGAGGACCCTTGTTCCGGAGCCCCTGATGATACTAGTGACAATCCTTAAACTGCAGACAAAATTCTCTATGCGTAAACCTAATCGTAAATGAAATATTTGTATTTTACTTTGTTATACCGGTATTGTCATAGATGCGGCGTGTTAATTCATTTTTAGTATTCACAAGGCATGCGCACAGTACAGGAATTTCCCCAGTTTCCTGTCACGCATCAAGGCTGGCTCGCGACCGTATCTTCAGCACATGACGCTAGCCGCGCATATAGTTGCTTAGCCCCTGGTAGTGGTTCCAGCCGTGATAGGGCCCTCCTAGATCTCTCAGTGGGGGTGCATATAGTTGCTTAGTCCCTGGTAGTGGCCCAGCTGGGATAGGGCCCTCCTAGATCTCTCAGTGGGGTGCATATAGTTGATTAGCCCCTGCTAGTGGCCCCAGCCATGATAGGGCCCTCCTAAATCTCTCAGTGGGGGTGCATATAGTTGCTTAGTCCCTGGTAGTGGTTCCAGCCGTGATAGGACCCTCCTAGATTTAAACCTTGACCTTCCCGTCATCAGTAAACCAGACTACATGGACTTAATATTTAGTCCACGTGCCCACCGGTATGGGTAAGAATAAACTTAACAACCATTAAATCAGATTCAATGATCAGATGGTCTAAGGTGTCACTCTTACAATAAGTTGGATTGCCGGGAAGAGGTAAATCGGACAAGTGGCGTTCCACTCACCCTCCATGCAAATGAGAGTGCACTTCCTCTCAAGTATAGCTCCCTTATACTTAACACATACGATTTATTTATAGTTCAGAGACGTATAACCCGGACGGGTTCTGAGACGCAAAAACTTGATAAAAATGTTATATTATTTAATATTTAAAACAATATAATGTGAATATGAGAATATTTAAACATTATCGGTGGTTTCATTGCTTACTGCGTCACTCTCGTGGCAAGTGATGGGAATATTGGAGTTTGAATCCCGGTCGGGTGTATCGAAATGGGCGAGGATGTTTTTTCTTAAATGGTTACCCACTCTTCCTCCACTTAAATGCGGGTACATTTCTTCTTAAAATCTACTATCCCTATTACTATTATATTAGCATAATTAATGAATGCATGCGTACAATCCGAACGGCTACCAAGACCCTAAAAGAAAAAACATAGGCTTAATAAAAAATAATATATTTAACTATATCTCAAAACTCTTTAATAGTTTTATTTGGAACATCAACCAATCCATTAGAAAATATTTTTGAAAATTACAAGTAGCAAGTAGTTCCTGTTCCAATAATTATGCTCAGTATAGTTAATAAACACAAAATAAATTTATCAAACTTAATTCTTATTTTAAAATTGTAATAGTATTTTTTACTATTCTTGCACGTGAATTTCTCTAGAACTACCACGCTTCAATGAACATGTAACAATTTTAATCTTTTTAACGAGTCTTCAATAATGTTTTATCATTTCATAAACATGTTTTAGCCTCCTTGGGTGAGGTTGTATTAACAGTATAGAGACAACCAAAACATCACACTCACATTAATGGGCTAGGAATTAGGTAGGTGTAATGTATACGAAGTGTACTCGCATTTGCGTGGGGAGATAGAAAGTGTGGGAAACGATTTTTAGGAAAAACCATTCAGTGCGCCGGACCGGAATCGAACCCCGATCTCCCAGTCCTCGGTAGTTTAGTATAACCATTTTTGGAATGGCAATAGCGATTTGGTTCCAAATCGGTATCTTGGGAGTGTTTTACGTGTCAAATAAAACTATATTTGTTTTTAGAATAAAAAGTCGTTTATGGGTAGTTTACTTATAACTGATTTTTCAAAAACTTGAAATATTTTTAGAGTAGCCTTAGCGATTTGGTTCCAAATGTGTCTCTTGGGAGCATTTTACATAAAATATAACATTCGATATTGGTTTTTGGAGAAGAAAACCGTTTAAAGATATTTTACTGGTGACTGAATTTTAAACAACGGACTAGATGACAAAGTTTGTATGATAGTGTCATACCATTAATTTTATTGTGTTTATTTGTAGTGGTACCTACCTATACCTGCCTAACGAATTTCAGTTATTTACCACACAAAGAAGTAATTGAATATATTAATTTATTTTGGAAATGTTGAATTCTACCTCATTCCCTCCTACCATTTCCTTAATTCCCACTTAGATATTTCAAATTTTAAGATTTATTTGATTAACTTGAGGGGTCCTTATACCTGCTCGATAATTTTACATTTTTCTATCACACCGCTATTCCCATATTTCCTGGGGACCAATTTTTAATAATTAAAATTATTATTTGGCGTGGTGCCATTTACTCTACTCCCGACTTTCATTTTTTTTAAATTATATTGGAAAGTAGTTGTTTCTATTTGTTTTGGAAATTGTAAAACCAACCCCTCAAACCCAATGTTTTGAGTTACCATTTAGAAATTTAAATTTCCAATACTCATTTGGTTATTTGAAGTTGTTTCCCTATCTGTCATCCAAATTTTAACTTTCTACCTCTGTCGATGAGCCAGTTTATCTATGTTCCAAAACATATGATACTTCACTGTATGTCTATATTCCAAAACATTATTTGCTAATGAGTCTTGAAAATAAGATTTAATTTAAAATTAAATATTTTGAATAGTGTCATAAAGACTCAAATTAATCACACCAACAAACAGTATTTTTGATACTGTTTTGCTCGTTAATAAGATATTGTGATGGTATATAACTTGACATTGTTCTTTGAAAAATAAGGAGTACAAAAGAAGTCCCGTCTCAATACGTTGAGTAATTTTCAGCTTACTGGCTACAAACATTCATACAGACGGATAGACACAATCATTATTATTATTATTATTATTATTAGCACCACGTCTTACTACCCGTTTGGGTTATACGCACTCACGCTAATGTGTAATGGTAGGGTGATTGTGAGATGAAATGAAGGACCTACAGTTTAACGTGGAATCCGAACAACGGTGGCGGCCTGGCATTCCCACATTCACAAGATGTCTTGTCAGAGGTGAAGGAAGGCTTTGGTAATCAAATAAATCTGTGCTGGGACCGGGGATTGAACCCGGACCCCCAGAACAGAAATCTGACACCTTAGCTCTAGACCACCAGGTCACCTGTAGATTAATCAAATTACAGGCAGGCCTCGACGTCATGAACACGGGGCTTTCAGCGTCCGTGTAGAATGATGGGCTAAGCAATGGAGAGCTGAGGCGCGTTGTGGACGTCCATTAGCCCGCGTTGCTTAATAAATGGTTCGTTATTTCAAAATATGGCTCACTTCAAAGTGAATCTATAAATTATAAACATATCTTTATAGGATAACTGTGTATTTACACGTTCGCCGAAAAACAAGCGCAGAGCAGAAACGTGGTCACGTGGCTAGCTCTAAACCAAGCACATGATTTCCATTCCGCCTTATCGATGCGAGCTGTTCTGACAAATTTCACTTCATATCTACTTTGCCCGCCCTGCCTGAGATCTTCGGAACGGGAGGATCGATCAAATCTCAAATCAGGGCGCATGCGCTGTAGAGCTAGAAGCAAGCAAACAGATTCATTGGGTTTTGTGAGGAACTTTAAAATAACCCGTTATGATTTAATTAAAAGCATGTGTATCAATGTATTAGATTGAACCATGACACAGCATTATGATTTGAAGACATTATTATATCGTGACAATGATTTAAAGTATATATGTTCATTGTTCATCCTCCAGAAAATATAAAATGTTAATAATCAGCTGTTTTAAATTTACGTTGCAATACTTCATAGATCAATTATTATTATTTTTATTATTAGCACCGCGTCTTACTACTCGTTCGGGTTATACGCACTTACGCTAATGTGTAATGGTAGGGTTATTGTGAGATGAAATGAAGGACCTACAGTTTAACGTGGAATCCGAACCACGGTGGAGGCCTGGCATTCCCCACATTTACAAGATGTCTTGTCAGAGGTGAAGGAAGGGTTTGGTAATCAGATAAATCTTTGCCGGGACCTAGGATCGAACCCCGGCCGCCAGCACAGAAGTCTGACACCTTACCCCTAGACCACCAGGTCACCACTTCATAGATCATCATACAGCATGTGAAATTTTGCTCCCCTCAAGCAGGTTTTGCTCTTTATTTTCGGTAAACTTGGGAAACAAGGAATCATAATTTTTTTTACCTTCTTCAAAAGTGTAGCTAATTTTTAACAATTCTACACTAGAATTTTACTGTTCTGAAAGCAGAATAAATTGTTAGAAACATACAAACAAATGATACCAACCTTTTTTTCAGGCTCACAACATTACATTTTCGGATAATCAAGGATTATTTAATTATTTTTAAGTTCCAAACCTGAAATCTCTATAGTAAATACAACAATGTGAAAATATTTCCCTTCAAGGTAACCTTAACAGGGTTGAATAAGATTTTTTTTTTGTAAGCTTAACTTTTCCATTTAGGCCAAACGTACCACTAATGGACTATCGTAAAAAAATAGCCAATTTCGTAAACGGGCGCTAGTTATCGGAGAACATATCGTTTAGTAATTCTTTTGATTAGAACGGAGGCAGAGGGGAGGTATCTAATTCGTTAGTTGCCTCCGCTATTAACGTTTTAAGGATGTCCAAGATCCGCCGGTTTCCACGCCACCACAACATAATTAAATACACTTTGTACGTGTTTTTAAGATATAAAATCTGTACACGTGCAATTACCTCACTTGGAGCTAACGTGGCTTAAGTTCGTCTAATTATGGCATTGTAGTCGTGATGTAGCTAATTGTTTAATCAAGACACAGGATGCCACGTTGCTCTACTGGTTAGAAAACAAGTGTTACATGAGAATAAAAAGAGGGGTGGTTAAGGTAAAGTGGGTCAACTTACCTATATGTTTCTTTAATGTGGTCGAGAGCACCAAGGAATCGGGCTGCGAGAGGAACATCTATCCTTATTCATCCCTTGAAATTAATTGAAACGGACCCGCATCGGTGGTCGCATGGTCTAACGCGTCACACTCGTGTTGGACTGGATTAACGGTGATGGGGAGATCAGGGGCTTGAATCCCGGTAAGGTGTACTAAGGGTGTTTTTTCCTAAATGGATTTCCAGTCTATCACCAAACAAATTCGGATACATTTACTATAAAATTCTACCGTTGTGCATGCGTATCAATGCATGTAATTAATGCATGCGCATAGCCCAAACGGGAATTAAATTGTGGTGAAGTTTTTTATAAGTATCTAATAGAGTGGGTTTCTTCTCCCACCCCCTTTAAAATGGTTAGCATATTAACAAGTAGCGCTGAACAGACAGAATGCTCCTGACTGGTTCAAACATCGTGAGTTTCCATCCTTCCAGGAGAATGCAGGTGCAGTTCCTCTTACCCTCATCCATTTCCTACTTAAAGTTATTTTTAGCACCAGGTCTTACTACCCGTTCGGGTTATACGCTTATGTACGAATTACGCTAACAGTTTTAGGGATGCGGAAGGTTATGTTAAGAGAAAGTGTACCCGCATTTGTGTGGAAGGAGAATGGAAAACCATTTTGTATTTTCAATCTCCCCGTCATCAGCAGTATTGTCGACTGCGAGAGTGACGCCTTAGACCATGCGGCCACAAAAGCGGGTCACCTTAAGTTAATTCAAGAATAAACTACCGGCAAAGTTAAACTTTAACTTGTATTGACGACTTTCGTACTCCCCCGATCGACTGCACTCTTTGCGACGTCCTATGTCCAGGCGATTTATGGCGTTTGTCCTTAAAAAGAATACGCTTCATTCTGTCCCTTTAGGTTAGACTAGCGCGCAATGAATTGCGTGGCTACCCGGGCAATGCTTTTCTTTGCTTCAAACAGAAAAAAAAAAATCTTGTCATTTTAGTTCTTCCGGCCCAGTTTTTAATAAATTTAAAAAAAGTCTCATCAAAAATGTAAAATGTTTGCTTCAAGGTGCAATTGTTGGTGCACAGAGGCTACTAATGTTTAAATTTCAGCTCTTTGTGTCCGTTGGATATCTCACAATGCTTATGACAGAAAAACTCTTCATTTTATTAACATAGGTTAAACAAATGGCCTGGACACTCACCTTGTAATATAGTGACCATGTACACACTCAGCTGTTTGGTCTGACTTAGATTAGGCCTTAAGAAACCGTCTTATTCTCTGAAAACATTGTTGACAAATTTTACGTTATAGCCATTAACTTATCTTCTATGTATTTCTCTTTCTTACTTTCTCTTTATTATAGTTATCAAGATTCATTGTTTCAGTGAGACGTGCGACGATTTAGTTCTGGTCTGTGATATTTGTGATTTTATTACTAATGGACATTTGGAACATAGGTTAGAAATAGAAAATACAAACACAATTTTTGTTGCGGTCAACGTTGATAATATTTTACAATATTATTAATAATATTTTATAGTTATTTTTAATATCTAATAAGAGTGACAGCTGAATATCATATGACGTGACGTATGAATACGTGAAAGTAGATCAAGTAGTTTTTTTTTTCTATCTGTAAGATATGTGAGAAGATCAGGTGGACACTGACAAGGTGATAAATGAAAACGTCCTAAGAAGAGTGGGTTAGAAGAGATCCATTTTTGATGCGATTCTTCGGCGCAAGGCGTAATAGATCGGACACATCCTTAAGAGAAACTGTCTTCTGCACAATTTCATAGAAGGAAAGGTTGTGGGAAAGAGGAGCTTAGGAAGAAGGAGGATTCAAATACTGGATGACTTGAAGGAAAGAAGACAATTCTGGGAGCTGAAGGAGGAGAGGCAAAGGGCAGGATGCATTGGCAGTCTCAGTTCGCTGACAAAAGGATGGGATCTGTTGTGCGACAGAACACCTAATAATATTAGTAATAATAATAAAAATAAGATGTGTCCATTCGTAAGACAATTGGTTACACCTCTCCTCTCGCGTAGTAATCTGACTACTTGAAAGTAGAGAGTTAAATCTTAACTACACCACAGAAAATAAAGATATACGTTATTATTATTATTATTATTATTATTATTATTATTATTATTCGTAGTAGTAGTGGTAGTAGTAGTAGTAGTAGTAGCATTAGTAGTAGTCGTAGTGTAGTAATATTAGTCTGTCTGCCCCCCTTAAATGTCGTACCTACACGTAACAGTATAAAGATATGATGAATATATTATATTTCTTTAGGTCTAGTCTTACATCATAACGTAAATGTAATTGTTAATTTAAGTTACTTATATCTATTGCATTATTTTTTAGATAACATTCAAGAAACCAATCTCGAGTTTATTTCATAGATTTTTTGCCATGTTTGATCAAATTAGTTTTATTATTTCACTAATACCACGAACCAGCTAGGCTAGTTGTTCTCAAACTAGGGTACGCGTACGACTTTCAGGGGGTACATTAGCAGCTTTTAAGGGAAAACTGGCAACATTACAAGAGAACCAAAAGTTTTGGGGAATTTTTGAGATGACCGAGGGAAATTTTCTCCTTTGATTGATCACCTGATATTTATCATTTGGGGAAAATTTATCGTAGGGGGGCACATTAAACATTTTGCCATGACCGAGCGGTACAATCAAAAAAAGTTTGAGAACCATTAAGCTAGTCTTTTTTTTATTTCTCTTTTTACTTTTGTTATATTATCTATTCCAAAAAGGCTATCCGGCATGGTGCTAAAAAATGTCGGTATTATTATTTTGTTTGTATTTTTTATGTAAGTCATTTATTTATAGACTATATAAATTAATTTTATACTGTCGTTTCCAGGTGTTGTGCCTGTCTTGTTTAAATGTTTCTTAATAGTAGTGCTGAATTATTATTTTATAGTTATACATGTTTTCTACTATCAATGCTTTGAAGTTTTTATTCATGATTTTGGTATTATGATATATATTTTTTAATAACTTTAGTTTTAATTTTTCTTAATTCATTAAATATAAATCATTCGTCTTTCCCAAGGTAGTAATACCATAGCCTAGATGTGATTCGATTAGTGCGCGATACGCTATTTTTAGAATATCAAATGTAACATATTGTTTTAGTATACGTATATTAACCATCCCCACCGTTAGCTGCTTACTTATTTTGTCTATATGAGTATTCCATTTCATCTGAGAATCAATCATTAACCCAAGCTAATTATATAAATTTCAATTTGCGTAAATGTTGAGCAATTATATGGTTTCATATTATGTAAACAATATAAGCATCTTTTATATCTAATTAATACTTTTTTACCTTGCGGTAGTCTGATGAGCATTGCAGCGTTTTTTTTAATGTTACTTATTAATAATTTATAATCATGATACCAGTTTTGTGTCTGGTTAAAATCATCCTGCAACATTTGTTTAGCTCTAACAACATTTTTATACAGCATTGTGTTGTCTATCAGCATACGTTAATATGCCACAGTGGTATTCGCAGTTTGTCAGTATATAATCGTATAAGCCGATTGGATAGTAAGATGCGGTGCTAAAAAAAACTACTTGACACTTTTTTTCTAGCTTATTGTTTCTTACAGTCTTTGATGAAAATTGGACAATCACTGACTGGTGGTGGTATATTTTGGTGCTTATGATTCAATATGGCTTTTTTCATATGGCATTCTAAACATTTGACAATGTTTCCCATGATTTCAAACAAATATGCTTGCGTGCGCGTTTCTAAATCATGAATCTCCAAGTTAATTATGTATTATGTATTGCTCCATTTGATTTAGTCTTTTTTTTCCCTAGCTTGGCTTTTCCTGTCTTTTTGCTTGTTTTCCTCAAAAAATGTTTGTGAAGTCCCTATTATTTTATAATAGTCCTTTCATTTCTTTTCTCATATAATCATTCATACGTGGGACTTGCTATCGATGGAATTTGCGGCCGCCAAAAATAAGGTCGTGTGATTTGCATCCACCATATTCAAATTTGTAAAACTTAGTACGTTTCAATATGAGGGTCGGAACGTTATTTTTATCTGAGACCTGAAATTGGATCGTGGCAATGCACTAACATTCGAAATATTTCATTTTGATGCTTTTATTTTCACCTAACCTAACCTAACCCGACCTAACCTTTCATAAACAAACCTAAACTAACTAAACTAACCTCAACCCTAGAATTGGACATTATAAGAGTCTATGGAGGAAAATCCAATATCTTGGCCTCTCGCGAGAGTACAAGGAAGACAAAGACTTTAAACTATTTTGCTAAATGTGTGGTGGCTTGTCATCATGGCGAATGTTCCATCCTACCAAAAACTAGCTGCGGCCGCGAATCCCACTATAGTAATACGGTTAGACGCATGTACCACGCTATCGTTTGGATATCTTACTTTCTAGATTTTCGTTATAGCCTACTTCTTTTGTTCCTCTATTATCAATTAGATTGATGTATTAAGGTCTTCATCCATTGTAATATTTGTAAGGGATGATGATCGACACAATGTGAATTTCTACGACTCTTGTTTTATTTTTTATTTGGCACCACGTCTTACTACCCGTTCGAGTTATACGCTTTCTTGTCTTATTAATGTCATTCTTCGGTAAGTCAATTCAGATAGTCCATTAGTAGTATTAGAAGTTTTTGTTGTAGTAGTTGTATGAAACCCTAACTCAGCTGAAAGCGCTTTATCTAGTGAGATAAGGTTCAGTTCCCAGCTTGGTCGAAAACTGTTTCATTGGTGAAATTGGAACTTCACTTTTCACAGTTATGAAAGAAACCCCCTGGTAATTTGTTTCTTCCTTAGTTAAGCTAATCTGTAAGTCGTGTTCTGACATAACCAATTGGTTCAGAAAGTAAAACACGAGGTAGCTAATTATTTATTATTGTTTGTGGTATAGACTATAGTAAAATAAAGTGAATTCATAGAAATTCCATAAATGCAATCTCACACCTTGATCATTCATTTTTGTTGTTAACGTGTTGGTAAATTTGCAGATATACACATATTTATCTATATATTTTAAAGATTGTTTGTGTATGTGCTATTACATATACATTATAGCGCATCAACTTTCCGATCATAGGGTATTTTAAATGGTTTATATATTTCCTGTTAAAACTCAACTTTAAGCTCTCCATTAGGTTTCGAACTCGAACCTCATAAAGTGACCTTAGAGATGGTACGCCAGTCTTGGAACACGATGAAATGTCAAATTTGTATGGCGATACGATATACATGGGGTCAGAGTCAGGGACCCCAGGTTGGGAGACAGTCCCACCCTCTGGGCGATATGGGATCTTTACCATGCCACTTGAAGGAAGGGAGGTGGGTGGGTGGGTGGGGTGCTCGTTGGAGACATGTGAACTCTGCTGTGCGTGCTTAGATGGCGACAAGTGCTCTCGCTACACACACACACATCTATTCCCATAGTTGTATTATTATTCATCCATTTCAAGAATAATCTTCCTAGGGCTAGTTGCATGTATTATTCCCAGGGCGATCACCCCGGGATACGACGTACGGTCACGCGCAACACCTCATTCACCGATTGTAGAGTGGTCATAATCCGCGTTTTTTTTAACCGACTGATTAAATCAATACACGACTTATAAACTAACGTAAATCTAGAACAGATACAATATCTAGCTCCCAGCAGTTAATTTATCAATATGAAAGGTGGAAACCCACATTTCAACAAGGATACATTTTTCGGCCCTGTCGGGAATTGAACCCGGGACCCTCATCTCAATAAGAATGCACGCTACCAACTTAGCTAAGGTGTCTAATTGACCCAGGGTTTGATCTCAAGATAGGTGTGGCGGGGATTATTTAAATATATATATATATATATATTATTTAAAAATATATATATGTATAAATGATTGTCTTGTAGCTCACCATTTATGCTTCATATTAAAACTGGCGGAGTTCATTATAAGTATCTTTATCATTTTCGCTTATGCTAGATAATTTAACCCTTAACCACTGATATAGGTCTAGTAGACTCCCGTAACAAAAACAAACTGGTGCTGTCTCGCTCTGGTGTGATCGAGTGCATTGTACGCCTAGCTACCTTCAAGTTAATGAGCCGTGGACTGACAAAGGGAGAGGCCGCTTATCAAGGTATGTATAGTTGTTTGAAATTTTTATGTAGGTTTGACAGACCTATATCAGTAGATACGTGATATTTTTGACACAATTGTATTTTGTTTTTAGAATGGATTCTGGACAATCAGGTTCTCACTGTGACCACGTGCAATAATATTGACAGACACTGCAATTTCTTCGACATTAAAAGGGTGGCTTCAAAACGAAGAAGATGGTGATTTTAGCGGCGAATCAGAATGACGAACATTTCGTAATAGAGACCGCACAGTCAGATTCTGATTCGGAATGCAATTTGTCTGACATTGAACTGGAAAGTGTTTTAGAACAATCCGAGGACCTGGAGCATGATGCTGGTACACCTGGAATGGTTTACCTAAAATAAATTCATTTTACAATGCAACTAAATGAGGTGTTGATGCTCTCGATGAAAAATGTTCAAAGATGACTTGCAAAAGGTGATCACGTTGCTGGCCTTGTACCATATTTGATCGAATGTTGAATATAGCTTCAGCTAACGCATACGTGCTTTCAGGACTGTCACCCAAACGCTCTGAATTTATAAAGGATATGGAAAAAGGGTTGGTTTATGAGCACTTGGAAAAATAGATTTCGAAATCCTAATGTCCCAGATCACATCAAGAGCACAATTTCGAAAATCTTGAACAAGCCTCGACCGACTCAAAATGTGAACCTGGAATCTGAAAAATTGCTTAAAAGAAAGTACTGCAGCATGTGCGATTAAAAAAAGAAAAAGACACAATATTTATGTGTTTCTTGCAAACATCCCATCTGTTTGCAGTGCTTTAAGCCAATATGCGTAAATTGTATAAACCAGAAATTAGGCGATGAATAAGTGCCGTCATTTCTTTTTATATGAGCTCAAGAAATTTTAAATGAGACTAAATTAGATAGATATGTTATAGAAAATTATAGTTTTGTTGATTTTAGAGACTTTTGGTAGCTTTTTTTTTATGTTTAAGAAATAATAAAGTGTCTTGGACAGATAGTGTTGCAAAATGTTACTTAACATATTATTCAGAATGTAATTTGTTTTGTAATGTTTTAGTATCCTTTTGTTATCAGTTTAAAACAATAATAATAATACATTGTGGAAAATGTAAATTTTTGTAATTTTTTTAACCTTATTTCATCCATAGGAGTCCCTGAAACCTATATCAGTAGTACTGATACAGAACCATATGTCAGTGCTTAAAGGTTAAGTCGCTATTTATTAGTAACGACCCGCATCAATGATTGTATGTTCTAACGCTTCATTCTTGTGTTAGGCTGGATTTCCATTGACGGGTAATATATTGGGGTTCGAATCCCGGCCGGGTGTACTGAGGGTGTTTTTCTTTAAATGGTTTCTCACTCTCCCTCCGAAAAAATGCGTGTACATTTCCTTCAAAATTATACTTCCCTTATCACTATTCCATTAGTGCAATTAATGTAAACGTATTATAGCCCGAACGTGTAGCCTGCTCAGTATAGCAATAATGTTAATTTATGAGCTTATCCTGCTACTAATACAGTTCCTTTAATATTGCATGCCCAAAAATACAAAATATTATCTATATGCATTGATTCTCACCACTACATACTAATGTAAATGCACCCGCATTTGCGTTGAGCGAAAACTACCCGACTAAAATTAAAGTCCCGACGGTTCACTCGTGGGTCAAACAAATCTACATTTGTGGGAGTCCCACTAAATCTATGCTCAATATCATTGCTGAGGTAAGTGCAGGTCGAAAAAAACCTTTAGCTTCGTTCCATCTCGGTTAACTGTTCCTACAGTAACCCCATGACTTCTTTGGTGCTGACTGACAGCTTACAGCTGACTTCTGACGGCTTTGAAAAGTTACCAGACCAAACTATGTATTCCTACGCTGAACCATATTATCTGCAAAAACATGTTTTTAGTAGCTGTCACTTCTGAATGTCAAAATTTAGGTATATGCCTAAATGTTGACTGTCAGAAGTCAGCTGTGAGCTGTCAGTCAACACCAAAGAAGCCATGGGGCTACTTTAAATCTTCTCGCTTTCATTTATGTCTGAAGGTAATGAATGTGCTTTGGTAAGAAGGATCTACTGGAAATCTCGACGAGCCAGTGTTGCGAAACTTGTCTTATATTTAAGGGGAGATTGACCAAACGAAAACCAGAGAATGGCAAAGCTGTTTCCAAATAGAAGCCATGCAGTTCCCTCAGAGATGATATCCAGTGTATATACCTACACCTTGAATAGGAATTGTTTGTGAAATAAAGCCTAGTATCTAGATTTAACCCAAAACCAGGCCAGCTATGGAAAAATCTTTGCTTGTTCCCCATTCCTTGTCGGTCCTTCATGAGAAACAATTAAAAAAATATGCTTGACCGTCATATTTTAATTAGAAAAGTTTGGGAGCCACTGTAAAAGATTATTTTAATGCTCGCATTAATAATATGGTAATTAAATAAGCTGTTATCCAGGTCGGTCCAAAAGTCTGGTAGCTAAATATTATTTATCAACGACTCTACGACGTTTAAACATATTCTACTGCTTTTAAATATCCCCATCTTATGGGCCTATTTCTTAAACCAGAATAAAAACCACTAAAATTCCATTCCAATACTCCAAACGGATGTAGAACGCAACAGGAAGTCCCCTACTGTGCGTTATTGTGTGCTATCAAGGGTTTATCGCGATTCGCACCTGTGGAAGCTAATGAATACCGCGCTGGCCCGCGATGTACAACTTAATTACAGGGCCAATAACCGTCTTGAAACGCGCCTGACTCTTAGTTCTCACTCGCTTGTTTCCGTTTGGACCCACTGTACACTCCAATTTTCATCTAAGGGCCTTATCTCACAAAACAAAAGTGATTATAGACCTACGTTATATATTATTTAGACGTCAAGTCATCTTACATGCAGCTGTCACTTTTGAATAGTTTTGTGAATACTAGGCATCACTTCCGTTATGTTTTTGTCATAACTACAATCTTACTAGTATCTATGCGTAGAGTAGACCTCGTTCGTTGCTACAGTCTTACTAGTAGTTCTGTGAACAGTAGACCTCGCTCCCTCTATGTTATTATTGTTACTACAGTCTTACTAGTAGTTCTGTGAACAGTAGACCTCACTCCCTCCATGTTATTATTGTTACTACAGTCTTACTAGTAGTTCTGTGAACAGTAGACCTCGCTCCCTCCATGTTATTATTGTTACTACAGTCTTACTAGTAGTTCTGTGAACAGTAGACCTCGCTCCCTCCATGTTATTATTGTTACTACAGTCTTACTAATAGTTCTGTGAACAGTAGACCTCGCTCCCTCCATGTTATTATTGTTACTACAGTCTTACTAGTAGTTCTGTGAACAGTAGACCTCGCTCCCTCCATGTTCTTTGCTAGAGTCTTTACAATTTTCTGTGGGTTTCAAGTTGACGTATCTCTTATAATTTCTCATTGGATTTAAAGTTAATATTTTACCTTCGTGATTAAGTTAAAAAAAATGAATAGGTACTTTATTCAATAGTAAATTATATTCATAGAGAGTAACCGTTGAGGTTCATAGAATGTGTGTGCCAAATTGTGTTAAAATTGGTCCACATATTTGGTAGTTATCGTGGAACAAACATCCGGAAACTGACAGACAAAATGCCAATTGCTCAAGTTAAAAAAAACACTTGCTATGCTCATTTGTAAAAATAGTAAATTTGATCAATTTTAGCCCCCAATAACTATGTTTGTATATTCTAAAAGGCTCTTCTGTAAGAAAATTGGACTGTATGTATTGTTATCTTCTGCAATTTACTTCATTTTCAATATCAGTTTTATTAAAAAATTATTTTAAATGGATGTTGGACACTAGCAACGTACATAAGTTCAATACTACAAAGTTTATAAAGTGGCTTTTAAATTTTATATCATCAGTATATAATAAAAATTACAGAGGTTAAATTAATTATTTTACTGTTAAACACAATTCTCGATATTTTTTGTAAAATTTAACTTTTTAATTTGGTTTTTTTTTTGCCCGAATTTTTCTTATTTAATTATAAGCCTTGATTTTCTTTAAATTTAATACTTTTACTTGTTTTATTTTTTATAAAGGTTTTATTATTTTTCTTATGTTTTATGAATCAAGATTTTCGATATTTTCTTTAAATTGAAGAATTCTACTTATAATAAAATTAGTAGAATTAAACTTATTTTCACTTATTTTATCATAAATAACGAATTATATCACGAAATAATGACAATGCCATGTTGGCGCTCACACAAGACAATATTCCACAGTCTGGTGTGTTTTCTCTCTCTCTCTCTCTCTCTCTCTCGAGAGAGAGAGAGAGAGAGAGAAAGTTCATGGAGTCACATCATGACGATAATAATGATTACATTTGTAAATATTATAATTTGCATAAATATATTTTTTATGTTACTTGTTCTTCAAAAGCCAATGAGTTATAAAGAGCGTGGTCAAGTACGGGTCGAAAGACCCTGGTTTGATTCCAGGTGGATGAGCTTTAAAAAACTGTAGTATTAACATGCTCAGATATTTACTTATAATGCTAGATTTAAATTTTGAATTTTTATCTAGATTGAGATACACGTGTAACTCGTGATACGCGTCTTACCAACCATCTGGACCAGTGGTGGTGGATAATTATTTGTGTGTGTGTGTAGGGGTGGGATTGGGGGTTTCGGAGGGAATTAGCCTCCGAACTTAACAAGGGGCTCGGAGACCCCTAGAGAAATTTTTGAAATCCGAATGCTTCTAGAAACAAAGTCTTCCTCACTTTAATTTTTTTATTAGAATCTTCTAGAATACATCTGGCACGGCTTCTTTCGGCAAATTTTTGAAAATTGGAAGCCTCCAGAAGCTATTTTGAGTTGTTCTTTTCTGGGCGGTTTTTGAAAATTAGATTTATATTGGAAGTATTTGCAATGGTTCTCACTAGAATTTTTTATAATTAAACGCCTCTTGATTCTAGACGCTATTTGTAATTTGATGCAAGATCATCTTCCAACTTTATATTCGAGAATATCAAATGGAAGTAAATTATATCTTAAGGGAAACAAATTCTTTCTAGGGGGTTGATGTCTCCTGCTACCCCCCCGTTCCCCATCGATTCTGCTGCCACTGGTCTAAATTATCTAAATATTTACACCAATGGGAAAGGGATGAAGACGGTAGAATTTATAGTAAATAGATCCTTATTAGGATTAAGGAGAGTGGAATACCGTCAAGGAGGAAAAACACCCAAGCCTAAACCCCAATCGCCTCACTACCGATAAAACACCTTACAATATGATACCCGCCTCAGTAGTTAGCTACCGCGCTTGTTTCGTATTGAGCTAAACTGCCGGGGACAGGGAGATTGAGGTTCAAATGTCGGTCGGGTGAACTGGGTATGTTTTTCCCTAAATGGTTTTCCACTCTCCCTCCACTCAAATGTGGGTTCACTTCCTCTAAATCCAACCTTTACAATTGCTAACCCACTAGTGTAATTAGTACTTAAGCGTATAACTCGAATGGGTAGTAAGATATGATGTTATAATTTTAATTTTTTACAAGGCGAGACTGACGCCTTTATTCACATATCCACCTGTTCGGGTATTCCGGATAATGATGTCATATGGGGTTATCATTATTGAAAGTCGACCGTTTGGAAACGCACTTTAATTATAACTTCCCTGGATTAATTTTAATATTGGGAACCTGAATACGTGAAAGTAGATCTGATAACTTTTCTAGCTCTCAAATAAGGTGGTAATTGGACTGTAGTCATGTATTTAGCTACTGGTTAGGTTTACCATTTAGTCATTTTTTTAAATTTTTTTTTAGGTTTGGCGTGAACTTATTTAAAGGTAAATATGTTGTAATGCTGTAATTTATTTTTAAAATACTACAAATTAGTATACCTTGAAATTTTGGGCTACTCCGTTCTCATGAGCCCCACAATGCCGAGCTTACGTTTATTTTGGTTCCTGGTTCAAATCACGGATAAGATGCTTCAAACAGTTTTAGAATTTGTATTTCAAGCACTCAGAGACTAACTCCGACAGACAAATAATTCAATTACGTAACATTTAGTAATTTGAGAAGTTGAATCTATTATCAACTATCTATGAAATAATCTGGAACTGTCGAAAGTTAAAATCGCATAATAACGAATGGTTAACCTATCTCAAAGTAAATTTAGTTTTTATATATATACATATATATAATTTAATCCACGCGGTAATTCTAGAATCTCATTTTAATTGTAATCCAATTGACTCTTTTTCTTTGTAAATACTAAACTAAATATTCTGTTTTCTCGTGATCCACAGACTGGATTCATCTTGTTTTAAAAGTTCACCGAACAGCCGCCAGGTGGTGGTATAGTATATTTGTTTACTCCTAGATGGCGCAGGTGCGCTAATTATAATGGATTCAACTATATAAAGTAAAATTTAGACATTGATGAGCAGGTACTTTTTAACGTGTTGATTATCTTTTTTAATGACTTGATCATAAAATATCAACTGCTACTCTCAAGGAGTCATAACAGAATAGAAACAGGAATTTACATTTATTTTTAAGGAACCGAAATCAGAACCGGAACCTTAAAATCACTATTCTGAAGAACCGGAATTGAAACCGTTAAATAATTTTAGGTTTTAAAAGGTTCTTAAAGGTTTCTAGATTTACATAATTGTATATAATTTTGACATGTTGCACACATTTTGTTTCTTTCCTAATCTTAGTTTAATTTTGAATTACCCGCCTCGGTGGCGTAGTTGGCTAACGCGCTAGTCGTGTTGAGCTCGACTGCTGAGGACGGGGAGATTGAGGTTCGAATTTCGGTCGGGTGAACTGGGAGGGGGGGGGGGAGGGTTCCTAAATGGTTTTCCACTCTCCCTCCACGCAAATGCGGGTTCACTTCCTCTAATTCAACCTTCCTAATTCCTAATCCATTAGTGTGATTAGTACTTAAAGCGTATAACCCGAACGGGTGGTAAGACGTGGTGCTAAATAATAATAATCTTGAAATGTTGTGTTTTCCCCTTTCTCAGTATGTTCTGAAAGGGCTTGATATATTTTTGTTTACTACTTTGTTTGAAACCTTTTTTCTAGGGTGATTAGAAAAGAGTTAATGAATCCCTAGCAATATACACAAATTTTATGTTCCAGGGGAATGTCGTGATTTGTCATATTGTTCTCTGTTTTCTCACTTTAATGTTTAAGCTAGAGGTTTAAAAAGCTGTATTTAGCTTTGATAAGAAGCAGATAATACTCCATTCCTTGGAAGTTGAAATACAGAAATTAAGAAATCATCTCTCTTGGACAAGAAGTCTAAGCCTATTGTACTTAGTACTTTCTTGAAGTGAAAACTGATAATCTGGTGGTTGGTTGAACAACTTATATTAGGGGGAAAAGGGAGATGGAGGGTGGCAAAATGCAAACCTTAAATTCTTTCACTCAAGTTTAAATTAAGAAGTAGCTCTGTGAATGTGTTCCTTGTGTGCAGTGCAGAGGTGATTATTTTTGTTTGTTATTATGTGATTTAAATAATATTATTGATAGGGCACGTTAAAGAAAACCCAGTTCGGAAGTTGGTTGACTATGAGATTGACTGTGACAGATCAAGATGCAAATTAAAAGGATGCACTATTGTTGTTAAGGTGCCTACGTTCTAATATTGTTTTAATCTAGCAATACTTTTGATCCAGAGAGCTATTTTCAAAATGGTTCTCCACTCTCCTTCCTCGCAAATACGGATACACTTCCTTTAAAAATAAAAATATAACCTTCCTCATTCATTAAAAAACCATTATAGATTCCCAGATTGATAGAAAAACGCTGTGCTACAAAAAAAAAATTTTTAAAGAACCGGAACACTATCGGGACCGAAAAGAACCGGAACCTTTAAAATTTTTGTTTAGAGAACAGGAACCAGAACCGATACAAATTTGTGTTCGACTCCCTGGCTACTATTGCCATTTGATGAGTTCTTCGGCACATCCAAATAAATTGCGTTTTTATCAAGATTACGTACGAGTAGGGCAATCAAATAATAACCTATCATTGTAAAATTAAAATTAATGTTTTTTGAGTTGAAAGATTTTCTCTATTATTGTTAGCGCATCTTTAAATCCGTCCGAATTTAACTTTGCTCTAATGGGATAGGGATTATAAACTTTTAAAGGTATATTTATGAACATATGTTACCGCATATGCGTGGAAGGTGAGTGGGAAATTATTCAAAACATCTTTATAAGAACCAAGTGATTAATTCTAATAGATAAATGCTGTCTATCAAGTACGTTTTAACGTGACATAAATATAACTAAAAAATATTCCGTCCTTTAAGGAATAGTAGGACTTGCCCACATAATTGAAGCAAGGCCGTTTTGTTTAGTAAGGGCATACAATGCATGTGTGAAATGAATAAAATCTCGTAGGCAAATTATCTAATTATATTATTCAATTTAATTTATAGTGACGGATGCTTTCCCACTCTGTGATCACCCCCCCCCCTCCCCCTCCAGGGCCACCAATGCTTTGGAAGAAATCATTAAATGACTTTCTGTTTTTAAAGAAACGTGTATAATTTTTTTTAAATAGTAAATTCAACCGTGTGAGCCGAACGAACATTACCTCTTTTCCTCTATGTATTTAAACTTGATAATTTACCAAGCAAGACCACTGAATACATTTCATGGACCACAAACCGTGAACGTGATTAAAATGGTTTGATTAAAATTCATAAAATGTAATTGATCGCGCCTTGTTCCAACTTGTTAAGTCTATACGTGTCAAATTTTACTGTCAGGATGCCAAGTGCATCCATCTTTGATCACGAACCGGATATTGTAGGAAACACCCCAATTAAAAAATATCGTCAGCTAGTAAAACAAGCTATTTCCTTATTGAAGAGTTAAGTAGTTGGCCATTTGGAGTGGAGTATCTTTAGGCGCAATATACGTGGATACCACAGTAAGATGTTTCAGTGACCAGTATGCATCAAGTATCTTCAGGCGCGATACAAGTGGATACCGCGGTAAGAATGTTTCAGTGACCAGTACGTGATCTAGTGCCAAGTATCTTGGGCTGTGTTAAAGTGGATACCGGTGATGGATGTGTTAATGACTAACACATGATATTTTATTAACTACAATAATATAACATGTTACAGCAAGATCTACTAGGCGGGTGAGCTGTGTTCTATTCAGAAATAAATACACGCATCTTTCGACGGTTTTTCGGGGATGAACATTTATTAGATAATAACTTTAGAAAAACCCGCTCCGGTGGTCAAATTGTCTAAAGTGTCACTCTCGTAATTGAGTGGACTTCTGATGACGGTAAGTTCGTGGTTCGAATCCCGGTCGTGTGCGCTGAGGGTGGTTTTCCCTAAATAATTGTACACTTTCTACAATAAAATGCAGGTGCACTTCCTTAATATACAATCTTCCTCATCCTTAACACATTAGAGTAAATTAGTAAATTAGTATGTAACCCGGATGGGTGATAAGACACGATGTTTAAAAAAAAGCTAAAACAAACCTATTAAATAATTGACAGTTTTAAGCCTATTATTAATTTTTGTTTTTTCATATCAAGAGAAAGTATTGTAATCGTGGAAAATTTTGGCTTTGAAATTATAATGAATATTTTTGTTTTATGCGTGTAAGAATAAAAAAAAGAGTATTTTACAATAATTCTATTTGTCCATCCTTGGCCACAGATCTGAAATGGTTTGGTGAATTTTGTTCAAACTCGATCTAAAGATGTTTTCGGGTAATACCTCGGGAGGTTTTTTCGAGGGTAGATTACTGATGAATGATTTATTTTTTAATTTTAAGTTGTTCGAAAATTTCTCTTAAAATTTTGTTTAAAATGGATGTATAGGGAGTATTTTACCTCCCAAATAATACTGTACACTTAAAAATTGGTTAAAAATAGATGTATAGGGAGTGTTTTACCTCCAAAATAACACTGTATACTGGAAAATTGGGGGAAAATGGATGTATGAGGAGTGTTTTGCCTCCCAAATAATACTGTACACTTGAAAATTGGGTAAAAATGGATACATAGGGAGTGTTTTACCTCCCTAATAACACTGTGCACTTGGAAGTTGAGTAAAAACTCTTTATAAGATAGTTCACTGAAGAGTGATTTAGTGATGTTCCAAAATTACAAATTAAGAACACTTTGAAAATGCCTCTAACAATTTTGTTTAAAATTAATATACCTGGGGAGTATTTGACATGACAATAAAACTGATTTAGGCTTTGTTTTTTGGAAGAAAAAAAATTGTTAAAGGGTAATATATTTAAAAAAAAGGGGGTTGTAACTATTTGTTTGAAAATGGGTGTCTGTTAAGTTATAAATAAATATATATTCTAAAAAAAGTCATCAGTAAACTACTACAAGATGATATACGCATATATATAAATCATCTTGTAATAGTTTACTGATGACTTTTTTGTATATAATTTTTTTTTTAAATAGCTCGAACAATGTTATACGTTAGTAGTCTACGCCAACGTGCTACCCAATCCAGAAGTTGACCCGTACCCAGGGTAATCCTTTGCTCATATGTTATGGCAGAATCTGTGGTGGACGTGCGGAACTCGTCAGCTAGATCAATTAAGTCCACGAGCTATCAGACAACACAGCCATCTTCAACTCGGGAGGGCTTTATACTACCAATAGTACAATTACAATTGTATGAATGCGCATATCATGACCAATTAAATACCTAAAAGCTATTATATTTGTTATTTACGGGTACAACCGCATCTAAATATCATTCTTTAAATTGAAAAATAACGCCTGGACACGGGAACAGAACCCGGTATCCTTGGCTTAATACGTCAATGCTCTAACCACCGAGCTAAAAGAGTGAAGAATGGCCCGGCCACGGGATGACGTCTGGATAGCTCAGTGGCGTTAGACGATAGCTTGCTCGTGGAGTCAGATTTGGAGCTGGTGGACTAGCCGGGATTCGAATACCGTCCGAGAGTACTGGGGCTAGTTTTTATTTTAGATTGCTTCCCACAGTTTACGCACAAATTGGCGTACTTTTCCTCAAATTCCAAATTATTTACCATTACAAAATTGGCGTAGGTACTATAATAATATACGTATAGCCTGAATGTATACTAAGACACGGTGAAATAAAAAATATTGGATTCTACGCAAAAGCGTAACTGTTTTGAACGATTACAACTGTTGTTTTTTTGCACCAGGTATCTTCGTTGTGTGTTTTGATCATTGGGCTTCTCCTTAGATTGAAGTGTTGTTCTATTGTTTCAGGGGAGGTGCGTGACGTCACCATGCAGACGAAAAACGTGAACCTGGATGTTAGCCAACAACAACAACAGATGAACAATAGCAGTGGACATGAGGTCAGTTAGTGGACCTCACTGTTTAGTAGAGTTCTGGTAGGAAGACACTTTTAGAAAATACAAACTATGTTTTGAGGTCAACAATGTTAACATACTAGTTTATTATTAGTATTAGTCTTATAGATATTGATAATATCTCAGCAACTACAGCTGCAGATCACTTTACCTGACGTATGAATACGTGAAAATACGTGAAAATAGATTTTGTAACTTTTCTAGCTGTCAGAAAAGGAAGTTCCCTCCTATTAAAAGTGGATTGTAGTTCTGAGCTTGCAGCAGCCTAGAAATATGTCACCTAACCAATAATTCGTGGGAGATTGGTGCAATAGAAAGTTAAAAAATACCACTACATTATACTTTTTAACACTGTGGCTTAACATGCTGTAGGTGACCTGGTGGTCTAGGGGTAAGGTGTCAGACTTCTATGCTGGTGGCCGGGGTTCAATCCTCGGTCCCGGCACAGATTTATCTGATTACCAAACCCTTCCTTCACCTCTGACAAGACATCTTGTGAATGTGGGGAATGCCAGGCCTCCACCGTGGTTCGGATTCCACGTTAAACTGTAGGTCCTTCATTTCATCTCACAATCACCCTACCATTACACATTAGCGTAAGTGCGTATAACCCGAATGGGTAGTAAGACGCGGTGCTAATAATAATAATAATACTTAACATGCTCGTCTGGAATCGCGGCAAGGGTTTTACTAGCTCAGAGTCGGGAGGTCGAAATTTGAGTCCCGGTTGTTTGCTATCAGAATGTTAATCCTCGTGACCTCACTTGGATTCTCGTGTTTTGTTTTTTCACCCCACCTTGTTACCCGTTCTAACTATCTGGTACACTAATGGTGTAGTTATGAGGAAGGTAGCATTTTTATGAAATGAACCCACATTTGCGTGGAGGAAGAGCGAGAAATAATTAATGAAAA
Organism: Timema cristinae; assembly: GCA_039000515.1. Lineage (NCBI taxonomy): Eukaryota > Metazoa > Arthropoda > Insecta > Phasmatodea > Timematidae > Timema > Timema cristinae. The sequence goes on from JBCFYV010000935.1 coordinate 22,895,766, forward strand.
ACCTATCTCAGTACACACGACCGGGATTTTAACCTCCGATATCCCTGTCACTGGAAAACCCAACTAGATGAGCATGACGTTTAGTCAGCGTACTCACCGATATGAGTTGAGTAATCTTAAAAACTGCCATTAGATAAGAATGATTGTGTGTCAAAAGGAATAATTTCATGAATGGTAGGAATACTACTCCGTTTCCTGGTAAGACTTAAAAGAATGTAATAAAGCCGGAGCCGGAATAAAAATGTGTATTGTGGTTTATTATTTACAAATTATATAACATATCTACACTTACGGGTACCAACACCAGTACAACTATGGACATCCATATATTATACACGTAATTTACACATAACACTAGGTCCAACACAGATATCGTCAAAGTCATTTAGAATTGGAGATACTTTCAAAATGCCAAATTGTTTCGCGAGCTACCCAGATAAAATTTTGCAGTAGCGCGTATTGGTTATTACTGTAACCCGCACAGAAGCTTTGCTATCACACTTTGTTCAATCGGGGGTGGACTTTGTGACCTGTTTTGTAAGTTCAAAAAAGATAAACTAAATATTTGGTACCTATTGAAAGGTACTTTTTAATACTAGAACACACAAGGAGTATTCATTTTTCTAAACTTATTTTATTTTTCAATCTTTTCTAAAGATGGTTTTAACCTCCAGAGAAGAATGGCATTTACTTTCTACAATAATGTTTAGAAAATTTGACAAGTAAGCCTAACTTATACTTTGCTATTTAATTGCAGCTAATAAGATGTTCATATTTTCAGCCTATTTTCTTATTTGGTTTTAATAAACTTGCAGTAAGATGAAAAATATGACGCCAGTATGAACCAGAAATTGATCATCTTCTTTCGAGACAAGAGGTCATACATGTCCTTAACTTGAGGCAACACTCTTCAACGATAAGTAAATTTTTAAAAAGAAAAATACATTTTCCGTGTGAGTTACTGAAAATGTCACCACGGGCTACTACTGGTAGCTCGTGATCGACAGTTTGGCTACCCCTGGCTTAGCAAAACCAGTCTCTATTATTATTATTAGCACCGCGTCTTAATACCCGTTCGGGTTATACGCACTTACGCTAATGTGTGATGGTAGGGTGATTGTGAGATGAAATGAAGGACCTACAGTTTAACGTGGAATCCGAACCACGGTGGTGGCCTGGCATTCCCCACATTCACAAGATGTCTTGCCAGAGGTGAAGGAAGGGTTTGGCAATCAGATAAATCTTTGCCGGTACCGAGGATCGAACCCCGGCCGCCAGCATAGAAGTCTGACACCTTAAAAACCAGTCTCAAACGCACTCTTAAGACAACTGTGTTGCTAACTGACTGACCCTTGCACTTGAGTGATTCCCCTTTTCACATTCAAGTTACAGGGGAGGGTAAGATCGCTGTACTCGCCAAATGTGTCACTAGCGCTATTAGTTACACTATTCCCTCCCATTTTTTTAGAGACTCTCCTGAGCCACTGTGAGACACCACATTGAGAGTTAATTAATCGTCACTCCACAGGTAAGCCATTATGGTCACACGTCCAAGTAGTACCCCGTGGGCTTCCTCTGCCTTATGGGATATTGTCTCTCTGGAACAGTCCTGACTTCTGAGTAGCACAATCAATTCCAGACTGTTATTTTTTTAGCTTCATCCTCATTAGCAAAATCTACACTTTAACTCCTTGGCGATAGACTCAGCCCTAAGTCCTTATCGGGTGGTGACAGGCGAGTACGCACTAACATATGTACTTTCCCTGCCTGTCGTTGATGGTGGTTCCCTTAGGACTGAAATTCAGGGCTTCAGCCGGTTGAAATGTACGACCATCCGTTTCCGCTTGCGTGATTCACGTTGAATGCGGTAGATTTATGATATTATTGTCTTCACAATATATGGGCAATCCCATGCCCTGAGCAGTTTGGATGAGGTTCCTTTTCTGGTATGGTGCAGCCACACAAGATCACCAATCCTTTAGGCATCATCCGTACATTTTAGTTATTACATTTTTTTGTACCTGATATGTTTTACTGAGATTATCTCGTGTCAAACGATGTGCAGTTTCTAAATTCATCCTTAACTGCCGAGCATACTCTAGGGCACTTTATTCAGTCTCTGGCTCTCCGTACATCACGTCGATTTGTAACCACACCTCCTGACCGAATGAGATAGTAAGGGGGTGAACTTCTTCAAATATTGTGGACTGGACTGGCAGGCAAATAAAACTTGTTGCAGGGCATTGTCCCAGTTGTCCAGAGATTTATTGGCGAACTGGAAAAGGATTGCCCAGAGAGCTCTATTGAATCTTTCTACCAGGCCATCTGACGGTGGATGATAAGGAGGTGTGCGAGTTTTGCCTATCCCAAGAAGTTGGCCCATTTCTTGGAATATTTTAGACTCAAACTGGCGTCCTTGATCGGTATGAAGTTACATTGGCACACCAAACATGCATAAGAACTCTTCTAAAGTGAACTTAGCTACTGTTGACGCTTTAATATCTGGATAAGCCTATGCCTCCGTCACGTTAATATTGTATTATGTTTCCTTGAACTACCTTTGGTAAGAGTCCTATAATATCTGCCTCTACACGCTGGAGGGGAAATCCTGTAAGGTAGGTTCTAAGGGGTTGTCGGTGACTTCCTTCTGGCGCACTCAGGACATTCTTTACACCACAGATATATATAATCCGTTAACCTTGGTCAATAAAACCCACGTCTGATTTTCTATAGTAACACCTAGGTGGTCACCAGTAACCGCATCATGCGACGATATTAAAATATTGGTAAATAGATGTCGTGTTATCAGGGCCGCACCAAGGGGCGACCGAGGCGGGTGACTGCCCGGGGCGCCGGGCTTTAGTGGATGCCACGCCACTCATGTCATCTTAAAAAATTACAAACAATAATCTTTTAAGAAAAATCATACATGGCTCAGATATATTTGATATTATAATAATTTTCTTTGCCGTTTATCATGACTTGTGTCCTGGTTAGAACCAGTGGTATATGATCTTGGTGTTATAGTCCTGCGCTGAATACCTGTAGCCAGATTAGTTATGGGCACAATCGACTAACTTGATTATGTTGTGTAATCGATTGTATTCGATTCTTCCGGGATTACTGAAGTAACTTTTCTCGGTCCTTGCTATTATCTTATTTTATATTTTCTTACCAACTAAGTGAGAATCGACCTTATTGGCTGGACTGTTTACCATGCTATTTCCATTTAAAATACATTTTTCCTTAGAGCTCATTTTTCACCAACAGTTTTTGCTGCTATGCAAAAATGACCATTTATGGTTTAAATGTTGCACATGCATTTTCAATGAAAATACTCGCAGATGTAAAGTACACAATCGAAAAGCATGCTAACTAAGCGTATCATATTTCGATTCTTTTTAAAAGTACTCGATGAAAGTTGATATTTTTTTTACACTGCACCTCGGCAGTCTTATTTACACAATCGCATGTAACGAAACTTTATATTTTATTTCTTAATTTATTTATTATAATTTTTCTTTACTAAAATATGAATATTTATAAATAAAAACTATTTTCATTTTTAAAAAGGTACAATTATTATCAATTTATTTAACATTAATGTAAAAAATAAAAGTTTATTTTACTAAACGAACACAAAACAATTATTTCTCTATCTTTTATTGTGAGACACTTCTTGAAACGTATACTTTCACATTGACTGTACATGCAACGTGAAAACTGAAAATAAGGAGATGGAGGTCACTGTCAGTGTCGAATCCCTTCTACAGGAAGAAATTATGGACTTGTTATTAGTATCGAACTCCATTGCAAGACTCCCGAGTAATGTGGTCCAACCGATTGTCATGGGACGATGATAATTTTATAGCGGTATTCATTAAATAATTCCACAAGTGATAATTGCGATCACACCGTTTTTAGAAGCTTTAGTAGAAAAGGAAAAAAACATTATTTTGTCATAAAATTTTACTTTCAGCAAAAGCTTAATGTCGATGCATGGCTTAGCAATAGACCCATGGCGTAGTGATAGAGCATTCATGGGAGAAAGTACACCTGTTGTTAGAACAAAATATTAGTTGAGGTTCATGCATCTAAATGAAAATGAAAATATTGTGGCTAGAATTTTCGAAGACAGCCATAAGTGATATTGCACAGTTGTAGACAGAAGGTTTTTTTTAAAGAAAAGAATGAGTCTGAAATACTCGTTGCTCGCAGTGATAATGTATAAAGTAAGTAAAACAAAAACACAAGATCTGTTACCAAATATATGGGTAGCCCTTCTCATTCTGTTGACTATACTAATCATTGTAGCTAGTGGGGAGCGAAGTTTTAGTAGGTTAAAACTTATCTGAGATCCTCAATGGGACAGGATAAGCTTGTAATGCAATAGATTGACCCTAAGGAGTATTTGAAAGCATTGACCATTTATCATTCTAATTATTCATATATTCAAAAATATTTTACATATAATTAAACATATTTTACTTTATTTAAATTTTACAACCTATTACGTGGCGCTTAAATCACGTCTTCCTCTAAATTATTTACTAGTTAGTTCGCGCCTCGTGGTAAGATGGCAGCATCTACTGGAGCTAAACTTAAGAAATGTTAACGTCTTTTAAAGTATTTCCTCTTCGAGAAACATCCAAACGCAATAGGTATTTTTCTTTCTGAGTTTGTAGGTGTGTAATTTACCGTTAGGAAGATTCCTTCGAGAAGCTTCTATTGAACTCAGATATATGTGACTTTTTGAAACTCCGTATTTTTCACTGTGCAATCAGTCGTGGTTTTGAATGGACGTGCTTTAAGCGATCAGTGATTATAAGTTGTTAGGCCCTCGACATGATCGTGTTTCGATTAGAAAATATTAATAACAATATGATTTCAATTTAAAGAATAAACAGATATCAAACTTTATGTGATATATTATCATTTATTAAAGTCTAATGATAAGGAACGAGGCATTATAAGTAAAGCACATAGTTGCGTAATAGAAATAATGATTTACGGAGTGACTCTTAAATGACTCTGTTATGTAATATAGCAAATAGCGACACAACGTGGGGCATTTATAATCAAAAATATTACGAAGTGTAACAAATGACGTCCAACGAGGGGCTGAACGCGAAAAGTGTAACAAATAGCATTCCAACGAGGGGCTGAAGAAACGTAATGTAACAAGCTTTCATCATTGGCAATATTAGTCATTGAAAATGAAATTGCAGAGGCAATTGACTTTTACGAGTAAATTATTTATTTTACATTCATGAAGGCAATACAAAAAATTAATCATTTGCAGACATTACAGACTTAGGTATACTATGGTATATGTATTTTGCTTTATTAGTTCTTAAGTATTTTTTATTTATATTAATTCTTAGTTTCACACTTAATATCGCTGTTTTATTGATTTGATGTAAGCCCATGTCGCAATTATTAAATGTATTAATACGTACATTATTTAGTAATAAGTGCTAAATGTTACGGCGTGAAATATTGCAATGTCAAAAATGTGAACTACATTCACATCACTCATAGAATTTTCAAATCATCTTAATCTTTTTAAACCCCCATCAAATAAACATATTCTGCTAATGTCTTAGTCTAAAATAATAGAACGAAATTAATGTATAGAAAAAATTGTTAAAAGTAAAGTGGCCTAATTTTATTTCATACGAGTACATTTTATCCTGTACTTATTACAAAAATTCAAATACCATAGGTTTTCAATGTTCACTACAGCTACAGAAGAGTAACTATTTATTTTTTAACTTGAATAAAAATCAAATTATCAATAATACACAAAAGTAACCGGCATGAACATGAGCCATTCATCCATCTTAGTATGAGTTATTTTCAAATTTATAGGACGTTAAAGAGGAGAGGCGCTTAAATCAAGGTTCGCCCGGGTTCAAAATTATGCTTGAGGCGGCCCTGCGTGGTATTACAAACCGAAGTATGTCCGGCTTATTTCCTTCCAGTCATCCCGCTTTAGTTTAGCATTGTGTCTGATGAGTTCATCAGCGTCCTGAAGCAATCTAATGTCCGTGTCTGACCATTAAAGTGTCCTAATGGAGCCTTCTTAAGATATACTGGAGACTGGCAGATCCTCATGCTCACGTTGTTTACATGGAAATAGGAGAGTTCATCGCAATTTCCTTGACTCTTTCTAGGACGATGATCTACAGCGAAATAAAACTCATCCAATTGTTTTAGCCACCGGGCAACCTGCCGTTCAGGTTCTTTAAACTGTCAAATACAGTGACAGGAGCTGTGGTCTGTATGTATTTTAAACTTCTTGCCGTATGAATAGCTCGGGAAGTGACGAGCTATATATACCTCTCGCCTAGTTACACAGAAGTGACGTTCATCCTTTGTAAGCGCTCGACCTAGGTATGACGCTACGCGTTCTTCTCCCTCCTGTACTCGACTTAAAACAGCTACGATGCCTGTCCCACTGGCATCTGTATCCAAGATGAACTCAAGTGTCCATCCTTGGATGAACAAGAATTGTAGCAGACTTGAGACATTTTTGCATATGTTTAAAGCCATATCCACACGGTCCACCCACATAAACCTCTCTCAATTTTGTGACAACTGATAAAGGGGCGCTGTGATGTTTGAAAATCTCTTTACATAACGCTTGTAATATGAAGACAAATCCAGAAATGCCATGATCTCAGTGACATCAATAGATATGGGATGGTCCATCACTTCACAAATTTTTCCCAGATCAGTGGCCACACCTTCCTTTGAAATTATATGTCCCAAAAACTTCAAAGTCGTTCGAAATAGATTACATTTTGATGATTTCACATTCAAGCCAGCTTCCCGTAATTTCTTGAACGCATCACGATGTCTACTGATGTACTCCTCAAAGGCTCTCCTAATCACGGTGACGGCATCCTGTTAAACCAATGCAGTATTCCAGTGGAGGCCAGAAATAACTAGATCCATTAATATTTGGTACTTGCTTGGGCCATTACAAACAACTTCCATGGTCCATCTCCTGTTGTAAATGTGGTCTTCTCATGATCTTGCCAATAATACTATATCGAGTGTGGAATGTATGCTCACACCTCCCAAAAAGTTCAGTAAATCATCTAATCGAGGGAGATAATACTAATCCTTCTTTGTAAAATCATTGAGTCGCCAATAATCTATATAAAACCTGGTTCCGCCATATTTGTTCTTTCTCCATAACAACCGGTAAGCTCCATTGGGGGGGTGGGAGGTGGGGGGGGGGGGGTGTCAGGGTTGAGTAACAACATTTTCTTTCATCTCTTTCACAACACTTAATTTCCCTGCTACGATGTATTTATACTCTTCTCGGTGGGTGGTTGATGGGTGTACTTCCACCCATATCAATCTCGTGAAGGTGCGATCAAGATCATTTGGTCCCCAAGAACACATATCTAGAAAATCGTTCATCATGGCCTCTGCTATAGAATGTTATGCAGGTAATAACTTGGCTGAATCTAATTCATATAAACTATATTCCTTCTCACGCTTTGTAATTTTGTCTTAAGTTCTTACCATCCCTACAATTATGCATCATATCAGCGATTTGATATTTGTCCCACTGGAGTCATGGGCTTAGTAATCTCACTGGAATAGTCTTCTTCTTGGAAGATACTAAAACGCGACCCGCGAAAACTCCATGCTTCTCGGAAATGTGATTATTCCCAATACCACATTCCCACGTCCACACTGACTTTTGTTTGGAGCACCACCTCATGTCCTTTCGGTACCATGATTGTCTCTTTTAAAGTCACCCGGCACACCCTTGCTGTGGTTAATTTAATGTTACTTCCCTTTGACCCACTCGCATTATTCCTCTCGAAAGCAAAACATCGCATTTGTTTCAGTCTTTTCGCAACAACCATTTCCTTTGTTACAAAAGAACTTCCTATTCTAACGGATAGATTCACTGTGCCAAGCACATTCATGTGATCACCGCTGACCTATTCGTTGGCGGAAGTCTGCCATTTGTCGCTCGTCGCCAGAGGGAAACTGTAGCTTAGGTGTATATCAGTAAATCCATAGGCTCGTTCCACAATTTTCCTTCCAAGAACACAGCCGAGTCTGGCTCCACACACCCTACTCAGAATGTATTGCCGGTGTGGTTTCGGACACACCGGCACACATTAGTTGTTTTGACCATATTACACTTAGCCCGATAATGTTACCGTATTGATAGCACCTTATTCCTCGTCTGCATTGACATTGATTCATTTTCTGAATGGAACCTGCAATACTTTTCAATAATACACAAACATCGTGGATGATATCAATCTTCTGCCTCATTATATCCATAATTTGTTCCTTTTTGTGCTGCTCTTAAGTTACATCGCATGCGTCACTTGTCTTTATCGGTTGCAATAACTCATCATATGCAGATACTAAATACATGGGCTCGGCTGCCTCTACTTGACCTATAGGCTCCAACTAAAGATCCCAACTCACGGCAGCGTCCAGCGTCTTAGGTCGCTCTTGCCGCACACGAAGTCTTATATCACTCCCGAGAGCTGCTAAGAACTGGCCCCGCGAATAATTCTTTTCTATCTTCACCATTGACAGTCGGGTGCGCGCAAGTCACGAGGGTTCTTATTAAGCTCGTAGAAAGTTCCAGTAGTCGTTCGCCACTCTGCCTCATTATATTTTGGAACTGCAATTTATCAAGTTCTGTTCTTTCACGCGGATTAAATTTGTCCGCTAACCGTTCCACTAATGTTGCCCATCCTGTTCTCTCACTATATGGTAGGTCTTTGTACACATTCAAAGTCTACCCAAAGAGAAACATAACATTGAACTAACTTTTTTTTCATCACTCCAATCATTCATTTTCCACGGAAAGTTGTAACTGAAAAACGACTCGCACCAATCACAGGATTCCGTGTATGCGGTTGATTATGCACACGTTTTCTGTAATTTTCTATCTATTATGAGCTGAAAAACTGAAATTCGACAGGAAGGTAGGAAGTGATCCATATAGGCATAACAAGAAACATCTAAAAATGGAAATTTCAAACTTAAGCTCCGGAAATTGGGGTAGTGACTATAATTGGAAGAAGAAGAAAAAAATCTTTAGATGATGTATAAATTTAAAATTTGACGGGAAGGTTAAGGGACCACTTTAAATAATGATAAAAATTTGAAATCATTAAAATTTTGGCTGGTACTCCAGGAAATATGGGCGGGAGGGTTGTAAAAAAGAAAAATAGAGAATATAAATTTGACAGTCAGATAGGACAGCTCCAGATAGTTAAATAAGTCTAAAAGGTTGAAATATTACTTCTAGGGGGGAAATAGGGGGTTGAACGTTTTCAAAATGTATTGATGTAGCTTTTAAATCAGAATTTGAAATTTAAAATGAAGGATTCTTTCTAGATGCTGGTGAGATTTTTTTTAAATTTATAATTTATTTCCCTGAGATGTGGGAGAGGGACAAAAAGGTATGGGACCCGTAACTCGCTCATCACCGTATTTATCCTGGGTCTGAAAACATGAAATGAGTGTGACAAGAAGGTAGTGGATTCTACCCACATGGCCAGAAAAATCTAGTTTGGAAAATTTCAAAATAGGGCTCCGGGAAATGAGCCTATGATTAGAAAAAAAAAACTTTTTAAATGAGATATAAAATTAAAATTTGGCGGACAGGTAGAAAGACAACTCCAGATAACCAAATTAATCTTAACGTTATAAATTATTTCTGAAAAATAAATGTGAGAAAAGGGGATGGGGGCTCAAAATTTCAAAAACTAACAGTAAAGAACTAGTTCCCAGTGTGGTAGAAAACTGAAATTCGCCAGGCAGGTAAAAATACCACTCCAAATTAACATAAACGCCCAAAAATGTGAAAGTTTTAATTGGGTTATTCTGGGGAGAAACAGAAAAAAGTGCGCTAGAAAATTTAAATGTGGCTGGCAGGTAGAAGGACAAATCAAAATAACCATATTTGTCTTGAAATTTGAATTTTTTTTTAGTAGGAATTGTTTTAATGGGGAAGGTAGGCTACTATTTCACAATTATTTTTATGTGTGGTATAAAACTTAAATTCGACAGGAAGTTGTTAAGTAAAAAGAAAACACTCTTTTAGACGAGGCAGAGAATTGAATAATATTAGTACCGCGACTTACTACCCGTTCGGGTTATACGCTTTAAGTACTAATTACGCTAATGGATTAGGAATGAGGAAGGTTGAATTAGAGGAAGTGAACCCGCATTTGCGTGGAGGGAGAGTGAAAAACCATTTAGGAAAAACCACCCCCAGTTCACCCGACCGAGATTCGAACCTCGATCTCCCCGTCCCAGAGAATTGAAATTTGCCAGAAATGTAGAGGGATTACTCCAATAACAAAATAAGTGTGAAATATTTGTTTCCGACTCTTTTTTTTTTCAGGTGTCAAGGATACCGGAGATCGAATACTTACCGGGTGTACTGAATGTGGTTTTACCTAATACCCACTCGTCCATCACGCAAATGGCGTAATTTCCTCTAAATTCCACCCTCTCTTTCTTAACTCATTAGTGTAAATATGTGGGTATAGTAGCGCGGATGGACAGTAAAACGTGGTGCAAAATAAAAGTAAAAACACACCTGTATATTATTATGTTGGGAATTATTATTCTGTTTTCACTCCACGCAAAAAAGGGAATTAGCTCGAGCAAGTAGGTTTGTGGGGGCGAACTATGGAATCTTTTTCCTGAACCACTGTATTGTTTTAAATACGCACACTTTTTCTTATTTAAATTATGTTCAAGACAAGTACTTAAACGTCTTAATAATAGAATCAAACTAAGGAAGATAATTTAATAAAAAAATGTATCTTCATTAGCGTGCAGTAAAGATCATATAATAACTCTAGTACACCCGCCCGGGATTTTAACCTGGAACTTACCATAAACATGCCATAAACGACGACCTTGTTCAATGCTAGTCCAACGCTTCATACCACCCGGTCGCCTGTATGAATGCAAACATAAAACATAGTAAACTGTGGATTTGTTGACACTGTAATTTAATTTGTCTTGGGGAATGCCAGGTCGCCACCGTGGTTCGGATTCCACGTTAAACTGTAGGTCCTTCATTCCATCTCACAATCACCCTACCATTACATATTAGCGTAAGTGCGTATAACCCGAACGGGTATAAGACGCGGTGCTAATAATAATAATAATAATGATAATAATAATAATAATAATAATTTGTCTCCCTGCAAATTAAAACAAAATTCTATTCCCTAACTATTGTTTTAGTTTTTAATTAGTTTTAGTGTAGTATTTTTGATTTCTGAACTCCAAACCTATTTAAAATAAAACATATTTATTAAACGTTTAAATTCGCTGATTATTGAATTAGTGCTACAAAGGAAGATAATAATATTAATAGAAAACGTTCCACTATGAGCAGGATTAAGATCAGAATTTGGTCGAAATTTAGAAAATTAGTTTAAAATAAAATAAATTTAATAAATAAAAGTAACATCTTAAAATGACGGTAATGTAATTAGCTATATCACCATTGATCACTCTCCTTGGACCTCGATAATCGAGGTAAGGCGAGTTAACAACATACAATTGTGTCTAAAATGTGTAAAGATGGTCTGTTATTACTAATTTTGTTCTTAATCAACTTATTACTCTGGTTCTACAGTTCGTCACCCGCCTCGGTGGCGTAGTTGGCTAAGGCGCTTGTCATGTTGAGCTCGACTACTGAGGACGGGGAGGTCGACTTTAGAATCTCGGGTGGGTGAACTGTGGGTGGTTTTTCCTAAATGGTTTTCCACTCTCCCTTCACGCAAATGCGGGTTCTCTTCCTCTAATCCAACCTTCCTAATTCCTAATCCATTAGCGTAATTAGTACTTAAAGCGCATAAACCGAATGGATAGTAAGACGCGGTACTAAATATTATTATTATTATTATTATTATTATTATTATTATTATTATTATTACAGTTCGTCAGCCTACTGTTCATAGAAAGATCTATTTTTTTTTTAATCACCACGTCTTACTACCTGTTCAGGTTATACGCACAAGAAAAGTTACCACATCCACTTTCGCGTACTCATACGACAGGACATGTGATCAAGGCTATAGTTAGCCAATACTTTCAGTTGGGGTTTGGTGGGCACATTCCCCAATTGCCGGAAGTTAGGAAAAATCAGGGTGTCCAGCGACCTGGAAAACAGGGAAAAGTCAGTGAATTTGCTTGGTCAGGGAAGAATTATGTAAACGTTAGGGAATTTTATCAAATTTCTGGAATTTTCACATAGTCACTAAAATAATAGGCTTACGTTACTTTTATTTACAATAATCAACTGTCAAAAAACATTTTTCTTCACTGTGAATTAATTTTAGTACAGTTTTCCATCTTGAATATACTAATCTCAATTCTCAAAGTCAACATGGGATTTTAATCTAATATTTCCACCCCTCTATCGTGTCTTCACCTAAAGTTGAGTCATTAGTTCACTAGCCCGTGTAAGACGATCTTTTAATGTATTAATATGATCTAACTCAAATCTAACTTGCAACGCACGACCCAACGCCCCATTGTTTTAGGCTGATATCCTTTAACCCCTTCATAGAGTGTTACACTTTCAAAATGTGTAAGTTGAGATCTTAATACAAATAACGTTTATAATTTAGTGACTGGAAAAGTTGGAAAAGTCAGGGAATTTTAAAATATAGTTTGGCTGGACACCCTGAAAATTCTAAATATTAAACACCTTTAGAAACTATCTGAAGTGTTTTTTTTTATGGTAACCTAACCCCTGACTGCTGAAGACTAGGAACATTTCTAGATATTAAACACCTCTAGAAGCTATCTGAAGTGTTTTTTTTATGGTAACATAACCCCTAACTGCTGAAGACTAGGAACATTTATAGATATCAAACACCTCTCTCTGAAGTGTTTCTTTATGGCAACATAACCCCTAACTGCTGAAGACTAGGAACATTTCTAGATATCAAACACCTCTCTCTGAAGTGTTTCTTTATGGCAACATAACCCCTAACTGCTGAAGACTAGGAACATTTCTAGATATTAAACACCTCTCTCTGAAGTGTTTCTTTATGGCAACATAACCCCTAACTGCTGAAGACTAGGAACATTTCTAGATATCAAACACCTCTCTCTGAAGTGTTTCTTTATGGCAACATAACCTCAAACTGCTGAAGGCTAGGAACATTTCTAGATATTAAACACCTCTCTCTGAAGTGTTTCTTTATGGCAACATAACCCCTAACTGCTGAAGACTAGGAACATTTATAGATATTAAACACCTCTCTCTGAAGTGTTTCTTTATGGCAACATAACCCCTAACTGCTGAAGACTAGGAACATTTATAGATATTAAACACCTCTCTCTGAAGTGTTTCTTTATGGCAACATAACCCCTAACTGCTGAAGACTAGGAACATTTCTAGATATTAAACACTCTCTCTGAAGTGTTTCTTTATGGCAACATAACCCCTAACTGCTGAAGACTAGGAACATTTCTAGATATCAAACACTCTCTCTGAAGTGTTTCTTTATGGCAACATAACCTCAAACTGCTGAAGGCTAGGAACATTTCTAGATATTAAACACCTCTCTCTGAAGTGTTTCTTTATGGCAACATAACCCCTAACTGCTGAAGACTAGGAACATTTATAGATATTAAACACCTCTCTCTGAAGTGTTTCTTTATGGCAACATAACCCTAACTGCTGAAGGCTAGGAACATTTCTAGATATTAAACCCCTCTAGAAGCTATCTGAAGTGTTTTTTTTATAGTAGCACAGCCCCTAATTTGACCTTGTATCTTAATTTTGATATTGTTTGAACCATAAATAAAGCCATATATATATTTTGTTCATAAAATTTTGGAGGGAGGGGGGTTAAACACCCAGCTACGGCCTTGCATGTGATTTGCAGCGGTCACTTTTGATAGATATCATCAATACCCAGCAAATAACACGAACAATATTATTATAACGCTGTCAATGTTTAGCGTAAAAAAGATATCTATATTTTCCAAATGGCCCTTCCTATGAAAATGGTGTCTAGGATGAGCGCGCGCCGGTCCAAGTCAGTTGCGTTGAACGGGGAGCGTGCATCTGATTTGTTGTGTTCCAGATACCCCCTCCCCAGTGGGCTGCCAAAGGACGCAATGTACCTTCTGCCCCGCACCACCTCTCCCGCCCCGGACACCCCACCATCTCTCCAGGATGTTCACAGGTGAGTACCAACCTTGCTTTAAACTTACTAGCAACTCTTGAGGTCGAGGTGAACATCGCACAGGATACATGACAGCGGTGCATCGTCTTTGTTAAACTGGGAGGAGGGATTATCTTTAAACTTACTAGCGACGCTTGAGGTCGAGGTGAACATCGCACAGGATACATGACAGCGGTGCATCGTCTTTGTTAAACTGGGGGGAGGGATTATCTTTAAACTTACTTGCAACTCTTGAGGTCGAGGTGAACATCGCACAGGATACATGACAGCGGTGCATCGTCTTTGTTAAACTGGGAGGAGGGATTATCTTTAAACTTACTAGCGACTCTTGAGGTCGAGTTGAACATCGCACAGGATACATGACAGCGGTGCATCGTCTTTGTTAAACTGGGAGGAGGGATTATCTTTAAACTTACTAGCGACTCTTGAGGTCGAGGTGAACATCGCACAGGATACATGACAACGGTGCATAGTCTTTGTTAAACTGGGAGGAGGGATTATCTTTAAACTTACTAGTAACTCTTGAGGTCGAGGTGAACATCGCACAGGATACATGACAGCGGTGCATCGTCTTTGTTAAACTGGGGGGAGGGATTATCTTTAAACTTACTAGCAACTCTTGAGGTCGAGGTGAACATCGCACAGGATACATGACAGCGGTGCATCGTCTTTGTTAAACTGGGGGGAGGGATTATCTTTAAACTTACTAGCAACTCTTGAGGTCGAGGTGAACATCGCACAGGATACATGACAGCGGTGCATCGTCTTTGTTAAACTGGGGGGAGGGATTATCTTTAAACTTACTAGCAACTCTTGAGGTCGAGGTGAACATCGCACAGGATACATGACAGCGGTGCATCGTCTTTGTTAAACTGGGGGGAGGGATTATCTTTAAACTTACTAGCAACTCTTGAGGTCGAGGTGAACATCGCACAGGATACATGACAGCGGTGCATCGTCTTTGTTAAACTGGGGGGAGGGATTATCTTTAAACTTACTAGCAACTCTTGAGGTCGAGGTGAACATCGCACAGGATACATGACAGCGGTGCATCGTCTTTGTTAAACTGGGGGGAGGGATTATCTTTAAACTTACTAGCAACTCTTGAGGTCGAGGTGAACATCGCACAGGGTACATGACAGCGGTGCCTCGTCTTTGTTAAACTGGGGGGAGGGATTATCTTTAAACTTAGCAACTCTTGAGGTCGAGGTGAACATCGCACAGGGTACATGACAGCGGTGCCTCGTCTTTGTTAAACTGGGGGGAGGGATTATCTTTAAACTTACTAGCAACTCTTGAGGTCGAAGTGAACATCGCACAGGGTACATGACAGCGGTGCCTCGTCTTTGTTAAACTGGGGGGAGGGATTATCTTTAAACTTACTAGCTCTTGAGGTCGAGGTGAACATCGCACAGGGTACATGACAGCGGGGTATCGTCTTTGTTAAACTGGGGGGAGGGATTATCTTTAAACTTACTAGCAACTCTTGAGGTCGAAGTGAACATCGCACAGGGTACATGACAGCGGTGCCTCGTCTTTGTTAAACTGGGGGGAGGGATTATCTTTAAACTTACTAGCTCTTGAGGTCGAGGTGAACATCGCACAGGGTACATGACAGCGGGGTATCGTCTTTGTTAAACTGGGGGGAGGGATTATCTTTAAACTTACTAGCAACTCTTGAGGTCGAAGTGAACATCGCACAGGGTACATGACAGCGGTGCATCGTCTTTGTTAAACTAGGGGGAGGGATTATCTTTAAACTTACTAGCAACTCTTGAGGTCGAGGTGAACATCGCACAGGGTACATGACAGCGGTGCATCGTCTTTGTTAAACTGGGGGGAGGGATTATCGTGTGTATGTGGAGGGTAAATCTATGGCTGTTCCAACGTTTGCTGTACTTGACCCTCATATTGAATTGTTGAGGTTGTAGAGGGTCAAAGCTATGTGTGGTAAAACTTTTAGTGTGCTTAGTACTGAGGATATCTATCAGCTTCCTTTTTTTAATTACGTTTGTGTTTAGTGTTTTTTTTTTGTTGAACTTATTGCTAAATGATGATAACATACTAAACCATATGAATAATTAATGATCCGATATTGCTTTTATAAAGGCTTCAAATGAATCAGCAAAGAACAGTAAAATAGAGGAAACATAAATACTTAGCCTCTAAAAGGGTATGTGAAAACTTGGTTAGGATCTAGAGTTTAAAATTAATTTCCTTGACAAATTTACTTAAAATATAATACATGTTTCATCTTTGGAAAAAGTTTGCTTCTACAAAATCTATTTAACTTTAAACCTATAGGATACATTTTCATTGAGCATATTTTATTTAACAAAACATACTTTTCAATCTAATGACCCCATATAAATATATTTGATATGTGTTTAGTTATTATTATTATTATTATTATTATTATCACCGCGTCTTACTACCCGTTCGGGTTATACGCACTTCGCTAATGTGTAGTGGTAGGGTGATTGTGAGATGAAATGGAGGATCTACAGTTTAACGTGGAATCCGAACCATGGTGGAGGCCTGGCATTCCACACATTCACAAGTTGTGATTAATACACGTCTTGTCAGAAGTGAAGGAAGGGTTTGGCAAGTGTTTTAATCTAAGAAGTAACAAAAATGATTGTTTTATGTTTAGTACAGTCAATATTGTGATCTAGACTCGCTCTTGTTAATTTAAAAATCTGACACATAATAAGGTCAAGCGTTTCCACAAACGAGACACAATGGTGAATACAAGACCCGTTTGGAACTTTGTACTGCGCATGCGTGACAATTTGTAACTTCCACCGAGACGATGTTTCCTTTTTGGTGTTAGTCTACACTGCACGGGTATGCATAGCTTAGCCACCTCCTACAATAAAACCATTTCTTCCAAATTCGTAGAAAATTAAGAATTTGATGGGTCCATGCATATACATAGTCAACATCATCAAAACTTAAAATAAATAGAGGAGGAGGGGGTGTTATCGCATCTTGTTTTTATTTCATCTCCTTTTAAGTTCTAAATGCATTAAAAATGGCACATCTTATTAAAGATTGGTTCTCAAAATTTTTTTTAGAATAGTTACTGAGCCATTTTAAATCTTAATAACTATATAAAACTCAGAACTATCAAGAGTGAGTGGGCGCCGTCAAAAAAGTACGCTTGTTGCAAATCTCACTTAATAGCCAAGAGGTTCAGTAACTGAGAACTTAGGACTTACCAGAAAAAACGTTTAAAAAGACAAATAATCGAACAATGCACTTGGAGGGACACACCTCGAGCACCCCCTTGCCTCTTAACACTCTAAATAGATAATCCCTTAGTCTCCAAGGGAGCGGTCTCGTCCACTTGGGGAACCGCATCACTCTAAGGTTGGACTGGACAGCCGATGACGGGAAGATTGGGCTTCGAATCCTGGTTGGGTGTAGTGAGGGTGGTATTTCCTAATGGTTCTCCACTCTCATTCCACACCAATGTGGGTACATTTCCTCTAAAATTCTACCTTCTTCATTCTCATTCCTTTAATTTAATTAATATATGCGTTTAACACAAACCGGGACTAAGAAGCGACGTTTAACATAAAAATGTAGAAAAAAATTAATACTTACTCTCCGCTATTTGCGTAACAATTCTTCTTGAAACGAGAAAACAAATAATTTTATGAAAAGCTAAACTGGTTTGTTTAGTAGATAAATGTTAAAATATATTTCACATTTCATGATACAAAGTACTGCTTGGCTCTCCACATAACAGGGGCACTAGAACAAACATTTTGATAGACCAGTGATTCGCAAACTGTGGTATGCGTACCCCTAGAGGGTCGTGAAGGATTTCAGGAGGGTACGACATGTAACCACTGAGCTTTATTATTATTATCATTATTACTATTATTATTATTATTATTTTAATCAATAGTGAATCCTATAAAAACAATTAACGCAAATTTTGACATGGCATCATAAATTTTAACAATATTTTCTTTCCCTCCCTACTAGCTTTGTTCCTTTATTTTTTATAAAGTACCAGGGGAGGTACAGTCCAATTTTTATAGGAAGAATCTTATCTGACAGCTATACAAACTATTAGATATGCATTCATATATTCATACGTCAAGTCCTGTGATCTGTGACTGCCACTTTAGATACTCTATGTATCATAAACACTTATTAAATAACACTAACAAAATGTTAAACTGCAATCAAATGATGACCGCAAAAAAAAAAGTTAGTATTATATAATATTATGTTCTTCCTGCCGTTTTCTTAATGTACCCTTCGCCTATCATGTAAGGTAGCAGGCTTACCTAGTTTGTTTCCATTATGCTGTAGCTTCTAATATAAGGGCATAGTGTAACTATCTACTACCTTCCATAGTAAACGGAGTGTACAATACCTGATTTTTTTTTTCACTGCTTCATATTACCTGGCTATTTGCATTAATGCTATAGCCCTATGTTGATACAAGTAAATTTCACTCATCCATATACAAAATAACAGGGTGTCTACCATCCGGGAAAATCAGGGAAAACGGGAATTAGCCGGGAATTTGAATTGATCGGGAAAAAACGGGAATAAGTCGGGAATTTGGTAAATCACAATAAAAATCCGGGAAAATGATATTTTACTCAAAATATGAAATACAGTAATCATTAAATCAGTAAATTATGTCATTTTTTTGTTCTTAGCTGTGTAATATATTTTTTTAATTCCTAGTAAACAATTTTAATACAAGATTAAAAAAAATTCAAATTTTAAAACTTATTATTATTCATAAAAAAGATTAATAGAAAAACGAGGGGGGGGGAAGTTAGAAGGATGTGACATACTTTTTTTAGTCGGGAATTTTAGGAAATGATCAAGGGAAATCAGGGAAAAGGTCGGGGATTTCATTGGTCAAGTTGAGTAGACACCATGAATAACCTTCAGGGTAGCATAAAAATTATTATTATTATTATTATTATTATTAGCACCGCGTCTTACTACCCATTCGGCTTATACGCACTTACGCTAATGTGTAATGGTAGGGTGATTGTGAGATGAAATGAAGGACCTACAGTTTAACGTGGAATCCAAACCACGGTGGCGGCCTGGCATTCCCAGCATAAAAAAGATATGATTGGTTTTATCATTTCGATAAAAACATAAAGGTCTAAACTATTTTTTCATAATTTATTTGATGTAGATTAGCTTAGAATATATAAAGCAATGTAGATTAATTAAAATATACAAGGATTTAATTATAAAACACCAAAAAATAAACATACTTCATGGAAAAATAAACATAATGCAATTTCAATAGGGTCTACAGCAATTTAATATACACAAAATATATAGTTTTATATATTTATTACCCGCACCAAAAGGCACGTGGTTTAAATTTCAACCTCATTTAATCAATTCTTTTGTTGATGGAGAGGTTGTAGTTTGAATCCCTGCTGGTCGTATTGAGGTTTTTTTTATGCTAAATGGCTTCCCACCATCGCTCCACGCAAATATGTATACGTCTACTAAATTATACTTTTTTTATCTCTACCTTATTAGAGTAGTATTGTAATATACAAGCGTATAGCTCGTAAGAGTTGTGATATGCGGTAAAAAAAAAATGCACAGGAATTTCATAAATAATTATTCATCCCACTACAAGTATTAATAAACTCGTTATTTTAGAAACATAACTTATGGTTTACTAACATATCGATTGAACAATGGTAGTCTTAATTTATTAAACCAAAAATGTCTTAAGTTGTGTTATTAATTAGCGCTAACGGTTTTAAGATAGCTCCTAAATTATCGATTAATAAGGAATAATAATTGATAGACAACCTGTATATTAATATATTCACACAAGTGTAGATAGATATAAGTAGAGTAATCTAGAGTAAATATAACGATGCGTGGAAACAGGATGGTTTGAACCACTATTGGTGAAATGCTTCCTCATTTACCCAGCTGGTATTCTAACGACTCAAAACTCGACCTCACGAGTCAGGGTCAAACACATTGGCGCCGAGTCAACTCTTCCTGTGAATTGTCGCCTTTCCAGTTTTTTTTTTTTAGCTCAGTAATACCCCGTTTGATGGCCATGTCAGCCTTGCTTAGTTCAGAAGTTGACTAGTACCGTGTTAACGGCGGTCATGGCATCTATTAGGAAAACTAGTAAGAATGAACACGACCTAATCATATTATGGTTTGCTTCTGTCACTTGTGAAAAATAGTAACCATACCCATAATACTTTAATACTGTAGAATGTTATCTATAATAGGTGACCTGGTGGTCTAGGGGTAAGGTGTCAGACTTCTGTGCTGGCGGCCGGGGTTCAATCCTCGGTCCCGGCACAGATTTATCTGATTACCAAACCCTTCCGTCACCTCTGACAAGACATCTTGTGAATGTGGGGAATGCCAGGCCTCCACCGTGGTTCGGATTCCACGTTAAACTGTAGGTCCTTCATTTCATCTCACAATCACCCTACCATTACACATTAGCGTAAGTGCGTACAACCCGAACGGGTAGTAAAACGCGGTGCTAATAATAATAATAATAATAATAATAATATCTATAATAACTGCAAAAAGAAGTTTTATCTAAAAAAAACTCTTCCTAGCGTGTTCTTACTATTTTTTTTTATTTATCTGAGGTATTTAAGGTGCACTTTGTAAACCGACTGATTATTTCAACACACGAGAATTTTTATGAGC
Source organism: Timema cristinae (assembly GCA_039000515.1). Lineage (NCBI taxonomy): Eukaryota > Metazoa > Arthropoda > Insecta > Phasmatodea > Timematidae > Timema > Timema cristinae. The sequence continues at coordinate 22,916,693 of JBCFYV010000935.1, forward strand.
GAAAGCGAAAGGTATTTTCACACACCTTCCAAACTTATTCTTCATGATACAATCGACGGCTTTACTTCTATCCCGAAGGAAGTTGTGCTACGGAGCTAAAATAAATCCTTCTACCCCAAATGAATGTGAACCCACAATCATCGGGTCTTGAGGCGAGCACTTTACCCCCAAGACCACTGAGGTTGACTCCTTACTAATGATCATGAAAACTTGTCGGTAATTTTAAGATAGCGAAGAATTTACTTCTCAACGATAGTGTGTATGGATGCGCATGCGCATAGGAGATGCAATAGGATTTAGGTAATAAACATTTAGAAAATTAAAACCTAGAGTTCGTTTTAATAAATTGGAAAATGTACATGAGAATCGAAACCCGGGACCTTTGGCTCAACGTGCCACTGAGCTAGTCGGGGATCGTCCCGTGCCCAGGGTAATTCTTCACTCATATTTTAAGGCAGAGTCTATGATGGACGTGTGAATATGATTGGCTACTAAGAGCTATCAATGATATCACAACCATCGATGACTTGGTTGTGGTGGTCCCGGGTTCGATTCCCATATCCAGGTGTCATTTATCGATTCATTTGAATGATTCAATTACGGTTGATCTCCGTAATTATAATCTTTCATCCCCCACAACTTCACCTTTCATGTACTTAATTGTATAGCATTGCTTTCTTCCATATATTTTGTTGTCAATATCGTTAACACTTTATAATATTATTTGTGTTATTTTATAGGTATTGATAAAAGCTTTCGAAAGCGACAACTGAAGATAACATTAATTAACGTATGAAAACATGACAGTAGGTATAGGAACTTTTTTACCTGTCAGATAAGGCCCCCCCCATGAAAATTGGAGTGTACATTGAAAAATGCTTATTTATTTTAACATTTCTGTTTCGAGAAAACGTTTGAGTAAAGTGAATTTAATATTACATTTCGTTTAGTTCTAGTCATAATTTGAAAGTCCGGCACTTCAGCTCATTCGGTAATGCTTCCGACAATTGAGTTGGTAGTCACGGGTTTGGTTCCTGACATGTATGGAAATTGAAATTGGGATAAATAGGAGCTTACCCTTCCATAGTGATGGCCGGGAGACTTAATGTTTTATTTTTGTTCTACAGTTACTTTAGTTTGTAAGTCGTTTGGTGATAAACTCGTTAGGTTCAAAAAGTGTACGTTAATTATGACGACATAAATATTTTAGCACCGCGTCTTAATACCCGTTCGGGTTCCGTGCATGTGTGTTAATTACGCTAGCATGTTAGGTATGAAGGATTTTGAATTAAGTGTAAGTGTACCCGTATTTGCGTGAAAGGAGAGAGTAATATCATGTAGGAAAAAACACCCTCAGTACGCTCGATAAAAGATTTGAACCCCAATCTCTAAGTCATCGGCAGTCTAATCTATTTCGAGGGTCTAGGGTCTAGGGGTAAGGTGTCAGACTTCTGTGCTGGCGGCCGAGGTTCAATCCTCAGTTCCGGCACAGATTTATCTGATTACCAAACCCTTCCTTCACCTCTGACAAGACATCTTGTGAATGTGGGGAATGCCAGACCTCCACCGTGGTTCGGATTCTACGTTAAACTGTAGGTCCTTCATTTCATCTCACAATCACCCTACCATTACACATTAGCGTAAGTGCGTATAATCCGAATGGGTAGTAAGACGCGGTGCTAATAATAATAATAATATTTCGAGGATGATACGTTAAACCATTCGATCGACCACTGAAGTGGGTCAGTTATATTAATTTACAAAATATAGTGGATGAAAGTTTTAATAACATACTCTATCACCAAAGATTTTTTTTTAAACGTTAATCATTCCCATAACACGGAAAAGAAAAGAATTACCTGATGATTGCTCGTCGAAGTTTTCGTAATGGTCAATGTATTTATTTCGAGATAATTTTAATTATATTTTCAATTCAGGTTTCTATACTTAATTAATAACTAAAGTGAGCTGTGATAATCTTAAGTGCCAACGAACCAAGAAAGACAAAAACTCACTAAATATATACTTTATGTATAAAAAAAATGCCACTGGGTTTCTAGTATGTGTAGATGAACTTGGTGACTTTTCGTCTTCGTTGGCTATTCCACATATTTGTTTTATTTTGGGCGTTGGTAAACTCAAATCATGGCACCAGATATTTATTGTGTGTATTGTGTGCACAAGTGGTCGTTTCATACTGCCAATAAGTCATAAGTGTTGAATACTCTTAAATTCCTCAATGAAATAAACACAAGACGTTTAGTTCAGTGAACAGCAGATGTGTTAGCTTATTTCCAGTTCAACAGTTGGAAGCACTGGGTGACCGCGCGATGGACTCGTGTCTGCGATGATCTGTGATAGTGTCTGGTACGCTCGGCGTTCTGTCCCGAACCACACGCATCATGCGTTCCGTGATTGTCGGTGCGTTACCACCGCGTTAATTAACTTAACAACTTTTGCATCGCTAAAGATATTACCATAATAATGAAGTGTCCTTTTTTTACTGTTAAAATACCGTGGAATGTTACTATAGTGTGACCGTGGGGATAAAAAAAAACTAGATAAGTTTTTGGTGGCTATTTTTTTTACAGCTCAAATAAAAAGTGTTTCGTCCAACGAATTGTGTTTTTTTTAAACATTTAAGTGTAAATCAAATTATTTGTGTGGAAGCGGATTAAAAGCTGGATTCTAGGAGATTTGGATTAGTAGGTGAGTACTTTAAGACACAAAGATATAAGATAATAGTTTGTGTTATTATGTATGCCATTTATTACTCTACAATTCTGGCTGTTTCCTTTTTGTTTGTGAACATGATGTTGTTACCGTGTATTCTGGTAAAGAAGGAAACATGTTTTTCGCTTTCTCCTATATCCATCTCTCCGCAGGATCAATGTACTATACTCACGCTAAAAGTTAATCTCACAACAATCTGCTGCAAGAAATATGATGTAGCGAACGTTACCCCTTGGACACGACACTGCTTTGAGAGTAGCAATGTCGATATTGTGAGGCTCTATTTAGAAACTTATAAAAAAATAAGACACGAAACATAAAAACTGTGAAAAAGGCAAAAAATATGTTTATAAAAAAGTTTGTTCTGTGTTTTCACTGCGACTAAATTAATTCTTAAGGCGGAATGGGAGATTTCACAAATTATGATCAGTCTTTTTTTACAGTTTTATAGCTAAAACAAAAGCTTCGGTGCTCGCATGATCTTAGGTATCTACACTCGCAATAGATTATGCTTTTAATGACGTAGAGATCAGGGTTCAGATCCCGGTGTGGCGGGTGGTTTTTCCTCAACGATTTTACACTCTTCACGCAAATGCAAATACACTTCCTCTAAATTCAACCATCATTGTCCCTAACTCATTAGCGTAATTAGCACATTTATGTATAATCCTAACGGGTAGTAAACCGCGAGGTTAATAATAATAATAATAATATAGCGAAAAAGCTTATTTTGGTCAAAATAATAAAATGTTGTTTCAATAGATATAGGTACATTAAGTTTAATTTTCTACACATAGAAACCTTGACGGTCATTGAATATTTGCCATGAGTATCGCGGCATATAACCAAACAATTTTCAAATGGAGGGAGAAATACTTGTTCAAATTCTACTTAGTTCAGGATCGTTATTCAAGAACTGCTCATATTGATATTTGTAATACATTGCGCGGTGCACCACATAGACTGTATTGCTCCTTTACTAAAAATGCAAATATCTACTCGAAACTAGTAAAATATGTTAGAATTGTATAATATACACTGTTGCAGAAACATATTGAGGGAAAAGTTACCAAGGATAATAACACTGAATTTCCCAAACCTCCATTTATAAAATAATCGTATTTGCCAATATCTCAGAAATGATTGGATTTATAAAAATAATTTCAAATAAAGTTATATTTTTATTTTTAATACTAATAGCCCTACAACTTTGCAACGATAATTTATTTCGCATCTCAAATAGTTCCAGAGATGTTATCAAAATTGGAAATTTCCGCTTAAATGTAACGTGTCCTCAAAGTAATTTCCATTGGAAAATGAGAACTACCATCTTGTTTGTAATGTAATATAATATTATATTTAGCACCGCGTCTTACTACCCGTTCGGGTTATACGCTTTAAGTACTAATTACGTTAATGGATTTAGGAATTGGGAAGGTTGAATTAGAGGAAGTGAACCCGCATTTGCTTGGAGGGAGAGTGGAAAACCATTTAGGAATAATCCCCCCAGTTCACCCAACCGAGATTCGAACCTCGATCTCCCCGTCCTCAGCAGTCGAGCTCAACACGACAAGCGCGTTGGTTAACTACGCCACCGAGGCGGGTGTTTGTAATGTAAAACAACGCTAGGATACGAAATTTGATCAAAATCGATTTGTTCTATTTTTGCTTCTAAATAAAACTACTCCTAATTTCAGTGTTAGAAATGTAATTCCAAAACCAAAATACCCTTTAAAAGCCATAAGGAAACCTTAGATACCAAGTTCTTATCAGATCAATACAATTGTAGAAAGATGGCATTGCAAAAAAAATACGTTCTCGGTTTCACGGGGACATGAAACCTCGACAGCCTTAAAAAATAATCTCGAGTTTGATTTTTTTAGTATCACAATACTTTCTCTAACCGAGGGGTACGATAGAGTACAAGATTAAACTAAACTCATCTACTGAAGCAACTTATATTTATTTTGATACTATTTTTATTTATTTTTTGTTATAAAAACTTCAACAATATTTACGTCATTTAATATAACTCACGTTACCCCAATCCCTCCTTAAACTCACGACCAGCAAGGTAATGGCCGTTATAATTAAATGAAGGATTCATTGAGCCTGAACTAAGAATACTTTATTATTTTCACAATGCACTGTGGTATAACTGAGCACAGCTAGCGGTACAAGTATTTCGCGTGGGTTATTTTAATTAAATCGTAAGCTGGTCGTAAGTCATTATTGTACTAATTATTTTAGCTCCTGGTCTTACTACCCTTTTGGGTTAGACGCTTATATACTAATTACGGTAATAGTTTTTAGGGATTAGGAAGGTTTTATTTAGAGGAAGTGTACCTGAATTTGCATGGAGAGTTAAAAATCATTTTGGAGAAACCGCCCTCAGTAAATCTAATAGAGACTCGATTCTCGATCTCCCCATCATCGGCAGTCTGATATATTACGAGAGTAGTGCCTTAGACCATGCGGCCACCGAAGGAGGCTACTATTGTATTAAACTTTAACATTTCAGGTTCCCAAATTGAAAATATCTATCCGCAGGAAGATCACATATTTTGACGTATTAAAAGGTAAAATACATACATCGTAGGCCTAACTTTCTAGTTGACAGATAAGACCCTTCCTAGGAAAACTGCACTGTATGTTGATTTATCAATTTGTAGCCTAAGCTTATGCCAATCAACTGAAAAATATTTTGAATTGACACCGTCCATTATATCTCCTTTTTTTCATATTAGTGTTGTGCATACAATTTGTTTGTATACACTTTATAATATTTGAACACATACCATGTTTTTTATTACCAATTGATTGCCCCTACAAACCTTAGTGGATGTTACGCGATGTCGGACCGTAACGAGACATTCAGCTTTTGCTTACTGACAAGTTTGTGTCACTCACTCGTTAATGGCACGTACATATTCCTATTATTTTGTCGCACTGCCTCTCTAATTATCACTCGCTAATGGCACAAGTCCGTGGCTCAATCACTCGTTAATGGTACAGCAAGCTCGTGTCTTAATCACTCGTTAATGGTACAGCAAGCTCGTGTCTTAATCGCTCGTTAAGGTCACCAAAAGTCAGTGTCTTTAATCACTCGTTATTGGCACAACAAGTTCGTGGCTTAGTCACGGGTTAATGGCACAGCAAGTTTGTGTTTTAATCACTCGTTAAGGTCACATCAATATTCCTATTATTTTGTCGCACTGCTCTCTCTAATTATCTGAAACGCACACTAATAGAAGATAACAGAACAAAAGAGGAAATTTCTCATTAAATGCACAAGCATTCACATGAGAAAAAGATAGAAAATTATGAATGAACTCCCACCCTTCAGTGCAGCCCAGCGGAATTGAACCTTAACCTTCCGAGCTAAAAGTTTGGAATGTAACCCACTGCATCAACCTTGCCGAATTAATTATTTTCACATTTACATTTGTATCTTTTGTTTTTTATATTTTACAAACAATGTATAACTAATTAACTAATCTGACAATTTAATTTGACAAATATGAGTTATCATATTAACTTTTTTTTCATCCTGTTAATTTTGTTATAGAAAAAAATTGCATAAAATTCTAACGCAACAAAAAAATAATCGAAAGGCATATGCATAATAGACTTGTATTGTAAATAAAATCCCGAGGCTCTAAGTAATAATTATTATCCTCTGAAACAGTCGAGTGGTTTTCAATGGAAATGGTATGACGTGCAGAAAAGTTGGGAGATTATCGCCTTCTTTCATCGAAAGCTTGTATTTCTAAGAAATATAAAGAGAACAAGAAAATATTAATAAGTTTCGAGTGTTGAAAACTATTTTTTGTTCACTTGCTTCTCAAGCGTGTAATGGATTCATTCCACAGATCACTTTAAACATATTTGTTATACCTTTAACCGTCCGATAAGGGTGTTTTTATTTATTTTATAATATAGAATAGTAATATATTTATTTATCTCTTATCTCCAGTTCTGACCACAGTGTATGGACAAAAAACATCCCCCATCTCAGGACACGTGGATTTGACTTCATTCTAGTCTTGTCTGGTTTGCTGGTTACGGAGAGAGATCGGGTTCCAATCCCTGACGGATGAACAGAGGGTGGGTTTCTCTAAAAGGTTTACTTCTCTCTCTCTCTCTCTCTCTCTCTCCACGCAAATACGGATATATTTCCTCTAAACTTTTCCTTTCTCATCCTTACCCTACCCAAGTAAATACGCATAAAGCCCGTACGGGCAGAAGAAGCTAAACAACAATTAGAGATTTAACCCTCGCTTTCTGAAAACAGAATCATAGTTTAAATACACGACTTACACGACTTATAAACAAACTAATGTTCTAATCTCGACCGCGTGCACTGAGGGGGGAGGAGGGGGAATTTTCACTTTGGTTTCTCATATCCTCTCTGCACTAATATTTGTGCATTTACTCTAACTTTTCTCATTCTAACTCTATAGCCAAACACGTTAAAAGCCCCCGTATTAAAACGTACCAATTGAAACAAATAACTTATCTGCTTTTGACTATTCCAAGGGAACAGGATAAGGAGGTTCTATTTTAAAGTAAATGCCCTCTCTTCCAAAGCGTATTCAAGGGCACTAGTTCACACCCAACTCTGGTACTATCAAGTAGTTTTATCATCTGGTCAGCAGAACAACTAGACTTAGATTTTTATAGGAAGCTCACTTTCGTTCATCGACATTGATGGAAATTCATTGAAATATGTACATTGTATAAATATCAAAATACCCCCTTAAGGATTCCAGAACAACTTATTTTTACATTATTAATTAAAGGAATAAGAATAGGCTGTATAAAATTGTAATATTTTAATTTCTGCTACTGTGGCAACGTGAGTTTCTAGTTTTCAAATAACGAGGCTTCCTATGAAACTCATACTGTAGGCCTACGCATGCACACTAAATCCCTTATCCCTCTATCTGGAGTCAAACCATTCTTCCCTAGAACTTAAGTCAACCTTACTCACCACCACTAAGTCACGAAGGCCGTGGGAATGGTGGCGGGCCTAGATTATAATATCACCGCGCCGGCTAAAACGTTGTAAAGGTACGAGCAACGGAAAGGAAAGGCGGCTGCGATGTTTCTTTCGGGCGTGTGGAGCCTCGATTGTCCCATACGTGTGATAGTGTTGGCAGGATGTTTGTTTTCTAAAACACACCCTTGATTGTGAGGTACAGAGAGCCCTAACCTCACATCCGATAAAACATTATGAAGTTTTTTATTTAGCGGAATATCCGTGTTGCCGACTCTGGGACAGAGACAAGGATACAACACATTCTCAGCCTTACGGAAGTTTCACTCCTCTCCTTGACGCTAGTGTCAATACTCAGTGATAAAAGCCCTTACAAATGGGCAGGTTTTTTTTAGCACCTCGTATTACTACCCGTTCGGGCTATACGCCTGTGTACTAATTACGGCTATGATTTTAGGGATGAGGAAGGTTATATTAATAGTTAGTGTACCCTCATTTGCGTTGAGGCAGAGTGGAAAACATTTTTGGAAAAACCACCCACAGTACACCCGACCGAGGTTTGAACCTCGATCTTCCTGTCATCGGCAGTCTAGCTTACTGCAAGAATAGCGCATTAGACCTCGCGGCCACCGAAGTGGGTGTGCAGTTATTAAACAACTCACTTTTAACATTTTCATCATAAAGGGACCATCGTAATTGTAATGAACTGTCTGCGTAAGCTCTTTGTGAGGTATGATTATGGTGGTTAGATCGCTACCTGAACCTATATTTGTGGAAGTTGGTTGATTGATTCGAGAAGGATATTTGTGTGTTCTCTAGTGAAATCAAAATGAGTTTTTTAATACCCTTGATGGCACCTAGCGATATCCGTGATAAAAGACTCTCGTCCTCAAACTCTAGCGGCACACCTAGCGACCATTCGCGGCACACCGGTTAAAAAACATTGCCTTAGACCATGCGGCTACCGAAGCAGGCTACGATTAATTGACATTAGCTCGATTCTGGATACGAACTGCTATAATGCTTTATTGTATGTGCATGCTTTTACCTCATCCCAACTATTTTAATACTTAGGAGACCGGGTTATCTTTTTGTTTTATCTAAACCGTTGTTTTCACCCTCTTCCACTCCTTTACAGACCTCACCCTTCCAAAGTGACATGCGAGACTATTTTATTAAAATTCTTAGCATTTACTTTTGTCCCCCACGACTAATCAAGTTACTATATTATAAAGCTGTAGAGATAATCACCGCTACCAAATGATTCTGAGAAGGAAATTTTTGCTATAACAAGTTATACACATTAGCCTACCTAAATATATATATATTATATTCACGTGCTTCAATCTACATGGGACAGACAGCTATACTTCCATTTCAAAGAAAGTTGTACTACGTATTTTTATCGCTCAAGAAAACCCGTTGACCCCGGATGGGTTTGAACCCACGAACATCGGGTCCTGAGGCGAGCACTTTACTTTAAGACCACCAAAGTGGACGCCTAAATATAGTTCCTAAGAATACTTTCAATTATTTTGTCAGCACTCGTACAAATAGGTGATAAGACCCATGCGCGTAAAAAAAAAGTTCTAAATTCCTAAAATAATTTTAGAATAGCTTAATAATTAATTAAATAACTATGATGGCGAAAGATTAATATTTCATGTTGGCTCCCAAGATCCCCAAGGTCGCGTGGAAAAACATCTCCGAAAATTGTCGACAATCTGGACACGGACTAAAAAAAATGCTTGCCAGATAGCCATTTAATTAAGCCAAATCTAAAAGATACTTTTTCCTTTCTTTTTAGCACCGCGCCTTACTATCCATGCAGATTATACGCTCATGTACTTATTACGCTTGTGGTTTTTAGGAATTAGGATGGTAATATTTATTGAAAGTGCACCCGCATTTACGCGGAGGAAGAGTAGAACAATTTTGGAAAACCCAACTTTAATACACCCGACCCAGATTCGAACCTGAATTTCCCCTTCATCAGCAGTCTATTATATTGCTAGAATAGCTCGTTAGACTATACGGCCACCGAAGCAGGTTTCTAGAGGATACTAATTCGATTCTGAGTCAAATGTGGTCCCAAAAAGTATTTAAAAAAGGTATAATTTGTTGGCGGGCTCGACTTCCTATCGAATTAATCAATTTCAATGAAGCTCATGGATGTGTGGCGATGAAGAAATAAAACCAGTAATCTTTATTGGTGCACTGATCCTGCAGCAGCTCTGATCGCCTCGCCGCCCGCTGATATCCTCGCCACTGCGATGTTGGCAAACTAGTTTGATTTCTGAGCCCGACCATATTTCCTTTTAACTAGTCACTAGTAATCGTGTCATGTTCACAATTTCTGGTTCAATAAGATTGGAAATATACTGAAAACCCTCTCTGGATAGTTATTGAGATCTTTATAGAACCAGTGAACGTAACCTTGGCTGAGGTTATTTTTGTATAATTTTATCTGAAAGACAAAAGCAAGACTGAGGAAAAAAGTCGAGAGGGGGGGGGGATTGTTTATGTTTAGGACATCTGCACACGCATCATAGCAAACGGTGGTGCCACCATGGCGGTAAGAATACTTCTACCCCTCCCTGTTTTCTTTTATAAAGTCGAGAGAGGGGGGGGATTGTTTATGTTTAGGACATCTGCACACGCATCATAGCAAACGGTGGTGCCACCATGGCGGTAAGAATACTTCTACCCCTCCCTGTTTTCTTTTATAAAGCATTTTTTTGTTTAAAGGCTTTCAGTATGTCACAAAAATGGTAAAAAGTTAAATTGTATTTTAAGAGGTTTTTTTAAATCTCGAGTAAGACATGTTTTTGGGCATTCTATTTTCAATTTGCAACTGAAACTGTAAGAAAAAATTAAGTGGGTTCTCTTGTTTATTCTTTTTTTGGTTTTATAGGTAAAGTTAAGTCACATTGGTTAGTAAAATAAAGAATTTCTGTTAACACAGAAATAATCAAACAACTAAATTATATTTTTTTTATTATTTACATTTTGTTTCATGCACCTATTATTTACTTAATAAGTTTTGCAAGGAAATAAAAAAAAAATGTAAATTTTAATGGTATTTTTTTAGTTTTAAAAGGCATTTTTATTTGTTTTAAAGGCCATATTTTTAGTTGTTTCGGTCACGAATGCATATTCTATAAAGAATTTTCTAACAAATTTTAGGGCATAAAAATTCTACAAATTACTTTCACTGTCACCAGATGACACAAAGCACGCTCCAATAACACTAAAAACCAAAGACTGGACTAAAAGATACCAAAACCTCTCAGGCCAGCATCTCACAGCACTGTGAACAGCTGCAGGGTAAAAGCTACATGCGAGTACCGAGATGTCTGACGAGCATCCACGATCCAGCAGTGAGCCTGTAGTACCCTTAGAACAGAGGTGACCAAACAGTCGAACGCGATCTACCGGTGGACCGCGGACTCAAGTTTGGTCGAGCGATTAAAAAGGATTAAGAGAAAGAAAATGATTGCGAGACTGCAGATTTAAAAAAAAATCAACACTAGACAATCTAAATATCGACGTTGTCTGATTTACGACTATTTACAATCCTGCCTTCTTTTATGGCAGAGTAATTATTAACTCTCATTCAACAAACTATCCTAAGATTATGCGGTGTCACGCAACAGCCCCAAAGACAAGTGTTTAATGAGAAAATACTTTTTTCAGCTAGATTATTTAGATGTATTTTGATAAAAAAAAAACTACCCGCCTCGGTGGTGTAGTTGGCTAACGCGTGAGTCGTGTTGAGCTCGACCGCCGAAGACGGGAAGATCGAGGTTCGAATCTCGGTCGGGTGAACTGGGGGTGGCTTTTCCTAAATGGTTTTCCACTCTCCCTCCACGCAAATGCGGGTTCACTTCCTCTAATACAACCTTCCCAATTCCTAATCCATTAGCGTAGTTAGTACTTAAAGCGTATAAACCGAACGGTTAGTAAGACGCGGTGCTAAATAATAATAAAAAATTAAAAACTCAAGTGTCAGTGTGTGAAAGGACTATAAGTTTTATATGCAATATTGCCTTACTATTAAAACACAAAGTGTGTTATTAATTTTTTACTAATAAAACAAACAGTATAACCCTATGTTTTTGCAGTAGATCGTAAAGGATTTTCCTTCTCTGAAGTAGATCACTAGATCAAAAAGTCTTGCCAATCCTGCCTTAGAATAACTGTCCGAGATCAACCACTCCCCTTGGTGGCAGCTACATTGTTCCAAGCATGAGCTATTTTAGTTTGATCGCTACGTTTTAACACAAGGGTTATTTAACTGATGAATACATTAGGTAAATTTTTTTTTTTATCTTTTGGTTTTACAAGCATTTCTGCTTGTGGTTGTGTGACAACTTTCTTTGTAGGAATCTGATAAGCCGGGTTCACACTTGTATCATATCCTCGTATCCCCATCATGACCAATGCTGAAGCGGGTGACGATACACACGGACACAGTTGAGACCAAATCTCTTCAGATCCGATCCTCGTTTCGTTGCAATAATTGAAACGACCCATAGTGTTCAATAATCCGTGTGTTCCTGACCCGCGACAAGTGTTTGTACACATATGTGACATGTATCCTCACCCTATGACTCCCTTTGATGCGATGGTGAGATACCGACTAGAAGCGGCACGCATTGATCTGATACTCGTCGCTTCGAGGATAAGATATGAGGATCTGATAAAAGTGTGGACCCGGCTTTACTTGGCTTGAATCCAAAAGCGACGAGTGCATGTAGGGCTACGAGTGACTTTCAGTTTCCCCGACTAAAATACCTTAACTTACCTTAACCTACACACCATCTAGCCACCCCTCCCCGGCCGTTAATGTATTCTCTGCGAGAGAGGAAAGCCAATTACACTTATGATACATTTTCCGAACATTTCGGGAATTAAACTTGAGTTCTTTAGCTCAGTAAGCAAACAATCTACCGATAGAGCTAATATGTCAGACTATAGAGTATAGGTGAGGAGGGTACTTTGATTAAACGAACCCACATCAGCATATAGACTAGGCCTATTTGGAGAAATCACATGACGTAGTAAGTAGTGTTTTAGTTTATATATCGTAGGAATATTAAGTCGGATCCAGTAAGCCCACAATTTGTGTCGTTGTGCAACTAGTTTTGTTCTCTTTCGTTAAGGGGTACGTCGGTACTCTAGGGTCTAAATCCTGTGGTTGTTCTTACGGCTGCAAAGCGCTTTAAAAAATTGTTTTCAGCACCAGCTTAAACGTTGATTAATTTGTGATAGTTGTCAATTTATTTTTCGTACACGTTATACACTAAATTAAGTACAATAAAAAGTATTTGCCAAAAGGAGTCAAATAATTTATTTTTTTAATATTCTATCTTTTAGGCCTGCCAGTATTGTATACATTTTTAAATACCGTGATTTCTAACTCACAAATCATGTGCGGTTTGTCTGTTCATCTTTCTAGGATACGTCTTAACCTCATAGGTGGGAACGTCGATTAAGGCATCATTTTCTTCTGGTTTTGTAATGATATGAAATTATACATATCAAGTTGTTATTATTCAAATCTATATTCAAAATTACTATATTTAATATCCGAGCGGGCTGTAAGATTTATTTGTGTAGAACTGTCGAGTTGTAAGGTGTGGTGAAATCCTTCTACGTCTCTATTTAAAAAGACAACGCACTTTCCGTGGAAAGAGACGCACCTGGATGACCTCACCCCTTTTCTTTTAGGAAGCTTCGAGAAGGAAATGTCGCTTGATATACCCCTTGAAATGCGCACATCTCCTCACTGTTTGTGATCCTTCCTTCTCGACAAGAACACGTATAGCTAAGATTCATTTAACGCAATAGTCGGGCTTTTATCAAAATATAAAATGCGTGTGATATCTAGCTAAAAGTAAACAGTTTATTCATTTAAAATTAAAATAAAAGACTATAAAAAAAACACCAGAACTTTTAATTTGTAAAATAATATAATTAATTATTAAAATAATATCACCCTTACGATGGTGTATAGACATTTCTTATCAGGTTAGCGTTTAAATTATTACAGTTTGATTAGCAGGTGATGAGGTCGGCGTTTAAACTCATTAGTGATGAATGTGTAGTGGGGATTTTTCTTAAATGGTTTCCCACTCGCGAATTCCGGTATATCTAATCTAAACTTTACTTTCTTCGTCCTTATTTTATTTGTTTTACTATATGGAAAGCCTGGATAAGTAGTATAATGCTATCTAGATAAAAATTAAATCCAAACGCGTGCTAAACGTATATATTTTTTTAAAAATCTACAAAAACAGTAATTTGATGAGTTTGTTTCGTCATGTTGTGGTCATTTATCTTAATGTTGGTCACAACTGATTGAAAACATTTGTACCGGGCGCCACCAAACTTGTCACGCTGCGGTTAGTACACTTCTCTGTGGTTACGAGAGAAAAACACGTTTATAAACCTTAAAACATAAATGTAAACTAGGCAATATTGATTAAATGTCGCTAGAATTATTACACAGATTGAAAATTAATGTCTAGAAGATATTTAAACTGTAAATTCTTCTAATGGTGGCCCGTCAATATTGAGTGTGAACTCAGTAATATTAAGGATCCACCCGCCTCGGTGGCATTGTTAGCTAACGCGATAGTTTCGTGTTGAGCTATACTGCTGAGGATGGGGAGATCGAGGTTCGAATCTTACTCGGGTAAACTGGGGTGGTTTTTCCTAATCGGGTTTCCACTCTCCCTCCACGCAAATGTGGGTTCATTTTCTTCTATACTTAACCTTCCCAATTCCTAACCCATTAGCGTAATTAGTACTTAAGCGTATAACGAACGTGTAGTAAGATGCGGTGCAAAATAATAAATAAATAATAATATTAAGGTTCCAGCACGTACTAGTGAGCACGCAGACAAAGGCGTCAGTTTCATATGGTCTTGTTTGATAGTATGAGTGAGGTAGGTTGGGTTTAAAATCTCTGCCGTTTGTACTAGGGTGATTTTCCTTATCCTCTGTCCTTTCCTTCGCCGGTACGCTCCTTCTAAGCCTCCACCTCATCTATCTCCCCGCTATCAGTGTAACTATGCGATACTCCACGGTTTTATCCACCCCTGTGACGCGAGAGAGAATGGGTTGACCCACTCTGGCTCGGAAGTGTTTGAAGGAGGAAGAGGTCGTGCAGTACCCGAGACACTCGCTCCAGTTCGACAACTACCGTCAGCTAGAGGATAGAGGATGCTCTCTGGACCAGATGCCACGGTCACAACTCCTCCTTCGTGTGATACCCACAACCCGTCTTCTCACACGACACTTGTGTGAATATTTTATATATATATATATATATATATATATATATATATATATATATATATATATATATATATATATATTACAACCAGACAGGGATTTGAACCTTGACCGCCTAGTTGTACGAGCTGGCCGCTCTACTGACTGAACTATCCGATATCTCCTCCATTTTAATGTGTGTTTCGACTAATTATACAAATTTGGAAGTCCAGGGTTAAAATTCATGTCCAGGTGCCATTTTCTTATATTTACACATGCACTTTGATTATTGTTTATTTACTCCATAGTTTTCATAGGGAAATATATATTCTGTACGGATAAGAAGTTTTACCGTAACACAACCTCCTTCGAAGGGGAAGTAAAACTGCTGGAAGGTATGTGAAAACACCTTTCTCCTCAAAATTAAAAGGCCCTTTGGCTCTCGCTCATAGAAATTCTCGTGTGCTAATACAATCCATCGGTTAAGAAAGTGCACGTTAAATACCTCAAATAAATGAAAAATATGGAAACATATTTATATTACAAGGAATAATACATTTTTGTGAACTAAGTTATAATCCCAAAAATTCTGATTTTTAACAAACCTTAAGATTGTACCAGTTATTTTCTTTTAATCGTACAAAATAAAATATTTTGGGAGTCGGCTCGCTTTGAAATATATTTAGCGTCGCGTCTAACTACCCATTCGGACTGTATGGATATGAACTGATTACGCTAGTGGGCTAAGGATGAAGGAGGTTGAATTTAATGGAAGTATACATACGTCTACTTGGAGGCAAAGTATAAAACCATTTAGCATAAACCACCCTCAATAAACCCAACTGGAATATGAACCCAGATCTCCCGATCATCGGCAGTCTAGTCTATTACGTGAGTGACACCTTTAGAGCAGGTGTGTCAAACTTGTTTGATCTTAAAAAAAAATTGAAAATTGAAAACACTGCACACATTAAAATATTGCTATATTTGCACTATTTTAAGCATAAAAAAAAACTTTGATTCGTTATATTTTTACTACAAAAGAAAATTAATATGTAAAACAATAGTGTTCAACCTCTATTTTATCCAATACATTTTTGTAGTTCCTAAAAATACCCTTTTTTTAGAAACCTTTACGAAAGGGTTTGAATTGAATTCAATCACATGTGATACTTCCGAGTGGTGTATTTCTACAACTTCGATAAGAAGGAAAATTGGCTGGTGGGGCACAAGTTTAACATAATTGCGTTAGACCCATTCTGCCACCAAAGTGCGTCCCTGAGGGTTGAAAATGAGTTGAAATTCAGATGTCAAACTAGTTTTTCATGTCACTACAAACTTAGCTAAACGATGTTAG
Organism: Timema cristinae; assembly: GCA_039000515.1. Taxonomy (NCBI): domain Eukaryota; kingdom Metazoa; phylum Arthropoda; class Insecta; order Phasmatodea; family Timematidae; genus Timema; species Timema cristinae. The sequence goes on from JBCFYV010000935.1 coordinate 22,933,063, forward strand.
ATACAACCAGATGAGCGAAATCTGGGTCACAACTTTTTCCAAGACACCACCCTCGAAAATAAGCAAACACTTTGTAATTATCTCCCGTGGCAATCTTAGGTAACATATATTTTGTGCTTCTTATTAAAATGGTAAGTTGTCCTATTATTATTTTCCAGGATTGTGGAAATTAAAACTGTTGTTATATCTAGAACTTGTTTGATTCAGTAATTGCTGCTGTTATGTTTTATTTTATTGAAATGTAGGCCTAAGGGGGATTGGATCGCGTGGGCTTTCTCTCTTTCTCTCTCTCTCTCTCTCTCTCTCTCACACACACACACACACACACACACACAAGACCAGTTCAAGATATAGCCATTCACCGTATTTTATTTCTAAAATAATAAAACCAGGAACACTCGTAAATAAACTATTATTAACCTCATATGTAAATTTGGACATATCACGCATTGTAATTTCATCATATTACAAACATATTTTTTTATATAAACGGTTTTATTTACATTTGATAACTAGTAGAGTAAAATTTGTTTCACTTGGCGGTTATTATTATTTTAATGGAAATACAAAATTCACCTATTTAATTTTTATTGGGCCACACAAACGTGAATTCAGGAGATGGGGCTTGGAAGAGGGGGTAATCTTAGTGTCAGTTGACAAATCACTTGCTTATTTAGAAAATTAATTCAAAATATAATTAAAAGTTAAATTTTTAGAAGGAAAACACACCATGAGTAACCTTTAATTTTGTATAAGTCTAAATGGTTCACCACTCAAGCCATTGCGTATATGTCTCCCTTTATATCACACCTCTTCATATCTACCATATTAGCGTAAATATGCTTATAACTCAAACTCTGTTAGATTAAGGGTACTATGTTCGAGTTACTTCTGTGACAATATTGCATCTTTTGAAATCCTGCCCCCCTCAATACTTTATATTTTAATGTAGCTGATTTTTAATATAATTTTTATGGCATATAATTTTATTTATTAATAATGTGAATCTCGCATCGGTGGGTACGCAGACAGAGGCGTAATTATGGTCTGGTATAATTTGATGATGACGGGTAGGTTAAGATTCGAATCCCTGCTGGTTGTACGAGGCGATTTTTTCCCTTAATGGTTTCCCAGCCTCTCTCGACGCACATTTGTGTACATTTCCTCTACATTCCCCTTCCTCATCCCTTGAAAATATTCGGATAGCATGGACGGATAGTAAGACGCGTTGCACTGTAAAATAGAATAATATGATAGAAATGAAAATTCATCCTCCTCTACATAATCAGGCAGGAGCTAGCGTTCCTGACTCTTGACTAGTGGTGCTGAGGTTTTCTCGACCGAGTATACTTATCAAGAAGGACCCGTACCCCCTTCCCCCTCATATTTTGGGTACTTATATATCCAGATGATTGAGGTGAATGATATTAAAGTTCATTGAAATATGTCCTCTTCTTCATCCAATCCTATTATAATATTGTATACCCGTGATTTAAGCAGTCGAGTTAGAAAGAGCAATTTAAATACTCCAAATAAATAAATATATAAATTTTTCCAGACAGCATTTCAAAGTAGAGTAGAGTTTTACGCACTCTATTAAACCATTTGTTCTATATAGGTACACGTTGATTTAATCTGAAAGTTAGCAGTCTTACCTTGACCGACTACACTATGGCCCTATCTTAATACGCTGTTCCATAGTAGAATGAAGTATAACTGAAATTATTTGTAATGACACTTATTTGAAATAAACTATTGCCATTGCATTAGCAAGTGGACAAATGCGTGTCGTAGGGCAGCCATATTATTTAATCTATGACAGGTAACTTGAAACATTTGGCCAGGGATGATGATCATCTTAGCTCGTGCCTCCCGGTAAATGAAGTAAACTCTGAACCGCGTCAAGACCAAGTCTGGGCGGGTACAGAGAGATCTTTCGAGGGTGTGAGGTTCGGCATTCCTGGGCCAGTTCCCTGGAGGGGTCACGAGGACGTGGTATACACGCCTCACTCCGAACACTCATTGGAACACGCGCAGTTTTATGTTTACTACACACTTCCGATGCCGCTCAAATATGTACTGTCTTTCACCAGGAACAGACTTTTATCAGATACAAACATAATTATTATTTGTTGTCAAAATTGATAACATGTTATGTTGGTACTACAGTCTTAGTGTTATTGTATAGTTATTACCTGTTTCGATGGTCTCATGATCTTAGGCGTCACTCTCGCAATAGACTGAACTTCCGATGATGGGGAGATCGGGGTTCGATTCCTGGTCAGGTGTATTGAGGGTGTGTTTTCGCTAAATTGTTTTTCACTCTTCTTCCACGCAAATGCGTGTACACTTCATCTAAATTCAACCATTCTCATCCCATACACATTAGCTTACTTATTACACATGCGTTTCACACAAACAGGTAGTGTGATACGGTGCTTAAAAATAAGTTTTTTTATATAATATCCATCAAAATTAACAAATTCATATCACATTACTTGACGTATGAGCATGTGAAATTATATATCAACTTTTCCTAGCTGTCAGATGATAGATACTCTTTCTATGAAAAGGGTATTGTAATAATTATAACTTTAGAATAGATATATTTTTTAAAAAAACTCACTGGATCGGTAGAAGTCTAAAAAGTGATATTTTTTTTCTTAATTTTTTTAGGGACAAGCTCTTATTATACTAACTTAGAATCTTGAAGAGAAAATCGTTGTTTTGTGGCGTGAGTTTTATTGATAGTCTTACGAATTTACATTATAAATAGCAAAGGCATAAAGAGGCCGAAGTCGGGGAGGGAAGGGGCTTCGTACACCACACTCCCCATGGAGTTTAATCTACCCCCATGGGGATCCATATAATACGTATAAAAACCTTTATAGACTAAAGTTATAGTAACATTTTCCAGTGGACTCCACCTAGAAAAACTAGCTTTCTAGTGTCCCTAGCCTCTCACGTATACGTTGAATCCATAATATATACAGCAACGTAGCCAAGGGTCAAACGAAACACTCTTGAACGAACACCAAATACTTGTTTGTGCCCCTCGGAGGCGAGCACTTTACTTACAGCTGCGCTTTTTTAGGTTTGTCGAATGTTGGCTCGATCCGACAAGGGAAGGGAAGAAGAACAAGGGTGTGTGTGAGTTTGCTAACCTGTTGGTATAATTATCTCAGGTATATCGGCAGTCTGGACCAGGGGTGCACAGCACAGGACCATCTTTGTCAAGGTTGGACAAACCACAGTGAGTAATTCTGAACTAAAACTATGGTTGTTTGTTTGTTTATTGGGTTAACATATTGGTTTTTAACGACTTGTTATAATGAGGTACGGATAGGAAAGATAACTAATCAAGATGAAATGCGCCAGTGTTCGGAAGGATAGAATGTGGAAAACCACCCCCTGTGAACTCTGTCGGGATTCGAACTATAGTCGTGAACTACTGTACCAGATTGATACTCAGCAGTTGAAGACGCGGGTGTTTTTTTAATCACCTCGTCTTAATACTCGTTCAGGCGATACGCATATACGATAATTACTCTAATGAAGGTATGGATGAGGAAGGGAGCATTTTAAAGGTAATATACTCACATTTGCGGGGAAGGAGGGTGAGAAAGCATTTAGGAAAAACCACCTTCAGACCAAACCGGATTCAAACCCTGAACTCCCAGTCATCAAGACGCTGGTGCTAAGATAACTTTCGGAACATGTTGTCGTTAAGATCATTACTGGAACATCTTGATGCTAATATAACGGCCAAAACATGTTGCCGTTAAGATAACTATTGGAGCATGTTGATGCTAAGATAACTGCCTGAACATGTTAACGCTAAGATAAATTTCGGAACATGTTGTCGCTAAGATAACTACTGGAACATGTTGATGCTAAGATAGCTGGGGAAAAAAATTATACTCTACTTTGAAAATTATTTTAAACTATTAAGGACTGTTAATAATCAATTAGATAGTCTCAACTTAATACAATAAACTAATTTCATATCCAATTATTATATGAACTATACTGTTTTCCAGAAATTTTACAATTTTCTTCAGCCAGGTGAAATGAATTAAAGATCCTTCCTCATACATATTCCTACTATACCAGGAATAATGATAGTGATTAATGAATAATGAATACAAAGTTAGTAAAGACAGGATACAGGCGAACACTTTATCTCAAGCGCGATGTCGGTAATAGTCAATATTTGATAAATGCGACTTCTTGTTATTTTCAGTTGGTACAATCCTCGTAAGGCCCTAATTTTTATCTTAAAGCTCCCATAAAAAAAATTCACCCCTTTTACATTCTCCGTGTTTGTAAAATTAATACGATTTAAAAATAGAATGGAGACAAATCGTTAGTTAATTTTAGTCGGATTTTAAAATATCAGGCCCACAATATTTCATTAATTACATAGACTTGTAGATGTATTGTGCTGGTGCCATATGGGGCTCAAAGACTACAAATAATGGTGCGCCTCTTGTGCGCTTCTGATATATACTCCAATGTAAATACACAAATTCGGCCTATGCACTTTCAGTACGCCTCTTAGCCATGCCATATAAATTGAAAAGGGTAGGTAAGCGTTGGGTATGGAAAGGGGATAGGTGTGGTTTATAATTATGACTCCTACATATGGTCACCAAAACATGTATTCTGTTCGTTGTAATTATCTACGCTTTTCCGTATGAAACATTGTAAAATGTATTGCTTAGAATCTTTGAGTGGAACAAATTGAATAACAGGCTTACATTGTATCCATTGAAAGTACCCGAAGAGCCTTGAGACGAACAGACCTACATGTATTTTACTTTTGCTGTGGGTTTTTTCCCTGCTTCGCCTCTCGGCTACTCGCATATTTACTCTAATAGGGTGGGAATGAGGAAGGTATATCTTAGAGGATGTGTACTCGCACTTGATAACAGAATGTCCAGCTACCTGGAAAACAGAGAAAAGTCCGG